>OZ020553.1:29962987-31162987 GCA_963971465.1 Lepidochitona cinerea
AGTGAAAATGAATAAACTGAGCCCGAGTTACATGTACTTCTAAGTCAATAATTTGACTGTGCATGCTTTGAAGACCTGTGCGTTCTCATTCCGTTGGCGTTAGGTCAATTTAAAAATTTCGATTACGTTCCCTTTGGAGCAAGAGCTAACTGGCTTTTATAATTGTGGTATACGCCTATACGTTTTTATACTTGTTTTGTATCACGAATAGACAAATCTCATGAATGGAAGAGTAGAAATATTTTTTTTTTGTAAAAGATAAGGAGTAACGGGCCGAGACTATGCGCATGGAGCATGTTACACAAAAGTGTATTAAGCTTACGGTAAATGACGTCCGAATCCGCCACCGGTCGGATCGGGCATCGGTCGGATTCGGACGTCATTTACAGTAAGTCTGATTTATTCAGGCATAGTCAAAATCAAATTCCTTTGTGGCGAGCCTGATTTCAAGAAAAAAACTATTATATTGGAATGTCTAGCATTTTCTTTTTATTTATTACTTGCTTTTGCCAATATAATTCTTCTTTCTCTCGACTATGTGGAATGGTTGCCAGTTACCACCGAAAGGTTGTGGGTTTCTTCTGGGCATAGAGCCCGTTGCCCTCCTACAAAACAACTGGCAACGCCGCCATGTAAGTGAAATAATCTTGAGCGCGGCGTAAAACACCTAACAATCAATCTTTCTCTTGAAGAAAAAGGCTATCTTAATGAAAAACAGTAACGCTATTTGAAATCTGATCATAACTCTAAAAACAGGGTCTTCTATATTCTCCCGAAAATTCACCAACCGATTGAAAAATGGCCAATGCTTTCAATGGTACAGGGCGCGCTAGTATCTCTATTGGTAGTGAAAGTTATAGAATATCAGAGCTAATTGATTACAAAACCTATAGCAAATCAACATCCTAGCTTTATCAAAAATACGGAGGATTTGTTGGTCAAATTATCTGAGAAATCCATCCCACGGGATGTGATAGTGGTTGCTCTAGATGTAGTCAGGGTTTCTGACTTCAAAATAACTATTTTTTTCATACTGACGGTCGTATTTTGGAGTCGGAGCTCATTGAAATAAAAACGTCGGAGTAATAATAACAATATAACTAACTCAAAGTGTGTCATTACGATATTCATGAATAATTTAGCCTTTTGTAAAGTGAATTTAACGTTTAAAAAGTTTGAATTTGAGACTGGAGAAGGCAAAAGTGAATTCAGGGGGAAAATAATGTTTACTGGCATATCCTTCGATCTCATCTATCAGACACTGGTACGCAGTGAAATTATCCATGAAAGCGGTTATGACCCCTTCGACAATCGTATCACATACAGCCCGACCACAAGCGGACAGTCTACTCCGGCTTTTGGATTGCAATGATTGATTGATTGATTGTTTGGTGTTTTACGCCGCGCTCAAGATTATTTCATTTATATGGCGGCGTTGCCAGTTTTATTGTGGGAGGAAACTGGGCTCTATGCCCGGAGGAAACCCACAACCGTCCGTTGGTAACTGGCAACTATCCCACAGAGGTCGGGATTGCAATGAACCCCGACTCCAAAATACGATCGTCAGTATAAACAAAATAGTCAGAACCTGGACTATAGGGTACACTCTTAGAAAAAAAGGTTCTTGGCAGAACCCTAAAGGGTTCTTTGGACTGAAGCTGTGGGAGAACCCTTTAGGGTTCCAACAAGAACCCTTTTAAAAGGGTTCTAGGAAGAACCATGCACTGGAAGGGTTCTTGAAAGGTTCTTGATAGAACCCTTAATGCACTGGAAGGGTTCTTGAAAGGTTCTTGATAGAACCCTTAAGGGGGTTCTAGTTAGAACTCTTCCGGAAGGGTTCTACTTGGAACCCTTATGCCAATAAAGGGTTCTCCCACAGCTTCAGTCTGAAGAACCCTCAAAGGGTTCTTCCAAGAAGCCTTAAAAGGTTCTTCCAAGAACCTTTTTGTTAAAAATTTTCTGAGTTATATAGGATAAAATGATGTTAAGTAAGCATTACATGTAAATAATGCTTAAGTAGACTCAATAGATGTTAGTCAAAGATGCTGTTTTCAGTTCTGTAAAGAGTCTCATATCCAGCTGATCTTTGTTAAATCCACTACACAATTATTTACAATTTATGAAACATATTTGAGCCTATCTGAACATTAATACATGACAGAGACTGATAATTTTAACTATATAATCAGAACACTGGATAAAGACTAATGGCAATGGACACCGAAAATCAGCCTACAGTACCAAAATTAGAATTCCCAGGAAGTGAACTCGCAGCAGGAAAAAACACCAAAAACTATTCTTTAAAAAATTAAAACCATTATATTATTTTCACACTTACATTTAAAAGTAATCCAACATAAAATTATAACGTGCAACATAATACTATTTCTGATGATAGCAAAATAAAATGCCAAAAGATTGAGTAAAATTACCTATAGTACCAAGAGATTTTTTTACAACATATAGCAGTCAATAATTGTTGTTTTTCTGGGGGGTTTTCATAGCAGAATGTATGTGACAACTAATATATAATTATATAATATTGAAAGCATAAACAATCAATATTCATTGGTAAAGCATTTTAAATGTACTAAAATATTTTTTTTGACAAAATCAGAAAAACAATGAATTTTGACCAAATTGACCTCAGGTGTAAAGAAACAGTGAGGTAATTTATATAGTCACAGTTTGTAGAACATGTACATCTGTACATGTAATAAAGTCTCTGCACAGGACACTCAAGGAGATATTTAAAAATCCAGATCTTTCTTGGTTCAAAGTTCAAATGAGGAAATGTTTCCGACATCTATTGTCTGTGTGAGGCCAGGTATTCATCCAGAATCAGAATTGCTTTTCACAAGTCTTTACTTTTCCTATCTCATCCACACTAAAAGTTCTAAACGCATGGAAATTCAAAATGGATAGTTTCATTTCACAATTGTGCACACTTCATTACATAATAGGAAGATAGCTGGCTGGATAACCCATGACCTGGTGTAACTGAAACATAAACCGAACTGAATTAGATGGAGACATTATCAAACATATATTATCTATTGTAAAAACAGCTTATCCAATACATCATTGAGAAGAAAAAAAATCACCCAGCCATATATTTATGATCACTAAAACACACAGACAGACAGGGAGAGTCTTTTAGTCTAAAATAAACATGGAGACAAGTTTCTAATTGTGATAAAATGATGCATGTCATTTAGACCATATACATGAACATCAAAATCTCAAAGAATATAATAAATAACACTTTACCATTTGTATAGTGTAGGGATTGTTCAGTATATTAGGTTCTTCAACATAACAATGTTTTCGTCTGGTGGCAAATAATCAACACCAGCAAGACTTTTCTTCTCTGTGAGAAAAAAGATAAAATTTCATCGATATAAGAAAAAATAATGTATTAACATTTGTTACATGATTGTTATCTAAATATTTACATAACTAGAAACATGGTGCATGTACAGACATCTAAAAATAAATTTATGAGGTGTGTCCATTGGTTAAATGGAATTTGCTATTATAACCAGGTAAAATCAAACATATGTCCATTTATTAATTATTAATTTTCAAATTTGCTAATCGTTTTAACTGTGTGTCCACATGCATGGTTTAGCCCCATAAGGCATAAGGACATCAAACAGTGGATAAAAGGAAAATGACAATGTTTAAAATAAATTACTTTTTATAAAAACAATCATGTGTTTAGGCTATTGCATAGGCAGAGTAAGTCTGATTATTTGTCCATTGTACAGAAAATGCTTGCACATAGGTACATAATGACATTAATATTATTCATAAATAACAGACACTGATTGACCCTGATCCGGGCCAGGGTGAGAATCAAACTGTTGATTATTTACTAATTTACTAATGATTGCAGCTTAAAATTATTAAGGATTAAATTAATATTCCTACCTTACACTACACCAGGGTAAATACATTTACTGAGATGAGGAATGAGGGGACAAGAGCATTTTTAAAACCAATTTTTCACTAAACATTTCCCTGTTCTCAAATTGGTCAAGACTAGAAATCTTTTTTTACAAAAACTCACACATATACTTACTCAGTGAAAATTGAAGAATGTTGTTCCGAATCCATACTTTAGGTAACTCAGACTCATTTGACTGTCATATAGTCCATATCTGGAATTAGATAGGCTTATTATCAATATCGATAAGGATTTTACACTTAGCAACTGTATACTAATTTTAATATTTTTACCAGTCTTATCAGAAGTCTAGTCTAGTTATTAAAATATTACAATGAACGGGCAAAGTTTTGCATCAGTGGATCACAGCTAAAACTGCGATTTTCATAAATAAAGTTTGCTTTTTTCAAGGTCTAAAAATCTTGAAATTATATTATTTTACATAAAAATTATTTATACATGTTTATGATATTTTATATAGTTGGCAGGCCTATTCTTTGGTAGCCCATACCTGTGCCTCTATAAATTTTGCGTTGATTTTAATTTGGGTAAATTCTTTGGATGGAATTAGTAAAAATGTTGGATATTAGCCTACTTTTCATTGACAAAAACAAATGACTAAACAATTAAATATATAATTATAATATATCTTATTTTCGTGAGAATAACAATATGGTTTTGTTTTGGTCAGTTTTAACTTTTACGTTTTTACTTAAACTTTTTAAATTAGACCGTGCACATGTGCAGCTACGGCCGTACCAGCATCACCAGGGAACCAGTTTTCGAGGTTTCAGGAAATTTAAAGATAATAAACATTCTCGTATGTTGAACTTGTATTAATAATAAACTTGAGCGAGATTTTACCCAACTTTTAGTTTTGGTTAGGCCCTTTGATGGCTATATTCATTATTTTCACATATAGACAGTGAGCCAACCTTTGTTATAATATTTTTAAGTCCGAGATCCATAGGTCTAAACTTAGTGCACACACCTCAACTCGTCAAAATACCGCCCAGTAAAAACTTGTAGGGAGCAGTCATTTTCTATGGGCCGCGAAGTCAAAGAAGCCAGTACTGTCACAGTGGTAGTAGCCAACTAAAGATGACTGCTCCCTACTGCTTTGACTGCACGAACTCTTCTACCCAATCCCGTTCGAATTTTACTAATAATAGGGCCGTACTTCCCTTTGCACGCGGCGATGCAAGATGAAACCATTTGTCCGGATTATGATACTTTCAAATAAATACATCTGCACGAACCACTAACTAAATCGATGCGGCAGTAGCTGATTCAAAATTTAGCCTACATTTCGTCCGCAAATGCATCCATTTTACTATTTTACATTGTTAGGTCTGGGTTATAAATTCCGTGACAACTGTTATTATGGTATCCGTTATAAAGTACTTGTAATTTGAAGTCAAAACAAACAATACATACCTCTGATGATAACAGATTCGGTCTCCAGGACATGTCCCTCTTCAACTTGTCTGCAAAGATGGCGTTGGTAGCTTTCAAAAAACAAACCCGGATGTAAAACTACCCGGATTTCAAGGGTTCTAGGTAGAACCCTTCTTTTCACCCGAGACCTATTTTCAGAAAAAGGGTTCCAGGCAGAACCTTTCCACTTTCCGAAGAACCCTTTTTTAAGAAAGGGTTCCAAGAAGAACCCTGAAGGAAAATGTAGAACCCTTGAAGAACCCTTTTTTTTTAGAGTGTACAAACATTGGGTCTAAAATCCATAAAATCAGCATTCGAAAGTTATTCTGACCACCATCGTCCGGACAAATTTTTCGGAGCTTAAAAGACAATGATTTTGAATTCAATGGGGAGATCTTCTAGCAACGGTTATGCTATGGGAAAACTTTTTAGTCCTATCTTTGCCTCCATTTAATGGTGAAGTGGGAGAGTGACAGAGAGACATAGTTCGCAAATGTCACAAACAATCTTTCATTTAACTTCGGTATCTGGAGGACATTTTTATCACAAGACAGTATTCATTGGAAGACCTTCATATTTTCATGGATACTCTTAATTCACATGATCCCAACATTTAACTACAACCAACCATTGATCATGCTTCTGTGGATTTTTGGACGTAACAATTTAAAAGGGCCATAAATAGCAGGCGGCTGGGTATCTAGATTACATAATATATTCTTCAATGCATCAGTTGCTACATGCTAGGTCATATACCATCCTCCCCAATCTTTTAAAAGTGAACACTTAAGGTGAAATACGTTTTACTTTATCTTAAAGACAATATCTACCTGGTCCCAAAACATGGTTTATTTATTTTTTAGGACTTTCCTACAAGAAGCTATGGTTAATTATTCTCTGATGTCCATTGACTGGGTGTCACTGAAACACGTGCACACCTTACAAGGGGCAATATTATTGGTCTATTGACCTAAATACACCAATAGCAATTTAGCAGACCAGGTGTGCACATGTTTCAGTGACATCCAGTCACTTGCCATCTGAGAATTATTAACCATAGCTTCTTGTAGGAAAGTCATAAAAATAAATAAACCATATTTTGGACCAGGTAGATATTGCCTTTAAGATGAAGTATATATGAAGTATATTGTATTTAACCTAGTGTTTTAGATTCTATAAAAGCTGTAGTTCTACAGATTTTCTTAATCAGGCTTGTTCTGTTCCTGTTACGGCTTTTCTTTCCACGGGTATGTGATAAATTAAGATAAATTAATCCACCCCTAGGAGGGGATCTCACTGCATCTGAATATGATCTTATAGGAGAGAAGGCTGACACAACTGGGGAGCCGGGGGGGGGGGGGGGGGGGCTGATTTCAAGAAAAAAAGTATTATATTGGAATGTCTAGCATTTTCTATTTATTTATTACTTGCTTTTGGGGTATCTATTCCAATAGAATTCTTCTTACTCTCGACTATGGGGAATGGTTGCCAGTATCCACCGGAAGGTCGTGGGTTTCCTCTGGGCATAGAGCCCGGTTTCCTCCCACAAAACAACAGGCAACGCCGCCATATAAGTGAAATAATCTTGAGCGCGGCGTAAAACACCTAACAATCAATCAATCAATCTTTCTCTTGTAGAAAAAGGCTATCTTAATGGAAAACAGTAACGCTATTTGAAATCTGATCATAACTCTAAAAACAGGGTCTTCTATATTCTTCCGAAAATTCACCAACCGATTTAAGAATGGCCAAAGCTTTCAATGCCCCCAGGTCGCGCTATTATCTCAATTGGTAGTGAAAGTTATAGAATATCAGAGCTAATTTGTTACAAAACCTATAGCAAATCAGCATCCTAACTTTATCAAAAATACTGAGGATTTGTTGGCCAAATTATCTGAGAAATCCATCCCACGGGATGTGATTTTGGTTACATTCAATCTCATCTATCAGACATTGGTACGCAGTGAAATTATCCATGAAAGCGATTATGACCGCTTAGACACGATTTGAGTAAGTTGTCTTGTTATTTCATTGTCTAAATCGTACCACATACAGTCCGATCAGAAGCGGACAGTCTACTCCGGCTTTTTGATTGCAATGAACCCCGACTTCAAAATGCGACCGTCAGGATTTAATACATTCATTTTCCATCCATCCGTCAATTAAATCTGATTAATCCAAAACAAAAACAAAATAAACCCCTTTTGCCAAATTTTAGACGGCTTGCTATACTCACACACTAGAATAAGTCAGAACCTGGACTACTCTAGATGTGGAGTCTATGTATAGGGTACAAACATTGGGTCTAAAATCCATAAAATCAGCATTCCAAAGTGATTCTGACCACCATCGGCCGGACAAAGACATTTTAAAATTGTTGGAACTTAGCTTAAAAGGTAATGATTTTGAATTCAATGGGGAGATCTTCTAGCAAAGGTTATGCCATGGGAAAACGTTTTAGTCCTATCTTTGCCTCCATTCTATGGTGAAGTGGGAGAGTGACATACTTCGCAAATGTCACAAACAATCTTTCATTTAACTTCGGTATCTGGATGACATCATATGGCAGCATTCATTGGAAGACCTTCATATTTTTCTGGATACTCTTAATCCACATGATCCCAGCATTTAATACAACCTACCATTGATCATACTTCTGTGGATTTTTGGACGTAACAATTTACAAGGGTCATAAATAGCAAGCGGCTGAGTATCTAGATTAAATAGTATTCTTCAATGTATCAGTTGCTACATGCTAGGTCATACCATCCTCCCCACACTTTAAAGTGTTTTAGATTCTATAGAAGCTGTAGTTCTACAGATTTTCTTAATCAGGCTTGTTCTGTTCCTGTTACGGCTTTTCTTTCCAGGGGTATCTGATACCCCTGGAAACAACAATCAAATGGCAGAGGCTCTTAATTGCGACAACTATTTTTGTATTGAAACGTAACTAAGAAAATATTATTACTTGGGGATTCTAATCTTTCTTGACCGACACCCTGAAATACAGGTAGAATGTTTTCCTGGTGCCAATTTCAATATCTGTTGGGCTATAATTCAAAAGTATCAAGGTCCAAAACCTGAGAAAGTTATCTTGAATATTGGTATCAATGACAACATTTCTTTAAATAAGATGCGCAATATGAAGACAGCGGTTAGGGAGACTTTTTCCAACTCTCTCGCACCTAAAAGAGCGGTGGAAATCCGCCCTGTCACAAGGAGACAACGTCTTCATATAACCGAAATACTGTTGAGCAGGACGTAAAACCCCAATCACTCACTCACTCCAACTCTCTCTTCTACTTAGCAGAGGTCTAGTCATCTACTAAATTACCGACCAACAAAGTTTCGAACCTGAACCTATAACTCTTCTGCTTCCAAGATGAAGAGAGTTATGCCATGGTCATACAAAAAATGACCCAATCGAGGGACAAGATTCACTGAACCGAGGATACAGTAAATTGCTTGTATACACACTGACTTCAAACACTTGATTTAAACCAAATTTGGGACATCGCATGTGGCACCCTCCTCTCGGCTTAGGAAGTAATATTTTTCTGACCCCTAGGAGGGGATCTCACTGCATCTGAATATGATCTTATAGGAGAGAAGGCTGACACAACTGGAGGGGGGTGGGGGTGGAGAGGGGACAAAGGTACTAGGTCTAGGAGAGGGGGCCCTAATAGAAACTGGGGTAGGGGGGCGGAAGAGGGCAGACAGAGGTACTACATGTAGGTATAGGAGAGGGGGCCTTTGTAGAAACTGGGGGGGGGGGGGGAGGGGAGAGGGCAGACAGAGGTACTACATGTAGATATAGGAGAGGGGGCTTTAGTAGAAACTGGACAAGGGGCGAAAGGGGGGGCGGGGGGTGTACTGGGTCTAGTGGAGAAGTCTCAGTAGGATACGACGAACAGGAAACAGAAGGTCGAGTTACAGGCCAAGCAATGAGTAACTGAGGGGACAAGATCATAGGTCTGGATGGACTGACTGGCCAAGGGGGTTGGGGACCTGAGTACTGGCATGCTCAGTTAGCTATGGAAAGAAAACAGTAAAAATTCGGAATGAAATTTGTATTTGTATCCAAAAAGCAAGTAATAAATAGATAACATGCATTTGATTTGAGGCACATTTTTCGGTCAGAAAAGGATAACATACCAATATATCATTTTAGTCAGCAATATGTTGGGTGGATTGAAATTATTCTGATGTGCCCACAAAAAATGGGAAAAAGCCCATATTATGACCTAATCAGAAGGACTCCTATCCATTTAACATAATGCAGGCTGAGATAAATTAATATATGAATATTTCACTTCTGTAACATATTTATGTTAGCAGGGTACAAACCATAAAATACCTGTTACCTGTTTAGTCAGCATTGGATAAAGTTATAGTTTTAATTTTCAGAGACCATTTTATTTAACCTAACCTATCGGCCCATCTCTCAAGTCATATGTATTTAAAGTTACCACATTGTTTATAAAAATAGCTCACATGACATCCATGTAAACCGGAATCCTTTGTAAACCATTCTTTATAAAATACATGTAACTGGATTGGGGAAGAAAAATAAGAACAAATTTAACAAGGATTTTAAAATTCATTTAAACTTTCAAAATTATAAAAAATCTCTCAATGTTAACAATGCTCAACTTTACCGTTGCCAATTTATAAGTTTTCTTGAAAACAGGAGCAGACTACATTTTGTATAAAGGATAAAATAAATCATATAGAAGTCAAAAACAACAAATATTGTATAGCCTGGTACATGTATGTCCCATATAAGATTTCATCTATAAAAAGTAAAAAACTATTTCAAAATGAATCGCATGAATATAGACAAAGACTGGAATGCAATGGTATATACATTGTACTTACTTTGTTTAGCATCATTTTGGTTAAAGAAAATATATTCGTTCTTATTTCAATAATACTATACAGCTCACAATGTTCTGTTTATTCACATATAATTTATTGAATAAATTAAATTAAAATAGGATTTGCTTTTTTTAAAAATGTTATGATTTAGTTCTATCACATACATGTATCAGAATGTTATTTTCAGTACAATTCAGTCAAATATAAAAAGTATTCCAAAATAGACTTTCCAAATCTAGAATTTTATAATTGTCTTCTACATAATTTATTTGTGAGACCTGGGCATCGAAGCCGAAGACATTTTAGTTTGCACGCTTGGTATCCCACCAAATCACTACATTTGCAACTTTCTCTATCCCACCACCCACGCTTATCAATTAAATAAGAAAAGTATTATTTTGTTCATGTCTTTATTTCAGTCTTTCGATACCTTGGCGAGGCCAAAAGATTGTGATTCATTTTGATTCATAACTTTCATAAATTACCGATATGTGGGTAAGAGAAATATTCAAATGAATTTGGCAAGTCTGGAGGGGTCGTTAAGCTTGAGAATAAAATGTCCATATTCAGCTTCCATACCTGAGTGCTGTCTCTCACAAGACTGACAACCAACGTAAATCTAAGGTGTAACTGTCATCAACAATACTTTACCCCAGTCACTAAGTAACATAAGCGTAATCTTTAAAGAGACATTCCCAGTAGCCTCAGCACCCTCAACCACCCATCCAATCTTATTTTTAACAAGAGCATCCTCTGACAAAAGTCTCTTCAGAAGATTCCAGAAAGCACATGCTTTTTGTAGAGTGTGGAAGTAATTGGACACCCCTTTGTCAGTAACATTAAGCAACAAAGACTGGCAAATGTACTCTCATCCCAACTATTTCAAGTTTGAACATATGGGTATTAAACTGTCAATCCTTTTGTTTTTCAAGGTACTTCAAATGCTCAAACCAGCCCCGATAGCTCAGTCGGTAGAGCGTCCGCTTCAGGCCTGGGAGATCCGGGTTCAAGCCCGGGTCGAGTCAGACCAAAGACTTTAACAGTGGTAGCTGTTACTGCTTCGCTTGGCGCTCAGCAATAGGAGTTAGAGCAGCGACTGGTTGGCCCGGTGTCAGTATACTGTGACTGGGTGAGGGGGCTTGCTGGTTGTCTTCGGCAAGTCGTCTCGGTGAGACAGCACCTAAAAGAGCGGTGGAAATCCGCCCTGTCACAAGGAGACAATGTCTTCATATAACCGAAATACTGTTGAGCAGGACGTAAAACCCCAATCACTCACTCACTCACTCACTCAAATGCTCAACTTGATAAAAAATTCAGAAAAAATTCAGAAATTTTTGCCATTATTAAAAAGCATATTCTTTCTCGAAAGTTTCATCAAACAGGGTCTACTGGCCACGATAGACTGGTTGTTTCTATATGACAATCCTTCAGTGGGAAAATACACATACAGTGTACAGGAAAACAACATATATTATCACTGTTACTGACCTGAACTACTAGAAAAATAACAAGAAGTTTATCACCAAAAAATATCACTAACGAACGTCTCACACCATTGTTCTGTCTGAGAGAGATTTAACTATCAATTAAACAATGCACTCATAGGTGGATTTGAAACAGTTATAATAAATAATTCTCCTCCTACACATGAAATTTGCCCTATTTTCTCCATCATTTAATTTCAATATTACCCTTACCTAACACATAAGTTAGGATCCACATCCGACAGAAAAGTATTATTCAACAGTTTACGAGTATCTATAGAAAAAAGATAATTGAGTATTGCACTTGTTAACTATAAAACGTTAGGTGATCATTTTATGTGATGGAGAAACTGGATATAACAGTAATATTGTAATTTTGAGATAACACCCTCTTGGGAATTATGCTATGTCCTTTCACAAAACAGGCTCTTGGTCCCAAGGGCGTTATCCCAAATTTCTGCAACTTTTTAAAAGCATGAGAAAATCCAAGTAAATATGGCACACACATACTATAGAGAAGGAAATAAACAAACACATTTTATGAAAAATTAACACCGGTCGCAAAAAAAAGCAAAAAAGAAAGATTGATAGATGTTTTACTATGCACACAAGATTATTTAACTTTAATATATGGCGGCATAGTCATGTTTAGTGGAGAAACCAGGCTTCTTAACTAGAGAGATCTCCCAGCCCTGGGCAGGTACCACGTAAACCCCTTCACCTGGGGTTAAATTAGAAAGATTTCTGGGTTTTTTCGTTCTTTTTAGTAAGCATAATCTGGAAATCATCAAAATCCACAGCTAAATTAATCTACACAATACTATGAAGAAAGGGGAAAAAAACAAACATTCAAGCATGTGTTATAAAGCTCTGAAAAACAAGAATTTAGCATGGGTGACAAGAACAGTGGAGCAATCTTCACTACACCATACAACATCATTCAAATATTCTATACATAATATATAGGTGTAGTCTTTTTAGTAGTGATTGCATAGCCATATAACCTGGACACAATAGACCAAGGCGAGCAGCCAAATGAAAGAAAGTAAATGAGAATTTTATAATATTATAAAAAAATGTTGAAAACAAAAATAACAAAATAAACAACAAGAGATTTTTCCAGAGATACATATGATCATAATTATATACTTCAACTCTCATTGAATTAGCACATGGATTTCTAAAATAAGGGACAAAACTCCATCTTGATAGAGGCACTGATATGCTTGGAGTCTTATCTTGAATCAATACATTCATTGAGTAAAACTAAATTACATGTCCACTCTTTGTGCTTTGCAGGTTGATAAATTTTGTAATTCCCCATACGTCTTGTAAACCTTTCGAATAGCTTGAGCTTGTGACAATTTTGAACGTGTAATACTACTGAACACAATACAATTTAATACTCTTTGGTTCAGGATTGGAAATTCAGACAATGTAAGAAGCAGGAGTCAAACATTATTAACTGTTAACTTAACAAACGCTATATATTTCCATATAGGCCCAACACCTCCATCTGAGGTCTTTTAGTTTCAATCTAATATGAATGTTTCTGGCCCAATGAGAAATTATCACAGACTATAGTGAACAGATATTTCCATATGTTACTGGGGTTCAGACCTTGACATGCAGCAATGGTGAAACTTTTCTGGGACAGGGGAGATAACTTCAGATATCAGATCACATGATGTGGTTTATGTATGTGTGAGACAGACCCTGTTTTGGTTTACATTTATCTTAAGAATGATCAATCTAACGTGTAACTTCTCTTTGAGATTTCCCATCCTGGATATTGAGATTCCATAACTATTTCATCATACAAGTTATTTTCTTGGAATCTCTGGTTATCAAACCCTCAGTCATTCTAAATCAGTGGGTCTTTTTTCAATCTAATTGCGGTTTGTATTTCATCCGTTTCACAATGGTTGTTTGGAAATTATGTGAGTGATTTCTGGTTTTGTATCTTGCCACAATATCAAATTATACATGCATGAGCTGACAGGGCCATAAAGTGAGCTTTGTGACTTGTCTTAAGTTGAACAACAATAGGTGACAGTGTTACAAGTTGTGCTTTTGCCACAGTGCCCACACATTTCAGGTTTGGTGACTTTCTCTTTTTTTTTCACATTATTAGAATATGAGTCAGGTTAAAGGAGGGGAAATCTGTAGAAATACATAGGGATTATCGTCGATAACAACCTTCAAAGTACTTAAAACATTTCACGTCAATTACCTCCAGTGACCCTCAAGCTAATAAAAACAGACAGAAGTATGTACTTTCAGTGGCTTATCTGTGTAGCCATTTTTCCGTTTTAGGATGACGTGATGTTGGTGTAGCTATTTTTACCGCTCTCTAATGTATAATGGTAGATTTAGGTCCAAAAAAACATGGCGAAAAACTTGAAGTGGGAAGATTGTCTTCAAATATATAGGTCAGTATGCAACCGCACGGCATTAATTAGCCAGCCATTGGCTAAATTGCCTCACATGACTACTCTATAACGCTCTTAAATTTGTATTCAACAATAATTGGATAAAACTAATGAAAAAAAGGTGGTAAAATAGTTAAATTTGAGTATCTGTCTTGTATGAAGCACATAGTTTTAATGAATGTAAAGTGACATCTAATTCAGCACAAAAACAATGGCCTTGAGTTGTCCCATGATCCCCACCCTCCTTGTGCTTTGGGTTAATTTCTTTCTGAAAACCTGCCAGCTCATCAATTAAAACTGTTAAGCTGAAATAATTAGGGAAAAAACTTGAATGTTTTGATTAATGGAAATAAGGACGGGGGCATAAACTATCAGTGAACAGGTGGACGACACACAGAGTCATACCCTGTAGATATAATATGTATAAAAACTGTACTACATGCTTTTTGTCTCAGTAGGACCACGACCTGTTTTATAATAGATGGAATGTCGGTCGATAGTACGAGCTGACTCCAGGGGGTTTATATGACCTCTTTTATTCTAATACCCTATAAGTTATATGTAAATTGTGTCTTTGTGTTATATGTGTATGTATTTTTGTAAACTCAATATCTGTATTTTGTATGTATGCATTTTAGCCCACTGTAGGGCACAACTCTGCAATAAATATCTAGCTATCTATCAATACTGACATCAGGTACACAATCAGACTGCACAGATGTGAGGATAAAGAACAATCTGAAGCATTATGAGATCAATTCCTGATGACAATCCAAATAAAATGGTTCATCTGTTGGGCCAGACATTATGTTTTTGTGATGACAGCTGTTTAATTATACATTTTCATCATTGTCAAAACTATGATCGTTGGAATGTTGACGAAACTGTTCACAAAATTCACAGCCAGTGTGGTGCTCCAAAATTATTTTCACATAATCATACATTTTCTGACAATAGAGATGCTCAACAAGATGACCAATTGTCTGTGAATCTTCTCTCATCAATGAAATCACCTTGCACCCAGGGCCATCATGTTCACGTATACCATAGCATCGTCTACAATTAAAACACAATGCAACATTCAGTTATAACATACAAAGATAGAACATCCAACAGTAACCTTTAACAAATGGTAGTATTCAACCAATGGTGTTTGTATGTGTTTAAATTTTCCGGGAGGATGAAGTCTAATGTTTACAAATTTTGGGGGTTTTTGGAAACCTGGCTCAGGGGCATGTTTGTTAAGCAACATAATTTTTTACACACAAATTGAAGAGATATGTTACTTTGGCAGTTACGGAAAAAACTTAAGCTATGTCCCTCATGCAACAGGCTCTTGTTCCCAGAGAAAAAGCCATTGACTTTCTCTCATACCTCGCAACAATTTACATTGATCTTAATTGATTGAAATCCCTAGGCTAGATTGATTGATGGATTGTTTGGTGTTTTACGTCGCGCTCAAGATTATTTCACTTATATGGCGGCGTAAGCCCACTCAGAAAATTTTCAAATTTTTTTTGGGATTCGAACCCCTGACCCATTGGTGGAAGGCTATTCGGATTGGGCGTCCAACGCTCTACCTACTAAGCCACGAAGCCCCCCCCTAGGCTAGATGTTCATACTTCCTAAACCGGATAGAGAGAGATTTGTGAGAACATAAATTTTATACTTACTTGATGTTTTGTATATCCAAGCGTGTAAGTTGAAGTACATTTCTAGCAAGGCATATCCAGGATTTATCTATACCATCATCTAGAACATTTAATTTCTCTGTGACTTTTTTATGTACTTTACCATTATCTAACCCCTCAAAGCCAACCATATCGGTGATGCAGGATTCTGGTGTCCCTCGAATTTCTACTACAATATACACAAATCATTCAGAATTAAAAATCTTATGTATTTGAACTGTTAATCCCAAAGCTTGTTTAGCATAAACATCATACAGTGTATAGTGTTTCTTCACCTTATAAACACAACCATTTCTAGAAATTTTAACATGGGTGATTGGGGGGGGGGGGGGGGGCAATATTTGCTTGCCTAGGAACATTTTAAAGTTAAAGTCTTTAGCATGAACAAATCCATTTTCAAACATTACATTACGTATATATTCTCACCAATACATTACCACTAATATACCTTTTCACCAGTGGAAGTTTCATTCCTGTGTCCAGTGCAATAACTGACCAAATGCTTCTTTAAGTTTCATTAACAAAGAGCTTCAGTAAAATATGGGCAGAGTCATTAAGACCATTTGTGAGATTAAATAACAAGGAAAATGAGAGAAGAAAAAGGGTGTTGGTACCACAACATGTCTCCCCACCAATAAGACAAAGGATTTTCCAATTGCTTGCAACTCACGTCATTTAGTAATGTCACAATTATTGCCCTAAATTGTACATGTACATCGGAAAAATGATTCGTCTGTTAATGACTGAAAATGTTCAGAATTTCACAGATTTAAGAAAGCATCATCGATATTATGAGGGTGTGTGCCTGAACAAATCAGGTAATTGTAAAAGATATGTTGAGTATAGTTGGCTAAAATAGCCGCTGGGCTTTTCCGTCCTAAAACTGCCAAGACATCATGTTGTTGTTGCTCGAAAAACTGACAAATGGTCTATTGCACAAAGTCACATGTGAATTGGAAGCTAATGGAAAAACATAAACATAAATACACCAAAACGTGATCAATTAAAGATGGTCCTGCTGAGCAGCTATAAATAAAATTCTGCCGGATAATGGAAGAACAGACGGAAATCGACACATCAAAACTTGTTCAATTACAGAGGTCCCCATCAATGAGCTATTAACAAAGTTTTATAAAATTCTGAATCAGTGGTTCATGAGATATCTTGCAGACAAGCAATGAAAATATAATGAAAATATCCAAATGGGAGGCTAACGGAAGAACAGCCACAAACACATCAACATTTATTTGAGCAATTGTAAAGGTCCCTACTAATAAGATATAAATAAAATTTCATAAATTTTTGTCAGCTGTTCAGGAGAAATCTTGCAGACAAGCAACAACTTATGAAAATATGAGGTGCTAACGGAAGAACAGACAGACATACAGGCACAAAAACTTCTGGAGATATCTTGCAGATCTTGCAAACTATGGACGTCTTCCATCGGTGGCTCAGAGTGATAGTTACTCAGTTTGACATAGGCCTTCCATCAATGCTATGCAGAATCCAATTTCTAAATGGATTGTTCACTCAATCGTTGACATGACCATCCACAGATCTGTGTGTATTCAGACCTGGTAACTGGCAAACATTATGCATACATGTACCAGAATCACATAACATTATGCATACATGTACCAGAATCACATAACATTATGCATACACGTACCAGGACCACATGATCATCCACAGATCTGTATGTACTCAGACCTGGTAACTGCCAAACATTATGCATACATGTACCAGAATCACATAACATTATGCATACACGTACCAGGATCACATGACCATCCACAGATCTGTATGTACTTAGACCTGGTAACTGGCAAACATTATGCATACATGTACCAGAATCACATAACATTATGCATACACGTACCAGGATCACATGACCATCCACAGATCTGTATGTACTTAGACCTGGTAACTGGCAAACATTATGCATACATGTACCAGAATCACATAACATTATGCATACACGTACCAGGATCACATGACCATCCACAGATCTGTATGTACTTAGACCTGGTAACTGGCAAACATTATGCATACATGTACCAGAATCACATAACATTATGCATACACGTACCAGGATCACATGACCATCCACAGATCTGTATGTACTTACACCTGGTGACTGGCAAACATTATGCATACACGTACCAGGATCACATGTCCATCCACAGATCTGTATGTATTCAGACCTGGTAACTGGCAAACATTATGCATACATGTACCAGAATCACATAACATTATGCATACACGTACCAGGATCACATGACCATCCACAGATCTGTATGTACTTAGACCTGGTAACTGGCAAACATTATGCATACATGTACCAGAATCACATAACATTATGCATACACGTACCAGGATCACATGACCATCCACAGATCTGTATGTACTTAGACCTGGTAACTGGCAAACATTATGCATACATGTACCAGAATCACATAACATTATGCATACACGTACCAGGATCACATGACCATCCACAGATCTGTATGTACTTAGACCTGGTAACTGGCAAACATTATGCATACATGTACCAGAATCACATAACATTATGCATACACGTACCAGGATCACATGACCATCCACAGATCTGTATGTACTTACACCTGGTGACTGGCAAACATTATGCATACACATACCAGGATCACATGACCATCCACAGATCTGTATGTACTTACACCTGGTAACTGGCAAACATTATGCATACACGTACCTGGATCACATGACCATCCACAGATCTGTATGTACTTAGACCTGGTAACTGGCAAACATTATGCATACATGTACCCGGGTCTGACAGGGGTTTTACTCCATTACTTTTTTGTGAAATGGTTGCTAGGTACCTGTGTCACCCACAAAAATGGCAATGTCGTCATATAAGTGAAATACTCTGGAGTAAAAATCGTGAGAATCCATCAAAAAAGTACCACATGCCCTGAGCTAAAACTTAATAAATTTTACTTGGCGTATTAAAAGCATGAATTAAAGAGGGTTACAATATTCATCTGCAATAGTTGTTTCTAAAAACTTCAAAAGTCAACATGTAAAAGATCTCACCTATATTTGGATCAGCTGTTTTTTTCGTGAGATTGTCCAGCTCTAATAGTGACTGACTAACATCTCTATTACTGGTACTACATTTATCACCCGTAGCTTGGATAGTTGGACTGAAAATCAACGAGAATACAGCTATCAAACATCACAATGTATGTGGAGAGAGTCAGAATTTTGCCAGCTACGGCCACTTGAAGTAGAGGAGAGATAGTAGAGCATTGTTTATTTATATATCAACATGGTAATAAACTTGCCTCCATGGTTATTTTAGTCAAGTAGATTTTGCCTGTGCCCTTTTGTTTTAATGTTAAAGTAAGCTTTATCTATAACCAATCGTCTAGAAATAAAGCTTACTTTAACATTAAAACAAAAGGGCACAGGCAAAATCTACTTGACTAAAATAACCATGGAGACAAGTTTATTACCATGTTAAAATGAGGGGTATGTCCTTAAACCTTTATAATCAGGATTATTAAAAAAAAATTTAATTTTGTTTTAGAAGATGTAGGCCTACTTTGCAAGTCAAACGGGGGAAAATTAATAGGTGATTTGCCAATTACTTGCAAATTATGCAATTTAGCGACGTCACAAAAACTGCCAGTCAGTCTGTTTTTAACTTAAAATTTTAGGTATTTTACAAGAGATATTAGAAATGAAAAACCTATATTGTGACAGTTCATATCCACATAATCCAAAAAGGAAGAAGGATGACTGCTGACTGCTGGGCATGTTCGTTGTAAAATTGATGCTACGACGTGATGTCCTTGTTACGTGCAAAATTGGCAAAAGGTCTTTTTCTGTTGAGGCTTACGTAAATATACGTTGCACTTTAGAAAAAAAAATCGGCAAAGGTGTCATGAGCTTGTGTTGTTCTCAAAAACTTTGTGGTGATGCCTGTATTATTTTTTGTCAGAATGGGACAGTTATTAGGTAACAGAAATGTTTAAGCTATGTGCTGTGACATAATGACCTCTGTTGTGTATCATGTCACCGCTCTGAGCTAGCTCGAAGGTTGTTTCTTTTTAACTCTAAATAAACATTAGGTCAATCCGACTCAATATATATAAATACAAACAGCCTTCAAGTCCTGAATAAGCCATTGTTTATAAATGCTTAAAGTATAAAAAAAAAAGATATTAAGCATTTACTTACTTTTTAGTTTTATCTTTACTTAGATTGCATATAGATCTGGTGGCTGAAAAAAAACAAACAAACCAAAATACAAATCAAAGTTTCAAGCAAAACTAGTATCTGGATAAGCCAAAGTTTCTTATGGGAGGCTGCATGGCTCAGTCGGCAGAGTGATAGCCTCTTTGTCCGACATACGAATTTCATCAATGTGTTGAGATCCCACATGCCGCAAAAAAAAAATATGGAAGAGTTGCCAGGTACTTGCTGATGGAGAGATAATTTTCATACTACCCTTAGATATAATACCTACCTGTACAACCACATGCCTTTCCAATGCGAGAAGGTAGATTGATTGATTGATTGCTTGGTGTTTTACGCCGCGCTCAAGATTATTTCACTTATATGGCGGCGTTGCCAGTTTTATTGTGGGAGGAAACCGGGCTCTATGCCCGGAGGAAACCCACGACCTTCCGTTGGTAACTGGCAACCATCCCACATAGGTCGTTCGAGTGAAAACCCAGTCAGGCGAGAAGGTAGAACAAAATGCAATTTACAACAACCCCCCACCCCCCCCCCCCCCCCTTCCCCTTTAAAAATATTGTTCCTAATGTCCTATCTAATGCCCTGTACCATTTGTACAACTTGCGCTTACTTACACTCGCCAGAAGATGAAGCTGAAGCTAGGGTATTCTTAGTTATTTCCTACAATCATGTTGGGCAAATGGAAATTGTTTTGCACCTGACTTTTAATAGTTGGACAAAGTGATAAGTTAAAAATCAGCCCAATGAGGTTGGCCTCTTCAAACTTTCTCAAACTTACCTTTAATACACTTAGAACACCATCCCTTTCTCCATGCACAAAAAATCAAAACTGCGAAAATGCCTGTGGAAAAAAGAACATAGAAATCATTTTATGGAGACAAAATGGCTTATGCAAACTTACAGCTTATAAAAACTGTGGGAGGAGATGAGATGACAACCACTAATTGTCTATGCCGCCTTATACTGTCGGAAAAGGGCAGTAACTCTAAAAATAAAGAAACCGGCGCAACCAAAATAAGAAATGCACATCCTCGAATGATATTCAGTATGTCAACCAAGTTTTAAAAAAATTCGATAAAAACTGTGGGAGGAGATGCGATGAGGAGAAATGATTACGGACAGACCGACGCACAGACAAGCTGATCGCTATATCCCCCCGCATTATATGCCGGGGGGATAAAAATCAGTTGGAGCTCCGTCAAATAAATGAAATGGAATATTTTGACTGTATATGGATTTCACCATCCAGTTTCGCATTATTCAATAATAATTGAAAACCTAGAAGCCCTTATTCTCAATTTCGGACATCCTGGCACTGCAGGTCACATGATCTGCAAAGCCCTAACAACCATAGATCCTGGGTGAAAAAAAATCAGTAGGCGCCATTTTGTTCCAGCTGTGCAAGCCCTCTCTGAGCAGTTGTTTTAACAACATTCTAACGGCCTTTTCTTTAGTGACGTCACACCGAAATCGAGAATAAAGTAATTAAAACACTTTCCATAATGGTTCTACAATGATTTGCCTTTTCATGTATGATATACTTACATATAAATATAATTCCAAACGCAACTCCAATCCATAAATCTAAAACAAATAAAGTTTAACATGCTGAGGCTTTATTATTTAGAATGCTAATTCTACAAGCCTAAGTAGACTGTAGTTTTAAGACAGCCATGACAGAGGGAAATATGTACCGGGTATGTAAATCTAATAAATATCAGAAGACACTGTTTAACAAGTAGTCAGGGAAGGTATTGTTGATGACAATAAAACCCACGACCTTCCGCTGGTAACTGGCAACCATCCCACATAGGTCGTTCGAGTGAAAACCCAGTCAGAAAATTTTCCAATTTTTTGGACTGAGTGGGAATTGAACCCGTGACCCCTTGGTGGAGAACTTTGAAGTCTCACCAATATGATTACTCTGAAAAGCTTGTCTCACTTACTTTGCAGAACTCTGTCTTTAATCTCAAGTTCAATTTAAATATAGAATAATTGCCCCCCCCCCCCCCCCAATTTTTTTTCAAAAGGCATTGAATACTTACTTGAATCATGCTCAGATTTAGAAGTGACATTATTGGATTTGTTCTTAGATTCGGAATCCAAGTCATCATTAATTACTACAAGGTCTTCCTTGGGAACTGGAATATAAATTTACAATAAGCATCAAATGATTAGCAAAGACTTCCAATATCGAAGCACCATAGTAAGTTAGAATACTTGTCAACTTGTGAAAGTAGAAATGTTAATACAATGTACTAGTATATTAGAAATCATAGTCACTCTACAAACACACTACCATCTTGATGAAATGTAAAAAAAAAAATGTTTGTTTCTGGAACGCTGGTCTTTCCTGTAAAATCATTTAGACCTTTATACCCAATCATAACTTATTGCAATAAACTAAACCTATGATATTTCATTAGGTTGACGACTGACAGGAGCTTGGCCTTATGCAGTAGAATTTTCTGGAACACTTTGTGATGCATTGACAATGCTTAAGTATCTTTAGCTATGGCAAAATATCAACAGACTGAGATTGAAGCCCATAGGATCATGGAAAAAGAAAGTGAAAATTTTGGTTCCACCTAGAAAAACCTACGTAGAAGACAGGCTGGGGAGTTAAGCCTTGACCAGTTTTTCTTTCAAAGGCATATAAAGTGTGATAGAATTGCTAAAGTAAACAATACATCATATTTCAGCTTAGGGTCGCGGGTTCGAATCCCACTCAGTCCAAAAAAAATGGAAAATTTTCTGACTGGGTTTTCACTCGAACGACCTATGTGGGATGGTTGCCAGTTACCAGTGGAAGGTCGTGGGTTTCCTCCGGGCATAGAGCCTGGTTTCCTCCCACAATAAAACTGGCAACGCCGCCATATAAGTGAAATAATCTTGAGCGCGGCGTAAAACACCAATCAATCAATCAATCATATTTCAGCTTAGAGACAATATCTGCTTTGGATTATTTCAGTTATTTTTTCTAAAAAAAGTTGTTATTAAACATGTTTTAAGGACATATATATTTATTATGTTATGTTGCTGTAAATGACATATGTATGGGCAGAAATCTGTTTTAGGCTACTAAACAAACTCTTTTTGTTTTAAATATTAAAGTGGCATGAGCTACCAAAATCTTGTTTCAGTAACAACAAAATGTGGAAATTATTGGGCTACTGGTCTTAAAAATGCATGTTAAAGTGGTCATTTGAACTTACTTAGGCATAGAATAAATGGACGGATAACAATTCTACAAGTTATGAGGCGAAAAAATACATAATCATAAATTATCGCCTTCTTATGTAATAGCCTGGACACATTTTCTGACAGTAAGGTGTTCATTCCCAAAATTGTCCTTCAACCAAGATATATGCTAAAACAATTTTAATAAATATGAATGAATATTAACCGAAATATTGCCTTGACAAAACATATGGGCAGATATTTGATGAATTAAAAAATAAAGGGCAATACCTCTAAAAAATATCATTATCACGGATGAAAAAAGTGTGTGTCACAAAATGTTGAAGCAGATATGGCCCCGGCAGAAGATAAGGACAAACTTTAAGGATCTGCATAAACAAAGTACAATAACTCTAAAAATATCAACATCACAGAGGAATTAATTCCACAACTGCTTGACAGTGAGCAAATACCTGGTAAGTTTTAAACTAGTCCTCAAAATATTAACGGAGATATGGACAGAACACTAGATTTGGGCAGAACTTCACGATTTCCAGAAACAAAAGGCCTGGACTAATTGTAACCTCAGAATTTGATAATTTGCAGTAAGAAAGGGAAATAACTGTAAAAATATCAACTTCATGGAGGTAAAAAAAAGGTGACACTGCAAAACTACTTGGATGATGAACGGACACTCAGTGAGCAACTTATGGTTGGGTGTAAGTGGGAATTGGTAAAGCTACGTTCTTACCACACTTGAAATTTTCTATATCCGTAGAATTCCACTGTAGAGAGTTTTCCAAACAAATGACTGTGAGTGTCTGAGTGTTTGCAGGTGATCCAGGTCTAAACCCTTCACTACAGTTTACAGTAAGCTCGGTATGGGTGTAGTATGGATGTAGAGGGTCACTCAACCTCTCAATGACATGGACCCCCAACTCTGGTTTAATGCATTCTGAAAAATAAGCTGTTTGTTATAAATTGATTCTTCTTTATTATTACAACAAGAAGCAATAGACTATTTGTTTAATGACGTTATGTGGTTATTAGGAGGGAAAACATTGTAAATTCAAAAAGAAATACCTGCAGGTGTGCAGTCAACAATGTCGCTACAAAGGCTTGTAACAAAGCCATCGCTACAAAGTCAGACCCCTCAAATATCCCAGAATTTTATTGATTAACATCATAAAGCTTCCAGTTTATTTAATAGACCCTTTCACCTTAAGAACTGTCGCTTCCGCAAAGCTTCCAGTTTATTTAATAGACCCTTTCGCCTTAAGAACTGACGCTTCCGCAAAGCTTCCAGTTTATTTAATAGACCCTTTCGCCTTAAGAACTGACGCTTCCGCAAAGCTTCCAGTTTATTTAATAGACCCGTTCGCCTTAAGAACTGACGCTTCCGCAAAGCTTCCAGTTTATTTAATAGACCCTTTCGCCTTAAGAACTGACGCTTCCGCAAAGCTTCCAGTTTATTTAATAGACTCTTTCGCCTTAAGAACTGACGCTTCCGCAAAGCTTCCAGTTTATTTAATAGACCCGTTCGCCTTAAGAACTGACGCTTCCGCAAAGCTTCCAGTTTATTTAATAGACCCTTTCGCCTTAAGAACTGACGCTTCCGCAAAGCTTCCAGTTTATTTAATAGACCCTTTCGCCTTAAGAACTGACGCTTCCGCAAAGATTCCAGTTTATTTAATAGACCCGTTCGCCTTAAGGACTGTCGCTTCTGCAAAGCTTCCAGTTTATTTAATAGACCCTTTCGCCTTAAGAACTGACGCTTCCGCAAAGCTTCCAGTTTATTTAATAGACCCTTTCGCCTTAAGAACTGACGCTTCCGCAAAGCTTCCAGTTTATTTAATAGACCTGTTCGCCTTAAGAACTGACGCTTCCGCAAAGCTTCCAGTTTATTTAATAGACCCTTTCGCCTTAAGAACTGACGCTTCCGCAAAGCTTCCAGTTTATTTAATAGACCCTTTCGCCTTAAGAACTGACGCTTCCGCAAAGCTTCCAGTTTATTTAATAGACCCATTCGCCTTAAGGACTGTCGCTTCTGCAAAGCTTCCAGTTTATTTAATAGACCCTTTCGCCTTAAGGACTGTCGCTTCTGCAAAGCTTCCAGTTTATTTAATAGACCCTTTCGCCTTAAGAACTGACGCTTCCGCAAAGCTTCCAGTTTATTTAATAGACCCGTTCGCCTTAAGAACTGACGCTTTCGCAGAAGCTTCCAGTTTATTTAATAGACCCTTTCGCCTTCAGGACTGACCCTTTCGCAGAAGCTTCCAGTTTATTTAATAGACCCGTTCGCCTTAAGAACTGACGCTTTCGCAGAAGCCTCTGTGTATGGCAAAATGAAGCTACATTGAGTTTTTAGATCAATATGACGTTGAAAGCGTTCTCATTTTGTCTATGAGGCAATCTGATAGAACAGAAAAATGAAGTCAATGCCATACGGTTCAAACAGCGTCATAAAAACATATTCTACGCCACAAGCATCTACAGATGATTATTTACTAAATGAAGTATTTCACGACGTCATAATTACTGCCTTAACTGGAAGACAGACTCAATCGAATCGTAACGTTAAATTTTGACATTTTGATAAAAGATTTTGCAGAGAGAACCCTATATTGTGGCTGTTCATGTAAAAAATCTTGCATGAAAAGGTAGGTTGACTGAACATGGCAGAAGTCTAAATGAAAGCTGGGCTTGTCCAATCTAAGATGGCTGCCACAATTTTATGTCATTGCTGTATGTAAGACAATTCTCACAGCTGCTATATTTTTTATCTGGTCAACTCTTTTGCGTCAAACCGCGCTTGACGTTGAACACATCTATTTTTTAACACAGTACTAACACAAAACATGCATAGCTAATGAAAATCATATAAAAAAGTTAACCAATGAATATGCAATTACAGTTTACCACTTGAAGAATTAACCTAGTTAAAAACTGATCTAAGACATTTTCTTATGGTTACAGCAAAGTGAAAATATTCATTTTCTCTTATTATCATGATGATAAAACAATGCACAGATTTGACAATACATACGTGGTGGTTTTCCAATATCGAAGCACCATAGTAAGTTAGAATACTTGTCATCCTCCATGACAGCTAGCACAGGATGAGGGTTATGATGTACACAATCACTTTGATAGTGCTGACTGTGTGAAAGAGATTCATGAGTACAAAATAAGCACCACTCTGGCTCACCCAAAAACGTAACATATCTATCATTTCTGTAAAAAAGAAACACAAAAAAGGTAGAATCAATTATAACAGATATTGTCTAGTATTATTTTATATTGAAACCCCAAGGAAAATGTATCACGTTTTATTTCAATTACATGCTAGTGTTGTGTGCATTCGCATCCATAAAAGGATTGATTGATGTTGCTAGGTTTAGTGGGCAAGGAAAACGGGATCATTTTCCGGAGGAAACTCCCGACCTTCGGCGAGTACCTAACAGCTCATACGGCGACTAAGTGAAAAATCCAAGGAGAAATTTCTAAATTTTAATTTGGTCTGAATGTGATTCGAACCAGTGCCGCATCGATGAAAGGTCTGTGTGGGGCTGAGAGACAATCACTCTAACCCACTGGACCAACGAGGTCTGTGCGGGGCTGAGAGACAACCACTCTAACCCACTGGACCAACGAGGCCCCTCACATCCATAATAGAGCTGGTGATGTACCGGTTAACCACCCGATAATTAAAGGAGACGAAAAACCCCTTTCAGGTTCAGTAGAAGGCCTAACACATTTAGTGAACATTTTTTTCGAGAGAAAAAAGGCCTACAAGCGTTTATCGGTATTTGAATTATTTTTGTTGATCTAGCTTTAGGATGGTCTACAAAACTCACCCTTCAAATGGGAGCCTTAAAAAGTTGACAAGTTATAATTTAGACCTTGTCACTTTTAAACTTCACTGTCGGGTGTAAAAAAACACAAATAATATGTATTTGTACCCTTGAAAAGGAAAATTGAACGAGCTTCTTCTGAACCTGAATTTTCTTTTTCTTTCTCCTTTATGGCCTGAGCTTGCAAATTTGAGACTTGATTTTTACAAATTTGAATAAGAGAAAACACCTAAAAATAGGAGTAAAGTCAGTGTGTGCAAACCGATGTCCAACCCTTTAGATACTTTTTTAGACACAAAAATAGGGTCAAAAACACAAATTCTTAGCAGCTGGATGTTCTGAGAAACCAAACTAAACTCTAAGAGTTTAGAGTACAATGAAGAACAAAATGATTTAAGCGGAAATAAAAACTATCAATTGAGCCTGAGGACTATGAGATCAGTAATTGTGTAGGAGGGAAAAAAAGTATATACCTACCCTATTTGTGGAGGCTCTTTTATTTTATACTGTAAAAGAGAATACAATGAGTCATTAATCGGTCAAGAAGGTTGATTAATTGATGTTTTATGCAACACACCGGTCAACAAGAAGTATATCTTATTTTCAGGAAACATGCAAAAACTCTCTAGGAAACCAAGGAATGGGAGAGGAGCGAGCCTAGCATTCACATTAGAATTGGAATTAAAAATATGATATCTTCCCACACGAAAACTATGTTTCCTGTAATTTTTGGAACCTTTGGTCACCTATGCGTCTTTTTAGCATGCTCTTTTTTCAACAAATGTGATGATATTTAATATGTGATTCGATAAAGTTCATCAACTAGGCTTAAGCTGAAAATTTCAGCTCAATCGGTCAATATCATAGTTTTGTCAACAAAAACAAACAATTCAGAAATTCAATTAAAAGTGAAAATCTTCAGCGTGTAAAACATGCAATTAACCTGGACCCACGATTCTCTCAGTCTGACAAAGGCTTTCCATCAATGGGTTGTGGGTTCAAATTTCACCAAGAAATTAGAAAAATTATGAATGCAATTTCACTCGGTCGCCTTATTTGGATAAAAGTGCTACGTACTTGTCAAAGGTCATAGGCTTCCAAGAGCAATTTCCTCAACTAAACCTTATAACGCGGCCATATAAGTGAAATAATGTTGAGTGTGGCTTTAAACACCAATCAATCATTAGGCTAACACCATTTAAATAAATATATACATATTTGCATTGGCCTAGTTGTAAGCTCAACAAAGTTTGAGTACCTTGGCAGAAGGTATAAAAGTGTGTCCCTGTCATTTTGTCGGTCATATGATATATACTTAGCGCCATTAAAAATGCACGGTTGAATTTTATGTTTCTACCCCAGTAAGGCTATTGGCCATTTACGTTTTGTTGTTTATTGTTAGTTCGAGTTGAGTTGCAATAACTGGATAACCTGTGGTGTTCCCGACATGCCTGTCGTGAACATTACGCAACAATTCCTAATAACGTCCATTGAGTGTTTCACCGTCACTGAGAACAGCTTTCAGGGCTCATTTGTCGTGGGTTCAACACTTTACACGAAGCTCAGCATAAAACCGAGAAAAAAATCAGAAATCGTTACCATGCCCCGACTTACAACACAACAAAGGGAAGGTGCCATTGGCATGTTACAGGCGGAAGGAAATCACTGGGGTGGATGTAGTGTTATGGTGTGGGAAGGCATCACGTCTCGCAGACGAACTCCCCTTGTCATTGTTGATGGCAACCTGAATGCTCAGGGTTACGTGGATAACATCCTTCGACCTGTGCTGCTTCCATTCCTCCAAGCCAATGCTGGCGTCACAACGTTTCAGCAAGACAATGCGCGCCCACACTCTGCAAGGTTGACACAAGACTTCTTGCAACAGAATAATGTAAACATCATGGAATGGCCAGCTTACTCCCCCGATCTATCGCCCATAGAGCACTTGTGGGATCAGCTTAGGAATGCCGTTGCACAACGTCAACCCAGGTCATGCAACCGACGTGAATTGATCCAGGTAGTGCAGGAAGAGTGGGACCGGATCCCACAGCACAGAATAGCCACACTCATCAGGTCCTTGCGTCGCAGATGTACTGCTTGCGTTGATGCCCGAGGTGGACATACCCATTATTAAATGATGACACCTTCAATTTCTGTATCAACGATTTCTTTGCAAGGAATACAAATCACCAGGGTTTCACATACATGTATTGTCAATTCTTTGTCTCATTGTGACCAATGCCTTGTTCTTCAACTTAAGAGTACTTACAATATTTTACACTTTACATTTCTCAAAATATTTTACATTCTTTGGGTCGTGCGTTTTTAATGGCGCTAAGTATATATTGCAGGGCTAAGAAAATAAATTTTTCCCATGATTGCCTTTCAAGGCACCTCTTTGTCTTTACAATGTTTAGTATAAGTTTCAATTTTTCAATTTGCCTCATGGCACAGTAGATCTTGCGATTTGCAATTTGTAGTGTCCAGGGCAACTATATACTACGGTAAACATACTTACTGGAATTTTTGATGCAGAGGCAAGATGAAAATAAAACACTAGTTGGAATGCTGTCAAGATGGACATATAGGGAATAGCTGCCATATTGAAGACTTCAGCTGCAAACTCTGGAAAAGAATGTTAAGCATTAAAAATAATACTCAATTCATGTATAATGTATATTTTTAATGTTCTGATGATCACTTATAGACTTGTCCTTCTATTACAAGACAATTTGCTATATGTGCTATTTAGCATAATAATTTTATATATAGACTCTTTGTATACTCTTGAGTATAGCCTATTTATTTATCTATATAGTTTTATTTTACCCTCATCTATTGTTTTAATTTATTATGTTATCGTTCTCCTTAATAGTGTGTTAAAGATCTGTTGACATTTGATGTTAGATAAACAAAGTGGAAGAGTCAGGGTACCATTTATAGTGGTTAGTATTCAATATTTGTACAGAGAAATATTAAAACACTTAATAACTAACTTAAAGTGGCATGAGCTGCCAAAATTCACACTTTTTTATAATTTCTGATCGCCACGACAGTTAGAGACTTTGAAGGCCGTTGAAAAACTAAATGATTGGCGTTAGAATGAGCAAAATCTATACAGTATGTGGCCTATACGAACCGGAATTTGTTCGAAAAGTAAACAAAATCTAAATAACCGGGACGACCATTCATTCATTTTAAGCCAAAGTTAGTTCAAAACAATACTTTATCGTACATTCTCGAGACTAGAAGCACTAAAAAGCTTCTGAAATATACATCTTGAGAAAAATAACCGATAATTTCAACATTCTGTTTCAACGTCAAAATATCAACATTTTGGCAGCTCATGCCACTTTAAGTATAAGTGTAATGAAACCATTGTTTGAAAAGAATGTATAGAGGTTGTGAAAACAGCAAGAAAAACCAGCACAGATCTTCATTTGGAAATCATTTGTCAGATACAGTCCAATCACTGTCCACAGAAAACTCAATCTTTTTCATGAATCAGATCTCCATGTTTACAAATATAACTAGCATAAACTTTGTTAATGTCATTTTGCTTGGGTGGCAAGACGGTTTTACTAAAAGGTCCAACTAACACAATCGTACATTGTTGATCTGCACAGTATTGATTTGCAAATATTTTGCCGTTTTCAACATACATATACAAAGGATCTGAAAAGAGGGAGTAAGAGAGGGGGGATTTTATACACTAGTGAGTGCCCAAAGAGACCTACTTCATATCCTATATCCTAATCCATTAAAGGCCCACTTGCCGCCGTAGCCTGTTTAAATTTGCTAAGAAAACCAATTTACGTGAGCTTAGTACGACTAATACCACTAAACTTAAACATAGGACACATAAAACATGTCTAGTTAGCTTTAGAATGTAGAAATGGGGTGAAAAACAAACGAAGAATCGAAGCCTGATTACAACAACAACGATCAGTGTCGGTCAACTTTCGTGTTGGATTACCCTCATTTCAGGCCATTTTATCTGTGGTTTACACTCAAACAAGCATCAGCAGGCTTTTCCAGTCGCTGTTAACCGATCGTCAGTCTGTATTTCTCAGATAAATAGGCCTACAATATTCCTGATTTTCGCGGCAAGTGTGCCTTTAAGATGTAGCAAATCCGAATTGCAAGACAGCTTTTCATGTATGATAATTGTGTTTTTTTAAATATCAAGGTATTTCATATAATCTAAAAATGCCCCAAAAATATATATTTGATGAAATTGTCTTTGTACATGAATACCAACAAAAAACTGTCATAAGTGTATGCCGGAATAGGGAAAAGTCATTTCAGCATCAAAGTAATTCAACTGCAGTTAAAGGATAAATTTTTACCAAATTGTGTTGGAAAGACGCTGTAAAACTCTGTGGGTGACCTTCAACAATCATTCCATTAGAATCCCTCTCCCCTAACAACAAACAACAGCTATGAGATAAAAACACTATATAATTCATGATAAGATCATAAGTACAATGTACTTCAACACAGCAACATTTATAATTAACATGTTAATATTACATTATAATTTTCTAAATTACTGCTGGTACATAGATGACAATTACCCGGACATTACATGTAGTAAATTTGTCCATGATTATCATTAGACACACATATGTAGGATATTAACATAACACAGGTTTAATGAGCAAATTTGGGCAATACTTGTTAATTTGCGTTAAATGTGTTGTAGAACATGTACTTTACAAGTCTGACCAAAAAAGAAAATAAATTTCTGGTGAAGCACATACAAAATTCAATGCTACATTTAAAATGAGACTATGGTTACAAAAGTAAATAAGGTCAGTTCAAAATGATGTCAAACACCACCTGCATTGTGTACGTACCCTCAGAGTGGTGACGTGATACACGATCCCTGCTGTGTCAGTCCCTTTTCTTGGCAGTTTGTACACATCGAGGGTCGTGAACGATGTCAATTTTGAAGAGTATGCAGAGTAGTTAAATATGCATATTTCTTCTACACTCCTTTTTTGACTTCCATAGAACTTATGTTTTTCAAATATACAATCTGTCCATATAAAAACACAAACCAGCTTTAAGCCCTGTTCATCAATCCTTTAAGCCAAAACTTCTATATCCTGAAAACAAATAAGACAAACAAACAAATCAGGTTATGGTAACAGTATAATACTGTATATTGACAGGTCAAAGTATTTTAGAGAACACTTACAGGATGTCAGAGGAAGTAACCAACAGGAAGCCCTATGAACAATGCTTGTTCAGGGCTGTATGTACAGAATAATGGACTGAGTAGGTGTTTTATAGAACTACATGTAGCCATTCATAACAAGCTTGGAACATGCACTGTTGTCGTAGAACTCGATAGTTTGCGAAAACACAAGGGATGGCAGATAAAGAGGAAATTGTCATTTTTGTCCAAACGTTACCCACCAATCGACGGGGTCTATTTTCGTTCTTCGGCGGTTTACCCACCGATCGATGGAAACCCGTCGGCGACTTTCCCCAACCTGTCTAAGGAAACTCACAGACCATATATACCCACCGATCGGAAGATAACCCGCCGCTGGGCGACTTTCTCCACAAACTTGACCATTGCTTCGGGTGAGCCGTGGCTGTGACGATAACTGATACGATACCATTATTAATTGACTTTCAGTTTCATTGACTCTACAGAGAAACGGTCACACTCATACAAGGCTTACCAGGGCCAATACGAAAAAAAACTAGGCTAATACTAACAAACAAGGCCAATACGGACTGGGCCAATACGAGATCTAACATGGCAACCGTTTACCGTTTCATTGCTATCACTTCAAAATCCCAACGCAATTTTTCTTGAAATCACCAACAGAAAAAAATAGTAGTCACTAGTCAACATACAATTAAAGGAAAACAAATATTCCGTCTATGTCATTACATAAATTAAAAATTGCATTAATAATAATCTGTAAAAATAAAGAAATATATTCCTGTGTTTTATGAACAAAAGGAGACAATTCTTTGTACGCTACACCTGGCTGACTTTATGTTGCTATCATTACTAAGTAAAAAGAGAACAATTATCAGCTACATGAAAAAAATAATAGTCAACTTTCCTAGCAAATTTTATGAATTTTAACATTGATAGCCAATTAATAAAATTTTCATTAATCAGGATATAAAATATTCCCTATTGGCATTGTCACAGATCCCCGGGCAGTCGTATTAGCCCTCGGCCTTCAGCCTCGGACCGATACGGCTATCCTTGGACCTGTAACAATGCCAATAGGGAATATCCAGATTAATAACATTATAGTACTAGAATCTTAGTACCGTAATTTGGGGTGGAGAGGGACAGGGGGGGGGGGGGGGGACAGGCAGTGAAAAAAGTCTTTTGTTATCAGTTTTGCTAAAAACAACTACAATTTATACATCTTGCTTCTTGTACATTTGAAGAGTTGGTATGTCCTATATATGCTATACATACAGTCTGTAGCTCCCATTGACAGGCACAGATCTCAATCGGAAGAAGCCAGGTGCATTTCAAGTCACTCAAAACTGATCAGGTCCAAACTTTGTAGTCTTAAGCTACAGTATCTGGGACAAGGAGCTGAAAACTTTCCTGAATGTGGATTTACAAACCCTGATTGCATTATTTGAATGGTAAATGGAATGAACTAACATGGAATTTTATAACTTATTTTTTGCCTTTTGAAGACTACAGATGGAACTTATATTTGGGGCAGATAGGGACAGTTAACAAGTATGTGTATGCCTATTGAAAATGCTCCTCTTGGCTGAAGTCGTATTTTACACATTAAATTCTCCTTCCAGTATTGTAACTAGGCTTTCTGTGGTTCGAATGTTTTAATAGCTGTTAGTCAATATAAATAAATGTTGCCTCTTTTTTAAAACACTTAATAAGTCCCTATTAACCTCACATTGGGGGTTGAAAAGACTTATTAACCTGTTTATTTATTAATGTCCCTGTTGACCCCGTATTCAGTATGAATACTGAAATAGGGACAGTCACTAAAAAAAAAAAAAAAAATGGACACCCAAATCCTGTCACGATATTTGTTAGGTGGTAGATCATACTAATGCACATGTCTAAATAGTCAAATATTAAGCATTACATGAAAGGGCTTTAATAAGGGAGAGGAACTCTTCCAAAATTGTCCCTTTCCGCCCCAAATCACTGTAGTATAGGCCTATAGTAGGCTACATATACAGTGAGTGATACAGTTCACGCATCACGGTCGGTTGTTACTTTTGATGCGGTAAATTGATGCTTTCGTATCCGCTACAGATCACACCACATAACATAAATTCATAATTCCCACATAGGGGTGGAGTTCGTAAGACTTACAACTATATGAGTAAATGATAAATACAAGTTCCACAGCACGACAACGACAACAACAGAAGCGGAAGTTCAAGAAGGAATGTGACTGACGTTAGAACTAACTACTATGGAAGCCTATACGGGCATCTCGCAACGACAAATGCATCAGCCGAGAAATCTTGTCTATTTTTTATTTGCTTGTTTGTTTTTTTTTTGTTTTTTTTTAAATTTCTATCTTACTCTTAGGGTGCAAACGTCCGTACGTCAGGTATTAGATCATACGTGTAGGCTACATGTTCCTGTTGAACACTACCTGTATTGTAAAATACATTATGCTTCATCTTAAAGACAACATATACCTGGTCCCAAAACAGGGTTTATTTATTTTTTATGACTTTCCTACAAGAAGCTATGGTTAATTATTCTCAGATGTCAAGGTGACTGGGTGTCACTGAAACATATATGTGCACACCTGGTATGCTGAACTGCTATTGGTGTATTTAGGTCAAATAAACCAATCATATTGCCAGTTGCATGGTGTGCACATGTTTCAGTGACATCCAGTCACCTTGACATCTGAGAATAATTAACCATAGCTTCTTGTAGGAAAGTCATAAAAAAAATAAACCCTGTTTTGGGACCAGGTAGATATTGTCTTTAAGATGAAATAAGGTATTTTACCTAAAGTGTTCACTTTGAGCAAGCTTAGCGCACACGATAGGCGTCGGCTGAGATGCCGGTCATTCGTGGCTGTTTCCCCCGTGTGCGCGGAAATTTTGGTGAGATTTTCGCCTCTCGAGGCGGTGAGGAAAGCATCTAGCTTGTTTGATATTTTCTACTTCTCGTGGCAAGAATCTCACCGTGTGCACACAATTAACATGAGACCAGCTGAGCTTGGCGGAGGGAAAGGCCAATCGTGTGTATAGCTGTTAAATCGTGTGACAACTTAGAATATTACGTAATACAGGTAGTGACATTCATGTAGTTTAGTGAACTTGGGTAGGCCTAACCAGGAACTTGCCTCAGCCGAGAGCTCATCGTCTGCGCTGGAATCTGTAGAGCTCTGCTCCCTGGGCCACGCGTGCCTTGTAGCTCAGCCGGCGCCTCTCGTGTGCGGTAGGCTTTAGATTCGCAGCACAATGGAGACGGACAATCGACAGTTTTGTGGTTCAGGACGTTTAATATATAAACAAACAAAACAAAAAAATATCGTAGCGTATATATGTTTTTTAATATAGGCCTACTGCTATGGCAACACATATGTATATGTGAGGACCCCCTGTGTGACCCTCCCATGATGTTTTTTTTGTACTTTGTATTGAATAAAAACCTCAAGTTCACCTTTATAATTTCTCAAGTTCTACCTTACCCACCCCTTACATTTTGGCGCCCGAAAAGGGACTTGGTAGCTGGTGTCCGGAAGTACCGTGAGCAAGATGGCGGAACAAGCTACAACGTCGGACGACAGAATCACATCATTACGAAGAGACTTTAAGATTTATGGTCAAATTGGTCTCCCTGGTCAAGACGATAAACTTTCGTTTTCTTCCCTTATCTACCAAATTGAAAATGGAATCAAACGTGGATACCCGGAATGTGATATTGTTGACTCTGTTGTAAGAAGTGTTGGCCCCGGAGTTACATTACGGACTTATCTGGAGGGCCGCCCAGGACTATCTCTATCGAACTTAAGAAGAATTCTGCGGTCACATTACCGTGTACAACCTCCCAGGGAACTTTTCAAATTATTAAATGCTACTGGCCACCTACCAAAGGAAACAGCCCAAGATTTTGTCACCAGAGTACTAGACTTGAGACAAAAAATCTTATTTGCCTCGAAAGAAGCGGGGTCTGGCCTTCAATATAACCCAGAATCCATAAATGAGTCTATGTTTCACACTCTCTCAACTGGACTAGCAAGTGACTTTATTAGGCATGAGTTAAAAACAGATTTAGCAAATATGACAATAACTGACGAAGAATTAATTGAGAAAATAAATAAGTTTTCACAGGATGAAGAGCAGAGAAACCAGAGGATTAAACAGACTCGTGGGAATATTTCATATAAACACAACGAAATTTACACTGACATCCCTGAAAGCAAACAGTCCCATAAGGTTAAAGTCAATGTGCCTGAAGAACTTATGCAAATTAAGCAAGAGCTTGCATCCTTAAATGAATTAAGAGCAGACATTGCAGCAATTAAAGAGACATTACGCAAACCAGCTTCCTTATTAGACCCAGAACCGATACAGACTCTGAGTAAACCTAAAATGTCCAGACCTCCATATCAGAACAACCTACCAGATTTCCAGAATCAACCATACTCACCTGACTATCCCGTCCAAAACCAACCAGTTCAGTACCAACCAAGCCCGTTCGAGCCCATTGACCGATCAGAATACCACCATCTACGTAACCAACAGCACAGCCAACCAGACCAACCCAGTAGACCACAACCAATACACCTAGGAGAGGATGTTATATTGGCCACTCCAGAGCTTATTGTCCCTCACCTAGAGGATCGCAACAAAACCAGTCGGAAGACTAAAGTGGGGTTACACCACACAGGGACAAGTAGTGTGGGTCAAGAGAGGTAAATCATGTAAAGTGTCTATTCCTGTGTACAACTCATCTGATCATGACATTACATTGCCATCGAAAGTTACTCTTGGCAGGTTGTGTCTTGTCGACTCTGTCATCCCTATCACCCCCACAGAACGTCTCCCTTCAAAATCTGAAGCCAAGCATCTGCAATTTTGGGACCCGCCTGTAGCCTTAGACCATTTAAGTGAAACTCAACAAGAGGTAATTCGCAAAATGCTTAGGGAAGAGTGTGCCGCTTTTTCCAAAGATGAATCGGACATTGTCATTTTTAAAGAAGGTATACAGCCAATCAACCTGAAAGATAACCAACCCGTAAGTAAAACCTACACTTATATCCCCCCGTCCCCTGTATCAAGAAGTCAAAGCTTATCTCCACGATTTAATTCAGAAAGGCTGGATTTCTAAGTCGAATTCTCCTTATTCTTCCCCTGTAGTGTGTGTTCGAAAAGAATGTGGTGCACTCAGGTTGTGTGTTGACTATAGACAGTTAAATAAGAAAACCATTGCAGATCGTCAACCAATCCCCAGGATCCAAGATGCTGTTAATTCACTCCAAGGAAATGCCTGGTTCAGCCTTTGGACCAGGGGCAGGCTTATCATCAAGGTTTCATAGATGATAAGAGTCGACCCTTAACAGCATTTGTTACACCTTGGGGTTTGTACGAGTGGAATAGAATACCATTCGGCCTCACCAACGCCCCTGTTGCCTTTCAACGGTGTATGGAAGAGTGTTTGTATGGTCTTCGAGATGAAATTTGTCTTCCATATTTTGATGACATTTTAGTGTACGGTAAGACATTTGAAGAAGAAGTTGAAAATGTTCGAAAAGTTCTTCAAAGACTAAAACTATTTGGTATCAAGTTAAAGCCAGATAAATGTGTATTGTTTAAGAAAGAAGTGCGTTATCTAGGAATGTTAGTGTCAGAGAATGGTTATAAAATGTACCCTGCAGATATCTCAGCTGTAATAAAACGCAAAGAAGAGAAACCCCCGACTGTTGGCGCTTTAAGAAAACTGCTAGGACTCATTGGTCATTACAGAAAGTATATTCAGAACTTCTCTCAAATTGCCAAACCACTTTATGAACTCCTTCAAACTCCTAGCAAAACTGAGCCGAGCAATAAAGGAAAATATTCTCGAGGGAAATCGAGAAGTGGCCAATTACCATCAAGCCATCCAATTAATTGGTCAGATTTGTGTCCAGACAGTCTTGAGGAATTGCTGAAATGTTTGGTTGAACCACCTGTCATGGCCTATCCCCAGTATGACAAGCCCTATATTCTCTTCACAGATGCATCTAACGAAGGCTTGGGCGCTGTTTTATACCAGTACCAAGATGACAGGTTGCGAGTGATCGGATTTGGCTCCAGAACGTTAAGTCCAGCAGAACGTAACTACCATCTTCACTCTGGAAAGCTTGAGTTCCTCGCTCTGAAGTGAGCCATTACAGACAAGTTTAGAGACTATTTATATCATGCTCCAAGTTTCACCGTGTATAGTGACAATAATCCACTGGCATATATTTTGACCACAGCAAAACTCAATGCAAGGTGGGTCGCTGAACTGGCTGATTATAATTTTTGTATTAAATACAGACTAGGAAAGTCCAATCAAGTGGCTGATACTCTATCTAGAATGCCCCTTGGGTATGAGTCTTGTACTGAAGAGTTCACTGAGAAATGCTCACTGGAGACTGTGAAAGCTATTGTGAGTTCTATTTCTTTAGGTAGTAATTGTGCATTTGTGTGTCCAGTATCCCTTGATATTGATGATGATTTCATATGTGATGTAAATGACAAAGTTGTGAGTAACCTTGAGATGACAAATGCCCAAGAATCAGACCCAGTTATAAGGAACTTCCTCAATCACGTAAGAACCCACACTAAGCCCCCTCCTGGATTTTTCAGTAATGGCTCTAGTAGAGAAAAGGCATTGTTACGTGAGCTAAAAAATCTGCAACTTGATTCAAATGGACTTTTGTACCGAAGAACAGCCACCAGAAACCAATTGGTTCTACCACTCAAATACAGAGACATTGTTTACAAGAAACTTCACATTGGTATGGGCCATTTAGGTTCAGAAAAGGTTCTTGATCTTGCAAGATTTTATTGGCCCCTTATGCAACATGACATTGAAATATTTGTGAAACAATCGTGTACTTGTATTAAGCAAAAGAAACCAAATCGACAAACGCATGCTCCGTTTGGAACTATTCGATCTACCTACCCATCCTCAGGGAAACGGCCAAACAGAGAGACTGAACAGAACCTTGCTTGGCATGCTTATAACTTTACCAGAGGAGCAGAAATCAAACTGGGGTGCTTCTCTTACTAAACTCATCCATGCATATAATTGTACCCGTTCGGACGCAACTGGATATTCTCCATTTTTTCGTATTATTCGGAAGATCTCCTAGATTGCCAGTTGACTCTATCTTCGGGTTAAACCCGAATTCAGGACATCAATCTCATAACGATTTTGTGCACTGCTGAAAAAAGCAGATACTGGCTGCATATGACATGGCTTCCAAGTCATCCCAGAAAATGTCTGACTACAACAAAGAAAAACATGACAAGAAAGTGTACGCCACCAATCTATTGCCCGGTGTTTTGGTTAGAAACCTTTCACCCCGAGGTGGTCCTGGTAAGATTCGAGCTTACTGGGAGGAAAAAGTTCATGTTGTTGTGAAACAAGTTGGAAACAATGCTGTGTTCGAAGTGAAATCTGAAACAGGAACTTCTCGGACAAGAACCTTACATCGGAATTTGTTAATGCCATGTGATAGTTTACCCTTTGATACCCCTGTGCCAACACAGAAGACAGCTAAGAAGTTGAAAGTGCTACATAATAAACCTGTTCAAAGTGACAAATCTGATTCTGACGAAGACTATCTTTTTATCAGACCCGAAAAACCTACCCTCAACGCGGAGGCCCCTGCCTTTACCCCTGAACCTCGAACTCTTACCACTTGTATTGATAGCCCATCTGATGGTGACTCAAGTGATGATGAACAAAGTGAAGAACGGAACATAAGACATTCTCGAAGAAATCGAAATCCCCCATCTGTGTTTACGTACCCAGCTTTGGGTGAACCAGCTATTCAGAACAGAGAGACTTGCATTAATGTTCTTTGTGTGGATTCTTTTCTCCTGACCCGAATGCCGGTATTCTGAACTTTACTTTTTATGAAATGACTTAACCTTTGTGTATACAATGATGTCTTTTGTGTGTTTTACGATTTCGAATGTGGGACGGTTCCTAATCTCTATCACATTTGCCTCATGCATTATTTCACAAGTGATAATTTGATATTCGATTGTGAAAATTAACGATCAATCATGTGTAACTTCTGCTTGTCTCAAATCGGTGCCACTTTTGTTGCTGGGGAGAGTGTGAGGACCCCCTGTGTGACCCTCCCATGATGTTTTTTTTTGTATTTTGTATTGGATAAAAACCGCAAGTTCACCTTTATAATTTCTCAAGTTCTACCTTACCCACCCCTTACATTACCTTACCGATCCCTTACATATATTCGTTTAAGTGGCATAAGCTGCCAAAATTCACACTTTTTTTCATTTATCGTACATTCTCGAGACTAGAAGCACTAAAAAGCTTCTGAACTATACGTCCTGAGAAAAATAGCCAATAATTTCAACATTCTGCTTTTACGTCAAAATATCAACATTTTGGCAGCTCATGCAAGATCCTATAGCCAAATTATAGAAATACAAAATTGCCATTTCTCTATTATATCAACGTCCGGTAAAGAGGATTATGTGACGACCGTCGGAAAGATCAGGGAAGGTCAATTTAGACGCTGACATTGGTACCAAAAGTCCGGGTAACGGTTTCTCCCTAAAAAATGATTATTTTTTTTATATATACGGTCGTATTATCCAAATTTTTTATTTAGGAGTCAGAAACCCGGACTAATTGGTCCCGAGACAACGGCAGATATAATTTTTTTCTCTCTTCGTTTTTTTGTTTTGCTAAAAAGGTGTGTGTGTGTGGGGGGGGGGGGGGGGGGGCTGGACCCCCATCCCCTCACCCCTGACTCCGCCTATGAAAGATTACCGCACATCTGAAAATATGGAAATGTTTCCATCTATACGGGCTTGGCAAGGTAATTCGAGTGACTGTGATCGAGGCCCCATATGATGGAAGCTCTGATAAAACAATGCCGATTTTGAACAGCGTTGACGGTTCGCAGACGTGAACATATGGGACCTTAGCTGGAGATATCCAAACTAATTGAAACATGTAACTTTTTACAATCACCCCATGTTTCTCCTAATTGAGTACGCAACCGGCCCAAACGTTACACACATCCCATTCGATCTTTTAGTTTGCCGTTCCACCAACAGAAAAAGTTCTAAAACTCAAATTTGTGTGATAAACTGGAGGACCGAATCTCTTATACTCGCTTCCGCCTTTCTTTGAAATTGAAGTCTCAAAACGGCGAGGCTATGACACAAAAGTGAGTTTTTGAAATTTTGTATTTGGTGGAACGGCGAACTGAAGGATCTAATGGGATATGTGTAAAGTATGGACCGGTTGCATTGCTTAAATTAGGAGAAAATCAGAAAAAAAACATCGGGTGATTTTAAAGATTTAAATATGACACCTCCAGTTTTGATGGCCTTACATCATCAATATATACTAATATACACAAAGATGTAAGAGTTAAGCACCGATAAAACCATTGGTGTATAGGGAGATTGTTGGCTAACTGATGTTGCAGAAACGATTGTGATCATGAAGGGCAACATTCTGCCGATAAGAAATCACCATTAATATGGCAATAAGCTATACAATTTATTCAGGATATCGTTAGCCAAATCAAAAGTATATTTTAACAAAATAAAAACAAGAGTTTAAGAAACTCATAATACGCCCGCAAGGGTAAATTCATTGTAGCACACTATCTTAATATTCAATATTAAAGACATGCTTTAAACAGAATTTCGGCTGGTAAATTCTTTCAGTCACCTAAATAAGACTGGGGCTTGGTGAATTTTAGTATTTGACAGATCACATACCTATAAGCTGCTACATGTACCTATATCTGAAAGCTGTACCAAAGCTACTTGCAAAAGTGTCTACACTACATATAGGCATACAACAGCAATTTCATTTAATTACAGATTAAACAATAGAAAGAAGGACACAACTCATTTGGTCACCTTGGTTATCAAATAAGTTGTTTGGATATAACTAAGCTATTCTGTGAAACCACAGACAGAATAAAAGCCATTTCCTCAATTACTGAATGCCTAAAGGCTGGGTGACTGATTTTTGTCAACACATATCTATAGAGAGACTCCAATTTACTTTTAGTACTAGACACACCGTCTACTCATAAGATAGGTATAACTGAAAAAAAATTGATAATCCATGCAATAAGTATCGAGTTACTCAATGCCAAAAGGCTGGTGACTGTTCTGGTCGCCACAAATAAAGAGATCCCAATTCAATTTTGGTACAGGACACATCGTCCAATCATAAGCTTCATATATTAGAAGAAAAAATATTATAATCCATGAAATAATTACGGAGTAACTCAAAGCCAAAAGGCTGGTGACTGTTTTGGTCACCGCAAATATCAACACTCCAACTTCATTTTGGTACAGAACACACCATCTACTCATAAACCAGTTATAACTAAAAAAAATTTAAATCCATCAAATAGTTCCAGAGAAACTCAATGCAGGAATTGGAAGCCCCATTACATCGGTATTGGCGGCAGTTACCCCTTCGCCAGAATGTTGCCCTTTATGATCACAAACGTTTCTGCAACATCAGTGTGCCAACAATCTCCCTACACCAACGATTTTATCGGTCTGTGCAGACTTTCCAGGAGCTGCTTAACTTTTTTTCTTTGTGTATACTTTGGCCACAGAGTTTGGTTATCTCCAGTTAGTGGGGCCTACGGTTCCGAATATAATTTAGCGGTCAGTGACAACATTTTTTGGAATACTTAATGACAAAGAAGTGTGGATATTCAGCTATGGCAAGTCCGGTAAACTGAAATTGAACAAAATATGGGAATGGGAAAATGTATAATTGGGTTCCTATAGTAGTAAGACAGACAAGGGAGTTTAGCCCTGACTAGTACATCTTTCCATAGAACTAAAACACTTCTTTTTTTAAGTCGAGCCATTTTATTCTTCTGTTCTAATGCGGGATATATTCATGCTAGCCTTATTATACTGAAACACAAATGTTATAATACTTCTTTCACAACACCTTCCCAGATCCAAGTTCAAACCCAAAAGGTAAACAGACTATAACGTTTGAATCCAACAATTTTGACTTTCCAAAACTTTGATCTTGATATCTGAAGCGGAAGTGAGAAGGGCGATTTTTACTGGTATCTAAACCGAATGACCTAGCTTATTGAAGTCTGGTGCCGGTTGCACAAAGGTGTATTAAAGTTAAAGGCACACTTGCCGCGAAAATCAGGAATATTGTTTACATTAAAAAAGAAAGACCGTATTCTGTATTTTTCCCAGACAATATAAGTTAGGAACTTTCTATTTTTACCAAAATTTAAAAGTTTGGACGTCACTTTGTATTTTTAATTTGAATTTGAAAATTTGAATTGTTACGTACCCGGAACGTAAACAAACCGATCTGCCCCCTATTGGCGATTTTATGTTTCAGTCGAGTGAGTGAACTAACGGCACAGTGTAATTTTACGTAGGCCTATTTATCTGAGAAATACAGACTGACGATCGGTTAACAGCGACTGGAAAAGCCTGCTGATAATTGTTTGAGTGTAAACCACAGATACAAAGGCCTGAAAGGAGGGTAATCCAACACGAAAGTTGACCGACACTGATCGTTGTTGTTGTAATCAGGCTTCGATTTTTCGTTTGTTTTTCACCCCATTTTTACAGTCTAAAGCTAACTAGACATGTTTTATGTGTCCTATGTTTAAGTTTAGTGGTATTAGTCGTAGTAAGCTCATGCAACTTGGTTTTCTTAGCAAATTTAAACAGGCTACGGCGGCAAGTGTGCCTTTAAGCTTGGATTAAAGTTAAGTCAGACTTAAGGGGTTAAGCCTGGTATTAAAAGTTAATACACCTTTGTGCAACCGGGCCCTGATGTCTGATAAATGGTTGTAGAGATTTCTAAGTTTCCCCTATAGATTTTGAAAATGGATTCCTTGGAAACTGTTAACAAAATAAACCAAATATTGATTACATTCACTGAAGTCTGTCTTAGGCGTACTGATAAAAAATAAAATTACATGTCTTTCAAGGATCGGCGAGTACCTGGCAACTCTCCTACATATGACGTTCAAGTGAAAAATCAACTCAGAAATTTTGAAAATTTATTTGGTCTGAGCTGGCCCTTCAATGTCAGATTGAGCAATAGATAAGCCAATTTCACACACACAAAAAAAAAACGCTTTTGCTTTTGTAAATCGCTGATTTGCTAAAAATGTAAAAACATTTTCAAACTTATTAGCATGGGATGTCGGAAGATAATAGGCCCAAAGCTTAATGGGGTCACTTGAAAAAATATGGGATACTTTGAGGGGGTCTGCCTTAGTTGCAACACGCTTACTTTTTACACCTATACTTTTTAGTACATCCGGCAAATGAGACACATAAACATCCAGTTTAGATGGACATATCTATAACAAGTGGCGAAAATATATATTGATGACCGATACGACCAGTTATGCTTAAAATGTCTTAATGGTAGTGTAACATAAAGTATACGTCAAGTAAAAACAAAGGTTGAACACCAGAAGGTCGTTCAGAAGCTGGTCAATTTCCACGTTTGGCTTACACCGCTTCTAGCCTTTTTTGTATTCATTTATGTTTTACAACTGACTCCAAAACTATTTCGACGAGAATGAAATTCGTTTTAACGTAATATATTGCAGTTGAGGAGGCATTGGGGGAGGGCGTCGAACTTAAGCTATAACCCATGGATGTGGCACGGTTTCCAATCCCACTCAGACCAAATAAAGAAGTGAAAAAATTAAATGCGTTTCAGGAATCTTAAAGAAAACCAGCTTCTTTTGTTAATGTTCTTAGTTTTCTGTATTTGAGTGGTGAGTCTGTGCCATTGAAGGGTGTCTTGTGAAGCAACAGAATGTTCACCCTTGATTCTTGGTGACTTCAACAACAGGCGTAAATAAACAGGCATGCATCGGAATGGAGTCTGTAATCATATACTGACCACAATGAACAGTAGTGTGAAATGTCTCGGATTAAAAAAACAAGATTCCAGATTAAATATTCAAAATATTTATTATTCAAACAGACTGAGGATTATTTTTTAAAATATGTTTAAAAACAAACATGGGGAGTTTGAGTGCCACAGGGAATCTGTAACATATAAACAGTGTGTTCCTATGATCAGTCGAGAGTGAAACAACAATACCCCTGTGTTAAGAAGGTTGATGGGCTATGTCGTCGGGGTTTGTGTGAACATAGCCTGTTAAGCCACAAAAACATCCCTCGGTTGAGATACAATGTCAATACCACTTTCTGTCTCAATCTTCAACTGATACTAGGATCAGAATAACGTCCGATTTTAATACAACTCTTGTGTTTATAATCACCAACTTGATTAGGGTAACTTCCAACTGGACACAATAGATAAACAGGCTCATTTCTTCTGATCCCTAAAATACTGTGTATTACACACTGTTTTATCATCGGCACACACATCAAAGGCTTGTCTTTCTACCAGACATTAAATAGATTTAACTATAAGCTAAACAGTTCAACACAAAAGTATTTTACAGTAGAGCTACTTAGCCCACCACATGAGAAGGATAGACATGTTGTATGTGTAATACGAAACAACCTACAAAGGTCAATTTCATCACCTGCATAATCTGAAATATTGAGACATTGGAAAGTTTCTGAAAAGGGAAACTTACTGACAAAATCCATAAGTTGATAAGCACATTCATTAGAACTTAATACAGTATTTGGATAAGGTGACAATGCTTGAATGCAAAATTACAAATAAAGCACATGTATGGAGATAATGATTGCACCACTTAAGCCTCAATAACATTGCCCTTATCAAGGGAGATTAAAATTTTTACTGAAGCTCACTAAATAAAGCATTGGCTTAAAAATGATGTTTGAATCTAAGGAAAATATTGCAACATAATAATATGGAAATTGAACAGGAATGTACAGAGTGGAAAATTAAGAAAAACAAAAGATGATAGATCTTGTATCAAAAGATATAACTGACAAGCCTTTTGTATGCAAACTGATTAATATTTCATACAAATATCCATGGCACATATCAATAATATGAGAGTCTATGCAGCATACACAAATGCTGAAATATTTTGTTTGAAAAAAAAAAACTACAAAAAACCTTGAACGGCTGCTAAGAAAAAATTAGTAAGATAGAAAACAGAGGAATACTCATTAGTGTTATGTAACTGATGGTACACACTAAAACATTACTTGGGTTAGATTTTCAGCTCACAGGCAAAATTCTAATAAAATAGTTTTTTTTTTCTTTTTACTTTTGAGAAAATACTTTTGGGAAATAGCAGAAATCCTATAATCCTAATTTTATGGTTGCGATAGATGCGTAGCTCAATTCAGAGAGTTATGGTTTCATGTTGGGGGCACATCCAAATTAGAAAGACAAATTTCTGCCATTTGTCAAGAAATTGTTAGGTAGAGTTAAATTTAAAGAGGAAAGAATGAAATATGTGCGTAAATCAACCATTACCTGACAAGAATATGAATATAAATCAATACTTTAATCTATAATAAGATGATAAAATACTTCTGAGACATAGAATTTAGGAGGAATTATTTACATGGATAACTTCTTAATTAACTGGTATAACGTTTAGATTGATTGATGTTTAACACAGCAAGATTATTTCACTTATATGGCGACGTTGCCAAGTTTAGTGGGGTAGGAAAGCGGGGTATTTGCAAAGTGGAAACCCTAAACCTTCGGTGAGTACCTGGCAACTCTTCTACACATGGAGACAGAGATGTTTAGACACTTGAAACATCGCACAGGTAAATATTAAGAGAAGCTGTTATCCATACTAAGCCTTTCTGAATTAAGATGATAAAATGCTTCAGTAGACTTAAATGTAATGAAAACCGACAATACTGTAAAAAAAATAATGCTAATTATGCCTGTACATATATATTTTCTAAGTTAAAAACATTGCTGGTACTACGGTCTGGACTAAAATAACTATTGAGACAAGTTCCAGAAAAAACGAGTTGGGCTATCAAAATTTAAAAGAGCCAAAGAAAACTCCAGGGCTAGATAAAGATTTATTCTAAATATCATTAAGAAATATTGTTGCCCAATGGAGTTTAACGCATGCAAAGCCAATAAGAGTTGAGGGTCTAATTCAATTAAAATATTTGTACATGATCTTGACATAGAGGTCAAGGTAATATTCATATGATGTTTTGCCATGAAAATGTTCATCTAATATTGAGAGACTGTGATATAGCTCTAGAATAAATTGTCAAACAGCGATAATTGAAAATACTACATTGTCTATATGTTGTTCCAGAACGACCTTTAGATGATGATTTTTTTTGTTAGGAAACTGAATGGCCCTTATTTTTTTTACCTGTTCAAAGGCTCCAAATTAACAAAGCCTGCTTGTTGGCAAAGTCCATCCTTAAAAATAATCTATTTGTAACACAGGCGATGTAAGACAAGTGTCTATTCAGAGTTAATACAAGAGTCTTACCTGGTGTAAATAGATGCCGTTTTACAGGTAATATGTTTAGGTGTATAAGAACTGTACTAATTTGACACCACATAGGTAAAATCGTTATAACTTGCAGACTAATCAACACGTTCTAAATAACCTATGTACTCATCTGTAGGGAACTTGATACAGGTGGGGTTATTAATAATGTATAGTTGAACCCAGATACAGTTGCTTTATCGTTAGGCTGAGTGAAAGTCTCTAGTTTCACCTTGACATTGTATAGTAGAACACAGAGGATTGGTTGATTGTGTTATGTTAATTTCATAAATATGTACGCGTTGCTGGTTCATTAAGGAGGAAACTGGGCTCTCAGAGACCAATGGCAAAGTACTTGATGGTTTAAAAGTAAAACGTATATTTAAAATATATTCATAAAGTTAACAGATATACGAACCAGCGCAAAGTCCCTTGAAAAACTGAAAACTATTTCACAAGGAAAATTTATCCTTTTAAGGTTACCCATTTTATAATGAATTGTATGATCACTAAGATTGATTGGTGTTGAGTAGCCAGACTTTTAAAGAAGCGGTTTGTGAATGGTGTTGAGTAGCCAGACTTTTAAAGAGGCGGTTTGTGAATGGTGTTGAGTAGCCAGACGTTTAAAGAGGCGGTTTGTGAATGGTGTTGAGTAGCCAGACGTTTAAAGAGGCGGTTTGTGAATGGTGTTGAGTAGCCAGACGTTTAAAGAGGCGGTTTGTGAATGGTGTTGAGTAGCCAGACGTTTAAAGAGGCGGTTTGTGAATGGTGTTGAGTAGCCAGATTTTTAAAGAGGCGGTTTGTGATAACTGTCATTTACATATGATAACATTCTAATCTAGTAAAAATTTGAGCAAGTGCAATAGGCAAGAATGTAAATTACACCACACTTACAGTTATTTCCCTTCATCACCAGCCAGCTTTATTAAGGGCAGAGGAAACCAGGCAATGAAACCCTCCAGTAGGGCATATCTGTTTTCAACAATTCCAAACGTATATACTGTTTCTGCAGGTTTCATTGTACAAGGAGGTCACTAGCCAAGAAGTTTGATCATTTCTGCTGTGTGTGTGTGTGGAGGAGGAAGGGAGTGAGGGCGTTGAAGAGCTAAACCCCCAACCTATTGGTGGAAGGTCTTTTTAATTGAGCATCTACAGTTCTAGCCACTAAGCTAGAAGCCTGTGTAGACAAATGGCAAGATGTCATGACAAGGACAGATTTTCTGGAACGGATCTTACGAGCAAAGCACAATTATATTTTGTTTTACTTAACTTTGCATCACACTCGTGACAGTGTTATCAGAAATTTTTATCTTTTTTAAATTAGAAATTAACAGTGTACGTTTCTAGAAAACTTATTGTTAGGATTCTGTTGTTCAACGGGATCACAAATAATTTCAACTCTTAAGATGGCATTTTATCATTGAAAATAGCAAAACGCTCATATATATGAATAAGAAATTAGAATGTTAGAGACGATTTTTTAGCTTGATCCAAGTGGAAAAAGTTGGAATTAAGTTCTTGGCCAAATTTAAAGAAAACAATATTTTCTCGAAAAACACATTTTTCACAGCTAACGCACCAATAGGACAAAAAACATTGTGACAAATGTACCTTGCTAATGCATAAAGCTCTGATAGTTCATGTTATTGTATGTCACACTTAATGAGCAAAATTATCTTCATTATACTGTAACAGTGGGTTAAGTCTTATTTTTAGATAGTCCTCTTGAAAAATTGTTATAAAAATAAATGTTACTACTTAGGTTTAACCTCTTCATACATGAGCTTTAATCTGTCCACTTGGTGTGCATGATTTACATGTAGTTCAGATTGCAACTAACGCCCAATGCTGGTCAAGACGTTAATTTCATTCTAATATTTTTTTAATACATCCGGAATAAAGGGTTAAATTTTAAGAAAAAGGCCTTTATATAAATAGGACGGTATCAAAAAGGAATGTTAACGGGGGTCCAAGAGCAGGCTTAAATGCTTAGTGTCTTTATAAGGATATACAAGTAAATTTCTTCAAAGATATATTTACCATGTACATATATAATATATAGGTAAAGGGTTCATATCAAAACCAGTGGATATGCATGTATATATATAAAGATATAAGGACAAACCCATATATGTACAATCCTAATGTATACCAAATGAAATGTGGTAACAATAATTACTTCTTTTTCTCATCTTTTAGAATCCGAGCAATCACCAAATAAATAAATATATACACGCACACACAACCATAAAACTAGCTAGGTGTTTGTGGTACATGTCCTGATGATTCAATATCACATTTTAATAATAATTGGCAGGAAATTTTTTATTTCACACAAGTTTTGGTCACCACAAACCACTTTTAATCCAAGGAATGTATAATACCCAAAGTAGACTGAATGCCTAATGACATCACACTTTGTTAAGCCCTTTGTAGCGACATGCATGATTGAACAACTATAGTTTTCGGTGCAAATTAATTTCCAATTTCCATGCATCATGTTATCTCTCCTGGGACGCCATTACTCAATTGGTATACATATCTCATTATTTAAATATGTGTAATGGAACCTGCATATTAAAAACTATTAGTTGCATTGTATAGAACCTTGCTAAAAGAGACCATCTGTATGTCTTCATCTCACCGCATTAATTGATTGATAATTTACATCACCTTCAGATACACTCTTATGGCTGAATTGTCAGGTTTATTGGGTGCAAACTGGGCTCCCAAACAGGAGGAGAATTTCCATGTTCATTAGGTAAACATACCCAACAACTCTTTAATTACAATTTGCTACTAAGTTATAGATGTATTTAGTTCTGGTTACACATCATTTAACTGTACATTCAGCAAGCAGATCATACAAATTTTCACTCACTGTATGAAGACCACATTAAAAACCACACACAGAACGCCCACATACACATTTGAACACGATCAACACTAAACAATTGAACATTCATTTTGGGAGGAAAGGTCTAAAGGTATTGGGGTGGGGTGGGGGTGAAAGAACGCTCTAGTTCGGATATAAAGTTATTAGCTGGGATAGGTTTCTCCATAAAAAATGAACACAAAAAGCGTATGGTCCAGAATAAATACAAATTAAGTGACTGACATACATCAACCTCTCTAAATTACCAATATAAGGGGCACAAACACAATTCATTTGCAAGCTATCCTTGGTATGCAATTATACCATACATTGACTTGAAGGTTCAATGACAGTCATATACCTGTAGAGCAGAATTCCAATACTGTGGAGTACTGATGTATATATATACATATGTGCCCGTGTGTTATAGTATTCGAAAATATACATGTGCACACGGGGAATTTCAAGCATCTAGACTAGAAAGACATATGTGTGAATATCCCCACCAGAAGAAAGGTTATGGGTGGCCCCATTAAAAACTATCACTTGCTCCTCATGCCTGAGTGTTAAGAATAAAGTTCACTTTGGGTCCAGTTTATATTTGCACAAATACTTCCTCCCTTTATGGACAGGTATGAACATGTACATGGATACCTGACACAAGCTGTCACATTAATGTCCAGTTATTAAGTCTCCTGTGAAGTCATATCACATATCACTGATAAAACAGGCCAATATAAATGATAATGGCCCTGATAGCATTCCTGTATATCTCAAACACACAGCCCTAATACATCATAACACCATCCAAATTCTTCTCCGCTGTTGAAGAATAGCTTGGTAGACGAAGATGTACACCACCAAGAAACACCAAAAGAATGTTTATTATGTAAGCTAACGTGGCACCAACCACCAAGTAGAATGAATAACCCGGATCGGCCAAATCCTCCGACGTCCAACTTGTCTCTTTATCTTCCTCGCGTAACACATTTTTCTTGAGGTCTTGGTAGTATAATACAGTGTAGAGGATAACACAAAGCAGGGTAAACAATGCTGAAATAGAAGTGAACCAAAGAGTTAACATTACAGACACAGTAGATGTATTACCCAGTAAATCATTAACACTTCGACAGGAAAATATTAATGATAAAAAAATTAAAGACATCAGGAAAATATTGACAATGTGTTGGAATTTAAGGGTGTCTGAGACAAACAATAGCGAGCCAAACTGCAGCGAGTAGACTGGCTGTAATTCAAAGGCGTTCCAATCCCTTTCATATTAGTCCCAGGTTATATGTATCATAAAAATCATTCTCTAGTAATAATTAAGAAAAGCTCTGCATTGCAGCTCTGCTCATGCCACTCAAAAAAGCAATTACAAAAAACAAAAATATTGTACAAAACAGTTTAATATTATTATAGAAAGATTGAAAGTGATTTACCTGCTACAGCGTTCCATACATAAAGTCCCACAGGTCCTGTTATGGTTTCTATTGGGTGAGAAAGGACATTGAAACAGCCGAAACCAAAGGCAATGAGTCCCCAGGCAATACCCAATGCTGCCATTACTATCACTGCTACCCATAAACCATAATCAAACATACCATACTTCAAAGCATAGTCCTTCACTGAGAAAAGAAACACAAACAGAATATCGTTAAAAATTTAATCTTAATATCAGAAACATAATTTAAAATTTATTTTGGAATTTTCATGGGATATATAAACCACTCCAGCTATCCTGAAGTTATGCATTTTGAGTGATATATTTTTAAATATAGATGGATCCATAGTGGTGAACAGCTGGGACTATTTAATCAATTGGAAATGTTTGTTTACTAGATATATATCTTTGTGTAGAATGTATAATATCTACATGTTAGGATGTTTAGTGCACAATCTTTATGAACAATCATAAACCCTCAATCTGCATCTTGTTCTTCATGGCGGTTTTATTTTAGAATTTTCAATATTTTTTTTTGTTCTTTTATTGGAAACACTTCTATCCAGTATTTCATGTCCAGTAATTAGATAAACTCTATCTTTATCACCATATATATATAGTAGAGAATGAGGAACAAAAAGGTGTTGTGAACGGAATCATGGCACAACCTTAAAGTAAAACATTGCTTTAGGCATTTAGACATTAATAACTTTCCCAATCGTCTCTATTCTATATTTAAGTTGGTTTTCATGTTCAGGCTGACCTAGTGATGTTACTTTTATCTCACCTGCCACACCTGAGCGAGTGTCTAGATAACTAATCAGTGAGGTGAGAGGAAACCTCATCAATGAGCTCACCTGTCAAAGGTGTGACAAAATAGCAATGTTTATAATTACAGGTATATATAGATGCACTGATTTGGGTGTGTGATGTACGTGAAAGTGAAAATGAACATTACCATGTATATTGAGTATTGACGTCTTACTAAGAGAGATGAGTTATTGATGTATGTTTTCATTGACTGTGTTCTCTAAGACACACAAACATTTTCACTTGAAGTGAACTTGAGAGTTTGTTTGGAGTAGGTGTGGGGATGTGTATGTATGCCTGGAGATGAACTAAATATATTGAGCATAAGAACCAATAAAGAATTCACCTCATGTATGAAGTGAGATTCAAAACTGGCAAGTTGTATACAATTGAAAGAGTGAATTCTGGTCTGGTTTGTACAACACAATAAAATGTACACAAACTGATTGGATGTTAAATCACTTAATTTAGAATATACAGGACAATAATTGCTGGTTGTGATATGGTATAATGCTATTGCTGATGATTGATGGTGTTCAAGTTTGAAATTGCCCCCGTCAGAAGTCATATTCAAAGCCTATATCATTGGTGATAGGCTTATTTACATTAAACATATACGTAGTTTCTGAGTTGCTCTTCAGGGAAACCCTACCCTTTAAATTGGTTCATTGTGGCCAACCAGCATATGTCAGCTTATAGAATCTATGTGAATATCTTAATATTGGGCATATAAAGTAATGCTTTGATCTAAAACAAAGTGTTAATTATGGAAAAAGGCTGGAAAACTGGTGTTTGATAGGTTATGGAAAATTTAGATTAGTATGGGGAATAATACATAAGCTTTATCATTAAATATGGTTAGAATGTCAGTTACTAAAATATAGTAATAGTCAAAATAATATATATATTGAATAATAACTAAATATTTCAGGTTAATTGATTTAAGTTAATTGGAAGATCAAGTTAAAGTGATATTAGAATATTAGGTATTAGAAAATTTATTTTTTCTAAAGCTAATTGAATAACTTTTTTCATTGCTTTATTCACAAGGGAAAATTGATAATTGATACAATATTTACATGCCAGAATATAGAAAGAACAGTTTCATGTCCGTTTTATCTTGAATATGACTTACTTATCTTCTTTAGAAAGTAATCCTTCCTATTTAAATAAATAACAGCCCTTTTTTAATTCAATATTTAGAGGTTTACTTATATTTAAGATGTCAGTCAGATTAGTCTGTTCAAAACAGACTTAAGTTTTAATGTTCTTTTATTATCTCTGAGACATTGATTTTAATTCTTGGACGAGACAAAAGAACCTGTAGAATTTGAGGCCATCTGTACAACAGTTTGGAGATATTTGTCCCGGAGATCGGAGGTCTCGGCCTTGGACCAAACACACTGACCAAATGAACCATCACAAACAACTGCAGGAGGCAACGTGCAAAGAAAAGAAAACCATGCAACTACAACACTAAACCAAAGATATCAAATGGTGCAACAGAAAGAGGTAAAATCTAATGTCACTAACATGATCCTCAAAATGACAATCATATTTCTTCATCGATAAAAAAATCTTCTTGTGGTCTGGGAACCAGTTTTATGCTGGTGCCAATTTTTGCAAAAGAGTGTAGATAGACTGGAGATGGCAAGTACCGGTACATGGATACCACAGGACCTTTTCTAGACTTGCTTCACACTCTTGCCATCTCCAGTTATCACTTCTCCATGGTGGTTCACCCTTCAAAGAGTGCCAGTTTGAATATACCCTTATGGTAGTGGTACTTATGGTAGTGGTAGCTTGTTCCAGTTTTTATAAAGTCGGAAGAGCAAAATTTTGAAAGCAAAAAAGAACTCATGAATTGGAGGTTGAATTTGAATACAGTGTTAAGGAATTTTGGATAATATCAGAATATGAGAGTGAATGATTCGTGGATAATGTTAGTGACACAAAATCATACCTGTTCAAAAAACCTAAGACAAAGACCTTGATACAAACTAAACTAAAAGCCCAAAAAGGTAAAAACTATTTCTATTTCATGCAACAAAGTTCTTTGTCTTTGGTTTAAAGCAGATTAAATAAAATGATGAAATAATAAGTTAAAAAATAAATATATATAAATAATATATAGAAAATCAGGAATGTATTATTAATAATGGAAGAATTAGATAAATACGAGGAAATCAGGAATAAACTATAACTAATAATGGAAGAATTAGATAAATAAAAGGAAACCAGGAATAAACTATAACTAATAATGGAAGAATTAGATAAATAAGAGGAAATCAGGAATAAACTATAACTAATAATGGAAGAATTAAATAAATAAGAGGAAATCAGGAATAAACTATAACTAATAATGGAAGAATTAGATAAATAAAAGGAAACCAGGAATAAACTATAACTAACAATGGAAGAATTAGATAAATAAGAGGAAACCAGGAATAAACTATAACTAATAATGGAAGAATTAAATAAATAAGAGGAAATCAGGAATAAACTATAACTAATAATGGAAGAATTAGATAAATAAGAGGAAATCAGGAATAAACTATAACTAACAATGGAAGAATTAGATAAATAAGAGGAATTCAGGAATAAACTATAACTAATAATGGAAGAATTAGATAAATAAGAGGAAATCAGGAATAAACTATAACTAACAATGGAAGAATTAGATAAATAAGAGGAAACCAGGAATAAACTATGACTAATAATATAAAACCAATAAGATATTAGAAAGGGATAATGAAAGCTTTGACTGATTGATGTTTTATGTCACACTGGGGATTATTTCATTTTTATATGGCGGCGTTGCAGGTTTAGTCTAGGAAACCAGGCTCATTGCCCAAAGGAAACCCCCAACCTTCGGCGAAAATGAGAGTAAGCTTCAAGTAAAGGATGTAAAAAAATTGGAAATAAACTTCAAGATTAAATGTATAATTCCCTGAATTTATATTTTTCACTAAAATACAAATAAATTTCAATCCTGTTAATTATTCATATTTAATTAGATATAGTTTGCCATAAATGCATATCAGATATTATCCATACTTTATATTATATTTACATTCCGAACATTACAAGGTGTGCCATTCTGTACAAAAACAGAGGATCAAAGTTCAAAGTTGCCATGTTGTACAGAAGCTAGTGTTTTAAGGCCTACATAGTCATCCTGTTATACAACATGTGTACAGGTGTTAACTGTAGCCACTCTGTAGACAATAACATGTCAGATCAATATTGTCCCTCGGCCAGTGTGACTATTTTATAAATCATATGAATAATGATGTCAAAATGGAATTTTACCAAAGACAAGACAGATAAACCAAACAAAAAATCAACAGCAAAAAAAAAGAAGATAAAATTAAAAGCGGAAGATACAAAAAGGAAGCTAAGAAGATTATAATCAAAGGTTTAGATATGATAAAGGGCGGAAAAGAAAGACACTGATATGTCACTAGATTGCAGACATGTATTTGACCATGCATGGAAGGAACGCAGCTATATTACATGCAACAGCCAACTGAAAGCATTTAGCTATGATCCAGGTCATAAGTAAAGTGTAACAGGATATTGGTCTGATATTGGAGGCCTCTTTCTTATTGGGCATCATGTCATCTTTATAATGAATTTTGGCATATATCATATTTCTAAAACCTGCATGCCAAAGACTTTTGAGCACTCATTAAGATGACAAAGACTTCCAATTAAAAGTTAAATAATCTGGTTTGTTAGCTCTAATTATCACTGAGATAGGGTATGCATTACAGCTGCAGCACACTGTTACAATGACGATAGTCCTCTAAGAATGATCTGTTAACGCATGCGTTGCCCGAGCAGTAAAATTGAAGCAAACGACCGGTTCAGATGTGTGGACAGGTTTAAATTTTGAAATTTACAGTTTATAATAAGTTTTTATGACTATATGCATGTAAATTTAAGATCAGTTTTTCTTTTTTTAAAGTAAACTCATGAAGACAATATTTACACAAAATAATTTAAATTCAGCTTTGTGTGGTATAATTCGTGTACAAATATAGACACATGTAATTGCAGTAGCTTCAAGTTTTATTTAAACGCCACTTTGCGCACCTGCAAACCAAACGCATATGAATACAATATGAGAAAACCTGAAAGTAACAAGAATCATAAAACATTCCAATATGTCCGTGTCTAGGCAGAATCAGATGCAATAACATGTACCAAACTTCTTCACAATTCAAAAATGAAAGGAATATAATCTATAGTTTAATTCCCAGAACTGTTCTAAATATTTTGAAGTAACCTACAAAACTTTATCAGCTTGAGCATTACTTTAAAGTAAAAGTCTGGCTCTGTTATTTAATAATTCTGGCATTTCTTCTTCCCATTGACCAGGTACCGAACAATAAATATCCAAACATAAATAATGTACCTGTAGGCATTTAACATTATTGAATTACTCCAGCATATGTGAAACAAGCAGCCCCCCCATGCCCCTATCTCTGCCCATCCTACATTCCTACAAATCAGATTTATTCTGAAACCATAGGATGCAACCATTTACTGAACATGCAGTCCATACATGTAGATGATAGAATACATGTCATATGTGTGGGGCGTGAAGCCTCTTGAAAAAAGACGTAAATAGCCATAGGTGTGGTTATTTATAATATAATTGAACATACCTGTATTGACTGGCTGGGTTGGTTGACCTACAGAATCAACACTTTGCTGAGCTGAAATTCTTTTTCAAATTTAATGTCTGTAGACGTCCAATGTATCATAAATGTATGCATTGTTTTTACTTGTGATTTAGAATGTTTAAAACATATTCCGTACTCAAAGCAGATGTCAGTTTTTAAGCACTTGATTAGTTCAATCTACTTGATCTGTTTCTTCGCAAACTATCATGCATATCAATGGAAATGCATGTTAATGAATGTAAATATAGGGAGAGACAAAACTGTAGTACTGACATGTTATTCCCGATGCCAGTGTTCTTTACATTACGAAAAAATACATACATGTATGATGCCTACTTGTTAAGTCAATCTGTCCATAAATAATGCAGGAATGGGAAAGTAAATATCTAATTGAAAAATTGTGAATTGAAAATGAAATTCAAGGGACACAGCCAGGTAATATATTTTACTTAACACAATATCCCAGAAAAAAATCGAAATTGATGCATTTACAGATCATATGAGAACGGAAAGGTCAGACAGAGATAAGAACATATATTACATGTATTCCTTTTTAACACAATTTGAAACTTCTCTCCATGGTTATTTTACACAAGACTTTTCCTGTGCCTGTGTGTTTTAGTGTTCATAGTGTTTTCGTGTAAAACCTGTGCTTTCACATATGAGAACTGAAATGTCAATATGTACACGTATGTATTACTGAACTGAGATAAGAGAACAACAATCAGAATAATCCAAATGTATAGGCAAACATAGACTGATCCAGAGACATTTTGATACCTGTATACAGGTATGGGCGCCCAAACTCACAAGCAAAAAATCCGCCCAAATTCTTAAAACCAACAGATTTTAATGTCAAAATAGCATTTAATGTTGAATTTTGGGCCAGAGATGTTGTTTTTGTCTACTTGTTGGAACATTTTGAACCGAAATGGTATGCCCAAATTTTCCCTGGATCAGTCCCTGGCAAAGGAGATCATGCGAAGGGGTGTGTGATTTAAATCCCATCCCTAGCTAGAAAATCAATTATTATCATTAATAAAGTTAAGGTTTTAAGGCTAAGCAAATCTAATATACGTTATAAAGTAATAGCTATATTTCATGACTTATAAATGATATGGGCCAGAGCAGTTCACCTGTCCACCTACACAGGCCGGTAAAGCGATTATTTTATTCCCAATTTGTGACTAATTGTGCAGTGAGAGAAGGCAAGTCTTAAAATCAATCAGCCCATTGCCACATTGGAAGTAAAGCTCATGCCATGATTTATGTAGGTGTTTGAACACATTTCCTTTAACAAACAATGTACACATAGAACCTCCTACCTATGTGTACACACTGACTCTGATTACAAGACAAACTCTAATATTACAACTACCTAAACACAACAGACTTTTACTTAGACAGCCTACCTAGGACATAAATCTAAATAAATGTATAATGTAACTCATACTTGTACACAATGCTACATTAGTATAGTACATACATCGTACCGTAGTGTAGGGTATCCAGACATTTCGGCCTGGGACATTTCGGCCTGGGACATTTCGGTATAGTACATTTCGGCCTGGGACAGTTCGGCCTGGGACATTTCGGCCTGGGACATTTCGGTACAGTACATTTCGGCCTGGGACAGTTCGGCCTGGGACATTTCGGTCCAAAGTGAAAAAAGGGACATTTCGGCCTACCTTGGTTTTAGTTATATTTGATTAAAGATTTTCTCATTTCTTTCTCTTATTCTATATGAATATATATATGCTCATTAAGTTGAGCTCAAGTTGATAAATTTATCTAACCACAATAGGTTAACGTCGTACACAAGTAGTGTTATTCCGAAAAACGAAAACTTCATATTGACTCAATATTTCGACTTTTATTCAGTCATCATCAGGAGTGAGGTACATTAGCAACAACATTGGTATATATACAGGTAAAAAACAAACAGATTAAGCAGTGATATAACAATATTAGGAATGGCCTTACAGATTTACAAACTTATTATCATTATTACATATGCACATATTATTACATATTTTAGCTAAAACCTAAATTTCAGTGTGGCTGACATCAGAATGGTTAACATAAAGTTTTGAAATCGACTTCTTTGTGTATAAATAACTAACATCAGGTGTTTACAGAGAGAACCCATAACTTAAACGCTTAACAATTTTAGAACTTACGTTTCTGATAGACTGTCTAATTAGTTGAGGTAATACAGTATATAAAAAATGTACTCATTAGAGAAAATATACAATTAAATAGAACAAAAACCAAGGTGGGCCGAAATGTCCCCTTTATCACTTTATGCCGAAATGTCCCTGGCCGAAATGTCCCAGGCCGAAATGTACCGTACCGAAATGTCCCAGGCCGAAATGTCACAGGCCGAAATGTCCCGGATCCGTAGTGTAGTGGTGTTCAAAGATATCTGGGGCACTAAAAACCTTTCGTTTTACTGAACTGACAAATTTAGAATTTTCCGAAAACTGTCCATGGCATCATAAGAGTTGCAGTTTAGACCAATATTTTCTGTATGCTTTACAAGACAATGATTATCGACACACAATCGAATGATAATTAATAAAAGCTAGTATGATATATTGATCTTGCACTTTCAGAGCAATGGGGGTCTAATTTATTTACCTAACACCTTCATGTATGCATACAGTAGGAGCACAGTGGCTTAGGCCTGCCTATACTCATTTGGTACAATGAAGTATGTACTCTTCCTAGTACTAGACACAAAGCTAAGAAAAGTAAACATATCTCAATGTGAAAACATCCACATAAATAGTGTAGGATTCAAACACACACCCAATTGGTGAAAGGTTGTTACGCTTTGAACGTCATTGGGAATGCAATGCTTTTAATAGTACTATGGGTTATTTGTGAAAACATTTACATGTATGCCGGGCTTTAGCCGAGAATTTGGATGCAGGTGTTCCTATCCCCCTTTTTATCAAATTTACCAAAAAGTGGGTGTGCGATTTAAATTGTTCTGGGTCTCCTAAGTAACCTATCCAAACGTGTTGAATCGATGACGACATTCCCCTTTATCAGTGTTAATGATTTGTGAGCCCCTGGTAATCTTAGTTCGAACATTTTAACTTTAGCCCAGGATCATATTCCACCTATGTAAACCTTGTGAGTCTGAAGAGTAAACCTTAAACTTGTAGGTTGTCCAACCTTGATCCACTACCCACACTTAAAACATGTGCTTGCCTGATGGGAGATCTGTCGGAACACAGATTTGTTCTTACTATATACAGAGCCTGATATTTTCAAAATCAATTTTTGCTGGCCAATGCTATAAAAATAAACAAAGATGTTGAATGTACATTGTAACATAGACTGGGGGAATTTAGGACAAGGTTTATTGTGTTGATAACCAGTGCACATAAAAGTATGGACAAAATCGAAATCCGTCTTCAAAGGCATGTTGGAATTGTTGTCTTTATATACAAGTGACAATATTACATCATTGGGTTTTGACTTTAGCAAATATCTCCATGTGTAGACAAGTTATCAAATTCCGATGAAACATACGTTATGTAATTCAATAAAATATTTCAAGTTCTAGATCTAACAGTGAGAATATGCATTGTTTGCTTCATGCTTTAATATGTCGAGTATTGTTTGAACATAGAGGTAGTTAACCCTGCCACAATGAAAACTATGGACAATGAACAGGACAATCACATGGCTAGAAACGTTTCCAGATCACAACAATTTTTCTTTTTAAGATTTGGTTTAATAATCAAGCGCTAACTTTGATAAAAAAGTACACTGGATAGGATGAAACACACAGCTAAACCAAAGCCATATATAAACTATTTAAACAATTAGAAACTTGTCTCAGTGGTTATTTTAGACAAGAGGATTTTCCCTGTGCCCGTGTGTTAATAAATCAAACTGAATTCATCACCAGGGTAGCTTCAATTAACCGTTAAGGATTGTAAAATACTTCTTCTCGATTTCACTGGTTAGAAGCTTAAGCTTTTGCATAAATTGTTATAATACATGTATACTTTTTATGTTCAATATTTTTTTGCAATTTAAATAGAAAGATATAGCCTACTCTGGACACCTATATTTTTTCTGTTGACATAATGTTTAAATTGGTAGCTATACAGTATCACTTTAATGTCATTCGAACCAATGGGCCAAAAGAAAAACCTGAGCAAAATGTATGTCTGTCTCCTTAATGAAATCAGGAGTTACATGTAAAGACAAAGTTTGTAGCCAACATTCTCATACTGTGACTGATACAAGCATCATAAATGCCCCACATCTGACAGTGTAGGTAATTTGGCTAAACACAATTGTATTTAACTTGGATAAACGATTGGAGTTGGAAAGTCCAGTGGCATGAGAAATAATGAGTTAGGTGAGCTGACATTGTGTGTGTTGGAAACAAACAATTCTAAACTACAGGTTTAAGATAGGCTTTGGTATGTCCTGTTTTAAATGTATCTAAAGAGAAAATCTCCGTGTTCAGATTGACAAAGTTAACAGGTAAATCAATTGGGCAAATAAGCTGATAAGGTGAGTATAGGATCACTCTACAGTCTGATAGAAGCCATCTGAACGGAAATGAAGGACTTAGACACATGTGCTAAGCCTTCATTGACCAGGAGGTATCTAAAACATACATGTACACTGACTGGCAAGGATGATCAGTCTTCAAAAATGATCATGCATGTACATAAAAAGAGAGAAGAGTAAAGTTGATAAAAACTGAACTCAAAAAGTCTGAACAGAAAAAAAGCCAAGGTATGATATCATAAATCTAAATGGATGCCGTGTAGCAGTGCACATACATGTGAGGAATGACCAATTAAGTGGGTTCCACAGATCCTACATGTATACTCTCCTACAAGTGCCAACGGGTTATATGATGCATTTATAATTAAAAAACACACCAATACAGGGAAAATCTTCTGGATTAAAATAACTATGGAGACAAGTTTCTAACTGTGCTAAAAAAGGGGCATATTAATTGGTGAGCTTTAAAGTCTCAGTTAAGGTTATTTTCTTTAACTGAGAGAATGACCCTTATTTGAGCACTGTGAAATTGAGACTTTTGAAAAAGTTTTCTGATCAGATTGGCAGCTTGGTGAAATTGTTGTTTTAATAGTATAGGTCAAGTTGATGTTGGCAAAGAAACTGTATTACCAGTAAAGGCGATAACAGCACAAGGATGATTTGTCTAATAACCATAAAAAAAACACTTAAAATGGTCTGAGATATATGCCCAAACTGACTAGTTAGAAGCTACATGTAACTTTAATCATAGGAGGAAACCTTGAATTTCAGCTTGTAACATTTCCACAATTTTATAATAGGATTTCAACTTGCACCCTGTTAATTAATTTGTCTAGTAAGCAGAAAACCACAGCCAAAAGTTCCGTCTACAAAGTCTAAATTGAACTTTGTTCTTGGTTTTAACTTTCTAATATTACAAGGGACGAGTTCTTCAATTTTTAGCTTAAAATGGATAAGACTAAAGGTTGGTGGGTTAAGATTAACATCATAATCAGAGAAAACTAAATCATGATTATCATTAGGAAATTCTAAAATTGGCTTTTCTTCCCTCTGAGAACATGTTATTCTGCTGTGCAAACAAAGGGGCCTGGATATTTTGAGACAAGAATTGACAATAGAAAAGAAACAATATGATAATCTAAGCAATTTTTGTCGTGTTGGTACATAATATTGCATCTGATTCTGAAATGTACATATAAATATACTGTAAATAAATGGATGAGATCATGGCAATAGACATCTTTGCAAGAAGCAGTGATATGATAGTCTGAAATATAATCCTCAGTGACTGTCAGTTCAATTAAAGTAACGGTACACATCGTAAAAAAAAGTGCAAAGGTGAATTGATAAAAATAAGATATATAATATGGGAACACAATGTTATTTTAAGTTATTAATCCCCATATATTGAAAATGTTAAGCAAACCGTACATAAAGATTGATTTATGTATTGCTTGATGACACGTTCAAACAAACAGTATTATGTGTCAGACCAAACTATGTATGGCCACAGGTCAGGATGATTCACAAGAGGTCAGTCTGCATGCTGAAAAAAATAAAACTTCTTTATAGAAGAGTCAAACTTCTTATGCCTCATTACAGATAGCTTTATTTATCGTCGATGTTCCAGTTCTAAACTTTGACTTTGCATCATAGAAGCTCTGCTCCAATCAAAAGTGTGGGATTATTTAGATTCGACTGGAAACTGGAGGGTGTAGATTAAGATTATTTAGCAAATGGGAGAGAACTAAAACTTCCGGAAAATAAGTCAACCTGAAGCGAAAACACAATTATACTTTGACAACCTAAGAGTTAGCAATAAGCCCCTTTAGAGTTTGGTGGAAATCATCTTGTGGCTATATAATTCATTATGTATCTTGATAATGATATATGTCTTAGAAAAGATACAATCATGATGATGATTCATGATAATGCTGTAACTGGCAAATTAAAAAAAAAAATACAGCCAAGTTGTCACAGAATTTTTTTTCTACTAGAACGTATTGCAGATTTGATTATAAGTAATATAGGTGAGGCAAAGCCATGTTAAACTCTTAAAAGGTTGGCATCTTGATGAAACTTTTATAGTAAATTTTCAAAATTCTTTCGTGATTTTGCATGTTTTCGGCCAGACTTGAGGAGTATCTGAAAGTGAAAGCGTTATTGGCAAGAATATATAAAAGGTGGTAATATCAATATTACTATTAATAGCATTACTCAATTTAATGTATTACTATTAGTATTAGTAATAAACTAATAATGTAACATAGCATTAGTTATTACTAGTATTCTAAAACTAAAAGGCCTATATTTTTGTTTAAATTAATAGTATAATACAGGGTTTTTTGACAACAAACTTACCCCAAATTTCATTCTCCCTGTTCCCTAGGTAATCCAGAACTTGGTTACCGTGAAAAAGACCAAAATTAACAGAACCTGATGTAGTATCATTTGGTAAGCGCAAACTGGGCCTCGCAACGATCCAGTAATCAGTAGCTAGCGCCGCAGTAATCAAGCCTATCGCAATGACACATCCAACGAGCGTCAAAGATATGAAAACTCGTTTAGTTTTCGCCATGCTGAGTCTATTGTGACTTCCACATTAAACTTGGAAAATAAGGTAACAGAAAAGGCTATCGCAGAAGAATCATATTCAATTAAGACACCCTTAAACCATGATACGTTGTTGTCACACCCAAGCTTTTCAGGTAAAATTTCACAGGTGACCTGAGATAGCGGAAGCAGGTGGAAATACTGGAGAATGTTGTGGTATCCAATGAAATCGTTTCATTTCTAGACTGGTACATTTCTTCGTGGTTGAGGAAAATGAACCCGTCTGGTACCCCTATTCCCATGGATCTCCATGAGGGAATTCCAGTTTTTCCAACTGAGATTGATCAAAACCATTTCTGCTTTCCAGGACGGTTACCGATGAAGTCGAATAGGTCCAATTGATCTATTCCTGCAGAGAATAATATTTCTGTGAAAAATATACATGATTTGAGAATCAATATATCACAGGCCTGTTTTGATTCTTCATTCAGATTCACGGGCTTGAGGTTTTAAACAATGGCGACCCCCAGTAAGAAACAAATATTTGTGCTTAATCTTTAGTTTTCGCAGTTATCTTTTACTTTCTGTTTGAATAGTAGACATAATTTACTTTAAACTTGATCAACCCGATTTTTCTAACTGTAAGATTCAATGGAAAGAGATACATAATGATAAATAGCGACTCTGGGAGAATGATAGCGATACGATGACAACAACAACATGCAGGTTCCACTAGTTAAAGTGGCATGAGCTGCCGAAATTCACACTTTTTTCATAATTTCTGATAGTCACGACAGTAAGAGGCTTTGCGGGCCATCGAAAAACTCAATGATTGGCGTTGGAATGAGGAAAATCCATACAGTATGTGGCCTGTATGAACCGAAAACGTGTTCGAAAAGTAAACAAAATTTAAATAACCGGGACGACCATTCATTCATTCTAAGCAAAAGTTAGCTCAAAACAATACTTTAAAGTACATTCCCGAGACTAGGCGCACAGAATTCCTAGAATTGTACGTCTTAGGAAAAATAGCCGATAATTTAAACATTCTGTATCAACGTCAAAATATCAACATTTTGACAGCTCATGCCCCTTTAAGTAGTTTACACTACACTCTACAGTACACATTACACAACGAATATTACTGAGAAGTGATGCAGAGCTGCATTGATCATAGTTTAATAGTTGCTGGAATGTGGCTTTATCTAGCCTAATGGTATTCTGATAGGTTAAAAAAAACACACACACTGCCAATATGCCCTCTCTGTCCACATTGCCCGAGCTGAGAAATTGAGCAAATGACAATGTGACTGTGAGGTCAAGTATACTGCTATTGGTGCATATCATCCCGTCATCAGTTTCAGAGCGTCATCTGTTTCATAGCGACAATCTTAATTTGATGGTATCCCATGATTCCACGCATCTTTGACATAATTTTTTTATGGTCTGCTTGCTGTTTCAATTTGTCGAGCTGTTGTGAAAAAAAATACTGAGAATTTGCCTGAACTCGTATGTAACTTTAAAAAATTGTCAATCTATATATAAAAAATGCTATACCAGTTTTCCTAACTAAAAAAATCCATCACAGATCTAAAATTATGGTTGTCAATTTTATTCTTGGTAGCCTCAATTTGTTGTCGTCTGCCATTTGATCAAAATCACATGGCCATAAGCTACATGTACACCTCCTGTAAATTGTTTTTTTCTATAGAAGAACAGAAGGGTCATTCCTTATTTAATTTACCCTATCATAATTGAGAATGACTATAAACATTAAGTGAGTTAAACATAAATTTATAGTCTCAACTGGTTCACTCATAAGTGTAATTTACCACTAATAGTAGTATTGTTGGGTGTACCAGGCTATTTTAGAATTATTTTATCCACAATTTAACCATCAAATGGTTAATAAAATCTAATAAAAATATTATAGGCCATCTTTTCATGTGTTCATACATTAACTTGAGTTTTACAAAATTAGTGTTATGGAAGTTTTCGGCAGTTTACCTTTTGTCTAACATACTCATTCATTTTTGTCCTAAAAAGCGTTGTTCCTCATCTTACAGAATGATGTTTGGTTGCATTTTATTGAGAATATATACAATGATAAACTGCCGAAAAAATTCTATGAATGACACGAGGATATATAATTATAATTATTATATCAACTAGATGGAGGTGTCTATATCTTAGAGGCCAAAGTATATATAGCCTATAGCTTTCCCCAGAGTTCATGAAAAATTAGCTGAGTTACGTTCCTATGAAGCTAGGAGGCTGGGGAATTAACATGGTATTGGAGTAAATGGACAGAAAGCTAAGATCGAGATAAGAAGTCAATTCTTGTAGCACTTGGGAAATGCTGTTTTCTGTGTGAATAATTTTTCTGATTGGAGTTTGAAGCTTCCCTCCAAAATCTGATTATCCCCCATTTATTCCCATGTTAAAAGTCAACGCCTGCGTTGTGAAAAGGGAGGACAGGTAACTTTGTTCAAAACAACATCACTCTACGAAGCCCTATTGATATGATGGCCATGAGAAATAAAGTGTGCAACGCCTTGAAAAATGTGTCTCTGAGAATCCCCTTATTTTTTTAGTTTCTTCTTATTCAAGCAACACAGCTAATTGAAAACGGATTGGTCCTTCAGTTTGCCACTGACAAAAAAAAGTTGACGGGTTAATATACTTTTTTGGGTCATATTCTCACACCCCTGATACCATCTCCTAATCTTATCACCAATTTTTTTGGTTATGCACAATAAGATACCTCCCCTTCTGCCATAAATTCTATTTTGGGATAGATCAAGTCCCGCACGGACTTTATTCCTATCAATTTCTTCAATCTGTCCATATATCTCCCTTATTTCTTATGGTGAATAAACAAACAAACAAACAATTCCTTCTGTTGACAAAAAATGTTTTATGTTGGTAATCGATCACCTCACGGTTTCCTTATTTTGTCTATTTCGTCCTGATCGATCAAAGGGCTAGCCAGTGATTAGTTTTTTGTTAAAAAAAATAATAAACAATGTTCAAGGTAAGTTCCTAGTTTCTTACTTTTACTCTTACTTTTTTTCTAGAGATGAAATTAAAGCAAGGTCCGTTGGACATTTGGTCTGTTCGAGAGAGGCTCTCATTGGCCAGTTCTGTCCTACGAAATGGAGATCAAAATTGGTTTGTTTACTCCTCATTTACTTTGCAATAGTATATATCCGTGCAGTTGTTAACACTTTAATATTAAATAACCATTGAGAAATAATTAATGCATAACCACAAAGTTAGTTGTATTTGAACAACACAAGCTTTAGACACCTTTACCAGTGTCTTCATCAAGTGTAACCGATCAAAGGGCGAGCCAGTGATCAGTTTTTTTGTTAACAAAATGATAAATATGTTCAAGGTAAGTTCGATAGCTAGTTTAGTTCACAAACAACTAACTTCGTGGTGATGCCTTAATTATTTCTTATTAGTATATAACCCAGATTTAAAGAGAGTTTCAAACATTTTCTTACTTTAATCACTGTTCGACAATATTATACCATATCCTGCCTCTTGCGTAGCTGCATGTTACTAAAAAAAAATGGGTCAATAGCTGGTAAAATTTAGATATTTGCGTAATATCACTGTCTCAAGAAAGAGTAAAATTTAAGCTTTTTGTGAAAAGAAAAAACTGTAAAAAAAATTAGGAAATTCAAAACTTTAAGGAGGAAAAATATTTATTGTCTTTTGAGTGCAAGCTTTATTTACATTTATAGTTTGATTGATCTTGCATGTTAAATGAAATTACATCAAATTATCCAGGTTTTTTAACCAAAAATGCAAACCATGAGGTTTATGAAACTAATCTTGAATGAGGAATCCACACCAGTCAAACCATGCAATTCATTCCCTTATACATGTTATAAATCTCCTATATAACAAGAGGCATTTTCCTTTATAACAATATGCTGTGTCTAAAACACTTGATATCAAGGTGATATTTAAGAGATTTCAATTTCTATGGAAATTCTCCATATTCCCATAGATAGTACCTACAACTGTACAAACACTGGCCTTTTGACCCTAGGAGAAAGAACAATCTGCATTTTACACAATAAAATCAAAAAATCTTGCCCTAACATCCTGTATAGTAATCTAGGCTAATGCCCTGTACTGGCTATCCGTTTGTACATACCGCGCATGCGCGAACCTTCCCTTCCGGTCTACCTCTTTCAACTCTGCAGAGAAGAGATCAACACTGCAAATTATACTAAGTATACTTTTCTTACTAATCCTTCTCTCTGAATCGTTTTTGGTAGGAAATTTTACTGTCCCTAGCGGTTAGATACCCTCCCCTAGATTACTAGAGGGTTTCTGACCAAAAAATGTCCTGTATTTTTTTGTTTTTGGAGAGTTTTCGGACTCAACCCATCTCAACCCACATATATGCTGTCGTGGGTCCAAAATTCGTCACCACGCGGTCGGGTTGTTGTGGCTCACCACCCTCCCATACAAACACTATTACATATTTTCATAGGCGATTTTTTAAAGCGGGGTGCGTCCCTCATTAAATAAATTACGTTCCATTACTAAATTTTAAATCTTTTTCGTTGTTATTTTTAGATTAAAAATTTGTGATGGAAAATGGTGTCTAGTGCCTGTGGAGGCACTTACCCCACGAATACCTGCCAAGAATATCATCAGCAGCGAAGCCTCAGAGGAAGAGTAGCAGGTCCCGAAGTTCTTCCTGGTCCAGTAAGGAGGGCAATTCTTCGAAACCCAGGAGGTCCTCGAAGAGGGGGGGGGGCGATCACGCGATCTCCCCAGACTCAGCGGACGAGGTTAAACGGTCCAGGCAAGTCCTAAATCAATAACTATTATTTATTGTAATAAAAAGAAAAAAACGATATATAATATAACAGGAATGAGTAATTAATAACGAGTTAGTAAAAAAAAAAAAAAAAATTTTTTTTCTGTGTTCTCTTGTTGATTATCTCTTCTGATTTGGCTGTCGTTGATGCTTTGTTGGGATTAGCTCTCAACATATGTTCTGTTCATTTTGCTTATCTTCGACAGTTTGTCTCAAGCCAGCGACCGAACGTCAGTTACACCTTCCCATACGAAGTCTGCGTGTCGGAACACCCGTCAGCCGGAACCCACGCAGAGGTCAGACGCAGAACGTTTGTGTGCCATGGAACAAACGTTAGAGGGCGTTAAATTCTCAATTGCCAAGCTCGAGTAAATAAACAACTCAGGCGCGGCAATCGAGGGGCCCAGATCTTCACGATCTAAACAGGCTTCTGCGACCACGACTGTGCACCCAAGCACACGAGTCGAGTTGCCTGACGTCCAGGGCGGGTTGATCAGGCAACGACCGGCAACCTTGTCCCTGGATCAGTCGAACCGCCAGGAGGCGCTCCCTGAGACCAGGAGATGGGCGGACCAGTTCTTAGAGGGCGACTACCAGACTAAAACTTGGTCAGGGAACTACCTCCAGCCGAACGTCCAGTATCCCGAACCGGAGCCCACTGGAGAGGAGTCTCCGACGGATTCGGCGGAAGATACGGATGATCAGGGTTTTTCAACTACTGAACAAGGCGGTTCGACCACGTCTGTACGCACAGGTACACGAGTCGAGCTGCCGGACATCTGAAGTGGTTTGAGCCTTCGGCGTCATCCCAACTTCTCGATCTGTCGAACCGCCAGGAGGCTTAAACATACAGCGGTCTCGACCACGAATGTACGCCCATGTACACAAGTCGATCCGCCTAGCAACCTAGTGGGCGAGTCCTGCGGGCGTTACCCCAAGTCTGGATCTGTTGAGCCACCAGGATGCTTAAACATTCGACAGCCTCGACTAGGGTTGTACGCCCAGGCCCACGACTCGACCCGCCTGACATCCGGAGTGGGTTGGTTACCGTACGGGCCTCACCCCAACTCTGGATCTGTCGAGCCGACGGGAAGCCTCAACATACAACGGCCTCGACCACGACTGTACGCCCATGCACACGAGTCGATCCGCCTGACAACCGGAGTGGCTTTGTGGGCCTACGGGCGTCACCCCAGCTCTGGTATTGTCGATTCACCTGGGGGCTTAGCATACGGCGGCCTCGACCCTGACTGTACGTCCAGGTACACGAGTCGGCCACCTGACAACTAAAGTGGGCTGATTGTAATACTGGCGTCATCCCAAGCTCTGGATTTGTCAGTCCACAGGGGAGCCTCAAATTACGGCGCCTTCGATTACGACACTACCCACGGGTTCATGAGTCGATCGGCCTGACAACTAGAGTGGGGGGAAAGGCTAACAGCCCTAACCCAGGTTCTGGGTTTGTCAAAACGCCAAGAGGTGTTCCAAGAGGCCTAAACCTACCATGTTTCGGCCATGGATGTACGCCCAGCTGCGAGTCGAACCGCCGGCGGTTATTATCCCAACTGTCAAACCAACAGGAGACGGACGATCAATATTTGACTTTCTCTGAACTCCTGGACTATATCTACCAGCTGCTGCTCAATTTAGAGCGGGCCACTGGGGTGACCGGTCGACAGCGGGAAATCGCCCAAGCGTGGGAGTCTCCCCATCCGATAAGCTAGGCCCTGGACCCCGCCTGGTTGCCTTTGATTTTTTTTTAAATGTCAGCCCGGGGCCTACTTACACAAATCATGCGGCGCGGGTTCGAATCTTACTCAGAACAAATACATTTCTGAGAGGACTCGTCACTCAGTCGCCGTATGGAAAGGGGTTACCAGGTTCTCACTGAAGGTTGGGGGCTTCCTCCAGACGATGAGTCCGGTTTTCCTCCCCAACTTATCCTTGCAAAACTGCAGTATAAGTGGAATAAGCCGAAATGTAGCGTAAAGCATTAACCATGCAACCCTTTCCCCTGAGGATCGGGGATTCCCTCCCCCACTAAACCTGACAAGTTGCCCGGTTAGTGAAATAACATGGATCGCGGCAAAAAAAAAAAAATCAGCGATTAATACATTAATCAGATTTCCCCCCCCTTGGACCCGCAGGACGACCTGCAAGTTGTGTCATAGGACATGAGGGGGGGGGGGGGAGGTACGTAAACAGAAGACTATTAGCCGATCATGACGACTGGTAATATCTAGGAACCCCTGAGCCTGTTTTCATGCAAAAATTTTCCCTCGTCAACGAGCAACCTTGGCGAGGACTAATCTTCTTGGATTCAGGCTCTTGGCAGTATTGTGAGCCCTCATCCATAGTTTATGGGATCAGGCTTTAGGAGGTTTGGTCTTGGGGGGTCCCCTACGACCTTCACAGTATACTACATATGAGACTTGACACTAGTGCAGGGCGAGGTTGCACTCGTCGGGCACACGTGCGTTGGCACAGCCTTCGTCAAGATGGGTATGTGGAAGACTCCCAAGGTACTTGCCGGAGTTCGGGGTTTACTCCGGACGGTAAGCCCGGTCTTCCTCCCCCACTAAACCTGGCTACGCCTCCGTATAAACGGAATAGCTTTTGCGTGCAGCGTAATTCTTCGATCAATCAATCGTCAGGTTGGACTGCTCACCCGGCCTGCTCGCAGATTTCAAGGCTGACCAATAAATGATATCACTACTGTGCGGTTGTAAATTAATAACAGCCCGTTCGTAGTTTAAAATGGTGCGCTGTTTGTTATTTTCTTGTGGCATTGCGTCATGACAGCTTACTATTAAAGGGGTATGAGCTGCCAAAATGTTGATATTTTGACGTCACAACAGAATGTTGAAATTATGCTATTTCTCTCAAGGCGTATAATTCAGAAGCTTTTTAATGCTTCTGGGCTCGAAAATGTACGATAAAGTATTGTTTGAACCAACTTCGGCTTAGAATGAATGAATGGTCGTCCCGGTTATTTAAATTTTGCTTACTTTCGAACACGTTTTCGGTTCGTACAGGCCACTTTAAATTATTACCCTGACAGTTTCCTCTCGCAGTTACCGTTGCAAAATGACAACTTTTACATTATGGCGGTTGCCGTATGCGGAGGAGTTGCCATGCCGAAGGTCGGGGGTTTCCTCCGGGCCCAGGTCCTTCCCCCACAATCTGGCTACGCCACCTTATAGGTTAAATAACTTCAGTGCGGCGCGAAGACCAATCATCAATCTAAGTACAAGACCGAGCTCCTAGTTCATTAGAATGTCATTATCTTCTATTCTTAGACGGACGTCTTGCCAACTGGTTTTCAAGTAAATTCCTTTTTTTCCAAAATGAGCAAAAGGAAAAAGTACCGTACCTGTTCTGACTACAGATCTTAGGTTCGAACATAAACCATACTAGAGATGTTTTTCTCCCGTCAATGGCTGGAATTGTCCTCTTTCCGCCATCTTCATGATTTCCCATGCCGGGGAAAGAAAGGAGCTGTGATTGGCTAATCAGCAACGACTCGGCTGATAGGCCTGTTGGATAGTCGACTGTTACACCCTTTCGCCATTACGGGTCGACGGGATGTGAACGCAAGCCGACAGTACTTGTGTATATTACCGTAGTAAGAAATACACGAACAGTCGTTATTTCTAGTATGTACGGCCACTTGAGCCTGGGTGCTGACTTTGCTTGTCAAGACGCAGAAAGTCTGCAGCTTTGAGCGCGGACCTTTGCGAAGACCATATGTCTTCCGTCGGTCTTCGAAGACCACCGGTCTTCGTAGCCGACACAGGAATGTTGCTTATTCCTTTCCGAGTGAAGTTTATTTCCAAGAAATAAATAAATCAGTAAAATAAAACACATTTCTCTAATAGAGAATATATTTCCTGTGCAATCTTCGTTTACCAAGCCGCTTGATAAACGATGATGTCCCTACACGATGTCCTCGGATTATGAGGGCTTATTTCTTGGAAGGCTGAGGTCCGTGACTCAGTAGGTATAGCGTTAGACGCTCAATCCAAACAGCCTTCCGCCAATGGGTCGCGGGTTCGAATCCCACTCAGTCCAAAAAAAAAAAAAAAAAAAAAAAAAAAATGGAAATTTTTTTTTGGACTGGGTTTTCACTCGAACGACCTTTGTGGGATGGTTGCCAGTTTCCAGCGGAGGGTCGTGGTTTTCCTCCGGGCACACAGCCCGTTTTCCTCCCACAATAAAACTGGCGACGCCGCAATATAAGTGAAATAATCTTGATCGCAGCGTAAAACACCAAACAACCTATCAATCTATCTGTCTTGGAAGTCACCGTCGACTTTCGCGGACTATTGTCTCCGGGACATGACTTTAGTACGTGGTGGGTTGTATTCACTCGGTCCGTTGGTAGCGGCCCAAACAGCGTTCAGAGAAAGATCTAATTCATCCTGGCCCACTGGACACCTGAGGACGGATCCAGGAGAGTTCGAGGTGAGTAATACCGAGGTTACCATTCTTTACGCGGGAATCAAAAAAACTTGGTTAATGCTCTGTACGGCGTATTAGTCCCTCCTCCGGACTGTGGCATGCGAGGCCAGTGTTTGTACAGTTGTAGGTACTATCTATGGGAATCTGAAGAATTGGAAGAATAATTCTCATATTCCTCCAAGATATACCTACCTGTACAAACAGTTAAACCCAGCCCATCCTCCCCTCACTATTACGCCTGCAAGCGTTGAAAGAGGTAGACCGGAAGGGAAGGTTCGCGCATGCGCGGTATGTACAAACGGATAGCCAGTACAGGGCATTAGCCTAGATTACTATACAGGATGTTAGGGCAAGATTTTTTGATTTTATTGTGTAAAATGCAGATTGTTCTTTCTCCTAGGGTCAAAAGGCCAGTGTTTGTACAGGTAGGTATATCTTGGAGGAATATGAGAATTATTCTTCCAATTCTTCAGATTTTTTTTTCAGAAGAAAACAGAAAAACAAATCTTGGTTCTCATGTTACATTTTCTTACCTTTTCTGTCTGATTGAATCATAGAGGAGTATATATCCTTTATTTTTAGGGTTTCAGTCAGTAGAGCCATCAAGCCATTTGGAGAGACGGACAGACCACAGGAATGGTTTTCACAAAAGGTAAAAATGTTTGATTTCTTCTATTGCCTTTTGGAGGGAAATTGTAACTTGGTGAGATAGAGTTCATATGGTGTTGTGGGTATGATTTGCCCTTTCGTCGACTTAAAACGGATACATAAACCCCACTGCCTCTTCTGACCCTCTTCTGTTTTATTTTGTGAAAAACTATTTTCAAAGTCTCAAATCTTTTTTGTTTCAGAATTGTGCCTTACAATATTCAGATCTCCTGGAGAAAGTGGAAACACCAAAGTAAGATGATCAGTTAATAACTTTTCTCATTGTTAGATTGATTAATTGATTTAATTTAGAAGCTTTCTTCTCTTATTCTCGCAGAAAAGTAAATTACACATGTAGTATTCTCACCCTTTTATGAATAAAACAGATTCATTTTCCAATGGAATAGTTAGTGGAATGAGTAATTAGGCATGGAGAAGAAAACTAATTTAGATTTTTTTCTGTATTACTTTCCATCAACACAGACGTAAACGTGGTGAGCGCGGTGAAATAGAAACACCAGGTATTCAAATTATCCGTAAACTCACAATAGAGAGGATCGAGGAACTGAAGAAGATTGTCTTAGACCAGCAGCTCAAATACAAGTTAGTTCTTACTTCTACTCAAGTTGTTACTGTTACACTATCAATGAAGGTTTGTAATTTAGACTGTGGTAGTTTGTTTGGTACCGTGTGTTCACTATAGGATACCTGTTGTACTTACATGGCAGCCATATGAGATGTATTCTGTGTGAATATTTTGGTGTTGATTCGATTAGTGTTGATTTCGTATCAAAGAGAAACTACTTTAACCTGCCCTGCTGAGCCATTGCGAGGAGAAAGTTCAACCCATCATATAATACTTATCGATGAAATGGTATTTTTTTTTAATGGCTGCTCTTACAATCTTAAGTTCCAAAGAGGCCAGTTTCCTTCCATGATATTCCTGGCAACACAGTCGTTAATAATGTATCTGAAGCAAATTTTATTGTCAACCTTGGTGTTAATCCAATTTTTGTTTGCATTCAGAAAGTTAAAGAAAGATGTTGAATTAGTGAAGACAGGCCAGCTTGATGACAAACTTCCAGAAATATGGGCCAAAATGCAGGCGTAAGTTTTAATGTTCTTGTTACCCCATTAAGCTTATCCTCATTTCCAACATGCATGATTTCCCTACACGTTATGAGATAGGACAAAGCTGGTGTATATACACATTTTCATTGTGACGTCCAATGCTCTGACACTGAACAATGTCATCATTTTCAAATTTGTGTGATGAAACAGAACACGTCACTGAATCACGTCATTGCCCAAGCACAAGTGGGTATGTCAGACTGTTGTGTGTGCGGCTGTTGGCGTGCAAAAGAAACTGTTGGCCATGGAATGAAGCCAAACATGATGGTTAAATTTGGCAGAGAATTCCTTCAGCTTACAATATGAATTCATCTATGATATTTATTAGTTCTACCCATATTTCAGAAAATGGTAAAAACAAAGAACAACAGTTTGAATCTATATCACCCCTATCATATTTGCAGCTATAGATTCATTCATGGGTCAATCGTGAAGAAACTATTCAGCCAAATAGTAGGGATGGCAAAGTTTCGGTTTCGATGCAAAAAAAGAAGAAACCAGTAGAACTAAGCTTTTATAAACTGAATAGTGAATGTGTTAGAATAGAAATAATGGATTGATTCTCTGGGTATATGGTGTGATATCTGCAACAACAACAAAAATGTCCACACTTTTTAAACTCTGGCATGCGGCTCTCGTTCAAAAACAATGAACCCTTTCTTTTGTCTTGCAGTTATCACAGCATATATACAAAAAATCAATTGATTATTTCTTAAATATTTTGTATCTGCTATTATACTTGTTTGTCATGCAGTCAAACCTGTATATACCGGCATGTCTCTGAGAAAGAAATTAGGTTTAGACAGGGGTCAGTTTATCAATGTTATTTATCAAACATTGTAATACCGAGGGAAATTGGTTAACAGGCACTCCACACAGTGTTCAGGTTTATCAAGGTATTGTATTATAATAAATTAAAAAGGTTCAAAGTTTCACTCTTGTTATGAATTTTAGTTAATTTTCCTGCTCAAGCTCGAGTTGAAAAATACATGGATAGGACTCCTCTAATTACTTTCTATCTGTACATTTGTCTCGGTGGTCCAGTGGGCTAGAGGAATCGTCCCTCAGTCCCACAGAGACTTTCCATCGATGAGGCACGGGTTCGAATCACACTCAGACCAAATAAAAAAACAATTTTGAGTTGATTTTACTATTGGTATGTAGAAGAGTTGCCTCTGGGCAATGAACCCGGTCTCATCCCCAACTTTACCTGGTAACCCTGCTATATAAGTGAAACAATCTTGAGTGCGACATAAAACATCAATCAATCTATCTGTACATTAACTTTTTTTCTTACCAGGGAGAAGGCTGCTGCTTTGACAGAGGCTAAGAAAACCACTTCCACACCAGTAACTCAAGGTACACATTTAACATACTAATTCATGGAATTCTAGGACAACTTACAGTACTTAACACCCATAAGATTATAGTATTGAAAACAGTTTTCCGGTGAATGGAAATATAATTTTAGAACCTCTTTGTAGATAAGTCCTATTTAAAAGAAAAAAAATGGCTGATGCTACCTTTTGATAGACTGGTCTGAACACGATTTACCATATGTAAGAATGTCAATGAGGATTTGCTTTTTGTGTCTTTCAAACAGAAAAGTTGATCCGGCCAATAAAGTTGGTCAGCTCCCCTCCAAGTGTGTCTGAAACAGAAGACAGTACCCAAGATTCACTCATTGAAATGGTAGGGCATCATTTTCTTGGTGACTAATCCCATTGATTTTTTTTTGTCATTTTCATTTTTTGGGAGGAAATTAAATTTAATTTGGTAGCTGCAAATGGTAATTGGTTAGATATCTGGTTTTTGTTCTTTACCAGATGGGTCCATTTCACCAAACTCAATCTGCTGCACTTATTTTGTATTTACAGTCTAATGATGAAGACAGCAATCAAACTATTCCTGGAAGTTCAGCGGCTCAGGATATATCCGAAACGACTGAAGTACCCTCCCCTAAAATCCACCCTCTTACAGCCCCAGGGGTTCTGGCCAAACTTCAGACCATTCCTGTAACACCGGTCCCTGTGTTTCAAACTACACCAGGGGGGAATACTCTTACACCTCTCGCTACTCAACAAACCACAGCGATACCAAATCTAAGTGGACGCACCACCAAAACCACTCCTCCCTCGTCGCCTCTTTTATCATCACTACTTAAAAGTAAACATCATTCTGCTGAAAAGTTACAACAAATGAAAACGGTGAGTTTTGATTATTGTTCAAAGGATTTAAACAAAGGGTAATAGATTAAAACAGCCGAACTTTATTAACGAAAAGCAAATGGTTTGTCACATTAAAAGATTTCGATTTAAAGTGAGAGTAAGGGGATGAAGACGCGTTTTGAGAGTTTTCTAGAGGTAAGAAATCAACAAATTTAGCTATGGGGAATAGTCTTCACAAATTTTTGGCACACATATAGCCCTGTCAGTCATTTCAAGAATGTTAACTGTCAACATTCAAATGTGATAACAGGCGACATTGACATGTTTCTTTGACCTGTTTGCAAAAATATTTATTCGTTATTGTATAAAGAGGAAACTTTTAAGATGTCCCTTGTTTCCACGATCTCTGTCAAGTTATGAATTTCAGTATCTTTATAGAACCATTACCTTCTGAATGTAGTGCCATACACTATATAGTTACCCCCTTTGGCAATTGCTCAACAAATGTGATCATTTTAAAAGGATTTACAGCAATAGGGTTTTGCTTATTATCGCTTTGTGTTGTTCTGTTATGTAATATTCAATGTCTTATATTTTGTTTGCTGTCTCAGGAAGTGGAACAAGGTCAAACAGGTCAAAACTTGACTCCATCTTTGATTACTCCTACTGCTACCCAGGCCATCTTGTTAAAAGATCCACCAGCCAATCAAAATCAAGAAGTGAAAAAGATCACATCTCCAATCAAATTGATCATTGCATCACCTGATAACTCATCTTCTCCATCTACAGGTAGGGTTCAATCTGCCATATAAGTGAAGTTAGTTTGGGTTAAGATAAAATACAAAACAGCGAATCAGACTCAAACGGAATGCATGGAAGAATACTAGCTTTTTGAACTAGTTATAAATACATGGATTGATTGATGTTTCACGCTACACTTATTTCACTTATATGGTGTCATTGACAGGTTTAGTTTGGGAGGAAACCGGGGAAAACCCCTGACCTTCCTTCGGCGAGTACCTGTCAACTCTTCCACAAACAACAACCGAGTGAAATATCCACTCATAAATTTTAACATTTTGATTTGGTCTGAGTGTGATGCTAACCTGTGGCGGGTATGTGTGGGACTGAGGGACGATCACTCTTACCCACTGGACCACCAAGGCCCCTAAATACATGGATGAGAGATCAATATACAGTTTATGAAGCTTAGTGATACAAATGATCACCAGCCAGCCATCAATTCCTTTGGATATCGGATTAAATAAAACCCATAGAAACTGGTTTGAACAAAGGTTCAGTAAGCAAAGGGAATTTTCTGAACACTTTTATTGATTTCATTTTCAGGGGCGCCCACTTTATCAAAGTTATTAGCTGTACCTGCTATGTCTAAGACAACACTGACTGGTCAAACAACTGTGACTGTAACTCAAGCCATCCCAACACAGATCATTGAAACTGAACTGTCCAAATCAGGTATTTTATCCAAAATAAATCATTTCTTTCTAATGTTTGTTTTACGCATTTAAATATAGGCACGCCCAGTGGGATATATTGTCATAATGAAGCTCAGTCTGGCAGCCACTTAAAATTGGTCTCATGTCATCTTACAGGGGTGTGAGACTTCTGCGTCATTTTTCTGAATTCCACATTTTTTTTTCCAGCGGTAAAGTGTCAATTTTGTTTATGTACATGTAGTATTAGTAATTAGAGCCTACGGCCTTAACTTATAGCGATTGGAGGTGTATATGTAATAATCTCCCATAGAGTGAGTGCCTGGATGACTGGCCAGTGTTTGTTCGAAGGCTTAGCCGTAACGTTGCTGTATGGCAGCTTATTTATTACTATAATACTTTTAGTAGGCCTATTAATATTACTACATTGGTCCACCTAGGTTGTTTGTCCAGTGATTTGCCTAATTCTATAAACGCTGACTACGATGTGAAAGACCATGACGACATGAGCGCATCCAACAATAAAATTCCAAGACCTATACTCGTGCTTTGCGTGTTTAAAATGAACATGTTGTTTTGTCTACTGGATATCAAAAGCAATCCAAAGACCACAATTAAGCGTTGTTTTTCAAACATACTGCCATAATATTGAATTTAGCCTGGAATACACGGCCTCTGCTATTTTCCCGCTGTGATGACAAGTGACGATAATTGGACCCTCACCGATACAACCCCAATAATACGTAATACGGTAAATGAAACAAATGTAAAGTTTCAAAACTCAAAGAATTCAGTTCGCCATCTATTAGGGATAAGATAAATCTCACCATTTTAACTTACAATTTACTTTAGGATCAGTAATTTAAAAAAATTAAAAATCAAAAATTTTAATTTTTTTTTCCTAATTTTTTTATTTTCTCTCCAATTCAATGTAATTATGTATCAGTATTTCAAAATCCTTTGGGGGTATTCTTGACATACAAAGTTTCCTCTTTTTTTTCGGGCTGGCTCTCACACCCCTGATCAAAGCTGGGTCAAAATGTCTCGCATTAATTTGTGTTTTGTTTGTTTGTTTTTAGATTTGCTTTTCTATCAAATAACAGTGTTCAGGTCACTTTCTCCGGTGTAAGATACCAGCTGGTTTCCTCCCCTAGTAAACCTTACAACATCACTATAAAAGTTTTTAATTATTCGGCATCAAACACCTGCAGCAATTAATCAAAGTCAGACTGTCAATATTTTATTATCAGAACACAAGCTCCAAGCAAGACGTACTGTACATGCCCAGCAGAAGTCTCACAAACATGGTATAATTAGAGGCCCTGGTTTCAGACATTGATTGATCATCCTCTGGTTTTCTTTTAGATGCAGTGCCCATTCCTGTGGAAGAAATTGAACTATCTTCAGCACCACTTGAGGGCAAAACACAGGTTCTAACCAAAGTGGTTTCTCCTACAGTCACAAGAAAAGTGGAAAGTCAGCCTGAAGTGAAAGAGGTTGGTTTCTTTATAGGGGCTGCATGCTTGTGCTTTTTTTTAAAAATTCAAATGATATCATGTATATTAGGCCTTCATTTAGTTGCAAGAAGTACCGCTGTAGTAAACATCTGAGCATAGTTTTTTTTAAGTAAGTAATTTTTTCGCCAGTAATTAGCTAAAACTATGCTTAGTTAACTGTTATGAGCTAGGAAACCTATGTACCATTTCACAGCTTACATGTCCCTGTAGCTAGCCTACATACAACTGTATATTCATGATGAAAGCTACTCAAGACAGGGATAATGTGTTGTAGGAAGTAATTGAGGTTAAAGAAGAAGTGATAGAATCAATAACCAGTGCACAAGGTAATGTTGAAGTGGAGGTAAAATCAGAACAGGAGGGGGAATCTGAATCAGTGGAGGAAAAGAAAACTGATGTGGAAGAGGAGAGCGGCAACCAATCGGCTGTTCTCTTAGACGATGATCTACCAATCAAAGAAGAGCCTTTATCCCCATGCAGTAGTGTCTCATCTCGAGTCAGTGAAACTGGTGTTACCAAAAGTGGACGAAGAAGAAGTAAAGGTAATCATTGTCTGTTGGATCATTGTCTATTGGGTCATTGTCTATTTCTTGAAAAAAGTTTTGCTGTATTTTTGTTTTCTCAGAAACAATTATTCCAGCCTCAAGGTTATTTGTTTCAGTGGCTAATGAAATAAGAATGTAATATTGTTTATTTCACCGCGCAGATGCTCTGTCTTGACTTAAATTGGTTTGCAACAGTTTTAATTGGGGTCGGATATAATATAATTTATATCCCCTGATTAAGTCTAACTGTGTATAAAAATAGTTCTCTACAATAGATCACCCAATTGCTATATTGTATTCAATTGTGTATTGTACAGGGAGACAGTCTAAAGGTGGTAGAAGAAGTACACGTCTTACTAGAAAGGTAAGTGGGTACATCATAGCTACACACACTTCCTGACTGGCTTCATATTGGGGGATATGGGCTGATTACCAGGTACTTATAATGAACTGGTCATGACAACTATATTGTGAGATTATTATATGAACCTATATCAATACGGATTTTTATTGTGCAAGTCGGGGTTGGACCCAAGGTGTAGAGACCTACATTGATCTTCAATCCAATGGTGGGGCCTCCGTGGCTCAGTAGGTAGAGCCATGGACGCTCAATCCGAACAGCCTTCCACCAATGGGTCGCGGGTTCGAATCCCACTCAGTCCAAAAAATTGGAAAATTTTCTGACTGGGTTTTCACTCGAACGACCTATGTGGGATGGTTGCCAGTTACCAACGGAAGGTCGTGGGTTTCCTCCCACAATAAAACTGGCAACGCCGCCATATAAGTGAAATAATCTTGAATGCGGCGTAAAACAATCAATCAATCCAATGGTAACAGGTACTATTAATGTCAATATTCAATGTAAATTCATATAATGACCTTTTTATTATACATAAACATCAAGCCTAAATTGAATGATTTTGCAGCAGTGAGATATTTTCCAAAATCATTTTGTGGCCGTACGGAACATTTCACTAGGATTTTGTCTCAATGATGTCAGATTAGAATCTTATATATCAGCTGAATGACTTAACATGTTATCATTGCCCTGATAGAACTCCAATATGACACTTCATTAGTTATTTTGACTGCAATATGGGCCGTACAATTGTAGCTTTCTATTGTGTAACCCATTTTGGTTGTTTAATAAAAAGAGGATGATTCTTGAGGAAAGTGTTTAACACAAAGTGAATAAGGTTATGTCAAATATGTTTATCACCACAAAACAATATTTAGTGCATTACGTCCAACTATTAAAAGGTTTTCCTCTATAAAACGGTATGTTTGTATTATTTCCCTGTACATCCTTTTTAAAAACTGTGTTTGTGTTTTGCATCAGCAGCAAGAAGAGGAAGAGGAGAAAAAGGATGTCAGTGACGGAGAGACGTCTGAGGAGGAGAGGGAATCTGATGGGTCGTTCATCACATCTAAACTGCCCTCGTCAGCCCCTTATAACACCCCTACTTTCTCCGAGTCCATCCCAAACAGCCCTCTCTCACAATGGTCAGTACAAACTTAGTATACAGTAAAAGCTACTTGTCACTTATCACAACTAAACTGCCATTGTCAGAAAAAAAGATATTGCAGTTGAATATAAAGATATTGCAGTTGAATGTAAGGATATTGCAGTTGAATGTAAGGATATTGTCAGTTGAATGTAATGATATTGCAGTTGAATGTAAGGATATTGCAGTTGAATGTAAGGATATTGTCAGTTGAATGTAATGATATTGCAGTTGAATGTAAGGATATTGCAGTTGAATGTAAGGATATTGTCAGTTGAATGTAAGGATATTGTCAGTTGAATGTAAGGATATTGTCAGTTGAATGTAAGGATATTGTCAGTTGAATGTAATGATATTGCAGTTGAATGTAAGGATATTGTCAGTTGAATGTAATGATATTGCAGTTGAATGTAAGGATATTGCAGTTGAATGTAAGGATATTGTCAGTTGAATGTAAGGATATTGTCAGTTGAATGTAAGGATATTGTCAGTTGAATGTAAGGATATTGTCAGTTGAATGTAAGGATATTGTCAGTTGAATGTAAGGATATTGCAGTTGCAGTAATTGTGTTAAGATAATGACCTATTGCTTTACTTTAACAGTAGTGATACAGAAGATGAGAGAGCTTATAAAAGTTGGAAGAAGTCGATAATGTTGGTATGGAGAGCGGTATCTGCACATAAGTAAGTCACAGTGATAAAACACATCTGATAAAACACAGCTGGTTACAGTTGATGCTCTACCACGAAAATATTTGTATAGTCTAAAAAAAAATCCAATTGCCTTGAGATCGTTGGATCTTGAGTGTATAAACTCTAAAGAGCATTTGACTGCTTGAATTGCTAGTACTGTCAGTGACTAAGTATCAATCCTCCGCGGATCCCCTGCGAACCCAGCATTTATCCCCTGCGGAACATCCGCGGACCTTTTTAAAATCCTCCGCAGAGCCGGCTCGAATCCTCCGCGGAGGTTCCACGGAGCGGACACAAATCCCCCGCAGAGGTTTTCTATGCCTTCACCGATGCTCTTAAGTCCGTCAGCTGACAGTGGCAGTCGTTCATATTTCGTAAGGTGGTTTAAATAGAATAGCCACGTGTGGATTACACCGTTACGGCCGTACTGTATACGATACTGTATGAGCACTGCACAAATCACTATTTAACATTGCAAAGAATCTTGTTTTAGTTTCAATTGAACAATTGAATGGGAACAGCAGGAATTTTCTAATAAATCAAAACTAACTTCATTCATTATTTCGTAAAACTTTCAAATGGATAGAAAACTCATCAATACACAGCAGGAAAAGATCGAGAGGATTCCAGTTTGACATAAATTAAGTGAGCTGTATTCAGTTTGGACCAATCAGACGACGGGAACATGACCTAGTTAAGAAACAATGCGTTATTTATTTTTTTTTAAATACATACAAATTAAAAAAAATGTTTTTTAGAAATTCATTAATTGACATATAATGCTTGTCAGATGAAGACAATTTATTTGTTCAGCTGATTCAAGGCATTGAGGAAGAATGAACAGTCTTGCAGGGGTAGGCCTATGTGACCGTCTTAAAGACTAGTTATAAATTACAGTTTTACTTGTTTCAATAGCACATTGAAAATAACCAAGGATAGTACATGTTGTGTATAGCTCTACAGTGGAAAATGATCTGCCTTGTTGTGGTGACAATTTTCCCACACTGGGAACATTGTTCAACCTTCAATTAGTACCCTGGCGCCAAACCTGCCTGGATATGTTGTCTCCATGGCAATAGTTGTGTCTCATTACATATAGGGGGGGGGGGGGGGGGGGATATAAATAAGCTATATTTCTTGTTGGACGTGCATGTAAATAAAAACTCAAAATAAAAACTGAAAACTCAACCTCACAAAAGGGTCAAAGATGGACTCAACCTGCCTTGCTGCTAAACAGGGCATGGGTTTTAACACACAGACGGTGGATATGAAAACTTTTAGATAATATTGGTTTAACAGAAATCACCTTTTTCTGAGTGAATCGCTACTTATTTCCAAATGCAAGCTATTTCTCGTGGAATTGGAAAAAATAAAACAGGAAGATGAATTTAATTGATTACGGACAGTAAGACAAACTAAGCATTTCCTCTTTTCCATTTTTAGCCCGCCATCATTCTGATGGTGGGGTATTCAAATCGCTTTTCCGTGGTCCGTCGTCCGTCGTCAGTCGTCCGTCGTCCGTCGTCCGTCGTCAGTCGTCCGTCGTCCGTCGTCCGTCCGTTAACTTTTTGCTTGTTACCTTTATTCCAAGAAAACTACCAGTCCAATCTTAATCAAACTTAATATACAACATCACCCTATGGTCTAGTTGTGCACCGTACGTTTTCATCTCATTTGCATATTTAATGTGGCCACCAGGGGGCGATATTGTTTTTTTTTGTTACCTTTATTCCAAGAAAACTACCTGTCCGATTTTCACCAACCTTGGCTGACATTATCTCCATATAGTCTAGTTGTGCATCCTATATTTTCATCTCATTTGCATATTCAATATGGCCGCCAGGGGGCGATGTTGTTTTTTCTTTGTTACCTTTATTCCAAGAAAACTACCTGTCCAATCTTAATCAAACTTAACATACATCATCACCCTATGGTCTAGTTGTGCACGGTACATTTTCATCTCATTTGCATAAACAATATGGCCGCCAGGGGGCGATGTTGTTTTTTCTTTGTTACCTTTATTCCAAGAAAACTATTTGTCCAATCTTAATGAAACTCAACATGCATCATCACCCTACGGTCTAGTTGTACACCGTACATTTTCATCTCATTTGCATATTCAATATGGCCACCAGGGGGCGATATTGTTTTTTTTTTGTTACCTTTATTTCAAGGAAACTACTAGTCCGATTTTCATCAAACTTGGCTGACATTATCTCCATATAGTCTAGTTGTGCATTGTACAGTTTCATCTCATTTGCATATTAAATATGGCCACCAGGGGGCGATGTTGTTTTTCTTTGTTACCTTTATTCCAAGAAAACTACCTGTCCAATCTTAATCAAACTTAACATACATCATCACCCTATGGTCTAGTTGTGCATCGTACATTTTCATCTCATTTGCATATTCAATATGGCCGCCAGGGGGCGATGTTGTTTTTTCTTTGTTACCTTTATTCCAAGAAAACTACCTGTCCAATCTTAATCAAACTTAACATACATCATCACCCTATGGTCTAGTTGTGCACGGTACATTTTCATCTCATTTGCATAAACAATATGGCCGCCAGGGGGAGATGTTGTTTTTCTTTGTTACGTTTATTGCAAGAAAACTTTCGGTAGTTACCTTTATTCCAAGAAAACTATTTGTCCAATCTTAATGAAACTGAACATGCATCATCACCCTACGGTCTAGTTGTACACCGTACATTTTCATCTCATTTGCATATTCAATATGGCCACCAGGGGGCGATATTGTTTTTTTTTTGTTACCTTTATTTCAAGGAAACTACTAGTCCGATTTTCATCAAACTTGGCTGACATTATCTCCATATAGTCTAGTTGTGCATTGTACAGTTTCATCTCATTTGCATATTCAATATGGCCACCAGGGGGCGATGTTGTTTTTCTTTGTTACCTTTATTCCAAGAAAACTACCTGTCCAATCTTAATCAAACTTAACATACATCATCACCCTATGGTCTAGTTGTGCACCGTACATTTTCATCTCATTTGCATATTCAATATGGCCGCCAGGGGGCGATGTTGTTTTTTCTTTGTTACCTTTATTCCAAGAAAACTATTTGTCCAATCTTAATGAAACTCAACATGCATCATCACCCTACGGTCTAGTTGTACACCGTACATTTTCATCTCATTTGCATATTCAATATGGCCACCAGGGGGCGATATTGTTTTTTTTTTGTTACCTTTATTTCAAGGAAACTACTAGTCCGATTTTCATCAAACTTGGCTGACATTATCTCCATATAGTCTAGGTGTGCATTGTACAGTTTCATCTCATTTGCATATTCAATATGGCCACCAGGGGGCGATGTTTTTCTTTGTTACCTTTATTCCAAAAAAACTACCCGTCCAATCTTAATCAAACTTAACATACATCATCACCCTATGGTCTAGTTGTGCACCGTACATTTTCATCTCATTTGCTTAAACAATATGGCCGCCAGGAGAGATGTTGTTTTTCTTTGTTACGTTTATTGCAAGAAAACTTTCGGTAGTTACCTTTATTCCAAGAAAACTATTAGTCCAATCTTATTCAAACTCAACATGCATCATCACTCTACGGTCTAGTTGTACACCGTACATTTTCATCTCATTTGCATATTCAATATGGCCGCCAGGGGGTGATATTGTTTTTTTTTTGTTACCTTCATTCCAAGGAAACTACTAGTCCGATTTTCACCAAACTTGGCTGACGTTATCTCCATATAGTCTAGTTGTGCATCGTACAGTTTCATCTCATTTGCATATTCAATATGGCCACCCGGGGGCGATATTGTTTTTTGTTGTTGTTACCTTTATTCCAAGGAAACTACTAGTCCGATTTTCACCAAACTTGGCTGACGTTATCTCCATATAGTCTAGTTGTGCATCCTACAGTTTCATCTCATTTGCATATTCAATATGGCCACCAGGGGGCGATGTTTTTTTTTTTTTGTTACCTTTAGCCCAAGAAAACTACCTGTCCAATCTTAATCACCCTATGGTCTAGTTATGCATCGTTCATTTTGATCTCATTTGCATATTCAATATGGCCGCCAGGAGGGCGATATTGTTTTTTCGTTACTTCTATTCCAAGAAAACTACTGGTCTGATTTTGACCAAACTTGGCCGACATTATCTCCCTCTGATCTAGTTGTGCACCCTACATTTTCATCTCATTTGCTTATTAAATATGGCCACCAGGAAGCAATGTTGTTTTTTAACCAAATTTGAAAATGAAACTTATTATCATTATTCCAAGAAAACTACTGACCTGATCTTAACCAAACATGACACACATCATCCCTCTAAGTTGTAGCTGTGCACCGTACATTATCATTTCATTAGCATATTGAAGATGGCTACCAGGTGGCAATGTTGTTTTCAACCAAAATTTCAAGGGGAGCTTAACTTTGCAATTCACAATTTAATTTTCCTCAACAATAGTTATCTCCTTGGAATAAGATTTTTTATGTAGGCCCCAATTCCTATATCCAGTTATTGCTGTAACAATCTTTAATATGAATAGACAACCTATGTGGGATGGTTGCCAGTTACCAACGGAAGGTCGTGGGTTTCCTCCGGGCATAGAGCCCGGTTTCCTCCCACAATAAAACTGGCAACGCCGCCATATAAGTGAAATAATCTTGAGCGCAGCGTTAAACGCCAAACAATCAATCAATCAATCTAATATGAATAGATGAACGCGGGCGTTAAGATCCCTTTAAGGGATCTCTTGTACACATTAGTTTTCGCCGTAGTAAGCCTAAACTTCTGTGTTATAAGGTTTGTCACAGTCTGTCGTCAGTTGCATCAACGTCTCAAATGCAGTTCAGTTCCCCCGCGGAGCCGGCACATTTCCCGTTCATATCCTCCGCGGAGGCGAGAGAAATGCCCCGCAGAGCTTCTGATTTTCCGTCACCGATCCTCCGCGGAGGTGTTAGCAAAGCTCTGCGGGGGAACGGCGGAGGATTGATACTTAGTCACTGACAGTACTGTATACTATTAGGTTAAAATAAGGGGTTTTTTTTTTCTCCCTGGAATAGGGAGCGGGATTATCGTGAGAATTCCACAAATTTACTGTCTCCGGTGCTGTCATTGCGAGAGTAGCAAGCCTTTATAGTTTGAATGTGATGCTGAATTAAAAAAAAATACGTCAATCAAGCTGACAACTTCATTAAAAAACGTCATCTGTCGCCAGATATCACGAAATCTCTCCAGAGTCTCACGGGCTCTATTGTGCCATTGGGTGAAAGTAATCTTGATTTTGCTGCCGATTTACAATTAACAAGAATAACCTAGAACCTATGGCAGTCTGACTTTATCAGTTGTTTTCACTTCAAAAGAAGGAAATTACTTTACAACCTAAAATGTTTTTGTAGGTATGCTTCCGTATTCCTTCAGCCCGTGACAGAGGAAATAGCCCATGGTTATCGTAATGTTGTACACAGGTAAATAACACATTAAAAAAATCACCTTTACTTAAGTGTTTTTTGGGGGTCCCATTTCTACAAAAACTAGACGTAAAACAGATATTGGATTGCTTGTAATGCAGCTTCCCCCCCCCCCCCCCCCCCATTAAAATGGGTTAAATCACAATATAAGTTAAATAATCTTGACTGTGGCGTTAAAGGGGCATGAGCTGCCGAAATTCCCACTTTTTTCATACTTTCTGATCGTTACGACAGTAAGAGGCTTTGAAGGCCATCGAAAAACTAAATGATTGGCGTTGGAATGAAGAAAATCCATACTGTAGGTGCCCTGTACGAACCGAAAACGTGTTCGAAAAGTAGCAAAATTTAAATAACCGGGACGACCATTCATTCATTCTAAGCCAAAGTTAGTTTAAAACAATACTTTATCGTACATTTTCGAGACTAGAAGCACTAAAAAGCTTCTGAATTATACGTTTTGAGAAAAATAGCCGATAATTTCAACATTCTGTGTTTACGTCAAAATATCAACATTTTGGCAGCTCATGCCCCTTTAAGCATCAACTGTAATCAGCTGTAATATCCAATCATTAATTAATTCAGTGATCTGTATCTAACATGTCCTCAGACCCATGGATCTCACTATGATCAAGAAGAACATTGAGAACGGGGTGTTAAGGACGACTTCAGAGTTCCAACGTGATATGATGCTGATGTTTACCAATGCTATCATGTACAACAGTTCTGATCATAATGTCCACAGAATGGCAGTGGAAATGTATAATGATGTTCTACAGGACATTGAGGTAAGTTGTTATGACCATGGAGACTTATTAAACCTGCAACCAGGTATTCACATACAACATTTTATAAGGTTTGGCACATCAAAATATGTGAGTAGATTTTTTCTCTCCACCGTATGTTGAAGAGTTGCCAGGTAGTAGCCAAAGCTTGGTGGTTTCCTCCCCCACTAAAGCTGGCAGTGCCGCAATACAGGTGAAATAATATTTAGTAAGGTGTAAACATCAATCAATCAATCATACTAAGACTGTAGGACTTTCAATCTACCAGGTCGTCTTACTGGATTGGTCTAAGCATTTTGAATGTTAGGCTGACCTATTTTTAAGCAACTTCGACAAAAGTATATATATATTCGGTGCAAGCATACATGCTGAATAAAATTTCTAATGATGAATTCTGTTTAGTGAAGTTTCCCATGCTTTGGATTTGACACTGTACATTGTTTTAACTTGGTCTGTATTTCCAGCAATACGTGAGCACACAACTGATGGTTCAAACAAACGAGGCTAAGACATTGAGAGGTACAAGGCATGGCTTAGAAAAGGTGAGTACTAAACCTTACAGTCAAATCATTTCAAACTGCAATTATGGACATTGAGAATAATTTCTTCTCAAAATGATTGAATTAATAGAGTTGGTTAAAAGAAATTCATTCAAAAATGATTTTAGGGTTTCGTTTTGTAAAATTTATTTTGTAATGAAACCCCAAAGGGTTCTCTATTACAAGCGTGGGATGGCTTGTTGATTCAGTTGGTTAAAGGCTCAGACCAAACCAAAAGTTTCATCATGAAATCCTACAGGTTCACTCATTTTCCCCACATATACTGCTTCTCACAAGGTCCAGGGTTTCTTCCCCAACTCAGGGGGCATCGGTGGTCCAGTGTGTTAGAGTGATCGTCCCTCACTCCCACACAGACCTTCCATAGATGCGGCGTAGGTTCAAATCACACTCAGACCAAATAAAAATTGAAAAATTTCTGAGTGGATTACCAACGGAAGGTCGTGGGTTTCCTCCGGGCATAGAGTCCGGTTTCCTCCCACACTAAAACTGGCAACGCCGCCATATAAGTGAAATAATCATGAGCTCGGCGTAAAACACCAAACAATCAATCAACCAAGGGTTGGGGGTTTCCTCCCCAACTAATCCTGGCATCGCCGCCATATAAGTGAAATAATGTTGAGTGCGGCGTTAAACATTAATCAATCAATCTTCTCCAACGTACAGTGACAATGTCGCTATATACATGTAAGTGAAATAATCTGATGTAAACATCATTTCTCAAAATGAATTAAATGAGTTCCACTCTCAACTACGGTAATACCTGAGTTAATTAGAGGACTACGTATGTTGTCAAATCCGCAATAACAAAAGGTTCTGAATGAGATTTAAACTTTCAACACACCTCAGTCTAGGGAGATGATTGACCAGCACTTAATCCTTGAATGTTTTACAAGCTCTCTCTTGAATTAAGATGAGAATTTGCACTCTTCTACTTTTTTCCAGCACTTGAATTAACTCAGACATTACCGTAACTGCCATCATACATTATTTTCTGTGCCCTTATAGGAAGATGAGGCTAAGAAGAGAAGAACCTCTGCTGATCAGCCTGACTGTGGGAAAAGTAAAAAACGAAAACCATGATTACAGATGGACACCTTATTCTGTCTATTCATTTCGTATCACTGTAAAATTCATATCATTAAATATCTCAAATCATTAAGAAAAGCTTTTTATTTTCTGTTTTTGATTCAAAATTAAAGAATTTGACGCCGTTTTAAATCCCGTACCAAATAATAAAATGTGGGCTGGTTGCCAGACACCCATGGAGTGTGAGAGGTATTATATGAGTGGACATAGTGGAGTTTCCTGCCCTAATAAGTACACCTGATAATACCATCATCTTGGGGAAAGGGTGCCTCTGTGGCTCAGGTATGTGGAAGAGTTGCCAGGTACTCGTAATAGGTCAGGGGTTTCCTTTGGACAATGCGCCTTGTTTCCTCCCTCACTAAACCTGGCAACGCTGCCATATAAGTGAAATAATTCTGAATGCAGCGTAAAGCACCAATCAATCAATCTGCGGCTCAGTCGGTTGGAGTGATAGTTTTTCAATCTCTGTATGGAAGAGATGTCTGGTACTCACCGAAGGACGAAGGTCGAGAGGTTTCCTCCTCACTAAACTTTATCAGTGAAATAATTTTGAGTGTGGATTAAAACACAATCAATCAAAATGGTGAAATAATGGGAATTGTGTAAAGCACCAAGCAATCTATCATAATGGTGAAATAATGAGAATTGTGTAAAGCACCAAACAATCTATCATAATGGTGAAATAATGAGAATTGTGTAAAGCACCAAGCAATCTATCATAATGGTGAAATAATGAGAATTGCGTAAAGCACCAAGCAATCTATCATAATGATGAAATAATGAGAATTGCGTAAAACACAATCATTCAATCATAATGGTGAAATAATGAGAATTGCGTAAAACACAATCAACCAATCATAATGGTGAAATAATGAGAATTGCGTAAAACACAATCAATCAATCATAATGGTGAAATAATGAGAATTGCGTAAAACACAATCAATCAATCATAATGGTGAAATAATGAGAATTGTGTAAAGCACCAAGCAATCTATCATAATGGTGAAATAATGAGAATTGCGTAAAACACAATCATTCAATCATAATGGTGAAATAATGAGAATTGCGTAAAACACAATCAATCAATCATAATGGTGAAATAATGAGAATTGTGTAAAGCACCAAGCAATCTATCATAATGGTGAAATAATGAGAATTGTGTAAAACACCAAGGAATCTATCATAATGGTCAAATAATGAGAAGTGTGTAAAGCACCAAGCAATCTATCATAATGGTGAAATAATGAGAATTGTGTAAAGCACCAAGCAATCTATCATAATGGTGAAATAATGAGAATTGTGTAAAACACCAAGCAATCTATCATAATGGTGAAATAATGAGAATTGTGTAAAACACCAAGCAATCTATCATAATGGTGAAATAATGAGAATTGTGTAAAGCACCAAGCAATCTATCATAATGGTGAAATAATGAGAATTGTGTAAAACACCAAGGAATCTATCAAGGTAAGAGTGTATGACTGGTATGTTACACAGGTGCAGAAGTAAAACATAGTAAGCCAAGTAAAGAGAAATTTTTCACTGGATTTATTACAATGTATGTCATGTGTGGTGATATATACATTTTTTTTTAATATGTACATTTTATCTGCAGTAATTTGAGATAATGGACAAATAAAGCCTATGATATTACCAATGTTAACACTAATCTGCAAAGCTATGTTTTTCCATTTCAATTTTTGTGGTAACATTTTTTTATAAAATAAATAGCACCATTATAATAATATTGATTTATTGTAAGGATAATTAAAACAATGATTTTGGGTAGTGATTGAAAGTCGATTTTGTTTCCTTTCTCTGGTTGGTTTCCTTCGTTTTTAAAATATACATTTAGTTCATAATCATGCAATGTATGCAAACAGGGTTTAAGTCCAGATAAAATCAGTCCATTGATTATTCAAGTCAAATAATATATTATAAAATCTTTACTATGACAGTTTACACTTTAAGTAGGGTGCAGGCAGTCATGGAAAAAATATAAAAAGGCCTGTGTAGCACTGAAGATATTACGATAACAACCTGTTTTTTTTTCACTTGAGATGGCACAAGGCAGAATAAAAGTCTTACAATACATAGGTTATAATTTAACCAATCCTTCACAGGCTGCTAGCGTATACAGAAAGTTTTCTGTGGCCGCTGGCATTTTCCTTTCTTTTAACCTCTCCAAACTGATACATGCTTTTCCTTCTTCATCTGTAGTCGCCAGAGTTTTCAAATTTGTTAAAAGTTCTTTCGTTTTCACGGCTATTTCCTATGATCAGAAAAAAAGAAGTGAGAGTGTATTCAATATTTCTTTAAAATGAAAGGCTAACTAATGTTTTGTGATATAGTGATTTTTTAACTGGCCGACTTTTTGCCAAAGTATAAATCCATAAGATAATGTTAACACAGGGGAGGGTTATACACAGACGTATCAGATGCTACCTGAATGGGTTCCCTACTAGAATGTCATTACATTTCACATTACCTTAACTATTTGTTGATCTGTTTTGTCAGGGTCCTCTACTGACTGTACTATTGCCATAGCCATGTCTTTATGTAACTTTCCCATGGCAAACACATCTGAAAAACAAATAAGAACAAATTTTTCAACTTCATAAATTGGTGTATCCAAGAGTATTTGGTAAGCCAATGTAAATTGATCTCAATCAAGACTTCTAAATAACTAATCTCACACTACAACCTCGATATTTCCACTCCCAGGCATTAAATTATTATTATTATTATGAACATCTGAAACTATGACCCAAAATAAGGCTATGGCCTCACGAAAGAACTGTCAAAACTGACGTCACAAAAGAATTTCATCATCAGGTATTATGACCTGATGAGATGAAGCATCTAGCAGCAACCATATATTGAAGGGTCTGGGATTGTTTCGTTGATGATGTCATTTCTAATGTTACAAAGGGCTATCCAGTCTTTTTTTCAGACAGCCATTCTTAAATATTTAGCAATGTCAGACATTTTTTCCAGTTGTGCTGCAATTTTTTGTGACCTTTGAGAAAAAGATTAGCCAACTCGAACCAGTGTGTTACAACGGATATCACTCTCGTATATTAATTTTCAGTCCTTGGCAGAGGCCAATTCATAGACTCTTGTGATACATGTATTCATCGTAACACACTGGCTCTCGTTAGATAACGTTTACTTATTAAACAGTCCAGCCACTAGATAAGGAATTCTGTAAACAGTGGCAACCGTTCAAAAGCCAACTCATTACACTTGGCCGTGTCATCTTACAATACGAACAACATAAAATGTTGCTAGAAGAAAGTTGGAAACCATGTATCCATCACTTTACAACTACTGAAATAGGCTTTACCTTTTGATTGTGGGGCTATATTTATTTGCCTATCTGTCAAACTGACAAAAACGTCATATAATTCGGATCTAAAACAAGATGATGAATGAAATAATGAGAAAAATCAAGACAACAAACACTTGGAGTGGTTCATATTTCATACAGTACTGAAGGAAAACTCCACAAGCAATACTACCGTACTGTACATCAAAATAAAACACACATTTGAACATTTTATTTTGCATTTGTCCCATACAAATGGAACTAAACAATCTCCTATAACTCAAATAAAATATTGCCATCAAAATGAAATATGTAAAGCAAGTGAGATAATTTGGTACATTGATTGTTTTATGTTGCACTCAAGGTTATTTCACTTATATGGCAAATTTAGTGGTGGAGGAAGCTAAGCTCTTAGCCCAGAGGAAACCTCCAACCTTTGGCCGGTGCCAGGCAACATTCCCACATATGGAGCAAACTGTTAACAAACTAGACATAACTGAGATACCCCCCGCTCTGCAAGAAAAGTCGGCCTATCTGAGAATTGTAGCATCAAAACAATAATATAATGGTCAGTGATAAGTGATGAGAAAACCAACAATGAAATTGAAAATGCAAAAACACAGAATATGATAATTCTGCTGGCAAGTAAGCAAGGGGAACAAGCTATGAGATGCAGATATGACTTTACATGAGCAGATGATGACAGCAGCAGACTGCATCAAAATTGCAGGAACTGGCACCAACCAAGGCCAACATCTATCAACAACATGAAAAAATTAATAACATTCAGGAAAGTGTAAGGGGGTATTAGTGTTAAGACAGTGAGTTGGATGGGTGGAACAGCACCAAGAGGAGGAGACACATGAATTGGGCATGATTTAATGCTACGTCTGTGACAAATGATGGAGTAAGACAAAATATCATGCAAAATACTCCTTGCTGGTCATGTTTAGTTAGCATCGACAACAAGAAAGTAGACTATGAGGCTGCTTGCTGATCATGTTACCAGCACTCACTACGAGGAAGTAGGCTATCAAGAGTGCCACAAGCACAATAATGAAACATGCAGGCTTATATGACAAGCACAGCAACTACCGTACAACTGTACAATGGGACAAAATTGTGTCTACAAACAAATGTATGAACAGACAAATGGCAGAACAGAGAAATGTCAAAAGGAGTCCAAAATGTCATAAATATGTAAAAATATCTCCTTGCAAGTAGGACATGGACAACTTCATATCATTGGTAACATTTGTCAAGTTTCATTCAAAAAGAACCAACATCTGGGAGGAGTATTTTGGACAAAATTGCGTCTACGGACGGACGGACGGAGGGCACAACGATCAGACAGATGTATGTGTGTACATACAAACTTTATGCCAGCAGAAGGGGGGGGGGGGGGGGGGGAGGTAGGGAGGAGGGAGGGAGGGGCGATAACATGATAACCCTGTCTTCATATGGAATGAGACCCATTTGAGGAGTATTTTGGACAAAACTGTGTCTATGGACGGACGAACGGACAGAGGGAACAACGATTGGACGGACGGAAGTCCTATAAGTCAAAAACGTCATAAAAATGTGAAAAAAGGAAATATCATCCTGTAAGTTGGGCATGCACATCTACATACCATTGGTAACATATTTGTGAAATTTCATTGAAATCAAAGCAAAATCTTAGGAGGAGTAGTCCGGACAAAATTGTGTCTACAGACAGACGGACGGACAGAGGGAACAACGATTGGACGGATGTATGAGCGTACATACACACTTCATGGCAGTAGAAGGGGGGGGGGGGGGGGAGGGGGGAAGGTAGGGAGGACGTAGGGGCGATAACACGATAACCCTGTCTTCATATGGAATGAGACCCAAAAATGGCAAAGTCCTATAAGTCAAAAACGTCATAAAAATGTGAAAAAAGGAAATATCATCCTGTAAGTTGGGCATGCACATCTACATACCATTGGTAACATATTTGTGAAATTTCATTGAAATCAAAGCAAAATCTTAGGAGGAGTAGTCCGGACAAAATTGTGTCTACAGACGGACAGACAGACAGACGGACGGACAAGCCGATTCCAGTATACCCCCCCCCCCCTAACTTCGTTGCGGGGGGTATAAAAAATGCCCTGAATTTTTACTTTTAACTGAGATTTTATCCAGCTACCCATCGCTGGAAGGCCTTTATCGGTCTGAGGGACTTTGCCAATTGAGCCACCGAGGCCCAATATAGTTTGAGAGACGTATTCCTTGGACCATTTACACTTAGAACTCACCTACTTTCCACGCCAGCGTCAGTAAAGCCAGCTATGTATGTTGTTGATGACCTAATGTTTTCTAAAGATTTGTTGTCTAAACTGAGATAAGGATAAAGAATGGACCAGTCTTGTCGATGCCATACAAATGCTGGGAGAATTCTGTAAGGAGAACAAAGGAGAAATAAAACATTGTTACATGCAATGATAAGCTTTGAAGAACCAAAAGCCATATAATGGCCTTACCAGGAACACTGACATACAAGGGAAATGATTTTGAGCACTACAAGGCACACAAACAGCTGGAAACTTTCAACACCCCAGACTATAAGTTTGTTTATATCATCGTAACATTACAGTCTTTTATTGAGGAATGGATGTTATATGCTCAAGATTATTTCTGGGTAGTGGGAGAGGAAAGCAAGCTGTAGGAACCCCAGGCCTAAAGCATGTATTTGACCACCTTTCCATATCGAGGAGCCAAAGAAAACTCTGCCGACTGAGTTACTGAGATTCCCTATTCTCTTAGAAGCGCAATTAAACTTTTACACAGTGTAAATTATTTAAATAGCAAAAATTTCGCTGTTAAAGAGCTGACATACCTAATAAACATTAATAAATTTTCTAATTTAGGATGATAAACTACAAGTTTCCTCCTCAATAAGACAGCCGTATAGATCAGAATTGTCTCCACTCCAAACATTTCTATCACACCTTAAATAAAAGAAAAGAAAATGTTAGTTTGCATAAACTTTGACCTAATTTTAACAAACATGAAGGTATTGGGTCTTAGCTGTGGATACATATCTTGTTTTATCTCGTTTTCCAGGTCACATAATGATCAGCACTCCAATGCAACACCATTCAAACACTGTACAATGACTAACAACATTGATTGAATTTGATTGATATAATTATGTAGACAAGTATTTCAAGGGCTTTGATGGCTCAGTCGGCAGAGTGATAGACGCTCAGTGTCACACAGACCTTCCAGTGAGGGTTCTCGGGAAGAGTTGCCAGGTCAGAGGTTTCCTCCAGGCAAAGAGCATGGTTTCCTCCACCACGAACTCTGTCGACTCCATCTATGTGAAATAATTTTAGGCATGGTGTAAAACATCAATCAATGAATAGAAATTATTTTCTACAAAGTCACGTAAGGTGGGGAGAAAACCGGAATCATTCCCAGGAGGAATGTTTCATAGATACATCAACTAAAAACCCACTACTGTCTGTTAATGTTCATTCTCTTGGCAATGAGTGGTATTCAAACCTTCAACATAACAAGACAATCAGACATAAACCATATTGATTATTTGTCAAATACTTTCGAAACTGGGCAATATTGACAAAAATAAAGCCATTAATAATTCACAATAAAACTCACTTCTAATAGATCCGTTTGCATATGCCTGTCTGTTGTCGTAGTTTTTAAGTGTGAAGGTACCATTTTCCTCCCCATTACAAGTGCCTTTAGTTATAACAGATAGATAGCTCTGAAGCATGTTGGCAGGGTTGCCCGTTTTCCTGTACTGTTTGGTGAAGATTTTACATAAAGCTTTGTACTTCTCGGGATTGAAATCTTTTGCTGTCATAACCAAGGAAAAAGCTGTAACCTAGGTTACATAAGAAAAAGATTTTAATGTTTATTTTATGTTTTGGCAGTAATGCTGAGTTGAGGGAAGAATAAAGAATGAAGTAACAATATCTGCCATCCTTTACACAATTCAAAAGAACGTACCAACACAGAAGAATTTTGTACGAAACAAAAGAAATGCAACTCCGCAAACCGAAGCCATAATTGAGTGATATTCTATATTTCGGCAGATGGCTGCGTAGATCTGCTGAAATATAGAATATCATTCAACTATGGCTTCAGTTTTCAGAGTTACATTTCTTTTGTTTTACACAACCCAAATGGAGCCTTCTGATGGAGTTGTAGAAAACCACACCCGAAACTAAATCAATGAATTACACATTCTGATGGTGGGGTATTCAAATCGCTTTTCCGTGGTCCGTCGTCCGTCGTCAGTCGTCCGTCGTCCGTCGTCCGTCGTCAGTCGTCCGTCGTCCGTCGTCCGTCCGTTAACTTTTTGCTTGTTACCTTTATTCCAAGAAAACTACCAGTCCAATCTTAATCAAACTTAATATACAACATCACCCTATGGTCTAGTTGTGCACCGTACGTTTTCATCTCATTTGCATATTTAATGTGGCCACCAGGGGGCGATATTGTTTTTTTTTGTTACCTTTATTCCAAGAAAACTACCTGTCCGATTTTCACCAACCTTGGCTGACATTATCTCCATATAGTCTAGTTGTGCATCCTATATTTTCATCTCATTTGCATATTCAATATGGCCGCCAGGGGGCGATGTTGTTTTTTCTTTGTTACCTTTATTCCAAGAAAACTACCTGTCCAATCTTAATCAAACTTAACATACATCATCACCCTATGGTCTAGTTGTGCACGGTACATTTTCATCTCATTTGCATAAACAATATGGCCGCCAGGGGGCGATGTTGTTTTTTCTTTGTTACCTTTATTCCAAGAAAACTATTTGTCCAATCTTAATGAAACTCAACATGCATCATCACCCTACGGTCTAGTTGTACACCGTACATTTTCATCTCATTTGCATATTCAATATGGCCACCAGGGGGCGATATTGTTTTTTTTTTGTTACCTTTATTTCAAGGAAACTACTAGTCCGATTTTCATCAAACTTGGCTGACATTATCTCCATATAGTCTAGTTGTGCATTGTACAGTTTCATCTCATTTGCATATTAAATATGGCCACCAGGGGGCGATGTTGTTTTTCTTTGTTACCTTTATTCCAAGAAAACTACCTGTCCAATCTTAATCAAACTTAACATACATCATCACCCTATGGTCTAGTTGTGCATCGTACATTTTCATCTCATTTGCATATTCAATATGGCCGCCAGGGGGCGATGTTGTTTTTTCTTTGTTACCTTTATTCCAAGAAAACTACCTGTCCAATCTTAATCAAACTTAACATACATCATCACCCTATGGTCTAGTTGTGCACGGTACATTTTCATCTCATTTGCATAAACAATATGGCCGCCAGGGGGAGATGTTGTTTTTCTTTGTTACGTTTATTGCAAGAAAACTTTCGGTAGTTACCTTTATTCCAAGAAAACTATTTGTCCAATCTTAATGAAACTGAACATGCATCATCACCCTACGGTCTAGTTGTACACCGTACATTTTCATCTCATTTGCATATTCAATATGGCCACCAGGGGGCGATATTGTTTTTTTTTTGTTACCTTTATTTCAAGGAAACTACTAGTCCGATTTTCATCAAACTTGGCTGACATTATCTCCATATAGTCTAGTTGTGCATTGTACAGTTTCATCTCATTTGCATATTCAATATGGCCACCAGGGGGCGATGTTGTTTTTCTTTGTTACCTTTATTCCAAGAAAACTACCTGTCCAATCTTAATCAAACTTAACATACATCATCACCCTATGGTCTAGTTGTGCACCGTACATTTTCATCTCATTTGCATATTCAATATGGCCGCCAGGGGGCGATGTTGTTTTTTCTTTGTTACCTTTATTCCAAGAAAACTATTTGTCCAATCTTAATGAAACTCAACATGCATCATCACCCTACGGTCTAGTTGTACACCGTACATTTTCATCTCATTTGCATATTCAATATGGCCACCAGGGGGCGATATTGTTTTTTTTTTGTTACCTTTATTTCAAGGAAACTACTAGTCCGATTTTCATCAAACTTGGCTGACATTATCTCCATATAGTCTAGGTGTGCATTGTACAGTTTCATCTCATTTGCATATTCAATATGGCCACCAGGGGGCGATGTTTTTCTTTGTTACCTTTATTCCAAAAAAACTACCCGTCCAATCTTAATCAAACTTAACATACATCATCACCCTATGGTCTAGTTGTGCACCGTACATTTTCATCTCATTTGCTTAAACAATATGGCCGCCAGGAGAGATGTTGTTTTTCTTTGTTACGTTTATTGCAAGAAAACTTTCGGTAGTTACCTTTATTCCAAGAAAACTATTAGTCCAATCTTATTCAAACTCAACATGCATCATCACTCTACGGTCTAGTTGTACACCGTACATTTTCATCTCATTTGCATATTCAATATGGCCGCCAGGGGGTGATATTGTTTTTTTTTTGTTACCTTCATTCCAAGGAAACTACTAGTCCGATTTTCACCAAACTTGGCTGACGTTATCTCCATATAGTCTAGTTGTGCATCGTACAGTTTCATCTCATTTGCATATTCAATATGGCCACCCGGGGGCGATATTGTTTTTTGTTGTTGTTACCTTTATTCCAAGGAAACTACTAGTCCGATTTTCACCAAACTTGGCTGACGTTATCTCCATATAGTCTAGTTGTGCATCCTACAGTTTCATCTCATTTGCATATTCAATATGGCCACCAGGGGGCGATGTTTTTTTTTTTTTGTTACCTTTAGCCCAAGAAAACTACCTGTCCAATCTTAATCACCCTATGGTCTAGTTATGCATCGTTCATTTTGATCTCATTTGCATATTCAATATGGCCGCCAGGAGGGCGATATTGTTTTTTCGTTACTTCTATTCCAAGAAAACTACTGGTCTGATTTTGACCAAACTTGGCCGACATTATCTCCCTCTGATCTAGTTGTGCACCCTACATTTTCATCTCATTTGCTTATTAAATATGGCCACCAGGAAGCAATGTTGTTTTTTAACCAAATTTGAAAATGAAACTTATTATCATTATTCCAAGAAAACTACTGACCTGATCTTAACCAAACATGACACACATCATCCCTCTAAGTTGTAGCTGTGCACCGTACATTATCATTTCATTAGCATATTGAAGATGGCTACCAGGTGGCAATGTTGTTTTCAACCAAAATTTCAAGGGGAGCTTAACTTTGCAATTCACAATTTAATTTTCCTCAACAATAGTTATCTCCTTGGAATAAGATTTTTTATGTAGGCCCCAATTCCTATATCCAGTTATTGCTGTAACAATCTTTAATATGAATAGACAACCTATGTGGGATGGTTGCCAGTTACCAACGGAAGGTCGTGGGTTTCCTCCGGGCATAGAGCCCGGTTTCCTCCCACAATAAAACTGGCAACGCCGCCATATAAGTGAAATAATCTTGAGCGCAGCGTTAAACGCCAAACAATCAATCAATCAATCTAATATGAATAGATGAACGCGGGCGTTAAGATCCCTTTAAGGGATCTCTTGTACACATTAGTTTTCGCCGTAGTAAGCCTAAACTTCTGTGTTATAAGGTTTGTCACAGTCTGTCGTCAGTTGCATCAACGTCTCAAATGCAGTTCAGTTCCCCCGCGGAGCCGGCACATTTCCCGTTCATATCCTCCGCGGAGGCGAGAGAAATGCCCCGCAGAGCTTCTGATTTTCCGTCACCGATCCTCCGCGGAGGTGTTAGCAAAGCTCTGCGGGGGAACGGCGGAGGATTGATACTTAGTCACTGACAGTACTGTATACTATTAGGTTAAAATAAGGGGTTTTTTTTTTCTCCCTGGAATAGGGAGCGGGATTATCGTGAGAATTCCACAAATTTACTGTCTCCGGTGCTGTCATTGCGAGAGTAGCAAGCCTTTATAGTTTGAATGTGATGCTGAATTAAAAAAAAATACGTCAATCAAGCTGACAACTTCATTAAAAAACGTCATCTGTCGCCAGATATCACGAAATCTCTCCAGAGTCTCACGGGCTCTATTGTGCCATTGGGTGAAAGTAATCTTGATTTTGCTGCCGATTTACAATTAACAAGAATAACCTAGAACCTATGGCAGTCTGACTTTATCAGTTGTTTTCACTTCAAAAGAAGGAAATTACTTTACAACCTAAAATGTTTTTGTAGGTATGCTTCCGTATTCCTTCAGCCCGTGACAGAGGAAATAGCCCATGGTTATCGTAATGTTGTACACAGGTAAATAACACATTAAAAAAATCACCTTTACTTAAGTGTTTTTTGGGGGTCCCATTTCTACAAAAACTAGACGTAAAACAGATATTGGATTGCTTGTAATGCAGCTTCCCCCCCCCCCCCCCCCCCCCATTAAAATGGGTTAAATCACAATATAAGTTAAATAATCTTGACTGTGGCGTCAACTGTAATCAGCTGTAATATCCAATCATTAATTAATTCAGTGATCTGTATCTAACATGTCCTCAGACCCATGGATCTCACTATGATCAAGAAGAACATTGAGAACGGGGTGTTAAGGACGACTTCAGAGTTCCAACGTGATATGATGCTGATGTTTACCAATGCTATCATGTACAACAGTTCTGATCATAATGTCCACAGAATGGCAGTGGAAATGTATAATGATGTTCTACAGGACATTGAGGTAAGTTGTTATGACCATGGAGACTTATTAAACCTGCAACCAGGTATTCACATACAACATTTTATAAGGTTTGGCACATCAAAATATGTGAGTAGATTTTTTCTCTCCACCGTATGTTGAAGAGTTGCCAGGTAGTAGCCAAAGCTTGGTGGTTTCCTCCCCCACTAAAGCTGGCAGTGCCGCAATACAGGTGAAATAATATTTAGTAAGGTGTAAACATCAATCAATCAATCATACTAAGACTGTAGGACTTTCAATCTACCAGGTCGTCTTACTGGATTGGTCTAAGCATTTTGAATGTTAGGCTGACCTATTTTTAAGCAACTTCGACAAAAGTATATATATATTCGGTGCAAGCATACATGCTGAATAAAATTTCTAATGATGAATTCTGTTTAGTGAAGTTTCCCATGCTTTGGATTTGACACTGTACATTGTTTTAACTTGGTCTGTATTTCCAGCAATACGTGAGCACACAACTGATGGTTCAAACAAACGAGGCTAAGACATTGAGAGGTACAAGGCATGGCTTAGAAAAGGTGAGTACTAAACCTTACAGTCAAATCATTTCAAACTGCAATTATGGACATTGAGAATAATTTCTTCTCAAAATGATTGAATTAATAGAGTTGGTTAAAAGAAATTCATTCAAAAATGATTTTAGGGTTTCGTTTTGTAAAATTTATTTTGTAATGAAACCCCAAAGGGTTCTCTATTACAAGCGTGGGATGGCTTGTTGATTCAGTTGGTTAAAGGCTCAGACCAAACCAAAAGTTTCATCATGAAATCCTACAGGTTCACTCATTTTCCCCACATATACTGCTTCTCACAAGGTCCAGGGTTTCTTCCCCAACTCAGGGGGCATCGGTGGTCCAGTGTGTTAGAGTGATCGTCCCTCACTCCCACACAGACCTTCCATAGATGCGGCGTAGGTTCAAATCACACTCAGACCAAATAAAAATTGAAAAATTTCTGAGTGGATTACCAACGGAAGGTCGTGGGTTTCCTCCGGGCATAGAGTCCGGTTTCCTCCCACACTAAAACTGGCAACGCCGCCATATAAGTGAAATAATCATGAGCTCGGCGTAAAACACCAAACAATCAATCAACCAAGGGTTGGGGGTTTCCTCCCCAACTAATCCTGGCATCGCCGCCATATAAGTGAAATAATGTTGAGTGCGGCGTTAAACATTAATCAATCAATCTTCTCCAACGTACAGTGACAATGTCGCTATATACATGTAAGTGAAATAATCTGATGTAAACATCATTTCTCAAAATGAATTAAATGAGTTCCACTCTCAACTACGGTAATACCTGAGTTAATTAGAGGACTACGTATGTTGTCAAATCCGCAATAACAAAAGGTTCTGAATGAGATTTAAACTTTCAACACACCTCAGTCTAGGGAGATGATTGACCAGCACTTAATCCTTGAATGTTTTACAAGCTCTCTCTTGAATTAAGATGAGAATTTGCACTCTTCTACTTTTTTCCAGCACTTGAATTAACTCAGACATTACCGTAACTGCCATCATACATTATTTTCTGTGCCCTTATAGGAAGATGAGGCTAAGAAGAGAAGAACCTCTGCTGATCAGCCTGACTGTGGGAAAAGTAAAAAACGAAAACCATGATTACAGATGGACACCTTATTCTGTCTATTCATTTCGTATCACTGTAAAATTCATATCATTAAATATCTCAAATCATTAAGAAAAGCTTTTTATTTTCTGTTTTTGATTCAAAATTAAAGAATTTGACGCCGTTTTAAATCCCGTACCAAATAATAAAATGTGGGCTGGTTGCCAGACACCCATGGAGTGTGAGAGGTATTATATGAGTGGACATAGTGGAGTTTCCTGCCCTAATAAGTACACCTGATAATACCATCATCTTGGGGAAAGGGTGCCTCTGTGGCTCAGGTATGTGGAAGAGTTGCCAGGTACTCGTAATAGGTCAGGGGTTTCCTTTGGACAATGCGCCTTGTTTCCTCCCTCACTAAACCTGGCAACGCTGCCATATAAGTGAAATAATTCTGAATGCAGCGTAAAGCACCAATCAATCAATCTGCGGCTCAGTCGGTTGGAGTGATAGTTTTTCAATCTCTGTATGGAAGAGATGTCTGGTACTCACCGAAGGACGAAGGTCGAGAGGTTTCCTCCTCACTAAACTTTATCAGTGAAATAATTTTGAGTGTGGATTAAAACACAATCAATCAAAATGGTGAAATAATGGGAATTGTGTAAAGCACCAAGCAATCTATCATAATGGTGAAATAATGAGAATTGTGTAAAGCACCAAACAATCTATCATAATGGTGAAATAATGAGAATTGTGTAAAGCACCAAGCAATCTATCATAATGGTGAAATAATGAGAATTGCGTAAAGCACCAAGCAATCTATCATAATGATGAAATAATGAGAATTGCGTAAAACACAATCATTCAATCATAATGGTGAAATAATGAGAATTGCGTAAAACACAATCAACCAATCATAATGGTGAAATAATGAGAATTGCGTAAAACACAATCAATCAATCATAATGGTGAAATAATGAGAATTGCGTAAAACACAATCAATCAATCATAATGGTGAAATAATGAGAATTGTGTAAAGCACCAAGCAATCTATCATAATGGTGAAATAATGAGAATTGCGTAAAACACAATCAATCAATCATAATGGTGAAATAATGAGAATTGTGTAAAGCACCAAGCAATCTATCATAATGGTGAAATAATGAGAATTGCGTAAAACACAATCATTCAATCATAATGGTGAAATAATGAGAATTGCGTAAAACACAATCAATCAATCATAATGGTGAAATAATGAGAATTGTGTAAAGCACCAAGCAATCTATCATAATGGTGAAATAATGAGAATTGTGTAAAACACCAAGGAATCTATCATAATGGTCAAATAATGAGAAGTGTGTAAAGCACCAAGCAATCTATCATAATGGTGAAATAATGAGAATTGTGTAAAGCACCAAGCAATCTATCATAATGGTGAAATAATGAGAATTGTGTAAAACACCAAGCAATCTATCATAATGGTGAAATAATGAGAATTGTGTAAAACACCAAGCAATCTATCATAATGGTGAAATAATGAGAATTGTGTAAAGCACCAAGCAATCTATCATAATGGTGAAATAATGAGAATTGTGTAAAACACCAAGGAATCTATCAAGGTAAGAGTGTATGACTGGTATGTTACACAGGTGCAGAAGTAAAACATAGTAAGCCAAGTAAAGAGAAATTTTTCACTGGATTTATTACAATGTATGTCATGTGTGGTGATATATACATTTTTTTTTAATATGTACATTTTATCTGCAGTAATTTGAGATAATGGACAAATAAAGCCTATGATATTACCAATGTTAACACTAATCTGCAAAGCTATGTTTTTCCATTTCAATTTTTGTGGTAACATTTTTTTATAAAATAAATAGCACCATTATAATAATATTGATTTATTGTAAGGATAATTAAAACAATGATTTTGGGTAGTGATTGAAAGTCGATTTTGTTTCCTTTCTCTGGTTGGTTTCCTTCGTTTTTAAAATATACATTTAGTTCATAATCATGCAATGTATGCAAACAGGGTTTAAGTCCAGATAAAATCAGTCCATTGATTATTCAAGTCAAATAATATATTATAAAATCTTTACTATGACAGTTTACACTTTAAGTAGGGTGCAGGCAGTCATGGAAAAAATATAAAAAGGCCTGTGTAGCACTGAAGATATTACGATAACAACCTGTTTTTTTTTCACTTGAGATGGCACAAGGCAGAATAAAAGTCTTACAATACATAGGTTATAATTTAACCAATCCTTCACAGGCTGCTAGCGTATACAGAAAGTTTTCTGTGGCCGCTGGCATTTTCCTTTCTTTTAACCTCTCCAAACTGATACATGCTTTTCCTTCTTCATCTGTAGTCGCCAGAGTTTTCAAATTTGTTAAAAGTTCTTTCGTTTTCACGGCTATTTCCTATGATCAGAAAAAAAGAAGTGAGAGTGTATTCAATATTTCTTTAAAATGAAAGGCTAACTAATGTTTTGTGATATAGTGATTTTTTAACTGGCCGACTTTTTGCCAAAGTATAAATCCATAAGATAATGTTAACACAGGGGAGGGTTATACACAGACGTATCAGATGCTACCTGAATGGGTTCCCTACTAGAATGTCATTACATTTCACATTACCTTAACTATTTGTTGATCTGTTTTGTCAGGGTCCTCTACTGACTGTACTATTGCCATAGCCATGTCTTTATGTAACTTTCCCATGGCAAACACATCTGAAAAACAAATAAGAACAAATTTTTCAACTTCATAAATTGGTGTATCCAAGAGTATTTGGTAAGCCAATGTAAATTGATCTCAATCAAGACTTCTAAATAACTAATCTCACACTACAACCTCGATATTTCCACTCCCAGGCATTAAATTATTATTATTATTATGAACATCTGAAACTATGACCCAAAATAAGGCTATGGCCTCACGAAAGAACTGTCAAAACTGACGTCACAAAAGAATTTCATCATCAGGTATTATGACCTGATGAGATGAAGCATCTAGCAGCAACCATATATTGAAGGGTCTGGGATTGTTTCGTTGATGATGTCATTTCTAATGTTACAAAGGGCTATCCAGTCTTTTTTTCAGACAGCCATTCTTAAATATTTAGCAATGTCAGACATTTTTTCCAGTTGTGCTGCAATTTTTTGTGACCTTTGAGAAAAAGATTAGCCAACTCGAACCAGTGTGTTACAACGGATATCACTCTCGTATATTAATTTTCAGTCCTTGGCAGAGGCCAATTCATAGACTCTTGTGATACATGTATTCATCGTAACACACTGGCTCTCGTTAGATAACGTTTACTTATTAAACAGTCCAGCCACTAGATAAGGAATTCTGTAAACAGTGGCAACCGTTCAAAAGCCAACTCATTACACTTGGCCGTGTCATCTTACAATACGAACAACATAAAATGTTGCTAGAAGAAAGTTGGAAACCATGTATCCATCACTTTACAACTACTGAAATAGGCTTTACCTTTTGATTGTGGGGCTATATTTATTTGCCTATCTGTCAAACTGACAAAAACGTCATATAATTCGGATCTAAAACAAGATGATGAATGAAATAATGAGAAAAATCAAGACAACAAACACTTGGAGTGGTTCATATTTCATACAGTACTGAAGGAAAACTCCACAAGCAATACTACCGTACTGTACATCAAAATAAAACACACATTTGAACATTTTATTTTGCATTTGTCCCATACAAATGGAACTAAACAATCTCCTATAACTCAAATAAAATATTGCCATCAAAATGAAATATGTAAAGCAAGTGAGATAATTTGGTACATTGATTGTTTTATGTTGCACTCAAGGTTATTTCACTTATATGGCAAATTTAGTGGTGGAGGAAGCTAAGCTCTTAGCCCAGAGGAAACCTCCAACCTTTGGCCGGTGCCAGGCAACATTCCCACATATGGAGCAAACTGTTAACAAACTAGACATAACTGAGATACCCCCCGCTCTGCAAGAAAAGTCGGCCTATCTGAGAATTGTAGCATCAAAACAATAATATAATGGTCAGTGATAAGTGATGAGAAAACCAACAATGAAATTGAAAATGCAAAAACACAGAATATGATAATTCTGCTGGCAAGTAAGCAAGGGGAACAAGCTATGAGATGCAGATATGACTTTACATGAGCAGATGATGACAGCAGCAGACTGCATCAAAATTGCAGGAACTGGCACCAACCAAGGCCAACATCTATCAACAACATGAAAAAATTAATAACATTCAGGAAAGTGTAAGGGGGTATTAGTGTTAAGACAGTGAGTTGGATGGGTGGAACAGCACCAAGAGGAGGAGACACATGAATTGGGCATGATTTAATGCTACGTCTGTGACAAATGATGGAGTAAGACAAAATATCATGCAAAATACTCCTTGCTGGTCATGTTTAGTTAGCATCGACAACAAGAAAGTAGACTATGAGGCTGCTTGCTGATCATGTTACCAGCACTCACTACGAGGAAGTAGGCTATCAAGAGTGCCACAAGCACAATAATGAAACATGCAGGCTTATATGACAAGCACAGCAACTACCGTACAACTGTACAATGGGACAAAATTGTGTCTACAAACAAATGTATGAACAGACAAATGGCAGAACAGAGAAATGTCAAAAGGAGTCCAAAATGTCATAAATATGTAAAAATATCTCCTTGCAAGTAGGACATGGACAACTTCATATCATTGGTAACATTTGTCAAGTTTCATTCAAAAAGAACCAACATCTGGGAGGAGTATTTTGGACAAAATTGCGTCTACGGACGGACGGACGGAGGGCACAACGATCAGACAGATGTATGTGTGTACATACAAACTTTATGCCAGCAGAAGGGGGGGGGGGGGGGGGGGGAGGTAGGGAGGAGGGAGGGAGGGGCGATAACATGATAACCCTGTCTTCATATGGAATGAGACCCATTTGAGGAGTATTTTGGACAAAACTGTGTCTATGGACGGACGAACGGACAGAGGGAACAACGATTGGACGGACGGAAGTCCTATAAGTCAAAAACGTCATAAAAATGTGAAAAAAGGAAATATCATCCTGTAAGTTGGGCATGCACATCTACATACCATTGGTAACATATTTGTGAAATTTCATTGAAATCAAAGCAAAATCTTAGGAGGAGTAGTCCGGACAAAATTGTGTCTACAGACAGACGGACGGACAGAGGGAACAACGATTGGACGGATGTATGAGCGTACATACACACTTCATGGCAGTAGAAGGGGGGGGGGGGGGGGAGGGGGGAAGGTAGGGAGGACGTAGGGGCGATAACACGATAACCCTGTCTTCATATGGAATGAGACCCAAAAATGGCAAAGTCCTATAAGTCAAAAACGTCATAAAAATGTGAAAAAAGGAAATATCATCCTGTAAGTTGGGCATGCACATCTACATACCATTGGTAACATATTTGTGAAATTTCATTGAAATCAAAGCAAAATCTTAGGAGGAGTAGTCCGGACAAAATTGTGTCTACAGACGGACAGACAGACAGACGGACGGACAAGCCGATTCCAGTATACCCCCCCCCCCTAACTTCGTTGCGGGGGGTATAAAAAATGCCCTGAATTTTTACTTTTAACTGAGATTTTATCCAGCTACCCATCGCTGGAAGGCCTTTATCGGTCTGAGGGACTTTGCCAATTGAGCCACCGAGGCCCAATATAGTTTGAGAGACGTATTCCTTGGACCATTTACACTTAGAACTCACCTACTTTCCACGCCAGCGTCAGTAAAGCCAGCTATGTATGTTGTTGATGACCTAATGTTTTCTAAAGATTTGTTGTCTAAACTGAGATAAGGATAAAGAATGGACCAGTCTTGTCGATGCCATACAAATGCTGGGAGAATTCTGTAAGGAGAACAAAGGAGAAATAAAACATTGTTACATGCAATGATAAGCTTTGAAGAACCAAAAGCCATATAATGGCCTTACCAGGAACACTGACATACAAGGGAAATGATTTTGAGCACTACAAGGCACACAAACAGCTGGAAACTTTCAACACCCCAGACTATAAGTTTGTTTATATCATCGTAACATTACAGTCTTTTATTGAGGAATGGATGTTATATGCTCAAGATTATTTCTGGGTAGTGGGAGAGGAAAGCAAGCTGTAGGAACCCCAGGCCTAAAGCATGTATTTGACCACCTTTCCATATCGAGGAGCCAAAGAAAACTCTGCCGACTGAGTTACTGAGATTCCCTATTCTCTTAGAAGCGCAATTAAACTTTTACACAGTGTAAATTATTTAAATAGCAAAAATTTCGCTGTTAAAGAGCTGACATACCTAATAAACATTAATAAATTTTCTAATTTAGGATGATAAACTACAAGTTTCCTCCTCAATAAGACAGCCGTATAGATCAGAATTGTCTCCACTCCAAACATTTCTATCACACCTTAAATAAAAGAAAAGAAAATGTTAGTTTGCATAAACTTTGACCTAATTTTAACAAACATGAAGGTATTGGGTCTTAGCTGTGGATACATATCTTGTTTTATCTCGTTTTCCAGGTCACATAATGATCAGCACTCCAATGCAACACCATTCAAACACTGTACAATGACTAACAACATTGATTGAATTTGATTGATATAATTATGTAGACAAGTATTTCAAGGGCTTTGATGGCTCAGTCGGCAGAGTGATAGACGCTCAGTGTCACACAGACCTTCCAGTGAGGGTTCTCGGGAAGAGTTGCCAGGTCAGAGGTTTCCTCCAGGCAAAGAGCATGGTTTCCTCCACCACGAACTCTGTCGACTCCATCTATGTGAAATAATTTTAGGCATGGTGTAAAACATCAATCAATGAATAGAAATTATTTTCTACAAAGTCACGTAAGGTGGGGAGAAAACCGGAATCATTCCCAGGAGGAATGTTTCATAGATACATCAACTAAAAACCCACTACTGTCTGTTAATGTTCATTCTCTTGGCAATGAGTGGTATTCAAACCTTCAACATAACAAGACAATCAGACATAAACCATATTGATTATTTGTCAAATACTTTCGAAACTGGGCAATATTGACAAAAATAAAGCCATTAATAATTCACAATAAAACTCACTTCTAATAGATCCGTTTGCATATGCCTGTCTGTTGTCGTAGTTTTTAAGTGTGAAGGTACCATTTTCCTCCCCATTACAAGTGCCTTTAGTTATAACAGATAGATAGCTCTGAAGCATGTTGGCAGGGTTGCCCGTTTTCCTGTACTGTTTGGTGAAGATTTTACATAAAGCTTTGTACTTCTCGGGATTGAAATCTTTTGCTGTCATAACCAAGGAAAAAGCTGTAACCTAGGTTACATAAGAAAAAGATTTTAATGTTTATTTTATGTTTTGGCAGTAATGCTGAGTTGAGGGAAGAATAAAGAATGAAGTAACAATATCTGCCATCCTTTACACAATTCAAAAGAACGTACCAACACAGAAGAATTTTGTACGAAACAAAAGAAATGCAACTCCGCAAACCGAAGCCATAATTGAGTGATATTCTATATTTCGGCAGATGGCTGCGTAGATCTGCTGAAATATAGAATATCATTCAACTATGGCTTCAGTTTTCAGAGTTACATTTCTTTTGTTTTACACAACCCAAATGGAGCCTTCTGATGGAGTTGTAGAAAACCACACCCGAAACTAAATCAATGAATTACTGAGAAAGCACCATAACAATATTATAGCTCAATTTTATGAAATACAAATTCAAGTCAAAGACTAACCCCTTTTACTTAAAATAAAACTATAGTGTAATATTCGTCTTTTAAGCCTATAAAGGAATCTATCAAGTACATAACAAAGATAACATATGTTCAAGGCTTGAGGCTTTGTCTCAAGAAAAGTAATCTTGTTAAATAAACGCTTCTTTGAATGAAGTTACAAACCTTTGGTAAGTTGTCATTTTCATCCACTACAGAAGTGTATATGTAATGCCATGTCCTTTTGTGCTGGCTATAGAGAAAGGGCAGTAACTCAGTAAGGTCATTTGAAAGCAGACAGTTCTTCATAAATAATTCCCTCTCATCTTCTTTAACTGAAGGATAAGACCACACCCACAAAACATCACCATTGGTATCTTTTTCTGCAATTAACAAAAAGAAATGTAATCTATCACTAGGGATACAAATGTTAAAAACCAGGCCTCAAAATTTCGCGCGAACGATCGTTTCGTTCGCGCAAAGGTTACGCAAAATTAAAATCCCATGAACTTTTTTTTCGTTCACGCGAATGACTTCGCGTAACCCAACAAACATTTTTATTTTCTAACTTTTATCAACTGTATGTAACTCCTTCCGGAAGTACTCTATAAAAATCGGTTATTTATGAATTCAAGGGCAATAATTCACCCTATTCCCATGTGTAGTTTCATCTGTGTTAGTGAGCAAGCATGCCTGGTTCAATGTAAAGGCAGTACGATAAACAAGGGGTTACGGGAACAAGGTAAACATTGATAACACGTGCTACAAACATGGCGACCGATTTCACACCTCATATTTGATTCGTAAACGGAAAAAATCTGCCAGTTCAGAGAGGATTTTTTTAATAAAGTGAAAGTCAACGGTGATAGGGGACATCATTCTATGAAATCTGCTTCCAGTACCTTGCTGACATGGCCTGTGAGGCCTAACGATGATATGCAAAGGTACCTTCCCGATGTCTGGCTTACAAGTTACGTCATTTTGAGTTCCACTTCAATTTCAAAGTTCAAGCGATCAACGGTAAATGCCGGTCCGTCGGTTAGGTTATTAGCGATCCTTTTGGTGATTTGACGGACCCGGTAAATGCTATAATGCCGGTGATGGTTAGGCCTAGCGTTTAAAGGTTTTTAAGAGAACGAATTTTGCGTAACCCTTTGCATAACCTCTTTTGTTAACCATTTTCTACGTAACCCATTCACATAACCCATAGGTTAAGCAAATCATTTTTATTAAACGAAAAATGGGTTACCTGGAGTCATTTTTGCGTAACCTTTTTTCTGGTTAAGCAAATTTTTTAATTTTCGAGTCTTGAAAACTGTAACATATTTTTGTAGTAGTCGTGAATAGTCCATGCTGACGCTTGAAAGCGACTGACCGGAAAGGGACGTCATCACAGCTAAAGCAAAAAATGTCAAGATGATGTGACGTGCATCTTTTTCCCTATATTCCTGAATCAGATAAGTTATAACTATAAGTATAACCTAAAACATTCATCGCTTTCGCATCTAAGTTTTGCCTACACCATATTAAAAAATGTAAGGTATATATTGAGCCAATAAACGCTTAGAAACAAGATATAAGACCTGTTCATAAATCCTTTAAGTTATTTTCTTCGCTCACTTCTCGGCTTTGCCTATTACATATTAAAACTTATAAAATTAAAAGGGGGCGTCAAGTTCACTATCTACTCGCCACGACACTACACTGCTTCCATGGAACTTGCTTAAAGTGTTGTAAACTTCTTAGTCCAAAACCTATATATACAAAGAGGTATCTTTTAGTAATGCAAAATTCAAAAGCTGGCGCCCGGCTATGAGAAACGCAACTGGTCTATAAATAAGACACAGCATGACAAGAAATACTTGCCGATGAGTCCGGCTGACAAAATGTCACTGAGCGCCGCCATGTTTTGTTATGAGTTGTAGTCTCGCACCTTGATTTGTCAAAAGTCAAGCAGCTATCAATCGGGATATATAGCGAGACAAAATAAACAAATCATTTTCAATACAATCGGCGGGGGACACATTTCAGAAGTCCAAAGCAGTCTCTTCTTTTTGTAAATTCTAAAGCCATGCCTTTTTTTATCAGCAAGTGTACAACAAAGTGTATAATAAATTTAATTTACAAAACATGAGGATGATGAGGGTGCGCACCAGACGACTTACGTAGACTGTAACAGCACCATTTTTTTCTACGGAAGAAACACTTTCTTCAAAATAAATAATATCTATGAGAGTAATAAGAAACCTTATCCCCAACTCTCACATTTGATTTATTTTCCAATGCCTCACAAGTTTTTTTGTTTCATTTCCTTGTTTTCTTTCGACCTAGTTTCGTGACGTCATGATTCCATGTGCAGCTTTAGAAAGCGCCATATTGTATGGTAATTGCGAGATCGGCCACGAAAAAAGTGAAAAAATTGCCTCTTAAACCTGCAGCAGAGCTGTTACCGTGTTTGACTGATAGTTGAGATATGCTGTAGAAAATGCCTACCTATTTCCAGCGACCGGAGAATGCTCTTAAAAGAGCAAATGGTAAGACAAAAGTCTCGAGACTGATGACCTGTCACAAAACGTGCTTGCTGTTGTTGTTGCAGTAAAAAAAAAATTTCCACTTGTTTCAACTCTAATTTTGAAATTGTTCACTGTTTAACTTATTTTTATCACTGAGACAACCTACTGTACAAGGTGGTTGATTGATTCTTGATTTAACTTTCTCTCTAGTTCTATTCATATATGTCTTTTTTCTGAAACATATTGCTGATTGAATCCAGTACTGCATTAGAAATTAGAATATCTTATCCCACCATATGTGATGGTTAAAACCTCACATATTTTCAGGGTACAGTTATCTAGCTGTTAATAACGACACTGTAAAAATGCATACCTTTCACTGAGATAATTTGAGATGAGGGTTAACACTTAATAAATCAAAGATCAATGTTAAATTTATATAATTGGCTCTTCATTCTTCAGAATTCATTGATGTTGGGAAGAAGCAAAGAGCCCTCGATGCTCTTTATGATGTCATCAAGAGCAAAAAGCATCGAACATGGCAGAAGATCCACGAGCCAATCATGGAGAAGTACTTGGGACTGTGTGTGGACCTCAGAAAATCACACACAGCCAAGGAGGGTCTCTATCAATACAAGAATATTTGCCAGCAGGTAATCATACTCTCTCAAAACTCAAGAAGACAAGATAACATATTGTTGTAAACTAAAAAACAGACTTTCTTTTAACCTCCGATGACATGAGGTCAAACAGTAAACAAATATAAAAAAATGCATTTATACCCTTATGCATAAAAGTAAACAGATGTAAGAGATTAAACATGTATTCATTTGATATTGGTAATCCGGTGATACCATAGAATTTGGTACCAAGTATTTGACTGTCAAAGTTAAAAACAGTTTTTTCTTTCAATGAACATTTTTAGCTCTTTGTGGCCACTGTTGGATCCACGGAATCTTGAGATAATATTTTTGCTGGTATACCTCTTTTTTAGGTGAATATAAACTCCCTTGTGGATGTAGTACGTCGGTATATTGCGTTAGCTGAGGAAAAGACAGAGGAGGCCAGACAGGAATCCCATCAGACTGTTGTGGATGTTGATGATTTGGAGATGCCCGAAACTCCAGAAAGGTAAAGTGAAATAGCACTTAATTACAACAGCTACCAGGGTTTTGATGCTAGATGTAACCAGGAGCCTTAAAATGACTCCTGCTAACTGGTTCTGTGTCAAATTCAGACAAAATACATCATACCAAGCTTTCACTTCAATTGACTGATTGCATCATGACGTCACTTGGAATTTATGTGCATATCATTTCGGGGGAGGAAGGGATGTTTTAATGTTACAAAATGGTGGAAGGAATAATACTGTATCCAGAAGAAGTGAAAGGCGCAAAGTGTCCAAAGAAATATGTGGATAAAAACCTGTTGTGTCCCCAATGTTTTCCAAAAAAGTGATGTCTTGCAAAGTAACGGTAACTAAAACAGCTAACTGGGGTACATAGTTTACCCAGAAAGCTTTGCGTAAATCTATTTATTATCCCTCAGAGTAGTTTCTCTGCAATCTGATTGGTCAATTGCCATCCGATAAATATTCGTATTAGGTGTCCTACACACCCGATACGGTAAAACCTCGTTTTCACACACACCTGATACGGCGTCGTGCAAACGCTAATTTGAAGTTTTGAACGTTGTTTTGTGACCTCGTTTTATGACGTCATAGGGCGTGCTGACATCACTCACCTTTTTCAACTATATTGTGGGTGACGGGCGAACGTTATGTCGACGTTTTTTTGGCGACGTCGTTTGATGACGTCGTAGCGCGTGCTCATATTAGGTCACCATTTGCAACTATTTTGTGTGTGTGTGATTGAATTAACGAGCGATATTTTGGCTAATTCTACGCAAAAGTAAAGCTCTTCGAGATAATAAATTCGTTATCATGGTTGGTGGAGGGGGGATACGAAGTATTTACATGGTCAGCGTGGTAATAGATAGCGGTCTCGCCTAACGGCTCGACCGTTATCAATTACCACGCTGACCATGTAAATACTTCGTATCCCCCCTCCACCAACCATGATAACTAATATTATCATCATCACAATCAGCGGTAATTAAATGCCATGTTTTTTTTCTGGGATAAGTTTACAAGTGCTCATGGGAATAGGGTAAATTTTACCCTTGAATTAATAAACCTGGTAAGCATGAGTCAGCAGTACCTGTGGTCTGTAAATAAATACCAGGGATTTGGCTATTCTACACTTATCATAGTGGACACCTTCCATCATGACATGGATTTGATTAAATATTTATCCTTTCGTTGTTTTCTTTCCCAGCATGTTGCTAAAGGCTGTGAGTGGTGAGGATACCCAGGATCGTACAGATCGGGCAATCCTCACACCCTGGGTGAAGTTCCTATGGGAGTCTTACAGGCAGTGTCTGGATTTACTTAGGAATAACTCCAGAGTTGAGAGGCTTTACCAAGACATTGCTCAACAAGGTCGGTCAATTTTCACCTTTATTTTTTCTTATTCTGCACACCTGACCAAGTTTTGTTTTATCATTGTTAGAAATCATATAAATTGAACAAGATTAATTAGTAAAGCCTGCGGCAAATTGGTCTCGTTTTCGTATTTTTTCACTTTCATGTTGACATTGGTATAATAAATCCCATGACGTTGTCTTCCTACTTTTTTGTTGTAAGATTGAGCTGTCATTCGAACATAGAGCCTAATGCAAACATTCATAAGCCCAGCAGTGTCTGAATTTTTTAATTTACCATTTTTTTATTTGTGCATATTCTGCAGAATTTTAATTTTGTGAAATATTACCATTGCAGCATTCAAGTTCTGTTTGAAATACACAAGGAAGACAGAATTCAGGAAACTGTGTGATAATGTGAGTTTAAAAAACCTTTTTTATAACTTCAATGTACTTTGATCTTTTTTGTCTTTAATGTTCTGTAGGAATTTTTTCAGTCTTCAATCCTTTTAGATTTGAGATTAATGTGCTTTTGCTAAATTGTGTATTGAGTTATGTATAATTTACTCATAAATATAAGATTAAACAGCGAGTAATTGTATTGTAAAAATATTTTCATTGTATCATAACATTTTATGTGTTCAGTTAGATATTCATTATTTTCTTTCTGTAGTTGAGGACCCATTTGGGACATATTCACAAGCATCAACACCAGCAGACTGCTATTAACCTAAATAACCCTGACTCTCAGAACATGCATTTGGAGACTCGCTTGGTTCAGCTTGATAGTGCCATTAGTATGGAACTCTGGCAAGAAGCATTCAAAGCAGTTGAGGACATCCATGGTCTTATTAACCTCTCAAAGAAACCTCCCAAACCTTCACTAATGGCTAACTATTACCAGAAACTTGGCTTGGTTTTCTGGAAGTCTGGTAATCGACTGTTTCACGCCTGTACCCTACATCGTCTCTTTCTCTTGTCAAGGGAACAGCGGAAAAATCTCTCACAGGAAGAACTACTCAAGTAAGGAAAAGAGTTATATATTCCAGATAAAATCTGTCTTCATTAAAGGCTTGAGCGCGGCGTAAAACACCAAACAATCAATCAATCTTCATTGAAGGGACATATGCAAATAAATTTTGTTGGTTAAACGAAATAAGAAAATTTTGGTTTCTTTTCTCAGCTGAAACAGTACATTATACACCCCTTGAATAATTATAACCATATAAAATATTTCTTGAAAATTTTTTTTAACAAAAATGAGATTTTGCACAATATAATAGCATATAAATTTCCCTTGTTTGTTAGGATGGCCTCTCGTGTATTGTGTGCTACCTTAGCCGTTCCCATCCCTCCATCTCGGAATGCTATTGACTCAATCCTAGAACTGGATGAAACAGCACAGGAAAAGAAGCGACGACTCTCAACTCTAATCATGTTACAGAGTCCCCCGACCAGACAAAACCTCATCAAAGATTTGGTATTTATCTTCAGAAATTGTTAAACTGATTAGTTTAATATATAACTAAAAGTTGTGGTTAGCTGAAAAGCATCAGTTTCATTTTGACACCGTATTTAGTATTCTTTATACCATTATTAGTGGTTATTGGCAAAGATTATAATCATAAAAAAAAAGTTGACAGTACATGTTGTTTTTCATATGTATTTGGAGTTTTTTAAAAACCTTATTATTCCAAGCTGCTTGCATGCCATCTCCCCACTGACTCGCCTAAAGTGTATGACAGAAAATAACGTTGTTTTGTATATAGGTGAAGTATAACATCATGCAGCATGTGGTGCCTGAGCTGAGTAACCTATTTCAATGGCTGGAGCTTGATTTCCATCCTCTTCAACTAGCGTCTAAGGTGGCACCATCTATTGAATACATAGAGAACAATGATGACCTGAGTCAATATGTACCAGCTTTAGAGGATATTATCATTACCAGAGTCCTCAAACAGGTATTTCTTACTGGCTTACATATAATTAAGTTTTCTAATCTAAAACAAAATCATTGGTCATGTGCAAGATACTGGAACAGCAATCCAACAAGAAATTCTATTAAAACAATTGTATTGATATAAAAGTATTAGTTGCAGTTAGTTTCATGACAAATCCTTTTAGAGATTTTGTTAAAATTAGTTAATCATCTGGGGTGATTTTTTTTTTTAGGGTTATTGCGAAAAAACTTGATGCCACCATCTTTTACCCAATTTATTTCCTCAAAATAAAAAGACACTTTCTTACTTTGCCTACAGGTATCCCAAGTGTACCAGTCCATTAAGTTCTCGAGGTTGACATCTCTTCTACCGTTTGCAACCAAGTACAGATTAGAGAGAGTTATAGTGGATTCAGCAAGGACACTAGAACTTCAGGTAATCTACAACAAATTAGAACTCTGAAGATAACGGTAATTTGAAAATGGCCTCAACCTGCTGTTCACTATAACTAGGTCCGAGGTAGTTCTCTTATTTTTTATGTTGCACTAAGTTTATCGATGCACAGTTAGGTCTGTGTATCAGTGGTTACTTGCTTCCCCTGGCGTGATTTCGAGAAAGAATTTTCTAGGCCGTGAATGTTCTGGAATTCAATTGTAGCTCATTAAAAAGTTTTAAAATTTGAGACAAAATAATACGTCATCTCTCAAAGATCTGTTGCATGACAAGGCATTGTCTGCTAGCAATGTAAGACTGAGCAATCTGTAGGCATTAACCAAACTTTTTTTTATCCTTTTGGACTTAGCAGTGACACAATCTAACCTTCTTTACGAAAATCCAAATAATCTTTCATATATTTTCCTATTTATTTAGCCAACAGTTTTTAAAGCTCTGCTGTTAAATGAAATGTTAAAACTTCATATTTGAATTTCAGGTTCGCATTGATCATCGTGCTGAGGCTCTGACTTTTGGTACTTCACTGGTAGTTGCCCAGAAAGAGGACCTCAATGAAGGACCTTACTTACAGAGTATGCCCAGTGAACAGATCCGTAACCAGTTAACAGCCATGACACAGGCTCTCAGACAGGCCGTAGCTTGTCTCCAACCTAAAGGAGTCAGTGTAAGTTACATTCACAATTTTAAAAACAAAAACTATTTATGTTGTTTTAAAATAAGAATTCAACTGATATTCGTCACCCATTTTATTTCCCTTTTCAGACTGCAAACTCTGAATTGAAGGATCATCTGATCCTGAACTATCGTATGACTGCCAAGAAAGAGCACCAGAGAATTTTACAACGTCAGAAGATAATTGAAGAGCGTAAAGAAGAGCTGGAGCATATGACTATACAGAAGGTAAGAGTTCGGTTGTTAATGTCACAATGGAATAGGGAGCGCGTCTCATAAGAATCATTACGAGATTTTGTTATATCCGGTGATAGATGAGGCCATTAAGAACGTTTTTGATGACGTAATTCCATTTGACTTATTTTGTTCCATAACGTCAGATTTAAACTTCATTTTGGAACAAAAGACGCTCAGTCACATGCGCAATGCAGTGCCGGTGACAGGAAATTTGTGGAGTTCACACGTGACTTGCGCTCCCTATGTACAGGGTTCGCACTCTACCTTGAAAACCTTGAAAAGCCTTGAAAATGGAAAAAATAAATTCAAGGCCTTGAATTACCTTGAAATATAAAAAAATACCTTCAATTTAGTATAAAAGGTCTTGAAGAAAAATCCAGTGTGGCGGTTTTAATTTAAGGTATGGCTGCCGATGATCAGCGTGAAAACAAAACTTTGGGTTAGATTCATCCTTGAGACTGAGTGAGCGTTGTTCATCGGGCATTATGAAACTGAAACCACTCATTTAAGATTCGGCGAACTATTTTTGACTTCCCTTGAATTATGCTAAAAAACTATCCAAGAACTTTGTGAGTGGTTTCATTTGAACACAGTGAGTTTAGTTGAAAAAGAACGCTTTAAAAGTATTGAAATTTTGGCATGAAATAAACGGACATGATGTTGCAACAACAACACGGACGTCAAATACATAGTTGTCATCATAAAAGTATAAATTTAATAGAGAAAACTCCACACATATATCAAATATTATTAATAGTTAACACATGTACATGTATTTGAAATTAGCATCAAATTGAAATGTATTAAAATCTAGTGACTCAATTTTTTTTTATCACTTAGGCCATTCAAAAAAGTTATTTCGTTTCATGTAACTGTAAGTCTAGCAAAATGTTTTTTGAGACTGGTAGGATATGGTTTCTTTTTTTGTGAGCTTATTTTGTTTAGTCTCTTGAGACCAAAAAATTAGGTTTCATCAGCTTGATAGCTGCAGCCCAGTTGGAGAAAGATTTCTTGGATTATTTTTTTTTTTTTCAATAGACTCAGATGTAGGCCTAGGTCTATGTTTTTATGTAGCATGCACCCTAGCTTTTGGAGATAAAAAAAACAGACTGTTGAGCACTAAAATTGTATTTATAATTTATAAAACAATTAGTTAATACACATTTTTAGATTTTTTTTATTTTAGATATAATTAACTAAAACTTAAGTTTCTGCTTGATGTTTATTATAAAGGGAAAACATTATCAAAATGCAACACAGGTGTTGTGTATGCATGTTAAACAGAGAGCTTTATATACTTTGATTCTCGCAAAAATTTTAGCCCTGAAGACCCTTTATCAGCATTGGTCTGATCAGTATGGGTTTCGTGTTATCTTGTGTGACTTTGTCAAAACTGGAAATGGCCATTGCATATGATAAAATTCCTTTTATTTTGCATGCTTTAAAGGTCTGATGTTTCATTGTTACATAGTATTTCACAGCCTCAATAGGTTGGACATACACAAGTCACAAAGTGAAAAAAATCAGGCAGCAGTTTCAGAGCGATCTTTAAATAGCGCAGAATTGTTACCGCTTTTTCTATCAACGGGCAATTAATGCCGCCTGTGTATGTCTGATTATGTTTGACAAGGCCTGACAGACTGTAAATTTTGCTTGCAAATACCTTGAAAAAGGATCTTGAAAAGGTCTTGAAAAAATTTCCATCTTGAGAGTACGAACCCTGTATGTAGGCCTACTATAGCACATGGTTTATTATAACAAACTTATGATTGGGTATAAAGGTCTAAATGATATGCCCCTTTTTAACACATTGAGAAATCTCCATTGTTATTTTAGACAAGAAGATATTCCCTGTGTGTTTTAGTGTTCAAAAATTGATAAAAGAGTAAGATGATATTTCATACATACGACCTTCAGGCACTGGTTACTCATTGAACGAATGGAGCGTAAAATGCTGCTGTATGCTTTTTCATAAAAATCATCTGGCTAACTATTTTACAGCCCACTCCATAAATGGTTTTTGTCTATAGGCCAAAAGCCACTGGGAAAATTAAGGCCTTTGTAGCCACACATGTGACGCACAGTCACACACCTATTTTTTTGTGCCATATAGACCGAAAGGTTGAGAGTGCATTGTGGGGTATTAAGGTGTCTTCCTTTGATGTGACCGCCTTGTCACAAGCCCTTGTAGCTTTTTTTTTGTTGACTTTCATGTGTAAGAACTACATTGAAATGTCGTTACCCAATAAACTAAAAAGTTGTTATCCATTAGTAATTTTCCAGCTTGTTCCTGTTCATTTTCTAAATACCATTGGGAGATCAGTATACTTTCCCTTAAATCACTGTACTGCAGTTTTACTATGAGATTTTACTGACAACCTTGATTTCACAGGAAAAAGAGGAGAATGAGCAACAGGAGGAACAGAGAAGAAAAGCTTACGAAGCCGAATTGGCTAGACTCGATCGAGAACGTGAAGAGAGAGAGCGTCAACGGCAACAGGAGGAGACAGAACAGATCCGTAAACGACATGCTAAGGAAAAACTGGCAGAGCTTAAAAAATCTGAACTTGGAGCTAGGGTGTTTAAGAATTTGGATGAAGAGGTAGGTTTTGTTTTCTCTTCCTTTCTTTCTTTAATTTAATTCCTAAAGGCTAACTTTTGGTGTTCCATCCAAATCCTTTTCATATATCACTGGATATAGCTCGTTTGGAAGAAATAAGGGCTTCATGCAAACACAAACGGCCTATCCAATTCTTACATGGTTTCCCCTGTAAGTGGGACGGTTGCTAGGGACAAGTAGGTCTAAGGTAGCATATATAACTCAAAAAATCTGGTTGCACAGCTATGCAAGTGAAATAGTTTTGAGGGTGGGGAAGAATTCCAATCAAACAATATACTAACTGTTTGTGGTTGTTAAAATGCTTATACTGGTAGTTCTTGTCACATTTCGTTGCTATGGATTATGACTGATCGAACAATTTGTTATATGACTGGGTGTTTTATTTTTACGTATCTAGGAACTTGAGGAATTAGATGTGGATGACATCATGGCCAAGCAAGTGGAACAACTGGAGAAAGAGAAGAAAGAATTACAAGAAAGGCTCAAAGCCCAGGAAAAGAAGGTGGGTGCAAAAATGTCTGTTCTCTAAAGTTTATGTCACTTTGGAAGCTCCTTTAAACAAACACATTTTTGACCACGAAACAAAAAACTTGTTAATCCTTTTTCTTGTACACTCAAAATAATAATATGCTTTGTTTAACGAGGTTAATCAATTAGTAACAAAACCAATCTTCCTTCTCACACACAGCCACACAGAAAGTTTTAAAGCCAAAAAGGTAGATAAAACATAAAATAAACAAAGAAAATAGAATATCAAATAAGCCTGAAAATATCCACAAAAGTATGTAACTTTAGAAAACTAAGTGACTCCAGTTAGCCGAGCAATTCTCATGCAATGTTGATATTTTGTGCTATCTTATGAGGGGCATAAAACATCATTCAGATTCCAACATCTTATCTCTCAACTTGAAGACAATTAACATATTTGTCATAATAAAATCTACTTTTTCTCCTTCAGGTTGATTATTTTGCCCGAGCCCGACGCATGGAGGAAGTACCAATGCTTCAAAAGGAGTTTGAAAAGGACAGCATTCAGGCCCGAGAATTCTGGGAACAACAGGAACTGGAAAGGGTACGATAGTACTGCGAAGATGTTTTATAAACCGTGCTAATAATACAAACAATTTATTATACATATATATATTTTTTAAGTTCCACCCAATGAGCAATCATTGTCTGCCCAAAAGATTTTTTTTAACGAGAACGTTTTTAGTGTTACACTACGTTTTATAATGATGAAATAAAACTTGTTTTCTTCTTGCAGATTGAGAGTTCAAAGTCGGAGCGTAAGATCGCTATTGAAAATCGGGATCGCTTATCTCGAATGTTCCCGGAGAAAGAAGATTTCTTGAATCAACTCAAGAATTCCAGACAATCAGTCTACAAAGTAAGATGTCTACATCTTTTAGTAACGCTTTTCATTCTTGGAATTGACGTTAAGTGACTGGTTATCTCAATCCCATTCTTCATCCATCAAACACTGAAATAGTGCTGTTTTCTTCCTTCATACGTGTACATGGAAAGGAGAGATTTAGATTGAATTTGTATTTATAGCAATATATTTAGAACTATTATCTATCATAATGTCTGTCAACGTGTCATATAACTGAGAAAAGTTTGTGTGACATAAAACATTAATCAGGTAATACCACATACATTCTTAAGTGTTTTCTTGAAAAAATCATTTTAGGACAAATTGAAGGAGTTTGACAAACGTTTGAATGAGGAGCGTAAAATGCGACTATTAGAGCGTAAGGAGAGACGAAAAGAGGAACGTCGTATGAAGTGGCTGAAGGAGAGAGAGGAGGAAGAACAGAGGAAACGAGATGAAGAAATGAAGAGAGGTAAATTACACTTTCTTCCGAAGTAGTCTGGGGATCTTTTTAGTCAGCCGGAAGGGCAATAAACCTAACACAAACCTTCCATAGATGGGTCTTGGATTCAAATCAAACTCCTTGCCCAAAATTTCCTGCGATCTCTTTCTACAAAGTATTCTTTGAAGAAGGGTGTTTCTTCCACCATTTAACTGGGTAATTCCATTGTAGCTTTTGATTATAACGAATGCATTTAATTGGTCGATAAATTTTTCAGCCAATCAAATGCATCCACTTGAATCGCATCCTACAAGTCTGTTCAACAAATGGCACAGTGAGAAGGGGCCTTAAGAAATCCTCGCATCGTTGATGCCCAAGTGTTACCCTATTTACATGATGTATTTAGGAGTGTCAAACTGGGCTAACAGCAACTCCCACTTAATACAGTTATCATGGACCAGGTTTTCCATACCTGGTTTGAAGATTTCTGTCCATGGGAACAAAACTAATCAGATTCTATGTAAGGTTTACTGTCTAGATTACTGGACCACATGCTTGGGATGTGATAGGGGCGGGGTGAGGTGAGTGATTGGTTGGTACTTTTGTTGCCATTAGACTGTAGTTGTTTAGTGCGACAGTAAGCTCCGATTAATCAGATAGTCCTTAATCACTGAACCTGGTAGCTGCACCATATGAGTGAAATAATCAGTGTCATATAAATTAATCAATCCAAATCAATAATATTTGGCGGGTACTAATAGGAGTAAGTTTTATCCTGTTTTCAGCCTCCAATAAACCAAGCAACACCTATACAAATGTAATAATGATCACAAATCTGTAATATTTGTAGGTAGGCTTGTCCTGTATAACAAATCATTATTGTGGCGGTTTTGGTTTTTGATCCCCCTGTTCAATAATCTAGACAGCCCGCTATTTAACTGTAAAATCCTAATTGAGTTGTCAAACATGAATAGTCTGACTTTACTGGTGGATATGCTACTTAAATTATAAACATATTTATTTGAAGAATTTAAGCACGGAATAAGCTGTCATTTTGTGTCAGTATAAACAAATCGTTGTTTTCTTCATGCCCAAGTGTTACCCTATTTACATGATGTATTTAGGAGTGTCAAACTGGGCTAACAGCAACTCCCACTTAATACAGTTATCATGGACCAGGTTTTCCATACCAGGTTTGAAGATCTCTGTCCATGGGAACAAAACTAATCAGATTCTATTTAAGGTTTATTGTCCAGATTTCTGGACCATAAGCACAGATTTTTAATCAATCTAAAAACAAAAGGGTTCTAATTTTTATAACATTGTGCCTTACAGTAATATGTAAAGAACCTTAAATTAACCAGCCTGGTTCAACTATGGAAACTGAGTAAATTTTCACTTGAGCCCTGTTCCAAAGTATTTCCTTGCCTATGCAAAGATTTCTCTTGTTAGATTATTGTGGTTATCCAGTATGAAAATAACAACATTCAGGACATAAATATGTATCTAGGAAAAAAATAGTACTTTGGTTAGGGTATGGACAACAGCTATGCGTTCTGCCTTTCTGATCACAAACTTGTCTTTCACAAGTTAGTTTATATAATTGGCCAACATCTTGAAGTCTATATATAATATTTATTATTCTGTTTTGTTATGTGATTTTTCGGTCCTACAGAAGACTGCTTTTGCAGAGAAATTTTATTTTTTCGTTTTTGTCACTCTTAATATTATGTCCTGGAAATTCCCATAGCTGTTGAGATGTATGTCCAAGTGTCACCCTATTTATATGATGTAGGAGTATGAGTGTCAAGCTGGGCTAATATTAACTCCCACTTAATACATGGCCCTCGACCATCTGATGCCCAAGTGTTACCCTATTTACACGATGTATTTAGGAGTGTCAAACTGGGCTAACAGCAACTCCCATCTTGTACAGTTATCATGGACTAGGTTTTCCATACCTGGTTTGACGATTTCTGTCTTTGGGAACAGAAGTACTCAAAGCTTACAAACTTCTGCCAAAAATATTGAGCTAAAATATAGATATCTGCCAAATCTTGTAGATTGATTGTAATAAGGCATTTTTAACCATTGTTTCGTAGCTTTGAATTCTGTCTCAATCAGTCAGTATCATCTACGTTAACACCGATTGAATATCCTCTCAAGTTTTAAAAATGGGGGAGGGGGCTTAGTCGGCTGAACAGGTCCGAAACGATCTTTCCATCGATGTGATGTGGGTTGGAATCCCACTTAGTGCAAAGAAAATTTCTTGGTTTCTTTTTACTTGGATCGACCTTTGTGAAAGAGTTGTATGGGGGGCTCTCCAAGCCTTCACAACGTTACCATGTAAACAAAATCTTGAGTAGTGTAAAACGTCAATCAATCAGTCTCGATGGGTTATAGTTTTAAATCACATTCAATCTAAAGGTCTGCCAGGTACCCGTCGTGGTCTTCCTCGACCATCTGATGCCCAAGTGTTACCCTATTTACATGATGTATTTAGGAGTGTCAAACTGGGCTAACAGCAACTCCCATCTTGTACAGTTATCATGGACTAGGTTTTCCATACCAGGTTTGACGATTTCTGTCTTTGGGAACAGAAGTACTCAAAGCTTGCAAACTTCTGCCAAAAATATTGAGCTAAAATACAGATATCTACTAAATCTTGTAGAATTATTGTAATTAAGCATTTTTAACCATTGTTTCATAGCTTTCTGTCTCAATCAGTCAGTATCATCTACGTTAACACCGATTGAATATCCTCTCAAGTTTTAAAAATGGGGGAGGGGGCTTAGTCGGCTGAACAGGTCCGAAACGATCTTTCCATCGATGTGATGTGGGTTGGAATCCCACTTAGTGCAAAGAAAATTTCTTGGTTTCTTTTTACTTGGATCGACCTTTGTGAAAGAGTTGTATGGGGGGCTCTCCAAGCCTTCACAACGTTACCATGTAAACAAAATCTTGAGTAGTGTAAAACGTCAATCAATCAGTCTCGATGGGTTATAGTTTTAAATCACATTCAATCTAAAGGTCTGCCAGGTACCCGTCGTGGTCTTCCTCGACCATCTGATGCCCAAGTGTTACCCTATTTACATGATGTATTTAGGAGTGTCAAACTGGGCTAACAGCAACTCCCATCTTGTACAGTTATCATGGACTAGGTTTTCCATACCAGGTTTGACGATTTCTGTCTTTGGGAACAGAAGTACTCAAAGCTTGCAAACTTCTGCCAAAAATATTGAGCTAAAATACAGATATCTACTAAATCTTGTAGAATTATTGTAATTAAGCATTTTTAACCATTGTTTCATAGCTTTCTGTCTCAATCAGTCAGTATCATCTATGTTTACACCGATTGAATATCCTCTCAAGTTTTAAAGATGGGGGAGGGGGCTTAGTCAGCAGAATGAGTCCGAAACGATCTTTCCATCGATGTGATGTGGGTTGGAATCACTTTTAGTGCAAAGAAAATTTCTTGGTTTCTTTTTACTTGGATCAACCTTTGTGAAAGAGTTGTGCGGGGGCTCGCCAAGCCTTCACAACGTTGCCATGTAAACAAAATCTTTAGTGTAGTGTAAAACGTCAATCAATGAGTCTCTCAATGGGTTATAGTTTCAAATCACATCATATGGTCCCTCAAGGTCTGCCAGGTACCCGTCCTGGTCTTCCTCGACCATCTGATGCCCAAGTGTTACCCTATTTACATGATGTATTTAGGAGTGTCAAACTGGGCTAACATTAACTCCCACTTAATACAGTTATCATGGACCAGGTCTTTCATACCCGGTTTTCTGTCTTTGGAAACAAAACGTTCAGTGATTTATGAAGCAATTGATATTTTGTATCTTATAATTTTGAACAAAGCCAATTTATTATCTTCATGGGACTAATTAATAAATCAATCTAATATTTTGATTTGTTTGAATTTAGAACGTGAAGAACGTGAGCGTTTGGAGCAAGAGCAACGAGAAAGGGAGGAAGCAGAGTATAATGAACGCCTGGCCAAATTGGAGGAGCAGGCTGCTAAACAGCGAGAACGTGAACGACAGATTGAGGAGAGGGAAGCTAAACGACAAGAGGAAATCAGAGTTAAAGAAAAACCAAGGTGAGTTAAGCCGCCTCCTCCTCCAACTACGTTCTGATCAATTTACATGAAATGGTTATGTTAAACTGTCTGCTCTTAAATTGTTATGAGCTGCCAAAATTCCAATGATTGATGTTGGAATGAGGAAAATGCATACAGTCTGTGTACTGAATCTCCCGAAATAAGTGTCTGAAAAGGAAACATAAGAGACAAACGTTCATTCCTTCTTAGTCTAAAACACTACTTTAGCATACATTCTTGAGACTTATAGCACTAAAAAGCTTCTGAATTGCACTTAATAGACGCTGATTTACACATTCTGTTTTAATGGAAAAATATCAACATATTGGCAACTCAGGCTGTTTTAAGGTTAGATACTTCAAATAGTAACCATAGAATATAAGGTAAAACATTTGTCTTAAGTCAAAAGGTTATATTGGTAAATACAAGAGACTTGATAAAATCCTCAATGAACGGAGGAACCAAGCGTGAACTTTCATGGTTGCTATGAACGTACAATCTCCTGGTTTGTTTGTCCCATACATCTGTGTTTCTGGCAAGCGCACAGGAAATTAGAATGAATGAAATTAAAGTAAAGATAAATTTGGATGTGAGAGGAAATGGGTATCTTAAGATTGATTTGAATATAAGAAATAGAAGGATTGGATTTTTGTTGATATCTATTTGGGAAAACTCTTTGAAAGATTATAACCTTTCCTGATTTTAGTCGGGAACCCGAGCGTGTGGAAAGTGAAAGGCCGTGGAGAAGAGGTGAGCCAGGTGAAGGAGAACCCGCTCCGCCAGAAAAGGAGGGTCCATGGAGGCGGGGAGAGGAGAGTGAAAGTAAACCATGGCGACCTGCTGCACGAGAGGGAGGATGGAGGGATCGTGAAAAGGAACGTGAAGCTAGCTGGAGGCCTCGAGATGGACCCGCTAGGTCAGTTTCTATCATTATAAGCCTCTCATTCTTGAAAATCAGAAATTGATTTAGGAGTATTTCAGAATTATTTTTGTTACTAAACGTCCTGGTATATTGCAATGTTTCATAGTTGTCAGATATAAGTCAAAGTATAACTGCCTGTTCTGGGAAATTTCCCAATATGATACATATGTTTTGTCATAATGTAAATTCCGTATTATTGAATAGCTGCCTAAGTGTTGCTCTGCTTACCAATGTATTCAGGGGTGTCAAACTGGGCAAACAGTAATACATATAGCTTCTTATTAACCAGGCTTTGGTTTTCCATTGCTGGAGAAATTGGCTGTCTAACAGTTTTTATTTACCTATGGTATATTGATTGCTGTAAATTAATTGCATTTGGTTGTTTTTAAGTTCATGGTCTTAATTAAAGTTTTTCTGTTTACAGAGATGAAGGGCCTCGTGATTTCCGTGATGGTCCAAGGGATGCTCCCAGAGACTTCAGACGAGAGGAAGGGGGCAGAGATTTCCGGCGGGATGAAGGTGGCAGAGATTTCCGGCGGGATGATGGTGGCAGAGATTTCCGGCGGGATGATGGTGGCAGAGATTTCCGGCGGGATGATGGTGGTAGAGATTTTCGGCGTGATGAAGGTGGCAGAGATTTCCGGCGTGATGAAGGTGGCAGAGATTTCCGGCGAGACGACCGTGATGGAGATTGGAGACGTGGTGGACCATCACGCGATGGACCATCACGAGATGATGACAGATTTTCTTCTGGTCGTGATGAGCCTAGAGCCTGGCGTGATAGAGGACCTCCCCGAGATGAGGAGCGTGCATGGCGTACAGGGCCCCCAAGAGATGGTCCCCCAAGAGATGGGCCTCCAAGAGATGGGCCTCCAAGAGATGGACCTCCTGGACGGTGGGGAGACAGAGGTCCTCCACCAAGAGGCCCCCCAAGGGATGATGATAGAGATTGGAGAGCAAGGGGCCCTCCTCGTGATGATGACCATGGGCCCCCTTCACGTGGTCCACCTAGAGATGATGGTCCACCAAGAAGGGATTTTGGCAGAGATGATAGGGATTCCTGGAGAGGTCCCCCCAGAGATGACCGAAGGGGCATGCCCAGAGATGCTCGTTTAGATGATCCGCCACCAAGGGGTCCTCCTCGGGGAATGCCACGGGATGTACGTCTTGATGATCCACCTCCCCCAATGAGAGGAATGCCACGAGACGCGCGATTGGATGATCCACCACCAAGGGGGATGCCACGTGATGTCAGGATGGATGAACCTAGCTCAGAAGGACCTTGGAGACGGGGAGGTAAGGTTCAACAATCGGTGCTAAATTTTTATAGCCTTGGCCAAAATTTTTATAGCCTTGGCCAAAATTCAGTCAAATGGAAATGACATCTTTTTAAAATCAGAGATTGGGACATCAATGTCCTTGTGGATAGAGTAATGAAAGCCTAACCTGAACAGACTTTCATCAATAGATCCTGATTTTAAAATTCTCCTGGAAATATAAATGTGAAATTTTCTTGATAAGAATTTCCTCTGAACACTTTGTGTTAGTAAGTAGAAAGTTGTCAGTTAAAGGCCAAGAAGGTTCACAGACTGGTTTTTCTGTAAATTGACCCTGTTATATGTACAACATTAAACCATCAAACTCAAAAACTTGAATTTTTCCTGTTTTGTGTGCAGGTGATGGTCCGTCACCTCAAAAGGGAGGCTGGAGAGAAAGAGGAGGGGAGGAGCCCAGAGGTTTGTATTATTAGTTTTAGAAAACAAAAGCCGTATCTTTATATCTCTCTTGTTAGGTTTGTCCATTGTAACTTCTAGTTTCTCTCCTACTTAACGTGGCATTGTCAGTAAAGTCAGTCAGTGGGTTTGGTTTAAAACATCAATCATTTTAAGTTTGAATAAGTTCATGATGTGATAATGAAATCAGCATGGTTTAGCTGCACACCACGGACCCTTTGTAGCTGCCTGGTCCTCTGAACAGCCTTCCACTTTTCGTTCCCAGAAACTCATGGGACAAGATGGAAAAGAATCCTTAAAAATAAAATACCGTTGAAATATTTCCTGTGCTTTTAATTTCATTATATAACGGTAAAGAAAATGAACTCTGACTTCAGTTTTACTTGGTCCTTCCAAAAATGGAATCGGGGAATGTGTTTGAAGCCTGAATCCTAAACTTGTCTTTTTTTTAATAGGACCTCCCCCAAGAGCTTCGAGACCTGCTGACGGTCCAGAAGATGACGGATGGACGACAGTCAAACGTTAATTATAAAATATTTCAATTACCTATCAAACACAATTCACTGTTTAGAAAAATAAATGTGCTATAAACACAAATTGGATTAAGTCATATGATCATGTCAGTATGCTGATTAATGATAGTTTTTCCTTGCTGATTATGACAAATTTGCTAAAAATATTTTAGAAAAATCAAAATTCTGATTATGTGCTAAGTTTCCTATCTTAAGACATTGTGATTGGATGTTGGGATAACCAATGAATGACAATAAATTCAAGCCTTACTTCCAATATGAGTGTTTTTTCTTCCAATACAATGATGCATGAATTTGTTCTGCAAACTGCATAACAGATAGATTTTTCCAACACAATAGAGTGGCAAAAGGATTACGTCTCCATCTTGGTTGTAACGACCTATACTTCAGAAATTGTTGAGAAAAAAGAGCTTATATTATCCCAGAAAACTGATCAGATCGTTGGTCAGTAAGAGATAATCCTTTACTCATCACCCTTTAAATTGTGTTGTAACGAACTTTATGGCCAGGCCAAATGGTACATGAACTGATTATAAGCAAATAAGAGTTCCGGTGAACAAAAAATGCTCCCACAAAAATGACTTTGAGAGAAACTGAAAGGAATTAAAAAAATAAATATGACAAGTTCACCACTAAAAGTAGGACTTCAAAATTCCCTCCAACATATAAGTACTGTATATTTATGGGGACTCTGGCTCAGTCGGTTAGAGCAATTGTCCCTTAGTCCGACACAGGTCTTCCAGCAATGTGATGCTGGTTCAAATCCAACCAAATAAAACTGAACAAATTCTTAGTGGATGTTGATTGCCGTATGTGGAAGAGTTGCCAGGTACATGTACTCACCGAAGGTTGGAGGTTTCCTTCCCCACTCAACCTGGGAACGCTGCCAGGTAGGTGAAGTAGTCTTGAGTGCAGCGTAAAACATCAATCAATCACTATATTTACAGTAAATTCGTCGATATACCATAGGATGGAATGTAGATTTTTGGAACATTGATGAGGAACTGGAGTCGCAGGACACGAAAAACGATCTAACCAAATGTTGGCACATGACTATTGGGTGTTTCGTAATCACTGTACCCATTGAGGTCGACAAATTTGATTCATAATACATCATCCCTAACTATGTTCACGCCAAAAATCAAGACTTGAAATTACAGCCTGCACACGATTTATAGCCCTGCCATATAAATATTGGCTGTTAGGTAATCATGGATACCTACAAATAAGATTCAAGAAACCTCATCCCTATATATTCACACCAAAAATTAAAACTGTGCTGAAATTAAAATTACAGCCTGGACTCGAACTGGTACCTAAAACAAGCTCTGATTAGGCAATCAGCTTATTGGTAACCATGGCAACGATGCATAGGAGAAAACAAGTCCTGACACATCGTCATGTACCCCCCCCCCCCCCCCCCCCCCTTAACTAGATTTAAACCGACTGTAGATCTAACATAAGCAATATATTTAAATTGGCCCTAAATCTATCAGACGACCTCCTTGATCAGACACACGGCGCCAGGTACTTCTTATAGCTTAGTTGCCCCTCCGGTAACCTTGCCATATAAGTGAAATAATCTTAAGTGGTGTAAAACATCAACAAACATGCCCTGAAATTGTACATAGGGTCTCTTTCTGCATTCATTATTTATACTTTTGAATGGCAGTACTTTTATCCGGAAGTAACTCTTAGTTAGGAAAGATATCAGAATCCCGATGGAGAATAGTGAGGGTTCGACAAGGTTCGAGGCAGTTGCACTTGGGGACAGACAGGGAAAGGACATGCAACATAAAGTCAGGGAATGGTGAAAGATTAGGCAGTTGTCTAAATGGATTTGCGAAACCGGTTTTATTGCCGCAGACCTCTTCATACACTTTATCTAGAACCAGTGAATTTCAAGAAAGCTTACCATAATTCATGTCTTTTTTTTTTTTTTTTTTGGTCTCGTTTGCTATTTCAAATTTTAACCTGTAGGCTTTTTGTATCCCTCAAACCAGATCAACTGTGTATGATTGACATTGAAAGAAAAACTGCAAGGTCACCGTTCAATCGATGGACAAGTTTATAACTAGAGTTTTTTTTACTCGTTTATTCCGGTTAAGCAAATGAACAGTATGAACCATTCACCGGTTCCGCAAGGTTTGAGGCAGTCGCACTTGGGGACAGAGAGGGAAAGGACATGCAACATAAAGTCAGGGAATGGTGAAAGATTAGGCAGTTGTCAGATTATAAAAATTAGTTGCCAGGATTTGGAGAATAAACGTTCAAAACCGGTAACTGTCAATCAATCATTATCCCCTATCACTGCTACCAGCCCCGATAGCTCAGTCGGTAGATCGTCCGCTTCAGGCCTGGGAGATCCGGGTTCAAGCCCGGGTCGAGTCTGACCAAAGACTTTTAACAGTGGTAGCTGTTACTGCTTCGCTTGGCGCTCAGCAATAGGAGTTAGAGCAGCGACTGGTTGGCCCGGTGTCAGTATACTGTGACTGGGTGAGGGGGCTTGCTGGTTGTCTTCGGCAAGTCGTCTCGGTGAGACAGCACCTAAAAGAGCGGTGGAAATCCGCCCTGTCACAAGGAGACAACGTCTTCATATAACCGAAATACTGTTGAGCAGGACGTTAAACCCCAATCAATCAATCAACCTATCACTGCTATCAGTCTAGCCCAGATTTCTTGGCTACTATCAGTCAGTGAAATATATGTGTGCCCACTCATTCAGTAAATTATATCTTGTGTGTCCACTCAGTGAAGTCTATATTGTGTGCTCACTTAGTCCGCGAAATATATATATATATGTGCCCACTCAGAGAAATGTGTGCCCACCAGTTTGGAAAATATGTTTACCCACGGTCACCTAGTCAATGAATGAAATGTATCGTGGTACCAGTACAGCGACAGTGTTGTACTCGAACATCCAGTGAAGTATAGTCACAGTTCACTCAATGGACCGCTTTACCAGGTTACATTTCACTCAATGGACTGGCTTGTCCGGTTACATTTGACTCAATGGACTGGCTTGTCAGGTTACATTTCACTCAATGGACTGGCTTGGCAGGTTACATTTCACTCATTGGACTAGCTAGTCAGGTTACATTTCACTCAATGGACTGGCTTGTCAGGTTACATTTCACTCAATGGACTGGCTTGTCAGGTTACATTTCACTCAGTGGACTGGCTTGTCAGGTTACATTTCACTCAGTGGACTGGCTTGGCAGGTTACATTTCACTCAATGGACTGGCTTGTCAGGTTACATTTCACTCAGTTGACTGGCTTGTCAAGTTACATTTCACTCAGTTGACTGGCTTGTCCGGTTACATTTCACTCAGTTGACTGGCTTGTCAGGTTACATTTCACTCAGTGGACTGGCTTGTCAGGTTAAATTTCCCTCTATGGACTGAATTGTCAGGTTACATTTCACTCAATGGACTGGCTTGGCGGGTTACATTTCACTCAATGGAATGGCTTGCCGGGTCACAGTTCAATTAATGGACTGGCTTGTCAGGTTATATTTCACTCAATGGACTGGCTGGTCAGGTTACATTTCACTCAATGGACTGGCTGGTCAGGTTACATTTCACTAAATGGACTGGCTTGCCAGGTTACATTTCACTCAATGGACTGGCTGGTCAGGTTACATTTCACTAAATGGACTGGCTTGCCAGGTTACATTTCACTCAATGGACTGGCTGGTCAGGTTACATTTCACTCAATGGACTGATGTCCCAGGTTACATTTTGTTGGGTCACAGTTCAATTAATGGACTGGTTTGCCATGAGTTTATAACTAGTAATTTTTTTTAATTGTTTATATTTCCGGTCAAGCAAATGACCAGTATGAACCATTCACCGATTCAACAAGGTTCAAGGCAGCTGCACATGGGGATATATATTAGAGAGGGAAAGGACAGTTGGTCAAGGAGTGGAGAAAGATTAGGCAGAAATATTTAGCTAGGGATTTGTCAGATTATAAAAATTAGTCGCCAGGATTTGGAGAATAAATGTTCAAAACCAGTAACGCAAACTGCCAATCAGTATCCCCTATCACGGCTTCAGATAGTGAAATATAGGTGTGCCTACTCAGTACATCATATCTTGTGTGCTCATTCAGTCAATGAAATATATGTGCCCACCAGACCGTGAAAATAGGTTTACTCACCCATTCAATCAATGAACGAAATGTATCGTGTACCCACGTGAGAAATAATGTGCCCACTCAGTCATCTAGGGAAATATATTCACAGAAATGGACCGGCTTGCCAGGTTATATTTCACTCAATGGACAACTTTACCAGGTTACTGACTGGGTATAATTTCACAAAGCAGTCACATAGCAAATTAAGCCTCTTTTGCCACTGGATACCATAGTGAAGAGATCTTAACTTTACAACGACTTTATGACATGGCCCTCTGCTTTGTAAAGGTATACCTCATGCAAAGGATTGGTTAGCCAGGTGACAGCTCATTGAAAGCACTGGTTCGCCAGGTGACAGCTCATTGAAAGCACTGGTTAGCCAGGTGACAGCTCATTGAAAGCACTGGTTAGCCAGGTGACAGCTCATTGAAAGCACTGGTTAGCCAGGTGACAGCTCATTGAAAGCACTGGTTAGCCAGGTGACAGCTCATTGAAAGCACTGGTTAGCCAGGTGGCAGCTCATTGAAAGCACTGGTAAGCCAGGTGACAGCTCATTGAAAGCACTGGTTAGCCAGGTGACAGCTCATTGAAAGCACTGGTTAGCCAGGTGACAGCTCATTGAAAGCACTGGTTTGCCAGGTCACAGCTCCTTGAAAGCACTGGTTTGCCAGGTCACAGCTCCTTGAAAGCACCGGTTTGCCAGGTCACCGCCCATGCAAAGCACCGGTTTGCCAGGTCACAGCCCATGCAAAGCACTGGTTTGCCAGGTCACAGCTCATTCAAAGCAGTGATTAGACAGGTCACAGCTCCTTGAAAGCACTGGTTTGCCAGGTCACAGCTCATTCAAAGCACTGGTTTGCCAGGTCACGGCTCATTCAAAGCACCGATTAGACAGGTCACAGCTCATTCAAAGCACCGGTTTGCCAGGTCACAGCTCATTCAAAGCAGTGGTTTGCCAGGTTATAGCTCATGAAAAGCAGAGGTTTGCCAGGTCACAGCTCATGCAAAGCACTGGTTTGCCGGGTCACAACTCATGCAGAACAGTGGTTTGCCGGGTCACAGCTCAATCAAAGCACTGGCTTGCCGGGTCACCGTTCATTCAAAGCACTGGTTTGCCGGGTCACGGCCCATGCAAAACACCGGTTTGCCCGGTCACGGCCCATGCAAAACACCGGTTTGCCCGGTCACGGCCCATGCAAAACACTGGTTTGCCAGGTCACGGCTCATTCAAAACACTGGTTTGCGGGGTCACAGCCCATTCAAAGCACTGGTTTGCCAGGTCACAGCTCATTCAAAGCAGTGATTAGACAGGTCACAGCTCATTCAAAGCACTGGTTTGCCAGGTCACAGCTCATTCAAAGCACTGGTTTGACAGGTCACGGCTCATTCAAAGCACTGATTAGACAGGTCACAGCTCATTCAAAGCACTGGTTTGCCAGGTCACAGCTCATTCAAAGCACAGGTTTGCCACGTCACCGCTCATTCAATATGCACTCTTTCCATATCAATATACACATAATTGCTTTCATCAATGATATTTCATAGCTTTATACCAGTCGCTTCCAAACTGCCACGGGTTACTTACGGGTTTAGCATTCTTCAGTTGGCTGCACATGTGCTTAAGCACGTTCTATTTACATAACACGGAGCTTATTTTCCATATCTAGCCAGATTAAACGCCGGTACCGACCAGACCGATAATTAATGATTGCTTTTAATTCAAATTCTATTGATGGAAGTAGCTTTTGTATTGAATTCTTTCTAATTACCGTTTCAGGTCCATTTAGAATATCATATATCTAATAATGAACAAACACGTTGATATACACAAAAATCATTTATTTCATTAACAATCGTTTTAAAATGCTGCTACAATGAGACAATGAACCCAAATAGTTCAAGATAGGTCAAATTATCATACTTCTTCATGATACTGGTACATTTGGGCAACACTGCAGCTAATATACATCACAAAAAAAGAACCAAATAAATCAAAAAGCAATAGGGTGGTGAATGACCAATGAATGAAGTAAAATGAGTCTTTAAAAACGCAGCAAATTCTGCAGTGAACCCACCAGTCAGTCAAGGATGGCAGAAACCAACAGTGCACTAGCAAGTTGCAGTTTTGGGGTTCAACCATTCAAAATCTTCATGTTCTGAAAAAAAAAAAGAAAAAATTATGTTCACATTATTGTGCCGACGAAAATTGAGATTACAAAATTCTGGAATGAAAATTTTAAATAGTTTGAATATGAATCACCATGGTGACTGACCAGGTTTATTTCCCAAGACATTCAACCAGCCATGCCTTTATTCAATGAGTTGGTAAATGTATGGTAAACAGATTGTCTTGGCTTTTTATCAATAGTTGTTTAAAGTAAAACTCCAAGTGTCTTGTGAACCAAATAAATAACCAAAGTACTGTAAATAGCCATGAATGAAAACTCTTTTTCAAACAAAGAATCTAAATTTGGTGAGCTTATGCAACTTAATTCATATATCCAATGATTTTGTAAAAAAAATATAAAACTTTAGATTGCATAAAATCCCATCACTTTTGAAGATTCGTCATTCAAAACTAGCAGTTTGGTTAATTAATAAATAAAGATTTTCTTGATGCTAAATGCAAACCAGCTCTTAAAGCTTGGCCCTTAACATACCGCCTTGGGGATGAACTCCTGCGTTTTTCAAAGGAGGGACTTCGCCTTTTGTCGTAGGAAGGACTGCGTCTCCTTTCTCGGTCATATGATCTTGATCGGCTTCTTGAGCGGCTGTAGGAACGTCTGAAAATAAAGGAGACCAAACGTAAGTTCATATCACAGTGTGAGCTGCCAAATACAGGTAAATTCTGTTGAAAAAGAATTAGCTATTTGTTCTGCATTTTATCAAAAAGAACAAAATAAGAGCTTTCTGTTGATACTATTCTGGATGATGTGAAGGTAGTTATAGGCAATAAATACACTCCTTTCACTGCCATCTAAAACATGGTAGGATTTGTACTGGCAAAGTTATGTTCAGATGGAACGTCATAACTGTAGAGAACATTTAGTTTTGATAAATTTCACATTTTTTCTTACACAGATTGATTGATTGGGGCTTAACGTTGCACTCAACAACTAAGCTTACAGGACGACAAAAGTACCAACAGACCAAAAGATCCCTCTCTCCAGGCACCCACATATAAATTTGGACACAAGGATCTACAGAGAATAGAACGTCAGGAAGGCCAATATATTTGGCACACTTAATGTTCTGCCTTGCTGGGTCAGCATACATGGCTAAAGCAGAGTCACAATGCTTCAGTCTGAGGGTTCTCCTACCAGCATACAGAAAGTAGGACCAATTCGGTTTTGAGAGTAATCTGGATAGATCTGATCAAGTTCATAACCATGTTAATGAAGATAATCCAGCAGTGATCAGTAGGTGCTTAACCCATTCGGTACCGCTGTCGCCATATGGCGTCAGAGTGCTAGCCTGCTTCAGTACCGAAGACGCCGTTTGGCGACAGCAGAAAAGTCGGCTAAAACCCCACTGACGCCATATGGCGACAAAATGTATACAGCAAACAAACAGGTTATTTTTTCTTACAACTTCAACTAATTTTGAGAATGAACAAATAAAATCACATGTTGCATCAGTTTGTTGCTTTGTGTTTTGTTTTTTCAATCTTTGAATACGGTAAAAGAGGTTTAATTTACTTTTTAGTACGCGTAATTCACTGATAACTTCCAACTTTGTCCAAGTTAGAACGGACATTTCAAGCATACGTATGTAGCGAGAAAATGTTAAATTTGACGATAAAAGCTTGTGGAATTCCTTATATTTACAGCTTCAGATCTTAATATATATTTTCCTTGTCTTCAATATACTGACAGTGAGTGTGATATTTAAATATCTACGATTAAAAAGTGCTAAAATCGGATAGTGAAAATTGTCGGCGAGAGCGAGTTCCCGTTGTCAATCACTAGGCCCCTACATATGCATTTGAGGACTTCTCAGACATGACCCAGTTAAATACAAATGGGTTATTTTGGCATTGAAGACGTTATTTGGAGTTTCGGAGTCCAGAGTAGTGAAAATAAGACATTTATCGGAGCTTTGTTAAATCTCAGAGTGAAATCGCAATCCTCAGGTCATTTTAAAACGTATGAAAAATAGACTCATTTCAGGTTTTCAAGGGAGACTATAACAAATAATTTAACTATGCGTGTTGCCGGGCCGCCACGGCCTGTTCGAAGTCTGTAAAACAGCCTTCTCGAATTTGGATTTTCAACACCTAAATTCTTTCCAAAAATGTAACAATAATAAATATTTTTGAAGGAGAGTGTTCCATAAGACACTTAATAAGATCAATATCGTCTTTTCCCGAGCTTGAAAAGAAGGAATATTTCAAAATGAACTGAAATACACGGCAACGTAGACTCACTATTTTACCGATCGAATTTTCGTTCAGCTGCAGCAAGTAACTTCGCAACTGTAAATGTTATTTACACCAATAAAGTAAACTTAAATGTTTTCATTCAATTTTATATTAATATCAAAACGTGCATGGAGATATTTTTTATAAATTTCTGAACGAATCGGGAATTTTTTTGCCATTATTTTTTCAACTGACTTTCGTCATGTTAAAATTTTTACTCATCAAACGAGTGATACGTCGCTCTTTCTTCACTTTTCACGGGCTATTTTTGACAGATAAACATAATCTTTTGATTTGAATTTTGATTTATAAACAAACACTAAATACATATTAGTAACATGTACACAATCGTTTTTGATTTTGTAAATTTTAATGGTGTACAGGACCAAACAAGCGATATCACTGACTGGCCGTGTGCAAGTAAATTTAGCCAGGGACATCGCTGTGGGGTTTTAGGCAATCTGCACTGTCTGGCTGACGGGCCACGCGCCGGGGACTGGACAGAGCTGCGGTACCGAATGAGTTAAGGGTTTAATACCGCCGTAGCGGTGTTTGTTGCGTAACCCGATACCGCTGAACGTTGGTTCGTACCGAGTCAAACCACGAGAATGCAATAAACACCAAGACGAAGGTATTAAAGTCTATTCTACCCCGATAATTGAGAAAAATGAGGAAAAAGTGACCTGTTGTTGATTGCCGTTCCTTTACCCTCCCTCGGGCAGAGTGGGAACTTTTAACCAATCAACGATAAGCTTTGGTCACGTGCAACGCTTGACCCAGATATTTTGAAGCAGAATGACATAATGTCACTATGGCTACCGCTTTGACAGGCTGGGTTGCTGACGACGCTAGCGGGGGAAATGTTGTGAAATCAACCCTTTGGTGACTGTATACGTTTATGACAGCCCAGTTTTCAATATAAAAGGACAGAATATAACCACACTCACAACATTATCAGGTTAAATCCTTCATTTTGTATGATAACAAGCAAAAGATCACTTCTTCCGGGGGAGGTAAACCTACCAGCCGATGATGCACCGCAGACTCGATGTTGTTTGAAAAGTCATCTCTACTTAACATGTATATTTGCACACGGCACACACATGCAGGAGGGGTAGAATGTGTGACTTACCTTGAACCCCTTCCTCTCCTGTCATCATGTCGCCTTGGAGACCGACGATGCTCTTTCCCCCTCATCTGGTTGGGTGCTGAACAAAAAAAACAACACATCAGAACTGACTGACTAACATCTACATACGAAATGAAAAATATTTAAACTGATAGGCTAACCATTTCAAATTGTTCTCCACTTTTTAAAAGGATAAAACCTAAGGGATATTATAAGATGGACCACTACTTTTACGAAACCCTCCTTCTTAAGATTTTCACCTTCACAATAACTTAGACGGAAGAATACACTTGGGCAATGCATTGGTTAGGTATACACTATATAGTGTATAACAGGCGTTGGTTTTACTAACATGGCATAGGTATAGATTTTTCTTACTTAATAAGTCTGTTTTGTACAAGAACAAAGCCTGATCCTTTCTCAACTTTTACTTTTTAAGCGCCATGCTTGAAAAAAAACTTACTTTTTCTGTCACCCCTGGCAAATTCGATTTCCAGTTCCCGTCCGTGAAAACGTACTCTGTCCAGATAGTGCAATGCATCATCAGCATCATGGGGATCTTCAAACGTTGAACTGGTTAAGGAGGCTTACAGCTGAAAATGATTCTGGCACTTTCCACAGCCAAAAGATATGTTTGACCAGAGGGTCGTTAGAAACCCTAAATATAAGTTATAAATACCATGGAAGAGGACAGAGGTTTGCCCGTTAAGTTAAATTGTGCACATGTTAATGTTACCTAAAATTTGGAATTGCTGGCCAGATCAAGGGGACTAACTAGTAACTAACCCTTAAATTTACAAGAAAATCTTACATGATAGCGCCAATTTTCATGTAGAGGATATCACTTGTCTTTTTGCTTTTTTCAAACTTAAAATTTGTTGAACTTTCTGTATAACCTTGAAAACTTGTTTCTGTGTCTTTAGTTTCCACTTGTCCATGGCTTTTACTCAGCCCCCCAATCTAGCTGTGCTGTGCTTGACTGGAGACTTTGAAACCTTGTTTACAAAGAAGACTCGAGTCTAAATGCAGGACGATGACTTGTCTTGCCAAATAAAGAACTATGACAGCTGAACAGGGAGACGGATCCAGCTTTCTGTGAAACCCATGGGCGACCTGGCAGGCTGCTTGAGCCATGAAAGGGGACATGTGCTTGTACGGTGATCTTTTTATTTCTTGACACTACTTTAGCCTTGATCGCTTGTTAGTAACTTTAGGTATGGTATGCGACTGGTCTTTGTAACACTGACATGGAAAAGAAATCAAAATTCAATATTAACAAATGGAAATAACAATAGTTACATACTTCACCTCAGTTAGAAAGGATATTGTATATAGGCAAAACCTCTAGTTCTCCGGTTGTAGAAATCCACAGGAATATAGACATCAGTTATTGGACCATATTTGCCAAACAAACTTCTGAATTCTTCGGGTCTGACATGAAAGAGTAGCATCAGATACACTTATGAATGAATTGCAAGAGGACTATCTTTTATATTGAGCCCTATTATATTTAAAACTAGAAATAAAATGGGCCACCCCTACTTTCAATAATTTTCTGTGAGTATGTAAGTTTGGATTTTTCTAGATGCAATTATTTTGTTTTACCTAGGTGTGACCATCAGAGGCAGCTTCGGCTCATAACTAATTCTGCGTTTAAAACAAATTTCCAAGTCGCCATCTTCCATTGTGAGGAGTATGATTTGGAACAAGATGGCAGGGGTTCGTCCAATTAAAACTGCTCGACCAGGGTACCATATGCCCTGACATTAACACTGGTCTCTGAAGTCCAATATTAAAAAATAGTCCGTTGTAGACATTTTTTGTGTTTGACGATGTCAGAACACCGTACTATTATTTTTAATCCTTCAGACGCATTAGGGGACAATAAAGTACCCTTGCAGGTTTAAATCACTTAGTGCTATAAATAAGGGGTGAGTTAGTGTAGAATTATCTTGGAGCTAGCGCTCTGAGTGACCGCTGTGTTCCAACCAACAAAAGATTTAAATCTGATCAACTCGCTCTCACTTTGGAGAGTTCTGGAAATTTCCCAGGCGTGCGCGCTTGACATCCTAAACCATGCCGTCTCCCAGGACTGGTTAATTTCTGGAACTGTCCGAAGTGAGAGCGAGCACTTTCGAGTTTACAGCGTTAACTTCGATTCCTGGGCTGAATATTGAATACCTTCCAGGGAGCATATGCAGGTTTAAGTAGGTGCATGAAATATTTTATTTTTGTGGCTGATTTTGTGAGATCAGCTATGAGAAGTGTTTCCTGCCTTGTCCATATTATATGTATTAGACAGCATAGATATCTTATAATAACTAGATTGGCTAACGACAAGCGACTTCCGGCAACTAAGTCGCCATCTTGCTGGGTGATTTTTGACTTGCGTTACCAAGTTGTTTTCTAGTCCAAAGTGAATTTTTCTGCCATTCTTTCAAGAATGGAATAAGTTTCAAGGGGTAGGTGCTGCAAAAAATTCCTTGCCTACAATGACAAACGTGTAAAAGCGGCTTTAGTTGGGCCTATGCCTTGTATATTGTGAAACAACGACAAAATATGTTTTTTCAAGCGGTAACCTTGTTCTGGATTGTAACGTTATAGTCCGCCATATTGCTAGGTCACTGACTATTGTGCCGTTTTCTACTGCGCAGCCCATAGCCAATCTAGTTATTATAAGGTATATATGTTAAAAAGAATACATCTAATATCTATGTTAGACAGAGGGCAAGGGGAGAGCACTCCGTGTGCCTGTGGTCTGAAGCAAGACAAGTAGAGTCTGAAGATCTTTGAATCTTTTTGAATTAAATCATTAATTAAGTCTCTAAAGAAAAAGAGTACCATGTAGAGCGGATATTCGTATAGAATTAAGTTACAAGACTTTGGTTTCCAATGAAATAAAAAAGATAAGTTTATAGCGTAACAAAGACTTGGGAACGGCCGCCATTTTCCCTTAAAATAAAAGCAAGAGCGTGCCTGAACATGGAGCAGAACTTTACATTTACATATTCACTAACAGTAGCGTACTTTGTCGGTTTGTACGACTTTCTGAGTTGACTAGAATCATATACACCATAACAGATAGTTACCTAGTCCCATCGGGAACATTTCGCACATAAAGAGATGTATTTGGAGGTCTTGAATAACGAGACATGCTGGCGGGTAGGCAGACGCTTACTGACCGATCAAGTACTCGGGATCGCTGTTAATGAAAAATACTTTAAAGAATCAATATTAGACACGAAATAAATTAATCCTAAAAGTGATTTACTGTTTCAAACTGACAGCATAAGTTTCAATTCAATTACAGAAAATTTGAAATATCCAAACAAATTTTTACTGTCACAACATTTTTTATTTGTACATATTATATACTGGACAATACTAAAAAAAATGTCGTTTATATACATATTCTTAAATTTTAGTTACCCCCAAAAATAAGGCAAATACGAAACTAATAAAACACTGATCGATCACTCAACAACGCAATGTTTAGAAATATACATGGCACTTCTAACCTAGTCAATAAAGTAAAAAAGAAAAATAATTTTCACCCAGGGATTTAAATTTTGGCATTTTTTGTTTAATTTTAACCCTCGGCTTTCGGTGTAGCGGAAGTTTCGAACTAACAGTGAACCATGGCGTCGAATATGGTGGGAGATTTGGTTGTCAAATGGAGTGGAAAAGAATACAACATCTCAGGATTACGAGACACTGAAACAATTTTAGATTTGAAAAATGCAATTTTAAAAGAGACGGGAGTTCTTCCCGAACGACAAAAACTTCTAGGAATCAAATACAAAGGTTAGGAACTAAATCCCATCTGATTCTAGACTAGTTGGTATGGAGATATCCAAACTCTGTGGCCAAAGTGAAAGTATATCGATGATGGGTGGCCAGTAGAGTTGGAGGACCTGCCATATTGAAAGTATACAACATGTACATTCGTGGAAGCACAAAGTTCCACCAAAAATAGCATAAAATGCTTAAAAACTCTAACTAGAAGTACTTAGTAGTATAAAATGTTCAAACATTCTAACCAAAATTAGCATAAAATTGTAATTAAAATTCCTTGTAAGGATTTCATGGTAACAATCGGTTCCAGTAGCCTGTAAATGTTGTTGTGCTCAATCGATGGAAATTGGTTAGCCATCATAAAAGGACTGTATGTATATCTACCTGACCGGCAAACTAAGTAAACCAGGATAGAGACACACAAGTGCGGCTACTGTATGTAGTGTGACATATTCGGAACTTCTATCTGTTGGTCCTCAGCATGATCAATCTACCAAGTATAGAAGTGATTCAATTTTTCTCAGTGAGCAAACTATTCAGCCAGGCTTTGTTGCTCTAGATCATTACAAATTTATTGTAGTTGTCTCAATTTAAGACAAAAGAGCTAAGGAAAGTGAAGACATATGGAGGAAGGCTAAGTTGTCAGTGTATAGCATTTTTTATTAAATGAGCCGTGATGGCTTCCACCCGTGTCCATTCAAAGCCGATGTCTAATCCTGGGTTATAAGTATGCCAGGTTGTTCTAATACTCCATTTCCTCCTTTCCATTTGTACTTTTTTCACGTTGAAGAAACAATGACAGAATTTACAATGAATAATAATTTATTCAAACAGGTAAAGGTCCAGCTGATGATATTACGCTGTCTGCGTTGAATTTGAAACCAAACATGAAGATCATGATGATGGGAACAAGGGAAGAAACTTTGGTGAGATTTACATGACGCTATAAAATACAATGTTAGGTAGAAAGTGGATTTCATAGTTTGTTGTTTATTACCAAGGTTTTTTTGTCTGTCACCCTTCACCCCTTGCTTGTCTCACAGCCTCCTAACTGATGGGCATGATATTATGTGCCTAACCTGTACAATCTTGTGGTTAAGTATTCACACACAACTATGTTTCATTTCGTGGCGTGCCCTCACCGGCTGTTTGCCCTCTTCCACTCAAGGCGACCCAGTGAAAACCCATCTCAGAAAATGTTATATTTTATTTGTGTTGAGTGGAATTCAAACCCATGACCCATCAATGAAAGGTCGTTCGCACGGAGAGACTATCACTCTGCTGATTCACCCACCAAGGTCCCCGTTAAAACATTAAGTTCTAGACTAGAAATAGTTTTAGACTAGATATGATGTCAGTAAGGAGAGTTACACTAGTTTTAGACTAGATATGATGTCAGTGAGTTGAGTTACAATAGTTTTAGATTAGATATGATGTCAGTAAGTTGAGTTACAATAGTTTTAGACTAGATATGATGTCAGTGAGTTGAGTTACAATAGTTTTGACTAACTAGATAGGATGTCAGTAAGTTGAGTTACAATAGTTTTAGACTAGATATGATGTCAGTAAGGTGAGTTACAATAGTTTTAGACTAGATATGAAGTCAAATTCTGATTATCTGTAAGCTTGTCAGTATTCCATTGCTGGTTTCAGATGTTCAAGTGTTATACTCGCTATTGACCTTCTGCTGAGCTCTAGGGGTGTGTTCTACACTCTCAAAGTGACATTTTTACCTCAATATGTTCGCCCTGTGAAGCCAGATGGACTCTGAAGTATCATACTTACATGCATCTTTTTATTTTGTTAAAATACACTTTTGAATTGGCTAACAATATTCTGAATAAATTGTATAGCTTATTGCCATTAATGGTGATTTCTTATCGCCAGAATGTTGCCCTTTATGATCACAATCATTTCTGCAACATCAGTTTTCCAACAATCTTCCTACACCAGTGATTTTATCGGTCGGTGCAGACTTTCCAGGGGGGTGCTGAACTTTTTTCTTTGTGTATATATTTAAAAAATTTGATTTATTACACAAAACTAACATTCTAATATAAACCCCCTCCCCCGATTCCACTTGTTTTTAATTTAACTCTTCTTCATAGTTTCTTTTGTTCATGAGATGTTTCTCACCCAGTGTGTTTAAACTTATTCCCTTACTACTTATAAAAAAATATATATTTTTAGGCGGATGTTGTTGAACCTCCAGCTGTTATTCCTGCTGTAGTGAATGACTTTGATATTGAAGAGGATGAGGTTGCTATAGAAAACAGGTGATGTCATTCATATTCCTGTGTTTGCATACCCAGCATGGTCATGTTCTCAACTTCCTTCTCTAAACATGACGCCGTCGCTAGTGAACTAATCTTGAGTGTGGCGTAAAAGATTGTTGAAGCAATCAAATTCTAAAAAAGGTTTTGCATTTGATGGCTTCTTCTATTGTTTTTTTTCTTCTCTTGTTTCAGAGAGGAGTATTTAGCGAAGATAGAAAAACGAATTAAAGATTATAAGGTTACAATATTAAACGAAGCCAGGGCTGATAAGAAACTGTTGGTTTTAGACATTGATTATACTCTATTTGGTAAGCATTAACCGGACATTTATCGGGATTGATGGATTTACAATGTTAATTATACAGTATTTCAATAATATTCAAGTTTTCTATGCATTATTTGGTTTCATCCTAAAACACTCATTCAATACAAATATGTTGTTTTAGTAAATTTTCTGCCAGAGGCCTAGATAAAACTTAATGTGTGTAAAGTCATCGGTAAAAGGTTGAAGTGATGAATTGTACAACTGTCCGTAGCTGGTGTTTCACACATGTTGTTCAGATGAATACCCTGCAAGAAATTGTTCACTCTTTATTATATTTAGATTGGAAAATCTCTTTGTATATCATGTTTTCCAATTCTCAGATCACCGTTCATGTGCAGAGACTGGGACAGAACTAATGAGGCCATTTTTACACGAATTTTTAACCAGTGCTTATGAAGATTATGACATAGTTATTTGGTGTAAGTTTGTTCTGTAAATGTATCTTGGATAAAACTTGGGAACCTTTTGTGAAATAACTTCTGGTTATTGGCACTTTATACACACAGTTTATTTGTAGAGTAGAATGATGAATCAATTGCAGAACACACCCCAGAGCCGCTTGTCTCATCGTAGAGTCAAATGAATAACAGAAATAAAGTCATTCCCTTGAAAGAACTCTGATACTTGTTAGCCAAAGAAATAATTATTTTATTTAAAACACTAAAGAAAGTTTTCAAGGTGAATATGCTTACATGAATTATAATTTTAAGGGGTTTGATTGAAAGCATAAAAAACTCAAACATATTTTTTTTCTTACTGCAAAGCATTGTACCAACCCCCTCTTTATGTTCTGACTCTTTCCATGAACTTCCGTTAGAGGATCTTTTCTCCTTTTTGAACATCTTCATATGACTGAAATACTGTTAAGCAGTTGACGTAAAACCCAAATCACTCACCCACTCTCCTTTTTGAGGTTGTTCTGTTTATTCCTGGTTTTTTAGCTGCCACAGGTATGAAGTGGATTGAGGCTAAAATGAAGGAACTGGGAGTGGCGTCACACCCTAGCTACAAAATCTGTTTTTATTTAGATAGTTGTGCAATGATCTCTATTCACACTCCCAAATATGGTTTGGTAGAGGTAGGTATTGTTCTTTTACTTTACCTTTGAATTCTTTACCTTGTGCACTTTGGTATCTTAAATACTGGCATACATAAACAACTCAATTTGTAAATGCTCATTATGTACTTCAACTGAGATGTAAAAGTAAAACAGATCACAAAAAAAGTATTAAAAACATTGATTAAGTACTTATGATTTATTTTATTTACTAAATTATATTTTTTATTTCCAAGTACTGTAAATGAATGATGCTGTTGTTCAAATTGGCCGATTGCAATAATACCATCCAAAATTACTTTCAGTTCCAGCAAATTTTCAATGATTATCAGCAATTGTGATCTCAGATTTTTTCAGGAAGGAACTTATTTCCGTCTTGTGCATGGATTGCATCCACTCATTGCATAGTGTCCACTTGCTCTAACAACATTTAGTTTGCATGTGTGAATTCACTATTGTGAACCTCCAATCACAGTACTTGATTTGTTCAGATAGTTGAATTAAGATTTGTTATTTCTGAATAGGTGAAGCCCCTGGCTGTGATATGGGGAAAGTTTTCCCAATGGAGTGAGAAGAACACAATCATGTTTGACGATATCAGGAGGAACTTTTTGATGAATCCTCAATCAGGATTGAAGGTATTTTTAAATTCTATTTTGGAATGGTGTTACTAAAGCCAAAACACACACATGTTGGACAACTCATGTCCTATGTGTTTTGGCTAAAAGTATTTTTCCATCTGAATAAAATTATCATTTGTAGATAAGCTTTGCAAGAAATAAAGACTGTGTAAAACACATGCTAAGATGACAGATACAACACCTCAATATGTCTGATTCCTAATGAGATACCATATTTAATACTAGATTCAGCCACCTTGGAAAATTGGAGACTTGGGGGAACATTAAGTATGCTAAATACATTAGCCTTACTGACATGTAATCATCATGTACAATCATGACATGTATCTTTCTTAATTTGTTAACTGTTGTTCTCAGCCAAGAGTGTTTATCAGGTGTTATATTCACCTTTGTTTTCTATGACATAACAGATCCGGCCATTCCGAGAAGCTCACTTTAACAGACACAAGGACCGGGAACTGGTCAAACTCTCTGAATATGTCAAACTCATTTCTACTGAGGAAGACTTTTCTATCCTGGATCATAAGCGATGGGAAAAGTAAGAATAGTCATTGTTTATCTGTATTTACATGTAGCTATATGGAAAAAAATATCTAATTTATGTTCTAGTAAGATTTGTTGGAAAACAGAAAGTTGACAGTAACTCGCTGAATTATGTATGTCTTATAGTCTTATTCAAACTGTTGTTTGTGTTTTTTTCAGATATGTGTCAAAAAAGCACCGACACAGAGAAAAAGAATTGCTTCATTATGCGAAGACCTCAAAGGGAGATAATTCACGAGAGAAAGATTCCTCTTGACAAGCTCTGTCATTTCTGTGTCGTTGGCTTTGAACTGTGAAGTTTTGTGATCCAGAAAGATTGTCGATCAGGCTTTTTGATAGAAAGTTATAAAACACCAATTGTATAAAAAGGACAAGTTTCCTTTACAACATGTGGCTATAAGTTGAATATATCCTATTATTGTATTGGTTTTCATAGCCCATGAAGGGCACTTACTTGATTCTTTATTTGGCCATACATGTAGACTGGTATGGTATACTACTGACTTACATTTGAAGTGTTAACAAATGAGAAAGTCTCGCCAGCTTCCTTTACAATGTAGCTCTTACCCCAAGTCTTTTTCCTTATCATCTTGATTGAAAGTGCCATATAACTTATATATATGAACATTACCCTGTGCTACATCAAATAGTCAATCAATCCAGTATTAACAGGAGCTGGCTATCAGACAGGGAAATATTATTTATTTTTACTTACACAGCCTAAAGTGGCATGAGCTGCCAACATGTTGATATTTTTTCTCTCATTTTTGGTCACTATTTCTGTTCGTAAAGGATACAGCCTGTGTGGATTTTCGTCATTCCATTTTAATCATTTAGTTCTACATTGAACTTCAAACCTTCTTATTGTCGTGACGATCATATTTTATGAAAAAAGTGAGAACTCATGCCACTTTAATGCAAATGTTGATGCATGTACCATGGTGAAATTTTATTGTTGAGTTCTCTGTTACACATGAAAAACAGCTGATATTTTCACAAGAGTGAACATGTATTGATGCGAAAGACTTCTGAATTATGACAAGCACTCATATCTTCCAGTTTTCTAGCTTTAGAATTGTTTCTGTTACATTAAGTTTAGTTGGGTAGGAAATGTGCTGCATGAGTGAAATAAAAACATTTATTAGTGATGAATTTCTTTTAAAACGAAAGTCTTGTAAGTTTAGGCTTTTTTCAAGCACACACTATAGTGTACATAAGTGGCATGAGCTGCCAAAATGTTGATATTTTGACGTTAAAACAGAATGTTGAAATTATTGGCTATTTATCTCAAGACGTATGATTAAGAAGCTTTTTAGTGCTTCTAGTCACGAAAAAGTATTGTTTTGAACTATAATGAATGAATGGTCGTCTCGGTGATTTAAATTTTGTTTACTCTTTGGTTCGTACAGGCCACATACTGTATGGATTTTCCTCATTCCAACACCAATTATTTAGTTTTTCGATGGCTTTCAAAGCCTCTTACTGTCGTGACGATCAGAAATTATGAAAAAAGTGTAAATTTTGGCAGCTGGTACCACTTTAAAGCAGTGTCAATAAGTAACTTGGGCCTAAACTTAATGAATGCTTGTCCCGGATTTTCCAGAACATCTTGGGTTCATACAGACCACAGGATCAAACAATATTTTTTATTTCAATGTGAATCATTTATTTTTACTCCTAACCTTGTATTGTCTTGACAATAGAAATTCTTGAAAAAATTGTGAATTTTGAAATATTTCTAGCAGTGGAACCTGGATTGATTCTACACAGGTCGGGGCTACATATTACTTCAGTCCATATAATGAATGTAAGCTAACTTGCAAAACTGTATTGGAAATGAGTTAATTGAATAATTCTGTTCTGTTTGCTGTACACAAAAGTTTGTGATATACATGAAATCGGTTTACAAAATCTTTGATTGATTAAAATTTAAAAACATGCAGGTTTTTGTTACATTACTGAATGTTAGAACAAACATATCTGACCACAAAGAGATGTTAACTGGTAGCTATAAGAACAGTTTAAACTAGTTCAAACGAAATAAATAAAGGAAATATTTTAGAACTTATAAGATGAATATTATGAGATGGCGTATGACATACCCCCTCCATTTAACACGACTGTTTTCTAGATCAAGTCGTCTGAAATTATCCGAGATTATTATACCCCCCGCAACGAAGTTAGGGGGGGGGTATACTGGAATCGGCTTGTCCGTCCGTCCGTCTGTCTGTCTGTAGACACAATTTTGTCCGGACTACTCCTCCTAAGATTTTGCTTTGATTTCAATGAAATTTCACAAATATGTTACCAATGGTATGTAGATGTGCATGCCCAACTTACAGGATGATATTTTCTTTTTTCACATTTTTATGACGTTTTTGACTTATAGGACTTTGCCATTTTTGGGGTCTCATTCCATATGAAGATAGGGTTATTGTGTTATCGCCCCTCCCTCCTCCCTACCTCCCCCCCCCCCCCCCTTCTACTGCCATGAAGTGTTTATGTACGCTCATACATCCGTCCAATCGTTGTTCCCTCTGTATGTCTGTCCGTCCGTCCGTCCATAGACACAGTTTTGTCCAAAATACTCCTCCAATGGGTCTCATTCCATATGAAGACAGGGTTATCATGTTATCGCCCCTCCCTCCCTCCTCCCTACCCCCCTCCCTCCCTCCTCCCTACCCCCCTACCCCCCCCCCCCTTCTGCTGGCATAAAGTTTGTATGTACACACATACATCTGTCTGATTGTTGTGCCCTCCGTCCGTCCGTCCGTCCGTAGACGCAATTTTGTCCAAAATACTCCTCCCAGATGTTGGTTCTTTTTGAATGAAACTTGACAAATGTTACCAATGATATGAAGTTGTCCATGTCCTACTTGCAAGGAGATATTTTTACATATTTATGACATTTTGGACTCCTTTTGACATTTCTCTGTTCTGCCATTTGTCTGTTCATACATTTGTTTGTAGACACAATTTTGTCCCATTGTACAGTTGTACGGTAGTTGCTGTGCTTGTCATATAAGCCTGCATGTTTCATTATTGTGTTTGTGGCACTTTTGATAGCCTGCTTCCTCGTAGTGAGTGCTGGTAACATGATCAGCAAGCAGCCTCATAGTCTACTTTCTTGTTGTCGATGCTAACTAAACATGACCAGCAGGGAGTATTTTGCATGATATTTTGTCTTACTCCATCATTTGTCACAGACGTAGCATTAAATCATGCCCAATTCATGTGTCTCCTCCTCTTGGTGCTGTTTCTCTATCTTTATCATACATGTGCATATACATATCATCCTATGTGCATATTGTTGTACTCTATAAAGCTTGCTTATCATGGCTAAGGGGCTATCCTTTCCCGCTTCCCCGTCTTGCTTACAGTTGCAGTTACAAAAAGATGACCATGCAGAGTTCGTAAATTTGCTATGCTGTTCAATCATTCTCCTAGACTTACATTAACATAGTTTTTTACCCCTCGGGCAAATTTGCCCGAAGGGTATTGTCGTTGCCTCCGTCGTCCGTCTGTCCATTGGTCCTTGTAAACACATTATCTAAAAAAGTCTTTAATTTAACTTTGAAACTTCACATATTTGTTTAATACAGCAAGTACAAGAAGCCTATTGAAAATCAACGCGCTCGGATGTTTTTTTCAAGAGTTATGCCCCTTACATTGCCGACTTTTCTTGCAGAGCGGGGGGTATCTCAGTTATGTCTAGTTTTTTTTGGAGAATAATGTCATTTTGGGTTTCTGGGCCGTATGTAGGAGAATAATGTCATTTTGGGTTTCTGGGCCGTATGTAGGAGACCATTACCATCAGAGTCTCTAATTCAGAATTTGTCCGCCCTATATAACACGGTTTCTAGTCATTTCGTACCCAACCCGTTTCGTACCCTAAGCGCCTCGTACCCTTTCCATTTCAAAATCCATTCTCATAAGCAAACTTAATAAAGGTGTTCGCATTGTAGTTGAGACAGATGAAACCGAGTAGGCATAACATTTCTGTCAAACAAAAAGTATTAACAAAATTAAATAAATGCAATTACTAGTGTTTTTATCTGTTTGTTATGTACGATTGGTAATTAGCCTTCAGATCTATTCAGACATTTTCTGTTTGAATGCAAATTTAGGCCTACTTAGAATTGTTATTCCAAAACATATAAAACACTACACTTTAATTTATATCAGAAGTTACATTCATAGTTGATACAAATTCTTTATTAACAAAATTTCATGTAAAAAACAATTTATAATGGAATTCAAACTTGTCAATTTTATGACAGATCAGAAATCGTCCCTTTATTCTAATCCTGTATCGGCATTATCAATCCAAATAAAGCTGTCCCCCAAAAATCGAAAAGGTACCAAAGAAAGAAATACACGACTTCGCAGGGCCGATTACTCTTAAATTGCTTAGAGAAAACCCACGACCTTCGGCGAGTACCTTCCACATACTGCGTCACAATTTTGACTTGTCTTCTCAGAAGTAAATGAGAGTGGCCTGCCTTGGAAATGTGTCCAATATCCGACAGAGGGCACTTTCATTTGTAAGTCGAACGGAGGCGTGGTGTCGCCATGTGTTCGCGCTCACTTCTGAATTTGCATACTACGAAAACACTTCTCTCACTTACGCTGGCCGCTGCAGAAAATAGTTTAGTTAAAAGTCCCGTGGTTAAGAAAAGGGCCTTATCGATGGGATTAGAAGATGGCATTCAGAAAGCAAAGAGGACGGCTGCTGTTGCAGCAGTTGATAATCACGTCAAGGTAAAATAAAAATAACATTACATTATTAATAATAATATTACAAATACAATAAAAAATCAGGTTATTTTTATTGGTGTCATCATCATGGCCGACACTAGCTGGAGATCTCCTAACTCTGTGGCCAAAGTATATATTGATGATGGGTGACCAACAGACCTGGAGGACCTGCCATATTGAAACGTGTACAGTCGGAGAAACAACACATTTTCTCTCAATTTCTCTAGTAATTTAAGCAACGCAACCGGCCCAAACATTACACACATTCAATTCGATCAGTTTAGTTCGCCATTTCACCAAAACTGACCAATTGCACTCCCAAACTAAGTTCCCAAAACATCCTCAGCCTACCTGTGATATTTTTTGTTGACTTCAAAATTTTATTTTTATATATTTTTCAGGCCTGTACATCACTTCAGGTGCTGGGTATCGGAAGTGGTTCCACAATCATATTTGCTGTTGAAAGACTAGGTATATATTTAGAAATTATGTTTTTCTCTGTAGTAGTTAAAGGAACATACCGTCAAAGTTGTTTTGTTGACCTGCAGATTACTAAGTGATCAATCTTGAACAACTGACCACAAGTCAGTCTAGGACAAAAAAGTACATTTATTTATATTGGAATTCTGTGTTGCTATTTTGTAATTGTTTATATCTGACTGTCACAACAAACAGCTGGTAATGGAGAAAAGTGCATCATGCATCTTGGTCAATCCTATAACAATACTGTTAAAGAGGGAAGGGCCATCAGGTTGGCTAAAACGAATTTTCCCACACATGGTATTATTTTTCCCGGAAAGACGAATCCTAGAAGATGCCTCTGTCCAAATTTCATGAAAATCCTAACGTAGGTTTTCCCGTACGAATTAATTTTTCAAAGGGGGGGCCCTACCAATTATTACAAAATATTTGAAAAACCGCCCAGATCCTCCCTGAGGTTACTGACATGCACATGCGCACTTCATTGTAAACAGTGTTGAAAGGCATAAACATGCCGATCAAAGTTGGAGAGAATGACTCGAAGAAGTTGAGTGTTAATGACGGTAAAAACAAAACAGAGGCCGTAATATCCACAAAGTTTTCACCCGAAAGCAGTTTGGAATACCTTTCCTGACATTAATGGATATGAAAAGGAGAGAAACAACGAGGATCGGGCGATAATCTGGCTTGCCTTCTTCGCTGCACACAGGCGTCAACACAACGGTGCCTCTCACTCAGTACAGGTCTGTCAAATCTTCATTTTATCTTGTACAATTTTTTGTAGGCCTCGTGTTACAAACAAAATTTAGCTTAACTTTATTTCTTTTCAATTTCATGCAGGGTGATGTATTGGTTAGATCATTAGTTATTGATATTTCATTCGGACAAACTAGCTGACAGTGAGAGTGAGTGGTAGTACTTGTACAATCAATGTTGTTGTGGTTGCAGGAAAGTTTCAATAAACAATACATGTATACCGTATATATATGTCCAACCTTGCGTTTACTCACTGGCCTGCCAGAATGATATTAGTCTATGTGCTGCAAATGTCATCACTTTGAGCTCTGTTTTGTGAATTTGTCACTACATACTTTCATGGTATGGTTATTTCAGTTCAGAGTTAACACCTTAGCCCATCCCCAGGTGACTATCCTGCCATTCTGTCAGTGTTGTATTCTTTTGTGTATGACATAAAGCACCTAGTAAATCTGATATTTATTTTAGCACTGTAACTAAGAAAACCTTGTTTTAGTACTATTCCTATTTTTTATATTTTGCAGTGATATGAAAACAAAAGATGGAGCTGTAGGCCTATGGATTGTATTCTGTTGGGGAAGTGCTAAAAATTGACTGAGGCAGAAATGAGGAGTTATTAAGATGTGGCTCACATACATTTAAATCTGTGCCAGCGTATTGACATTACAACTTCAACCTTACTCATTAGCGATGGAAAACCTTGCGAGATGGAGTATTAATTCGTTTTTGAAATAATCATTTTTGACTGGTCATGATGTTTAATTTCTAATCATCACCACTAGACTAGACTGCTAAATTCAGTGACATTAACTGAAAATGATTTCTACCTGGATATAGACATGTTTAAAATATGTCAAAACCAACGTTTGGTGGACTGGTAGTTATGGAAAAGCATATGCTTAGTGTACACATATTAAATTTGTTTTTTGGTGATTGACTTCACATTTAAATGCTGGAATTGTCAGAATAAAACTGTGTTCTTAACAAAGAACCTGTACGATAAATAATCTAGTCGGATATGTTTTATTTTGAAAATCTTCTGCAAATAATCTGAACTAAAATCATCTTTTAGGTTCTTAGGAAACATTCCACCAATTGGTTTTGATTTCAATTCCCACTTTCTTTTAAAAATGCTGGCTTGGTTTACAACTTGATCACTGGCCCAATGTGCTATGTTGTCATGTTGTTATGGATAGTCAAGGGGTTTCCTCCCCAATAAACCTACATGTAGCTAGGCCACCTTATAAACGAAATAGTCCTGAGTGCGAATTAAAACAATGAATAAATCAATCTTAGAAACCTGCAAGTTCTCAACAATCACACTTGCGTACACATTCATATACCACCCCACTGACCTCGATAGATTCATTCATGTCTGGAGTAAAGCCGAAACTCTCACCCTTTGGCAGGTACCTAAAAATCTATTCAATTTGGACTGAATTGGATTCGAACTTGGGACCCACTTGTGGAAAGCTGGTGATGATGTGAGAATCATCACTACACACAATATCCCTTCTTCAAGCAAAGAAGGGGCCTCCGTGGCTCAGTAGGTAGAGCGTTGGACGCTCAATCCGAACAGCCTTCCACCAATGGGTCGCGGGTTCGAATCCCACTCAGTCCAAAAAATTGGAAAATTTTCTGACTGGGTTTTCACTCGAACGAACTATGTGGGATGGTTGCCAGTTACCAGCGGAAGGTCGTGGGTTTCCTCCGGGCATAGAGACCGGTTTCCTCCCACAATAAAACTGGCAACGCCGCCATATAAGCGAAATAATCTTGAGCGCGGCGTAAAACAACACAATCAATCAATCAAGCAAAGAAAGGCGTTCGGCTCAGTTGGCAGAGTGATAGTCTCTTTGTTACTAGGTACTTACCGAATGTTGGGTGTTTCCTCTGGTCAGAGCCCAGTGTCCGCCTCCACTAAACTTGGCAATGCTACCATATAAGGGAAATACTATTCAGTGTGGCATAAATATCAATCAATCAAAGAAAGAAGGGACCTCGGCTCAGTTGGCAGAGTGATAGTCTCTTTGTTACTAGGTACTTACCGAAGGTCGGGTGTTTCCTCTGGGCTCTGGGCAGAGCCCAGTTTCCTCCTCCACTAAACATGGCAATGCTGCCATATAAGTCAAGTAATATTCAGTGTGGCGTAAACATCAATCAATCAAAGAAAGAAGGGTCTCTGTGGCTCAGTTGGCTAAGTGATAGTTTTTCAGTCCGACAAACACTTTCCGTTCATGGGTCGTGGGTTCAAATCCCACTCAGACCAAATAAAATTTCGAAATTTCTGAGTAAGTTTTTCACTCTGTCTGCCTATGTGAAAGAGATACCAGGTACTCGCTGAAGGTTGGGTGTTTCTTTCGAGAAGAGCTCCATTCCCCTCTCCAGTAAACTTGGCAACGCCACTATATAAGTGAAGTAATCTTGAGTGTGACTAAAAACACCAATCAATTAAACAAAGAAAGGACCTCAATGGCTCAGTGGGCAGAGCGATGGATTCTCAGTTTGACCCAGGCCTTCCATCTATGTGTCGACTCGCGGCCTCAGGTCAAATAAAATTGAAAAATCTCTGTGGGTTTTTCACCCTGTCGACCAATGTGGAAAACTTACGAGGAACTCTCCGAAGGTCAGGGGTTTCCTCCGACAGAGCCCAGTTTCCTCCCGCACTAAACTAATTTTCTGTGCAGCATAAAACATCGATCTATCAAACAAACATGGGACCTCGCTGGCTCAGTGATGGTTTCTCAGTGATTCAGACATTCAAGTCATGAGTTGCAGGTTCGAGTCCAACTCCGACCAAATAAAATTGAAATATTTCTGAGTGAGATTTTTCTCAATCGCCGTATGTAGAAGAGTTGACAGGCAATTGTCGAAGGATCAGGATTTTCCTCTCACACTAAACCTGGCAAGGCTGCCATATTAGTGATATAATCATCAATCCATCAAACAAAGTAGAAATGAAAACAAAATCTTTCTTTTTGTTATACATGTATATTTTATTTTTTTAAATGGACAGGAATCAAACTTTTTGATTCGTTTATTATGTTTGAAACCACATATCATTGATGAGCCTTATCATAACTTACGTACATAGCATATGTATTTTAAAGTCTCTTCCTAATAGCCCAAATAAGAAATTGGGCTTTCTTTTCTCACCCATTCCTTTTACTGAATTGTCTGTGTTGTTTATAAATAATCAGATCTGTACACTGGATTCCATTCAATTTTGTTTTCTTTGATCTTGCTCTTGAAGCAACTGAGAAATCTTTGAAACCTTGCATTAGTTTTGAATTATCCTCCAGTCAAGTTGTTCAAGACTGTTGAAAAAATAAACAACAGTGCACTGTCATTATTATGTAGTGAATTTTTTATAACATAAATTATAAAGTTTTATTTTAGATGATGAAAATCAAACCTTGAAGATGCATTTAGAGCAGTTTTACACCAAGTATTATACTGAATGGTTTTCTATGTCACACTCAATTTTATTTCATTTATATGATTGATTGATTGTTTGGTGTTTTACGCCGCACTCAAGATTATTTCACTTATATGACGGCGTTGCCAGTTTTATTGTGGGAGGAAACCGGGCTCTATGCCCGGAGGAAACCCACGACCTTCCGTTGGTAACTGGCAACCATCCCACATAGGTCGTTCGAGTGAAAACCCAGTCAGAAAATTCTCCAATTTTTTTGACTGGGTGGGAATCGAACCCGCGATCTATTGGTGGAATTCGTTTATATGACTTTGTTGCAAATTTAGATCGAGAGGGGTACATCATTTAAAATGTTCTCCGTATTACATACAGTTTGACTTTTGATTAATTGGAGAGTAGACCAAATACCCACAAGTGGGGTGGATTGGAATGACTTGACAAGTAAAATACCATTCTTCAAGTATATAGATGATTTGTAAATATACAAACCTATTACTTACTATACTATTTACGAAATTAAGCCTCTTGTATATGTACTTACTATTCGTATGCTTGTCTATTTGCATTCCACATTTACTACCTGTCCCACAATGCCAGTCAGTCACAGAACAAATCCACGCTTAGTTCGACTCAGAGTTAGAAAGAAGTTAGACCAAGAGTAGAAATAAAACAGATCGAGACGACGAGAGACTAGAACGTTTGTGGAAGATCTATTGGCTTCTAATTTCACCTTCAAATAAAACAAAAAATCACCAATAGTAAGATAGTACAGGACAGATATAAATTGCCTTTTTTAATAAGCTAAAACCACTGTGAAATAACACCGACACTCGATTTCGATCGACGTGTCGTTGTTGTTGTGATGTGCACACACTCAGCTTGCACTACGAGGCTGGTATTTCATTTAATCATCCAAAGATTAGTTAGCCGCAAATCTACGTTGGTTGCATAATTCCGATTATTCGACAAAACAACAAGAAATCAAGTGAAAATCAACTTACGCTTTGATATTCCTTTGTATTCAAACAGCTCCTTTCAAACATGTGACTTTGTTATGACAAGCAGACGGAAGACTCTACTGCGCATGTCAAGGCGGAGACTATAGAAATTCGTTTCGATAATTGACAGATGAACTTCATGAAGGAAGTTTAATTTTTACTCTAATTACTTAATTAAATCAATGAAACATTGGGTCATTAGTTAAGTTTGCCCACAACTCTCATTTACCACTAAAAACGATTGTGATTTGGACAAAGCCTATAACTTTACTGAAGCTCGTGGCCCTTCCCGCTTTAAAAGAAGGAAAATGAATTCCCCCAAAAACTCAATATCAAATAGAGCCTGGCAATTTAAGTGATTTATTATCTGGGGTATTTTGGGCAACTGAACATTGTTTATGTCTATGCAGTTTAGCACCGGTATCGGAGTGGAAATGTTGACAATTTTTTTTACCTTAGCTCTAATATAAAAATTGACTTTTTCAATCTATGAATAGAGAAACATACATGTACCGTAGTCATTTTTTTGTTTTGCCAGCTGAGAGAGTAAAGCAGGAGGGTCTCAATGTAGTTTGCATTCCCACATCATTCCAGGTCAGTGTCCATGATTTCAGCATTTAGCGGGGGCCTCTGTGGCTCAGTAGGTAAAGTGTTGGACGCTCAATCCGAACAGCCTTCCACCAGTGGGTCGCAGGTTCGAATCCTACTCAGTCCAAAAAAAAAAATTTGAAAATTTTCTGACTGTGTTTTCACTTGAACGACCTATGTGGAATGGTTGCCAGTTACCACCGGAAGGTTGTGGGTTTCCTTTGGGCATAGAGCCTGGTTTCCTCCCACAATAAAACTGGCAATGCCGCCATATTAGTGAAATAATCTTGAGCGTGGCGTAAATCACCAAACAATCAATCAATCACCCACTCTTATCATTGTTTGTAAACCAGATACTCTCACAGAACATTTCTGACCAGGGTTTGATCAGTCATTTAGCCCAGGTCAACCATGTAGGAAAACCACATATATCATTTCTCACTATTCACCATATCTCACTCGTAATTGTGCAGATTAAAATTGGATTTACAACGAAGGAATGGTTTAAATTCCTAAGCAAAGTAAATTTAGGTCAGTGACCTGTAACAAATTCAGCATTTCTGCTAACAAAACAAAATCTGTTATGACAAACTGATATGGTAAAAACACTCCCTCCACAGGATGTTGGCAAAAATAACAGCCAAGCCTAATATTGTTATTCAACATGTAACTGGATAACAATAAGACCCAATTATGTGTACTCTACATGAGAAGTAAGTTTTCTGGGTGTTCAAGTCAAAATTAATTCAACAACTTATTGTGTAGCATTTTGTTGTATCACTGGTGTAACCTCCACTTTTGTTTACTTGGCTTGGTGGAGTGATATGATTGGGTGGTGAGAGATATTCTTAACCACTGACCTAGCATGGAGGAAAATTAAGTATGCCAAATACATTAGCCTTCCTGACGTTCATATGGTCTGTGGAGGTTTTAATGTTAAAATTAAGGTGCGATGGGGGTTGGTAAGATCTTTTGGTCAGTTGGTACTTTTTGTAGCTGTTGAGTGAGACGTTAAGCCCCAATCAATCAATCAATGTTAACAGCTAAGTGGGTGATGAGCCATATGCTTGGCTGATCACTGGGTGTTGAGCCATATGCTTGGTCGCTCAGTGGGCAATAAGCGATGTGCTTGGCTGGTCAGTTGGTGGTGAGCAATATGCTTGGCTGCTCAGTGAGTGGTGAGCAATATGCTTGGCTGCTCAGTGAGTGGTGAGCAATATGCTTGGCTGGTCAGTGTGTGGTGAGCTATATGCTTGGCTGCTCAGTGAGTGGTGAGCAATATGCTTGGCTGCTCAGTGAGTGGTGAGCAATATGCTTGGCTGCTCAGTGAGTGGTGAGCAATATGCTTGGCTGGTCAGTGGGTGTTGAGCGATATGCTTGGCCGCTCAGTGAGGGGTGAGCAATATGCTTGGCTGGTCAGTGGGTGGTGAGCAATATGCTTGGCTGATCAGTGGGTGGTGAGCAATATGCTTGGCTGGTCAGTGGGTGTTGAGCGATATGCTTGGCTGGTCAGTGGGTGTTGAGCGATATGCTTGGCCGCTCAGTGAGGGGTGAGCATATGCTTGGCTGGTCAGTGGGTGTTGAGCGATATGCTTGGCTGGTCAGTGGGTAGTGAGCGATATTTGCTTTCACCGATCGCTTTTTTCCATCGATTGGTTTTGTGTTCGAACTCCGCTCAGAAAAATCACTTTATTGCCCTTGATATTAGGAAGGTGGTCAGCCATAGATTTGGATTTCCTCCACAAAGTCTTCCCTAATATAAAATCAACAATCAATTAGTTTAAAAACCTCAAGACCGACATTTTCTAGTTTAAAATCTATTTGTGTCCTTAGATCTACCTTCAATCATAAAATATTAATTAATCTAATGTGTAAACTTCATTCTTTCTGTTTTTGTGCTAGGCTGAACAAGCCTTAACTACAGCTGGTCTACCTCTGGGGAAATTAGACACTTATCCACAGGTATGGTATATCCCCTTCTTATTTGATTTGATTTGATTTTGTTTAGTCACCATAAAAGATCTAAACAAATGAAGTAGTATTTACGAAGCTATACAATGGCGAGAATAAAGCTTATTTACTCTTTCTATTTACGTTTTTTGATACTGGTTTCTAAACTAAACCTGTGTACACCTCCATAAAGGGGAAATAATCTTTGGGAGGGAAACTACACCCATCCCTTTTAAGGCTGTGTCACAATTTCATTGATTTCTGTTTTAACAGCCATCATTATGGAGAGCTTGATCTTTGGAAACCTCATATGTCAAAGATTGAAGTGATGGGTTATAAGTTCTTCTGATTAATTTGTCCACATATATTTATGAACACTGGCGCTATAACGTAGCTGTTTGGCCACCATTCTAAATAAGTTGAATTAAATGATAAACTAGTTTTCAAAACACTTACATTTGGAAGTTGTTTAAATTAGCTTTAGAGTTAAAATTGTATTGACAAGTAAAAAGAACCCTAATTTTAAAGTAGGCCTTGTTACCTGCAACCGACAATATCTTAATTGACGTCTCAAGTGGAACTTCAAACCCCAATCTATCTATGAATCCAACACGTAGATGAAATTCCACTTTCATTTTGCCAGATTGACATTGCCTTAGATGGAGCAGATGAGGTGGACTCCAGTCTAAACTGTATAAAGGGGGGAGGAGGATGCCTTACTCAGGAGAAAATCATTGCTTCCTGTACTAATGAATTTGTTGTCATTGCTGATTCCAGGTAGGCTAATAATGTCTTCTAGTACTGATAGTGAAACATTATTTCTAAAAATATTTCATGAGCAAAGAAAATAAACATCCACAAATTTCCTGTCACCTGCACTGTCATCACACCTGTGGGGAGCCTTTATCGTTCTAATGTGACCCTCCGTTCTGACGGGGTAGAACATCATCTGTCATCGGATATCGCTAAATCCTGCGGTAGACTTCCTATAGGGTTGACTTGTACAGACAGATTGTTTCTTTCTTTTAGCCTTGGGGGAAGGAGGGGGGTCTCTGTGGCTCAGTCTGCTCAGTGATAGTCTCTCATTCCGACAAAGGCCTTTCATTGATGGTTTGCGGGTTAAATAAAATTTCTGAATGAGTTTTTCACTCTGCCTATGTGAAAGAGTCGCCAGGTACTGAACTGGGCGAAGAACCGAGTTTCCCCCCCCACTCAATAAATGAATTTTTTAGTCCACCTGTACTCTGGGTTTGATTTTATAATCAAAAGTATACAAGAAGAACTGATGTCTACTACTTCTACTTGGGCTGGCTTAGTGATCATCATTACTCTATAGTAAGCTTGATTTTGAGATGTAATTGGTCTTGAGGAAATGTCAACCAAACAATTCAGATGTACCACAAAAATAACCTCTTTAGATTGTACAACAGCATATCATGATATTTGCAAAAAAATTGGAAAATTTTCTTACTGGGTTTTCACTCGAACGACCTATGTTGGATGGTTGCCAGTTGAATTGAATTGACACTAAATTCCCACACTAAAACTGGCAACGCCGCCACATAAGTGAAATAATCTTGAGCGCGGCGTAAAACATCAATCATTTAATTATGATATTTGCTCTTCTCTCCAGAAATATATTATTTGTTATTCATCTATTCTTATGGATTATACACACAGTTTGTGAACATAATTATTTGCTTGCTTGGCACAAGAAAGTGTGCCTTATCTCAAAAGTTAGACTGCTGTATGATATTTGTCTTCATTTACTTTTCAGAAAAGATTCCAAGTTTTTGGGAGAGCGATGGGATAAAGGTATTCCCATAGAGGTGATCCCAATGGCTGTCCGTCCTACACAGTTAAAGATAGAAAAGTTATATGGTGGTAAAGCCATTCTCAGAATGGCAGTCAGGAAAGCAGTAAGTCTTTTGTCAAGTTATTTCCCAGTCAAATAAGAGATCTTTACAGATGACTTGCCGGTTCAAATAACATAACAGCCTCCGCAATAATTGGAATTAAGTTGCTGGAGTGAAATATTCTTTAAACACCAACTATTCTAGTACTACATAACAGAACCAATTCTAAACAAAAAATGGGAAATTTCTGAGTGGACTTTTCATTTGATTGCTGTATGTGGAAGAGTCGCCAGGTACTCTACGAAGGTCGGGGGTTTCCTCCAGACAAGGAGGCCATCTTCTGCCCCCACTAAACCTGACAACGCAACCATATAATTGAATAATCTTGAGTGTGTGGTAAAACATCTATCCAAGTGCAAAAACCCATTTTCTTCCCCTATCTTCCTTACATAGAAACATTTACATCGAAACTCATCATGACTCTCAAATTGTATTCTTTGTTTATTTTCTCTTTCTAGGGCCCAGTGGTTACAGATAATGGTAATTTTATATTGGATTGGAAGTTTGAGAACAATTCTGAGAAGTGGAGTGATATCAACACACGTATAACCATGATTCCAGGTACTCTCTTCTTGGATTTTGTTCAGGGCATAGAGCCCAGTTTCTTACCCTGATGGGATGGTTGCCAGCTACCAACGGAAGGTCGTGGGTTCCCTCCGGGCATAGAGCCCGGTTTCCTCCCACAATAAAACTGGCAACGCCGCCATATAAGTGAAATATTCTTGAGCGCGGCGTAAAACACCAAACAATCAATCTTACCCTGATAATACACCCTTGGGCTGGGGGGTATAGTGGCTTTGATTTAGCCATGTTTGCTGACCTGTCAAAAGGTAGCTTTAAGTATGCGGGATACATTAGCTTTCCTGACATTTTATGGCCTGTGAAGCCTGATATCCAAATTAAAGTGGGGAAGAGGGGTGATCTGTTGGTCGGTTGGTACTTTTGTTACTATATGACCTGGCAACATTGCATATAAGTGAAATAATCAATCAAACTCTAATTGATCTAATAATCAATCTAATTGTTAGAGGCTGGTTTTCACTCTATCAGCTAAAATGGACGGTGGTCAAACTAAAGAAACTTACATGTACACTCTGGCTGCCGGCTGGTCCATGTTATGGGCCTATGCCCAGCTGTAAATGCTACCATATAGGTGTAATGATGTTATATTTTACAGGAATGTTATATCAGTGATTTAAACACTAATGAATTCCTGTCTTTTTTCCCACAGGTGTTGTAGATACAGGTTTATTTATCAACATGGCTAACATAGCTTACTTCGGCAGTATCAAGGATGGAAGTGTCTTTACCAGAGTACCAGATACAACACAGAACAGTTAACACAAAGTTTTAATTAAATTTTCACTTCTCAGTATTTTCATGTTCATTCTCCACTTTAATAGTGAATTATTTGGTCAAAGGTTACATCGTTACAATTGATATCTCCTGGAATATTCATCATATCGTTTCATCCTTCATTACATTGACTTTTATTGAAACTACTTCATTATAGATCAAAATATTGTCGTCTACTGTGCCGTTATCGGCCCTTTATTTTTATTCATCTATGAGAAAACATATCAACTATGATCATGAATTTATTACAGATTTTTAATTATTTTTAGCCATACTTGTTTATTTGCCTTAATGTTTAAGTTCTATAAAAAAAAAAGATTGTATGATTGAGAAAAGAGAATGTTGTGTTTAAATGACCGAGAGAAAACCCAAGCAATAAGTTTGTGAACGTCAATCACATCAAAGATTATATGGTGTTTGGTGCTCCCTTCGAAAGGTATTCAGGGTTCAAAGGTCACTGGTGATTATTTAATTACCAGATCCTGCTATAATTGGCATAGGTGGGACAGTTGTCAAGTTGGAGGCAAGCTGGGAAGTTTTCTTCTGGCAGGCGGTCCAGTTTTCACACATCATTATGACAGATGCTGCCTCCAACAAAGTGGTATTGAGTATCGATTCCGGAACATTGATGAGATAGTCTTTTTTTCCTCTCTCTCTCTGTTGTCTCTAACATATCTCTAAAACGGAAAGGCCAATTATATTACCAGGGAAATGTTGACCCTAAAATACTGGTATCCGATACATTTTAAGAGGTTAACATTGTATTCTTCTTCAAAATTACATTTTATTGTAGATATATAATAATCTTCATCCCCCTTTTGTTCCCATAAAACTTATATGCTACTATGTAAGAAACTAATCGTATATTTACAGCTTTTAATCAGAAAATGAGTTTTGATATAAACTGATTAGTTTTCTTGTTCTATTTTTTTTTTTTTTAATTTTACAGGTCTAAATTTTATCTTGGCAAATATTACATTGAAATCCATTTCTTCTATGTTTTTTTTTTATAGAATATTTTCTCATTGTTATTTTTTTTTAATCATCATAATATTCCATTTTTTCTTATCTACGTAAAATTTATGGTTAATTTAGTTAATAACAATCAAGATTGCTGAGTGTGGTACATTAATGATATGTGAACATCCGCAGGTGTGTTACAGATTATCGATCTAACAGCGATGTGCTATTGTGTTATAGAAAAAAGAAAATTTTGGGGTCACCCAAGGGAAACAACTTGTACTCGCTGAGTTATTCGCCTTGTTTTGCTCACTGGTACTCTAAGCATGTTACGTTCTTTTCTGAAGGAATATTTTATATTTTTTATTCTTTTGCTGGTCACATGTTCATCATTTGTAAATGTTTTCATAAACCCATAATCATCCATATGTCATTTCATAGGTTTTATTTCCACTTGCCTTCAGCAGTTAATCGGGATAAATTTCAATAAAGTATTCAATCTGGAATGACGTTTCCTTTTCATGTTTAAATTTCTACGTGTGTCATAATGACGTCAGAAATCTTAAATATCATGTAAAAACACTGCTTCTCAGAAGTTCACTTAATTTCTAGCTGCGACAAGCAGCATTATAAATCGCTTTGTCTGTCATTCAAATATTTGACACATCACTTAAAAAAAGTCGGTCGTATTATGGTATCACCAGCGCCGTCCGTCCGTCCGGCCGGCTGTCCGTCCCGGATTCCCTTCCGCTCCATAACTTGAAGAGTTTTGATCTAATCTTTAGAATTCTTTCACAACATATACCTTGTGGGTAGAAGGTGTGTCATGAACCATTTATGACATCGTCGATTGCATAATGTGGCTTCTACATTGGATTATGTAGTATTCTGTCTTAATCTATATCTTCGTTCCCTTCCGCTCCATAACTTGAAGAGTTTTGATCCGATCTTTATAATTTTTTTTTACAACATATACTTTAGGGGTAGAAGGTGTGTCATGAACCATTAAGAACATTGTCCATTGCATAATATGGCTTCCACATTGGATTATATAATATTCTGTCTTAGTCTATATCTTCGTTCCCTTTCGCTTCATAACTTGAAAAGTTTTGATCCGATCTTGACAATTTTTTCAGAGTATATACCTTATGGGCAGACGGTGTGTCATGTACCATTTCTGACTTCACCCGTTGCATAATATGGCAACCATATAGGGTTATGTAATATTCCTTTCCGCTCCATAACTTCTAAAGTTTTGATCCGATCTCACCATTTTTTTCAGAGTATATACCTTATGGGCAGACGGTGTTTCACATACCAATTCTGACATCACCTGTTGCATATTAACATGGCAGCCATATTGGATTATGTAATATTCCCTTTCGGCTCCAGAACTTCTTTCGTTTTGATATAATCTTTACAATTCTTTTAGAGTATATATACCTTATACATGTAGGTAGATGATGTGTCGCATACCAAATACGATTTGGGTCCACATATTTTTTTTGTGTTTTCAAGAGTTTTATTTTATCAGAAATGTGTACCTGATGTTTAATATATATACATTGATATATATCAATGCTTTTTTTAGTACACTTGGTACAGAGTAATACTGGAAGCCAGTTAATTTATACATTCTGAGACTGTTTTCTTGGATAGTTTAATGAGCACTACAATAACAAAAAAAGATAATTTTTCACAGCTTTATTGCCCATCTGGTATTTATCAGAGTGGCTGTATAAATAGAGATAAGGAACATCCCACACAAGGTTTGTATATTTACACACCATTGTATCAGTGGTCAGCCTGAAGTTTGTTTGCTTTGTACTAAAACTATTACAGCCAAGTCCAATAGAACAGTGTCCAAGTCAAAACTGTTAAAAGTCTATTGCATAGATTGCTCCTTCCCAATTATGGAACATAATAGCAATGCCAAAACAGCCACAATATTTCAGTTTTTGCAATTAAAATGTAATTGAATTTACATATGTGTACAATAAAGGTATTGGTATTTAGTTGCAGCTTCATCAAATTCAGAAAAGAAAAACTTCTAATGTGAACAAGAAATTTCAATTGATGAAATTAAAACAAATGTTATTTTAAATGTAACGTAATTAATCGTAGCGGTGAGACTTTGCCACGGCGGGCGTATGTTGAGTTTACTAAAACTCTTGTTAAGATTGCATCCCTTACTAGGACCTAAAGTACTTTGGTATTTAAAATGGCTTCATCCGCCAGTAATGCCGTGAAACAAATATCTTCATTTGTCTAGTTGGGTGACGTTGGTCTATGCTTTTTTTTGTCTTTATTCACTTAACAGTTTTTGGCGAATAGCTAACAGTGGTTTGAATTATTAACCCAACAGAATGATTTGTATCGTTTGGGTGATGATAGGTTAATTGACTATAATGTAAAATGATAACATATAACTGAAAACCATATCAGACATTTTTATTCCATTCATAACTGACCGGTTAATTCACAACTTGTATATTATTATGTATAACAATGAAAAGAAATACAATATAAAAAAGAAATCCACATTTTGAGGAAAATAATGGGTTCGTTCTCCTAAAAACGGGTCAAAACTATAGCCTAACCATGCTATATACCCCTTGCTGTATACTATCAAAAGTAATAGAGAACTTACTATCTAAAAAAATAAACAAATATACATGAGTTTGTGCTGTATAGGTAGTGTTACAATTTCCACCAATCCACCCCTATATATCCAAGCCAATAAAAATCACAGGGTTTTTCATGTAGGAATGAATTATTTTTTGTAATGCAAGTAATGCCGGTTTATAATCATACTTAATTGACCTAATCTAGTGAACAAAAAGAAACAATTTTCTGAATTAAACCATCAAATTCCAATCATTATGTACTTTCTGTAATGAATTCAGTGAACAACTCGATCACTTTGCATGAACGGTTTAATGAACTCAATCTTTAAACTATAGGCAGAGAAAACCTAAAATTGAATGAGGATTAACGTCGTTTTAAACATTTCAGTTTATCGTAACGATTTTGAAGCCAAGATTGAATGAAGTATTGTTTATGCGAGAACCGTCATTATTTTTGCCCAATCTACACAGAAACGAAAACGAAAGTTAACGAAACTTTTTTTCTGTAATAGGTTGAAATAATATTTGATTTCCAGTTGAGCGGTTAATTTCAATAAATCTAGCAGAGTAAAACGAAATAAAGCGAAACTAATCTGTTATAAGCCTTAATTTAATGAGTTTTGAATCTGCCCGAATAGTTATTTCGTTCAATCTGTTCTATAAAAAACGAAATCGAAAGTCCAATGGAACGAAACTATTTTCTATTGTAGATTGAATGAAATATGATTTTCGTGTGAACAATACATTTCAATTAATCTATAACAAAGCAAAACGAAATCGAAAGTTAAATGAAACAAACTTATTTTCTGTTACAGATTGAAATGAAATGTGATTTTCGTGTGAACAATACATTTCAACTGATCTATAACAAAGCAAAACGAAATCGAAAGTTTGCATAAACAGTAAATTTATCTGAATTAATCTAGTCGTCGAACTCGTAATGGCAAAGAAACGAAAATTTTTCAATAACGAGTTAAAGGAATGATAAAATTGATTTTGGTGCATGTGAATTGTTAATTTCAATCTATCAAGTCGAGCAAATCGAAACCAAAAGTGAAACGAAACGTAACTATTTTCTGTTGTAGATTGAAATAATGCTCTTGTGAACAGTCAATTGTGTAGCAAAACAAATTCGAAATGAAATGAAACGAAAATTGTTACTGGAATAAACTTCTGCCATATAGCCTATAACATGATTACTTAACGCTGTGTTCAACGCCCACGTCCACTCCAGCAGAACAAAATAAAATGAAACAAAATAATTTACCGTAATAGACTTGACTTTGGTAGGTTAAGTAAAATTTGACTCAATTGGTTTACAGAAAAAGAGAACGAAACATTTTCTGTAATAAGCCTTGCTGGAACGAATTATTTGGCTTTGTAGTCTTACACAGTAAGTAAGGCCTAAAGCAGATAAAGTCGAAAGCAAAATGTGACAAAACCATTTTTCTGTACAAGATTTAGCGAATAATTGCAGGTTTTGGTGGGAACACTCAATCCATGGTTGAAGAAAATTTGAGATTGAAATAGTGAAAGCAATTTGTCTAAAAGTTGGAGACTGGATAATTAATATTCCATTCAATGTAAGAATCACGAATGGCAGTAGAATGGTGGGATTCATGTTTTTTGTCTTTTAAACAAGATTATCAAACATCTTAAACGTTTTGCTTGTTTTCAAGTATAAAAAAATGATATCTGTCAGCTTCATGCACCTTTCTGTTTTTCCCAAAAAATAAATAGCAATAAACTCTATTAATATTAGAGGTCTGTGAGTAATATATCTACCAATATTAAACACTTCATATATATATATAGTAGTCTAGAAATGGCTCAACAAAATGTACCATTTCTCTCGATGTAAATGTTACACAGCCTAACGGTTCCGTTCTTGTCAGCTTCCAATAACTTTGGAGATCACTGAACAAGGTTTCCCACTTCTTGACGTCATCATTTGTGGCACAATAACGTACCTTTGAATTTTGGCAGTTTGTTTAATCCTCACCTTTGAAATCTTTATTATCACGAAATCGAAGTTTGGTCCTCGAGAACAGGCCGAATGGTTCACAATTTTTCACTTTAACATTGACATTTTGCTCAAAAGAAACATACAGTTGTGTTAGCTAATTTGTAAGCCACGATTTACACCACAAGATAGTATCCATCTCCACTTCATCCATTACGACAGTATGTACAATGTGAACAGAATTGATCTCCAATGTATTACAAAGTATTACATCTTAATGAGTCTACTAACAGTTTAATTCTCAACACTATATACGTACATGTAAATGTATCTCTCTATTCTTTGAGTGACTTTTCAGTCAAGCCATGATTTGCGAGGTTGTCTGAGACATTCTGTCCAAGTGATCGTCTCTGGAACTCGGACCATTGATCCCTTTATCCTTAACCACAATGTTCACGACCCTCATACGATTAAGCCGTGATGTGGACTGTATATCTTCCACCCAGTGCCTTATTCGGTTCTCACGGGGGTTAATACGTCTATTCAGACTTTCCTTCGAGTCGACAGACGTCCACCAGGAATCGTGGATCTCTAGGTTTCGGGTGGTTAATGATACCGGTGGCATAGAATCCATTTTCGCCAGGATTTCCGCTGGATTTCCTTCAACAACGTATGTTTTAATGACATTAGGTCTGGGGGCGTCTTCTTTTGTGTATCGAAGGTTCCTCGTGAAGTACTCCTCTGCTTTCTCTGCTAATCCACGTGATATCCGTCTTTCTTGTTCCAATAAACTGTTTTCTTTCCGAAAAGAGCTTCTAACATCAGCATGAATCTCTTTCGTATGTAACGAACTTTGCCGTGACTGTCGCTCAATTCGACCTGATTGAAGTGTATGATTTTGTTGTATAGCATTTGGTTTAAGTTGAGAATTCACATTGGAATCGAACCGCCTAATAACGCAATCCTCTGTCAAGGCTGTGTTTTCAGACGAGAACTTGGAATTCAGGTTATTCTGAAGTTTTCTTCTGAACATAGAAAATGTATTATTTATAGGATTTTGTACTCTTTTAACTACACGGATGGGCCTTGATGCTATCAAATCTTGGGTTGTATTTTCTCTACCTAGAGGTGTGCCAGTTACCTGGCATGAAGAGGGTTCCCTTTGCGATGGTTTCGGAATACTGGCTACCACAGTATGATCGGCTGTTAAGAACTTGACACTTTTCTTGGCGCTGTTAACTAAGCTGGATCTCTGACGCTTTAAGTCTGATTCTGCTTGAATCGTCCCGGTGAGGTTTCTGAGGATCGGTCGTTCAGGATTACGGCGATCTAAGGACCCTTTCACCGCCGGTAATATTCCATCTGGAATCTCTGCACGTCCATCACGATATTTCTCGCCATTGTCTGTTGGCCTTGGTTTTATTATTTTGTTTGTCACATCCCTAAACGGGAGTTGTTTCCTATTCCCACCGGGTGATCCAATGTCGTGGATTTTTAACTCAACAGTCCGTTGTTTTTCGTTGTGACGTGTGACAGACAATTTTTGCTTGGTTACCGGGGTTCTCGTTAGGAAGAGAGGTCCCGCTGGCGTTGGGGGTCGATCCATGGCTTACTAAACAGACCAAAAGAAACTTCAATAAGCGGAATCAAATGACGTGAATGAGAGTTCATTGCATATAGATAGATTGATTGATTGATGTTTTAGGCCGCGCTAAAGCCTGTTTCATTTATTTGGCAGAGTTACCAGGTTTAGTGGTGGGGGAACCGGGCTCTTTATCCGGAGGAAACACCGACCTACGGTGAGTACCTGGCAACTCATCAATATACAGCGATCGAGAGAAACAACCACTCGGAATTCTTTAATTGATTGGTCGGAGTGGGAGTCGATCCCCTGCCGCATGGCCTGTATTGGGCTGAGGGACTATCACTCTAACCATGACACAGAAGCCCCGGTTGTATATAGATACTTTTAGATAACTTTTAAGAAGAAACTTGTCAAATGATTGTTTTTAGTTCAAATGAAAAATGTACAATGCCTTTTTAACAAACCTGGGCCTGGATGTTTCTGCAGGTGTGTGGATTCGGAGTGTCCATTTCAACTGAGATGTTTTCCGATCAAGTTTAATGTTGAGGATCGATTTATCTCACCTTATACATATTGTTTTGATCAAGCCATTGGTTTCTTTAGGTGAATTAATAACACACTTGGAATGAAAAATACGATGATAAAGTATTTTTCTGGTATAAAGTTCCAACTATGATTGCCAATTACCCCACAAACTATCACAGATTAAAGCCTATTAATACTTAGTTATCACAGGTGTATAACGGTTAATATGGAGTATTGAGTTTCAAGATTTAACATTACTGTCACGGAGTTCTGACTTTATTCAAACCCTTTACAGACCGAGATAGTCCAATGAAACTTGATACAAAAGTTGGCTAACGTTCCTATATATATCATCAAAACTACCGTGCATGGTTTAATATAAATATCCGCGTTCTAAGTCCGTAACACAAGGCAATAGGCCTATAGTGAATGAGACCACATATTGTTTCTAATTTGATGTGATCAATCTGTCCTGCCTGCTCTAATACATATACGAATACCCGCCCAGAAAAAAAAAAACACTTTGAGAATTTACACAAACATTAAATTAAAAACCATTAAAAACAATTTTAAAATCCGACATTGTCCCTTAAAAATCAACATACCGGCACAAGAATAAATGTTGAATACTAAATGTTCCACACTCGAATGGAACGTATTGATTCGATTTAATGTAGATTTTAAGCACGGGGTGGTTCACATTCTTCGATTCAATGGTCAATTTCATGAAAACTAAATCGATCACATTTTATCTATGTTTAGTAAATTGAATAAATGTTGACATTCCCCTTCAGGTATGTTTCGTATAAGTAGAATTCAAATTAGTCCAATTGGATCTGCAGGCTTATATCACGCAGATGAAAAGGATCCAATTGGTCCATTTTTGGCATGTTTCGTACATGGAGTAAATCCTGATGCTCGCTTTCATGTATGCTTCATTAGTATGATATGGGCCTCGGTTGATCAGTCGTCAAAATGATAGTCCGACACATACCTTCAATCGATGGGTTGCCGGTTCGAATCCCAGTCAGACCAAATATAATGAAAACATTTCTGAGTGGGATTTTCACTCGAAGAGTTGTTAGGTACTCGTGGAAGGTATAGGGGTTCATCTTGGGGAAGAGTCGGGTTTCCTTGTCCACTAAACCTATCAACGCTGCCATGTAAGTGAAATAATAACGAGTGACAAAATATTCACGGATCACAAGAGTTTCTCCTATACATACCCCCTTGGTCCATTTCGTGTGTTTTGCGTATTTATAATTTTTTCTTTGGATCGGTGGAATTCAAAACTGAGACCCATCGATGGATTTAAGTCTTCTGTCAAACTGAGACTATGGCTCTGCCGACTGAGCCACCCTAAATAAAATAGACGTCACCCTGAACGCAACCGGTCCATGTTGCAGGGGCTCGTTTCACAAAGCAGTTGCATCACAAAGGAAGCCTAGTTGCCAATGGATACCATAGTGAAGAGATACGACATCATGACAACTGCGATTGATCGCAATTTGCGACGGCTTCGTGAAACGACCCCCTGACCTATATGCGCACATTTACGCCAGCTATGTGAGACAGGCGCCTAATTGAAGGTGTATGTGGCAATGGCAATTGGGCCTTAGACTTACGTGGAGCATAAATGTTTTGAGAAACGTCCTGTACATCGCATTTATGTATGGCCATGGCCATTCTTTAGAATGATTACCGTTCTTTAGAGTAGCTTGACTTGGCCAAATAAGTCGTTATTCCGACAAAGTAGTTAACGATAGACCATTCAACGATTATCTGTCTTCAGATCTAAGAGTAACCTTACAATTAACAGTAAAGCCACAGGGTTAATCTGTAGCCTTGATTCAAGGTGAAACTTTGTCCCATATGTAGTCTGTTCATAATGTGTAGGCTATACACATATGGTAATAAGGGGGGGGGGGGGCTATGGTAATAAAATATATACTTTTTATATTAAATATCAATTGTTGGACGTGGTATGGCCGACTACCGAAACATACAATGACGGGCAGGTGCTTCTTTCTTAGTCTTGTAATTGTTTTCTGAATAAACGCATGGGCTGACATTGCCCCACCGACTGGATGTATATACCTTATAATCTCCACCTAACATAGCCTATTGTTCAGTGAGCACGATCAGCTTTTTATGTCCAGATGAAAATCAATCTGCACACTGGGTTATATTTCATGCCTACTTAACGTCAACCAATGTAAATTACAGAAGCCGATATAGTCCACTGGCGGCATGATATATTATAGCATAGCTGGACTATAGGCAATGTTAGTGGGATATCATAAAACAACAACAGAAGTTTTACTGAGACAGTTCTTCTCTTATGTTATTCTCTTTTTCGTACAACGACATGGCCGCACACGCGTGATTTTATGTTGGGACCCTAGAGTTTAATAATATCGATGATCAGAAAATGATCAAGTAAAGGAGTTTGTATATACGATCTAAAGGTAAGTAAATCTGTAAGTTTACATATTTAAACACACGAGGGGTGAATTGGGGCCAATTGACAGCCGATGAAATTCCGATCATCCCGGTCAAGAAGAACCAGATCAGTACAGATAATACCTTTCAAGGAACGATCTGGTATACCACCATCTCTGGCATTCAGGGTCAAATCTTGCGCTTCGGGCAATTTAAACTTGGACAATCGTCACATGATGGATTTCTAGAATTATGACATTTGTTTTACCAAGAACATTTAATAAAATCACAAACTAATTACCATCATTTTAAAATGAGACCTCAATTTGCTAAAATCTGGTATCGGGTGCGATTGGTGTTGGTTATTTTAGTGTTTCTATCTTTGTGGCTTATTGGGTTTATTTGCGGGGTGGCGAACTAAGAAGTTTGTACATTATTTAGGGGGTTGGGATTCATTATATGGCTCGCTTATTATTGGACCCGTTACTGTTTCTATATTCTGTGAAAACTAATACAGAAATTCCTACAGTAATTAGTGGAACGAATAACTGCATTTGGTTAAATCCCATCGGGCCAATGGTATTGTTTGTTCTCTGTATACATGTATCTACTGTGAAACATTCAGATACCAGTATTATATCTGAATGCTCTCGGTATACCAAAACATGTATCATATTTTCTTCCTTCTGAAAAGACATATACGGAAGTAACTGGGTATACTGTAAAGTACCAACTACAACTATATACAAGAAATTCAAGCTCCAACAAACAAATACACCCACTTGATAACACAGATTACAGCTCAGGGATTAAGATATTAGGTTTAAAGGTATTGATTAATCCGCCGTCCTCCAAATGTATGGACATAGTGCTAATATGGGCTTAAAGAAAGTATCGGTATAACCAATGTATTGGGTTAACCTTTGTCAGCCCCATTTAAATGCTAGGAATCCGAAGTGAAGGTTTGGAACGTGTACATCAGGTATATAGCTACACAACTATGGACAGGGTTGGCCATAAATACATATACTAGTATAATATGGATCTGTTATTATATGAAAATGACATATTGTAACTTTAATGTGAAATGGTGAAATACTTGTTTTTGATTTCTATTTTCAGTAATTTGAAACATAAACGACCGATGAATCATTCAGAATTGGATATACACATATCTTAGCCAAAAAAAAAAAAACAGTAGTCGAAGTTGAGGGGAGGCTATGAGTCGACATTGCAAATAACGGTGCCACAATAATGAACATACAAGAGCGGGATACTTGTGAGGAGGGTGATTATTTCAACAATGAAGACTTTGATCGAGATCTGGGAACTCCCTCAAGTCGAGTTGCCAGTGCCATGGGCGGATGGTTCCCGAAAACCACATTCGCTTTCAGACCGCCATTGGAGTTCACCAGACGAGAACCAACATTCACTGGCAGACTGGGAAATCAACCTCGGGTTCTGAGGTCGCCGAGTGTCGAGTCTCTGGAAACACAACTGTCCTTGTTAACTTGTTCTTTGAAAGATGGGCCAGTTAAATACAAACGATCTGTTAAGGCAAGGCGGAGACGTTCAAGAAAACAAACTGCAACTAATGAACAGACTGAATCACAACCCCGTGCCGAAAGCCCGTGGATTGTATTTGCTAACAAAAAGAAAGGCTTCTTAGATAAAATAATGGTGACACAAAACGCACAAATGAATTCCATTTATAACATAGACCAGTCAAACATGTATCAAGTTAGTGGTGTAGCCAGTGCCTATGACCTAATGGAGGAAGACGAGAGACAAATGGTATACCAAAGTGCATTCGACTATGGAATTAGACAACCACACGGACCAGTTAAGAAAAGTAGAAGTGTGGCGGATATATCTGAAAGGGATTTACAAATGAAAAGACAGATGCTTCGAAAAGGAGGTTTGGCAATGCAACAGAAAGCTGAAACTGGTAAACCAAAAAGTTCCTCCGGGACAAACCTACAAGTTCAGCCTGAACTGAGAAGAGCCCAATCCGCAAAAGAACGTACAGAGGAAAATAAAAAGATCAATGAGACAAAACGTATGAAGAAGTGTGTAAGGGTTTGGGAAACTGATTTGATTGAAGCAGTACCAAACCAGGAGTTTTCAGAGCAGATTAGAACGAGGGTCAAAACAGCTACAACAGCCCTTAAGCGTATTACAGGAGTCGGGGATCCCAACGTTCAAATATCAACCAGAAAACGTAACGCACAATTTAAACGGTTTGTGACCGATGATTTTTGTCGTATCCCGAAAATGCAACAGCGGGTTCGAATATCGCCACAGCTAAGCGCAGTAATTGGAGAGGACATTCAGAAGCGAATGGGGCGCCCTCGGTACCATGCAATCAAATCAAAAGATGTGGAGGCTTGGGCTAAACATCAGAAACTAGATAAAAGCCATCGAAATCTCAAAGTATTTAACTGGCTTCATAGTTTAAACGAGGAAGAGTTTGCCATGGATTTGGAACCTGTAATTGATGATAATCCACCAGGTGAGAATCTGGTTCTGCCCTTGGGTGCATTTCATATTGAGGCATGTGACGACCCTGATGAAAAACCATTGCTCAAAAAAGCAGCTGAGAATTTCGTACATCGTGTTCAGCAGAGGGTTCTTTCAGCACAAAACTAAACCTTTCTGCGTGTAATCTCCGGGAAAAGTGCATTCCGCAATATAACGATAAGGAAATTAGGGTAAAAATCGGAGCCCAATAACATGTTCCTCCAACTGCAATGTTTGATGACAATAAATCTACAACTGTAAAATAGTAACATGCATGTTGTTAAACTATGTTTGTGTTATGGCGTTTGTTAAAGGCACACTTGCCGCCGTAGCCTGTTTAAATTTGCTAAGAAAACCAATTTACATGAGCTTACTACGACCAATACCACTAAACTTAAACATACGACACATAAAACATGTCTATTAGCTTTAGACTGTAGAAATGGGGTGAAAAACAAACGAAGAATCGAAGTCTGATTACAACAACAACGATCAGTGTCGGTCAACTTTCGTGTTGGATTACCCTCCTTTCAGGCCTTTGTATCTGTGGTTTACACTCAAACAATAATCAGCAGGCTTTTCCAGTCGCTGTTAACCGATCGTCAGTCTGTATTTCTCAGATAAATAGGCCTACGTAAAATTACACTGTGCCGTTAGTTCACTCACTCGACTGAAACATAAAATCGCCAATAGGGGGCAGTTCGGTTTGTTTACGTTCCGGGTACCTAACAATTCAAATTTTCAAATTCAAATTAAAAATACAACGTGACGTCCAAACTTTTAAATTTTGGTAAAAATAGAAAGTTCCTAACTTATATTGTCTGGGAAAAATACAGAAAACGGTCTTTCTTTTTTAATGTAAACAATATTCCTGATTTTCGCGGCAAGTGTGCTTTTAACATCTGTTTGACACATAGTCTCGGTACGATGATTAAACTCCTCTTAGGTTCAGTTTAGAGATGGTTGGCGAACGTTAACCTTCCGAAAAAAACCTTTATCACTGTAAACTTGTAACTGATAACACCATATACGAATAAAGATTGACTGATTGATTGTTTGGTGTTTTACGCCGCGTTCAAGATTATTTCACTTTTATGGCGGCGTTGCCAGTTTCATTGTGGGAAGAAACCGGGCTCTGTGCCCGGAGAAAACCCACGACCTTCCGCTGGTAACTGGCAACCATCCCACATAGGTCGTTTGAGTGAAAACCCAGTCAGAATACGAATAAATAGACAAAAGTTATAAATATAAAATTTCCTTCGCTCGCATTGGAAAGTGAAACATTTTGTTAAATCATGCACTTCAAAATTATGTGAAATTGGAAGCTTTGACTTTCCAAGGCGAGCGATTGTCGAGTGAATCAACAAGAGTTTTAGTAACCTCAACATACGCCCTCCGCTAGGACGGATAACTCTACATTGTAGAAAATATTTGTCAAAATTTCAGCAATTGAAATCCAACGTTCATCTGCAAGATTTCCCTATTTGATGAACACATATCGATGTCGTATTATATAACCAGTGATATCCTAAATTGTTCCCGACACACCATTTGCCGTTTAGGTATATACTCTAAAAACTGTCAGGATCAGGTCAAAACTTAAGATATGGACTAAGAGAACATTACATAATCTCATATAGATGCAATTTTATGCAACCGAAGATGTCATAAATGGTTGATGACACACCTTCTATCCATAAGTATATGCTGCTTTACGTCGCACTCAAAATTATTTCACTTATATGGCGGCGTTACCACGTGTGAGGAAACCGGAATCATTGCCAGGAGTAAACCCCCGCCCTTCGGCAAGTACCTAGATGCCGTATTATGCAACCGAAGATGTCACAAATGGTTGATGACACAACTTCTACCCATAAGGTATATGATGTGAAAGAATTGTATACGGAGCTGAAGGGAATCCGGGACGGACGGACGGCGCTGTTGATAACATAATACGACCGGCTTTTTTCAAGTCGGGTGAATAAAAATGAACACAAACTTGATGCTATGTGAAAATAATGTATATTTAGAAATGTAAAAATGGAATTAAACAGCAATTGAATGGATTATAGTAAATTATTCACGTGAAGAATTAGCTTGGAAAGACTGAACATATATGCCATATATATATAATTATACGCGGTTTACAATCCCTCCCATCTTAAAGGTTGGTTCCTAATGAATACATTTGGTTTACATTGAAAGTTCTATTATTTTCAACAGAATGGTTTGAAACAAAAGAAATATCATAGCTTACAGATAACCGCTCTATCAACTAAATGCAACAGTACAAACAATGGAGTTTATAATAAGAGGTAGGCGTTTTCAAATTGACAATATATTAACTGAGACAAAGAAAGGTAAAAGAAATGGTAACCCACAGAAATGGTGGTATGTCTTAAAATAAAGCACTATATTTGAATGATTTGAGTTTTGAGCCATCCTCTAGAATAATTCATTAATATGTTGACAAATAGACAATAAACTACAAGTACAGCTCGGCTGAAAGCAACTGGTAGAATTGACAAGAATTTTTGCATGCTTTCCAATGGTCACTCACCGCACATCACAAACGGTAACTTGGATTGAATTTGAATGAACCAGCATTTTCTTTTAACAATGTATAGTTTCCTTGTTTCTAATTTATTTGTGATTATCACCAGCAAATAATGATCTAGATTTGTTGAAAATAACAGGTGTATGCTTACAGTCCTCCTGCTCAGTTTGTGCCAAGGAAGAAAACAATATTGTAAAAATAAAGTCATCATACACAAACATTGATTGCTTTACTGCACTCAAGATTATTTTACCTATATGGCGACGCTGCCAGGTTTAGTGGGGGAGGTCACCGTGGTGTTTGCCCGGAGGAAGCCCTCGGCCTTCAGCGAATACCTGGCAACTCCTCCACAAACAACGGTCAAGTGAAAAATCCACCCAGAATTTATTTGATCTTTGTGGGATTTGAAACAGAAATCAATGAGAGGCCTGTATCGAACTGAGGGACTATCACTCTAACCGACTGAGCCCCTCCGCCCCCCACCTTCCCCAACAAAGAAAAACGGTTTCTAATGCCTTAGGATTAGAATATGTATGAGTGCAAAAATGCAGTGATTTGGCAAACACGTGAAATTTTAATTTGTGGACAAGTCAAAGCATGTAACTCAACATTTCTTCCTGTAAAATTTTTCAAACAAATTTGTTTCATTAAGAGGGATATAAATCAACAGTTAATTAAAATTTATGGTAAATATTTTAAATTTTAATGAAGCCATAAAAAATACTTGAAACTCAAAACAGCACTCACTAAAAAGAAATATTAATTGCAAAAACTGAAATATTGTGGCTGTTTTGACATCGCTATTATGTTCCATAATTGTGAAGGAGCAATAAATGCAATAGCTTAAAATTCTTTTAACAGTTTTGACTTGGACACTGTTCTATTGGACTTGGCTGTAATAGTTTTAGTACAAAGCAAACAATCTTCAGGCTGACCACTGATATCATGGTGTGTAAATATACAAACCTTGTGAGTCAACTTCAGGGATGTCCCCTTATCTCTATTTAAACAGCCACTCTGATAAATACCAGATGGGTAATAAAGCTGTAGAAATGGTCTTTTTTTGTTATTATAGAGCACACTAAACTATCCAAAAAACCGTCTCAGAAAGTATAATTAATTGGCTTCCAGTATTACTCTGGACCAAGTGTACTCAAAAAAGCATTCATATATATTAATATATATACATATTAAACAGCAGGTACACAGTTCTGATAAAAAAAACTCTTGAAAACACAAAAAAAATATGTGGACCCAAATCATATTTGGTATGCAACACATCATCTACCTATAACCTAGATATACTCTAAAAAAAACTGGAGAGATTATATCAAAACGAAAGAAGTTCTGGAGCCGAAAGGGAATATTACATAATACAACATTGCTGCCATATTATGCAACAGGTGATGTCAGAATTGGTATATGAACCTGCCAATAAGGTATATACTCTGAAAAAAATCATCAAGATCGGAGCATAACTTTAGAAGTTATGGAGTGGAAAGGAATATTACATAATCCTATATGGTTGCCATATTATGCAATGGGTGAAGTCAGAAATGGTACACAACACACCGTCTGCCCATAAGGTATATACTCTGAAAAAAATGTCAAGATCGGATCAAAACTCTTCAAGTTATGGAGCGGAAGGGAACGAAGATATAAACTAAGACAGAGTATTACATAATCCAATGTAGGAGCCATATTATGCAATCGACAATATCCTAAATGGTTCATGACACACCTTCTACCCCTAAAGTATATGTTGTAAAAAAAATTGTCCAAATCGGATCAAAACTCTTCAAGTTATGGAGCGGAAGGGAACAAAGACATAAACTAAGACAGAGTATTACATAATCCAATGTAGAAGCCACATTATGCAATCGGGGATGTCATAAATGGTTCATGACACACCTTCTATCCATAAGGTATATGTTGTGAAAGAATTATAAAGATTAGATCAAAACTCTTCAAGTTATAGAGTGGAAGGGAATCCGGGCCGGACGGCGCTGGTGATACCATAATACGACCGACTTTGTTTAAGTCGGGCATATAAAAACAATCAAGACAACAACATTGGTACATTTTAATACACTATATTAATTGTTAATTAATCAATTAAAAACAACCATCACCATTATGTAATCTCAAAATGTATCATTAATAAAAATAACAACAAATTTAACAAATGATAAATATTTGCACTAGTAAAAATAACTTAAATGAGCAAGAGCACTAGTTAAAAATCACAAATTAATTAACACAACCTTGTTTGATTTGAGAGGATTGACTTTTTAAATGGAAAATAATATTTACAATTGAAATCTGTCATGTAGTTTACATTAGAAATAACCCGCCTCCCCCTCAAACATATAAAAAGTAATAGAATAGCAGTTAAATGTTAATATCAAGATAGATTGGAATCAAATCATCTGGTGTATATTTACCCATTATACATTAAGTGAATATGTACAATTTATATACATCTATAAGGTTATTTAATACAAGAAGATTTTCCCTGTGCCCGTGTGTTATAGTGTTAAAAAATATATAAGTATATACATAAAGGTATCAAAATTATAAACCAATATGTACATAAAACATGTGTCACAAAATATAAACAGGCCAAGGATGATAAATATCATTCATATTTCTGAAACAGCTGCAGTGCGACCAACAAGAACTGTTCTCTCTGTGGAAGTTAGAGGACGCACTTCAACTTTACACATTGGACAAGTGTTGTGGAATTTCAACCAGCGTATAATACACCTGTGAACAAAAATAAAGTGTGAGAATGAATTGATTGGTCCATATTACTTACAGGGTAGAAAAACAGGGCAATTAAAGAGAACAGTTCTCCCTTGTAGTTTTTAGGAGGAGGGCAGGGTGGTCGTGCAAAGAGAGTATAATACTTGCTTGGGCAGAAAATCTCCCACCTTGGCAGGAGTGAGAGTCATTTGACTATTTTTGGTTAACGTGACAGGTTATATATTAAATCGTGTTAAACACTTACTTTACATGGAAGGCATGTTTACATGGACATAACCCTATTTCTTCTTGTTCAGAAAATTCCTCAAGGCACACAGCACAGACCTACAGAATGTAATGTTTCAAATGGTTCACAAACCCAATGGACCTTAAGTTTGATTGATTGATTGATTGTTTGGTGTTTTGCGCCGCGCTCAAGATTATTTCACTTATATGGCGGCGTTGCCAGTTTTATTGTGGGAGGAAACCGGGCTCTGTGCCCGGAGGAAACCCACGACCTTCCGCTGGTAACTGGCAACCATCCCACATAGGTCGTTCGAGTGAAAACCCAGTCAGAAAATTGAGTGGGATTTGAACCCGCGACCCATTGGTGGAACCTTAAGTTTGAACCATTGGAATTGATTGCCAAACATGCATACAATGATTGATATTTTATACTTCACTACAGATTATTTCAATTATGTGGAAGTCCCGTCACATTTACAAATTTGTTTGGCGTGCCGTGTGCAAATATACATGTTAAGTAGAGATGACTTTTCAAACAACATCGAGTCTGTAGTGCAACATCGGCTGGTCGGTTTACCTCCCCCGAAAGAAGTGCTATTTTGCTTGTTATCATACAAAATGAAGGATTTAACCTGATAATGTTGTGAGTGTGGTTATATTCTGTCCTTTTATATTGAAAACTGGGCTGTCATGAACGTATACAGTCATCAAAGGGTTGATTTCACAACATTTCCCCCGATAGCGTCGTCAGCAGCCCAGCCTGTCAAAGCGGTAGCCATAGTGACAGTATGTCATTCTGCTTCAAAATATCTGGGTCAACCGTTGCACGTGACCAAAGCTTATCGTTGATTGGTTAAAAGTTCCCACTCTGTCCCGAGGGAGGGAAAAGGAACGGCAATCAACAACAGGTCACTTTTTCCTCATTTTTCTCAATTATCGGGGTAGAATCGACTTTAATACCTTCGTCTTGGTGTTTATTGCATAACCCGATACCGCTGAACGTTGGATCGCACCTCGTCAAACCCCTCGAATGCTGCGCATTCTCGTGGTTTGACTCGGTACGAACCAACGTTCAGCGGTATCGGGTTACGCAACAAACACCGCTACGGCGGTATTAAACCCTTAAACATACTCAAATATCTCCAGAGCCATTTAGACCCCACAGTAACACATACCAGCAACATTACATAGCAACCAATCACAAAGTCACTTCAGACATATATCTTTTCAGTAATCCCAGTAGTTTGGGGGAAATCAACTCATTTTGAACATCCAATATTGAATAAAATACTCTTAATATGGTAACAAGATAAGTAAGCAGTGGAGAGGACAAAACTTACATCATTCTGTATCTTTTTAGAGTTCATCTTTTTCACATTATATTTCACCTGCAAAGTTCAAAAGAAAATACATTGAATTTAAGAAACAGTTGATTCAAATAAAACAACTCAGTGACAATTGTATTTTTAGTCATCACAGGAATAGAAATCATAGTTTCTTCAACGAAAACTCCTACAAATAAGAGATAAAATTGAGAATGTTTTTTTTCGTTTTTAAATAGTTCATCTTTGCAAGTCTGTTTTTTTTTTCTCTGTTTGACATCATATCCAAGTCTCTTCACAAACATAGTACAAAAGATAACCTTGTTTATAGAATAGAGATATGGGCATTGGTTGAATAAGACTAAACCCTTGTAACATTTTTTCCCTAGTTAGCCTTCTTAAATGAATAATCTGATTGGTGACAAAAAACCCCTCCCATATGAGTTATATGCCAGTATATAGTTAGCACAATATACATGTACTACAAACCTGAGCCCACTTGCACAAAGCGTTCTTAACTTGAGGACTCTAAGCATATCTCTACAACATGGAAAGCTTATGGGTCCTCTTAAAGGGAAAGAAATCTAAGCTTTAGACTAGTTTAGATGGAAAAAAGTAGAGTTCATTTAGTCCAAAACAACTGTCCAATGTATGTTTTATCCCCTCGTAAGTGAATAATTGAAATTTGAAGGTGGCGTTACAATAGAGAATAAGCTCCATAGGCCATTCACAAGGTCGCCACCATTTTTTCATTAGTTTTATCCAATTATTGTTGAATAAAAATTTAAGTGCGTTATAGAGTAGTCACGTGATGCAATTTAGCCAATGGCTGGCTAAGTAATGGCGCGCGGTTGCATACTGACCTATATATTCGGAGACAATCTTCCCACTTCAACTTTGTCGCCATGTTTTTTTGGACCTAAATCTACCCTTATACATTAGAGAGCGATAAAAATACGTCATTATTGATCTAAAAATAGCTATACCAACATCACGTCATCCTAAAACGGAAAAATGGCTACACAGATAAGCCACTGAAAGGACATACTTCTGTCTGTTTTTATTAGCTTGTGGGTCACTGGAGGGAATTGACGTGAAATGTTTTAAGTACTTTGAAGGTTGTTATCGACGATAATCCCTATGTATTTCTAGAGATTTCCCCTCCTTTAAGTCCCATGCTGCAGGCATATGCTAAGAGTACTCTTAGTTAAAGGCGCTTTGTGCAAGTGGACCCTGGACACCTATCAACTCACCTTCTCATATCCAATTTCAACTTGTCCCTGTTTTCTTAACCTGAGTAAATTAAAATAATTGAAAAATCATGAAACATTAAATCTGGTCTCAACTACTTTAACTGTGTTTGGTTTCTTCCCATTGGTGTTTGACTGATTGATTGATTAGAGTTTTCTTCAGTAGCACCTTAACATTGTTTCCCTTAATATTTAACAGAATTGCTGAGTTTATTTGGGAGAAAACCAGACAAACTAGGTCAATCCGATAAAAACCCTGTGACACCATTATTATGTGTTGTCGCATAAACAACAGGCCTTCAATTCGGGATAATTTGTGCAACATATTTTAAAACCAATTTGGCCTTGGAGGTACATTGTAACAAATGAGCTGGAGAAAAAAAAAGACAAGGAGACAAAGAGGGTAGACACAGAAGGCCATTTGAGGCATTAAAGAACACATACAATTTTCTTTTAGTTTCTAATACCTGAATTTAACAAAGTTTAATTTCTTGCTTATATTTGAGGCATTAAAGAACACATATAATTTTCTTTTAGTTTCTAATACCTGAATTTAACAAAGTTTAATTTCTTGCTTATAGCTGGCTCATGGTGAAGTTATAAACATAAAAGCCTCCTTACTGAAACGGTTTGCTATCATAAAACTTAGGGATATGTACATACATAGTGAGCAAATCTAAGAGATTTTATGATATTTAAATGACTATTTGCTTGTAAGTGTTTAAAAAAAAAAGTATTAGAAAAAATATTTCAATGATTCTGCTATAAAAAATCAATGGCTAGCGATTAGAGGCATGTGACTAAACTTAACATGTATATGCGTGGATATAACAAGCCCCCTGGAGTTTTACTTCCGCCATGTTTTGTATTTTTGTTATGTACTGTATCTATATTGTATATCATGGTGAATAAATTGAAATTGAATTGAAATAGTATTTAATTACATATAGACTTCTTAGGCTACTGAGGAAGGAAATTTATCCCGAAAAGCTTCTAGTCAACCTTGTGCAGTTCCGTTTTGTGCTATGTATCCTTTACTTACTGTAAAACGTTGTATATATTTTACTTTCTTTTATATGTGTTTATTGTTTTTTGTTTTAACTGTAGGTTGTGAGATGGAGTTTATAACCTTGTTGATTGTTAATTGTTATATATATTTTACTTTCTTTTATAGGTTTTTATTGTTTTTTGTCTTAACTGTAGGTTGTGAGATGGAGTTTATAACCTTGTTTATTGTTAATTGTTATGAGATGGATAGTTTTTGTCCGCTTAGCTGAAGGTTGTGAGATGGAGTTTATAACCGTGTTGTTTGTTAATTGTAGGTTGTGAGATGGAGTTTATAACCGTGTTGTTTGTTAATTGTAGGTTGTGAGATGGAGTCTATAACCGTGTTGTTTGTTAATTGTAGGTTGTGAGATGGAGTCTATAACCGTGTTGTTTGTATATTGTAGGTTGTGAGATGGAGTTTATAACCTTGTTTGGCAAAATTTATGGGGTTCAATCTCAGTCCACGGATGTTCTTGCCATAGTTAAGATGCGTAACCATTGTCAATGTGTTACAAAAGGATTCCCAAAATTCTACTGACCAAGGCTAAGCTCTTGTCAGTCATCAACCTAAAGAAATATCATAGGTTTGGTTTGTTACAACAATTTATAGGGTGTAAAGGTCAAAATGATATACCCGGTACCTCTTTTTAACACAATTAGAAACTTGTCTCCATGGTTATTTTACACAAGCAGATTTTTCCTGTGCCTGTGTGTTTTAGTGATCATAAATATATATAGTGTGCACATGTATCTAACACAGACTGTCATATATCCAAAACTGCCTCAGGAAATAAAACCATTTATACTCTAAAAGTTTTAACTTTAATATAAAGATAAGGTCATTGTGCACTGCAACAGTTCCTTGTTAAAAGTAAAAAAAAAAAAAAAAAAAAAAATGCTATATATATATGTATGATTTAGATTATATTTTAAATGTTCTTTAAATTAAATTGAAAAAATAGATAAAAGAGGCTCTATTTTTTTTACAAAGGTGTATCTTTAATTAAATAGGCTTACATAGTTTAATAAGGTCATTGTTAATTCCTAAAGCAAAAATATAATAATGTTTTACTTAAAAGAATTAAGTATGTATGATACATCTTTTCTCCTTAAGCATAAGTACATCTAAAGAAAAAATAAACATTATAAATAAAAGAAAAAAAAACCCATTCAAAACCAATGTGATGAAGAAAAAAACGGTGTTGTCTTTCTTTTCATGCAAAATTCTAAAATACAAAGTGATAAATCATGTTTTTATTTACTATTCGCATACACGAAAAGGAAAGTCCCAGAGGGGTTTGAACTTTACCAGAGCACTTTTTTTAGCACAATGAATTAGAAATAACATAGCTTCAAGGGTGTAATAAAAGCCTAATTTGCATTTAACACTAATATGATTCAAATAGAGAATAGAAACCAGCGAAGAAATTTCATTGGGCTAATTCAAAGACAGGTGAGTCACATGATTGAAACATACAAGTTTATTGGCTAGTTCAGTCAGCAAAATCAAGATGTATTCACACCTTTTCATACTCACGATATAACTGCTTACTTCTAATCTTTCAAAAGATATTAAGTTGATTTTTTTAGTTTAATTAATTAGTGTCTTTTAGAAAGTGGGTATAACAGTATTCTTGTTATTTTGGGATTTCGGGCGTCACCCAAAAATCGGTAGAGGAATTTCTACCATATTTTCAAGAAAGTGTAATCCAAAAATGCTGAGAATACAGCTGATTTTTTGGTTGGATTTTCTTTCCGTTTAAGTGGAAAAAGTCAATCCAATGCAAGGGATGAAAAGCTCATGTTTTTAGCATGCAGATAAGAAATATGCTAAAATGTGAAAACTAAATCAATATTCCACACGGTGACACCCATCTTCAATTCCTGTTATATTTATGAACATTAAACATTATATCATAGATATACAACAGAGCATCATTTCAATGAAACTGAACTGATAATTCTTGCCACACATTTTTTTAATGTACATGTAGTTGGGGCTTAGCGACATTCTTAACAGCTAAGGTCATATGGTGACACAAATACCAACCGACCAAATGATCATATCCCTCGATGCTCATGTATTTGACACACTGAATGTTCCTCCTTGCTTGGTCAGCAAACATGGCTTTAAGCAAAGCCAATATGCCCCCAGGCCGAGGTTTTAACAGCAGAACATAAAGGGGAGATAATATGCCCCCAGGCCGAGGTTTTAACAGCAGAACATAAAGGGGAGATCATATGCCCCCAGGCCGAGGTTTTAACAGCAGAACATAAAGGGGAGATCATATGCCCCCAGGCCGAGGTTTTAACAGCAGAACATAAAGGGGGGTAACTCACCTCCACATATAACAGCAGAATACAAGGGTTAGGAGGAGGGTGAGAATTCCTACACCAAATATTGGAAACGACACATTGAGAGGGAAGTCCATCGACTCTAACATCAAACCTAACAGTGGAGATTGGGGAAAATCTGAGGCAGTCTGGCTATATAGCAGAAACTCTCTACATCTCTCTACATCCTTAAAACAAAATAAAACAAAATAATTAATATACAAACCAATGCATTATATTTTGTAAAAATACATACAAAATCATCAACAATAATTTTGACAAATTTGGACATCTTACCTACATGTACAAACATAGGGTAAACCAACTACCAACTCATCTCTTAAAGTGGCATAAGCTGCCAAAATTAAGATATTTTCATGAATTCAAATTGTCAAAACGAGGAAGGGAAACCTTTTGAAAGGTCATGCCACGGAAGAATGGCAGTTAAAATTCATGAACCAATTTGGACAGACTTTTTTAACACAGGAGACAGGAAAATTGCTCAAATTTCTTAAAAAATGGGAATTTGGATGCCCAATTCAGATACCTGACTAGCCCCCCCTGCCTCTCCACAAAATATTTTGGTAAAACATATGGATTGCAAGTTGAGAATCAAAGATAAAAAAAAAGGGTAGCATCCAATGTCCATAAGCGTTGATGCTAATCCAACAGCTAATCAGAAAGTTATACCCCTAAACACTGATCTGGCGTCATATCATGGGACTTCCGTCAAACTGAAAGGGGTTTATGGCTATTCACTCAGTGTCAAAAACAAAGGGGGGGGGGGGGGGGGGCTCTGATGTCCAGTGGGTTAGAGTGATTGTCCGTCAGTCCCATACAGACCTTCCATTGGTGCGGCGTGGGTTCGAATGGCACTGGATTTTTCACTGGGTCGCCGTATGTCGGAGAGTTGCCCGGTAGAGTGCGGTGTAAAACATCAATCAACAGCTAAACCCTCACGGCCTCAGCTGTCGAGTTTATGATTGATTGATTGTTTTGGTGTTTTTACGCCGCGCTCAAGATTATTTCACTTATATGGCGGCGTTGCCAGTTTTATTGTCGGAGGAAACTGGGCTCTATGCCCGGAGGAAACCCACGACCTTCTGTTGGTAACTGGCAACCATCCCACATAGGCTGAGTTTGAATTCAACAAGTTAAATCCGACTCGTTATCTACATTCTGACATTTGCTGGTCGTTCTGACGACATTAGGAATATCAGATTATTGAACAAGGAGGCAGGTAAGGAATTCACTTTGGTGAATTAGCTGAGTTTATGCAACACAAAACATATATCCAGACTTCTTTATAATTATATGAATTATAAAATGACAACAATCGTCATAAATAATATTTATTCTATTATTCGTATCTCTGTTCAGCTTTTGGATCGTTGGGAATATCCAAAGTATATTGGTCTCTACTGTCCAGCACAACTTGGGACATATTTAATATTTATGTCATGAGAGAGCTCGGATTTCCAACTCGGGCAACTGGCTGACAATGACATAATTGTAGTAAACAATGGTCTAACCGCTGGGAGCGGTTCGGACTTCGGGCGTCACAATAGTCAATAACGCTACATACCGGAGCTAACAATGACATTGACTGATTCAGTGCAGTTGAGTTTAGCTGTTTAGCAGACACTAGCCTAGGCAATAGTTTTAGGCCTCAAAAGTTTTAAAACTTCACAATTCACATGACCAAAGTAAAGATAATGACAACGTTACGAAAGCTGACAACCTATTCCATAGAACTTGCTTTAATATATGATTTACAGGTGATTACTTTACCTGAGTTTCCTGATCAAGATTCATAACAAACCACTGCACTCATGGAAGGGCTGACTTCCGGCAAAACAGCTGTCACATGACCGAACACATGACCTACAAACAGAATTCAACATGGAAGGACAGGTTGTGTCGAAATAATTCTTCGTCTGTCGCAATTCTTTTCAAAGTATACCGAAAGATGATAACAGCAGCGAGACTAGACGCCAATTTAATATTTCAGAGATTTATTCTCGAACAGAACTGTTGGTATTGCCATGGAAAAGAAAGAATCTCGACACACAGGTGGAGGAAACCACCTCGTCTGTCTTTTGAAGTTGGACCAGTTACCGGATGACGTGTTGTATCTGATATTTAGCTACCTCGATAAGACGAGTTTGGCCAGGCTCAGCTGTGTATGCCAAACCTTGCACAATCTAGCAGATCAAGATTTTGTCTGGCTACGATTTGCTAAAAAAGCACAATTAATTCAAGTTAAGCCAAATGGGAATGTCAATCCATCATCAAACTCAAGCCACAGGCAAAGGTTTAGTAGGTTCGTGTCTTAACAAGTTTTTCATGTGATTTAGGTCTTATGATAATTTTACATATAATGACGTATGATATCTAATAATGCCAGTAAAATAATGCGTTGGAAATAATGTTTAAAAAAAGCATTCAGCTCACATATGACCTTTGAACTGACAGGTTTTGCTACAGTTGACCTTTGACCTCTCGGGTATGAATGAATTATGACGTCATCCGACACATTCACTCCGTTTCCGGAAAACACGCCTTATGACAAGTAACATGAAGAGATGCAAAAAGTCTTGTAAATGTGCTGCCATCTAAAATTTACGATTCAAATTAAATACACAATTAACAAATAAACTGTTTTAGTGCATGAAGTTAATAAAAAAGATTTTCATTATCAAACAGTTATAAAATGAATTAAAAACGATGTGTGCAGAATAAAAATGCATCGATGGTCACTACTGACCACCGTATAATCGGGCAGACTGGCAATATTTAAAGACCTGAAATTTGCGCGTCCGAGTCTTGCGCTTGGGTGAACGACGGACTGTCACCACATGGGAAGCATGTAATACTACAGACACCAATCTTCGATTTGAAACATCAATGGCTAAGGTAAACATTTATTTAGACGCTGCTATGGCTTGTTGAAAATGGCGAATTCACGTTGTCAGCGCACGCGACAATAAATAATTCTAAAGAAAAAAAGACACGGAGGCAAAGCTTGAAGTCTACTGCGTTGTTGTTGCTCTGCAAAGCGTGCATTACGGTAGGGGTTGAGGAGAACGGCGGCGTGTTTTGTTTTTTTCACCCACCGAACTCCCGATCAAGAGTGCGGTCTATAGCTCGTTCCGGAGTGTTACTCCTGTTCAGGAGTGGACTCCCGTTCGGCACATTTCCCCAACCTGTCTACACTAGACATTCTTATGGGCTTGGGTATTTTAGGAGTACTTCAAATTAGTAGAAGCCGACGTCTACAATGGTCAACTGGTTCTCTCATCGCACTGTGTATCTTCTTTCCACATAGAACAGCGCCACCTAATGTCTTATGGGAGAAAAATCTCTTCACTGTAACATAATACATATTTTATAAAGTAACTTAATACATTCCTTTTTATACTCCCAACTTAAAAAACGTTGGTTGTATTATGGTATTACCAGCATCGTCCATCCCGGCTTCCCTTTCACTCCATAGCGTTGCATTCTCGGGTTTGGACAACCAGGTACTTGGGGTCACGTGGTCTGAAACTAGATGAAAACAACTTGTTGGACGCCATGATTTGGAAAAGTGATTTTGAGCATTTAAGTCGAAAAAAAGTAAACATTGCAAAACATTGACTATGCCTAAATGTTGTGTTGCCTCCGGTTGTGCAGATAAAGATCTGCCACGGTCTCTAAATAGTCAGTCAAAATGGCGTTGTCATGGACTTGTTTTCACTGCTATGCAAATTAGGAGCCTTGTTGTCGTGATCGTGACGTCATGCCTAAATCGAGAATAATATGGCATCAATATTGTTTATATCTTGAATATCTTCGTTCTCTTCCGCTCCATAACTTGAAGAGTTTCGATCCAATCTTTTCAAATCTTTCATGGTATATTCCTTATGGGAAAAGTAGGTGTGTCATGAACCATCTATGACATCTTCGATTGCAAAGTATGGCATCTGTATTGGATTATGTAATATTCTCTTTTAGTCTATATCTTATTAGTTTTCAGAGTATATATACCCAAGTGGATTGATGGTATGTCGGGAACAATTTAGGACGTCCTTGGTTGCATATTACGGCATCCATATATGTTCATCAAATAGAGAAATAAACAGATTTTATATGAACATAGAATTTCAATTGTTTGAATTTAAACAAATATTTGATATATTGTAGATTGTAGAGTCCGTTTACTAAAACTCGTGTTTTGTTTAATTACTTAATACACTCAAATTCATCAGGTCTTGGACCCCTAATTTCTCGCACAGAAGCTGCACATAACCGCGTTCGCATTCATTAAGACTGAAGCATCTTACAGCCTAGGCTAAATACCGAAACAGAGATACATACATTAAACTTCTATGAGTTACCTGAACTGCAGTATGCCTACACACATATGCACTTCTGATTTACCTGGGTTGACCACAAGACGTTTTAATTAAAAACCCAAACACACCTTGACGCCATTTTGATCCTTAAAACTAGATATATATATATGCCCATGTTTTTAGAGGCTGTTTTTAGTAACCTGTAACAGCTCTTTGTCACTTGTCGGTCTGTTGGTAACGTCAGATATCGATATTAGCAGGATTACTCCATATTACATGCATTAAAAGTTAGGCCTTGAATTTTGCATAATAAGCCCTTTTCCAGTTTGGCCAAATCAGGCGAGATAACATAACTTTCACTGACCAGCCATTAATTTATAGTTATTGCTTCGGAGTTTGGCGGTTACCGTCTCATTTTGCCTTTGTTTTTCATTTCAAAATCATTTGTTTTATCCAATTTTTTTCCTGATACATGCCAAGATATATTTGAAGCTATCAGTTGATTATGGCAGACAATCAATAAAAATTTTTTTAGCTTCACTCTTTTAAAAAATCATCAAGAAAAGACAACTTTGTAGTTTCATTTTTGTGCTAGAAATGATATTGTCAGTCAAAAATGTATCTTAGTATATATCTTGATATGGCTCAGAAAAAAAACTTTGGTAAAAAGTGTATTGATTGTAGCGTAAGACTCTCAGATAAAACAACAGTGTAACAGCAGAAGTTCTAGTGTTAATCAGACAGCCGATCGATGAAAGCTATACCTCTATGCTAATACAATGGTCTTGCAGGATCACATGGTACTTTGGTCAAACTCGAACGGGGTTTATTGACCAGTCTGCCAGCGCCATGAGTCCAGTTTGGGAACTGTGATATGAGATAGCCTTGAGAAACAAATAATGCACCAAGACCAAGAGTGTGTGAAAAAAACGTGGCCTGAAAACATGATTTTTATACATATTCTCAAAGTGAAAAGTTAAGAACTGGCCGTACTGCAATGGATTTAGGCTTGTGACCAATCATTACCCAATTCAGAAACTCAATGTCCTTGCATGTGTTCATATAGCTTATTTCTACGTATTAAACAGTTTGTAAATTGTTTTGGAGACAAAGTTACTAACAATGAATATTTCAATGCACATGTAAATGAAACATGAATAATCTCAAATGACTTTTATTTGATTGTCAGACTTGCTTGATGAGAATTTATTATAAACCAGTACCAAAGAAGATTCAATGTTGTTTCCAACATCATTTCAATCTTATCTGAGGGAGATAGACTACATGTACTTGTAGATTCAGAATGATGCTTTAAGAATAGAAACATTTTATCCATTTTTTTTGTGCATTTTTTTACGGCTTTTGAAATTGTCTTCGCAGATGTCCTAACTTGAAATTGAAAGAAAGATGCCGTATTTCAAACAATTGGAAGAATGGAGACTTCAGAAATATGGTTGTCACTAAGCATAGCACAAGGTAATTGTCTTTGATTCTGAATCTAATTTATTGTGTTTTGATATTGTTATCATACTATAATATAATAATACATTTACAGTTACAACAAATTGCTACAATAAATATGTACCATTACGAGAGAGAGAGAGCTACATGTTTAATTACAACAAAGAGCTAAAATGTTTCTATCTGACCTGAAAGAATCACGTTGGAATCACGCTCGGACCAAAAACAAATTGAAAAATTTCTCAGTGGATTTTTCACTTAATTGTCATATGTAGAAGAGTTGTCAGGTACTCACTGACAAAGACCCCAAGTTTCCTACCCCACTAAACCTTGCAACGTCACCAAATAAGTGAAATAATCCCTAGTGTGGCGCAAAACATCAATCAATCAGTGGCTTACTTGCTTTATTCATATTTTTTTCCAGACAATTGCCCTGTTTAGAGTACGACGAAGGCAAACTTTGGTTGTCCGTTGGGAGAGAGATCAAATGCTATCGTAGTAAACGTGGCGGTGTACCCAAGGAGGATAGGAAATGTTGTTTGGGAAGCGGTCAATCAGATATCAGTAAATTCAGAGTTAAAGATGGAGTAATAGTATCTAGTTGTCGGTAAGTAAACATAGCTTCTATGCAAGTTAATTGACTGATAAATGTTTTGTTCACATAGGAATCACATGGCTTGCTCTGTTTTATTCCACAACTCTTCAGGATTTTCACCGTGTAGCCTACTTTTTTTCTGCAAAATCCTGTAAGGACACAAAACAAAACAATAAAAAGAAATGAATGATCAATATGGATCCTTATATAGTTTATGAATCAACCATTCTATTTGATGTTTTCATATTTGCACATTTGAAGATATTAAAAGTTTAAAAACATCTTTGAAATGTATATTGATGTATTGTAGTGATGGCAGTGTGTGTGGCTGGCATATAGATACAGGACACTGCTGGTTTTATTGTGACCGTTTACACAGCGAAGAGGCACAGTGTGTGGACTTCCATCATGATGTTATTGTGTCCGGCTCAAGGGATAAGTCAGTCAAGGTAACGTCATTCAGACATTGGATATTTTTACTCTGGGAAAATCGGTTAGAGTGATTGACTCACAGTTCGACACAAGCCTTCCATGGAAGCGGCGCAGGTTTGAATCCCACTCATACCAATTAATCAATTAATATAAAATTAATAATTAATCAATCAATCTAAAGGCGCTCTGGATGATGACCTCCCTAACAGCCATTTTTTTTTCGTCTTAGACGAAAGGATTTTCCCTGTGCCTGTGTGTTTTAGTGGTCATAAATATATATTGACTTGTTATATATTTAAATGGACCAAATGTATATTTATATGGACTAAATGTTTATTTTGAAAATGTAAGAAGAATTGAAACAAGATTTGCATAAACTGTCTAACGGTGAAAGAAAGAAAATAAGAGCTAAATATTCATAAATCCCATAGCTACCCCGGAAAATCATTAAAAGTAACCTCATACATGACCTTGGATGTGTGTAATTTGCCCTAACACCATGTCATACAGCTAATTAACTTTTGTAGCCAATGAGAAATAGTAAATACAGCATCTCAAATTTTTATGTTGAGCTCGTAACGTTATTTTTTTATGTACAGGCTTGTGAAGCCGATGTTGTGAAACATAACACAAATAAGAAGATATTACTTAACGCTGTTCAGTAATCCTTGAAACAAAACGATTTTTTTTTTGTTGAACTCGTATTTAGAAACAACTGTGCTTATTTGCCAGGTGGTTTTAGTTGACCCGGAATATGGGGAGAGAGAATCTCACATGGTTAAATGTGAAGATAGAGTTTGGTCATTGTCAGTGTCCCCTGAAGCGAGGTATGCCTAAGTTTAATTTAACTTGTATATCTAATCTTTGACCAATGATTGATTGACGTTTTACGCTGCACTGGAGTTTATTTCACTTAAATAGCCTTTGATGGACTGAGGGACTATAATTTAGCAGACTTGCCAATGATACTTCATAATACTGAAGAGAAAGAGATGACAATGTTTCTTAGAGATGAAAACTACAGCGTAGATCTTGACAATGGTATGGTTTACAGGTTAACATTGGGCAGGTTTTCTGTATGTCTTTTCCCTAAAATAATCTGGAGTACTTCAGAAAATACCAAAACAATCGATCCTTTTCTTTTCTAGTTCTAATTTCTAGCTGATATTGTAGAGGGGATGGTATGTCATTTGTTCAGAATTTCAATTCATGAACTATAACCAGCCTCTTCTTCTTTCAGTTCATTTGCAGTTGGCACAAGTGGCTGTTTGGGGCAGTCTGCTCTCTCTTTATTTAACCTGAAAACGTAAGTTTTAAGAATTACTTTTATGACATAGAAATGATTTTGTTAAGTCTGCACACTAAGGGCAGACAACTGTAAAGTACATGCAGAAAGAGTTAGGCCCCCTACTTCTTACCCTCCACTAAGTTTGAAAATTCAAGTAAATGTGTACAGATTTTTTTTGACCTCTTACTTCTAACTTTGATTGACAATAAGGTGAAGTATTTATCAATAACATCTTTTTTATTGGGTGTACTAATTTTGATTGAGTTCTCCAAAACAATGTATTTTAAGTAAAAAATATACATATTTCCCATTACTGTGTGTAATTGTTACCTTTCAATTTCCTGATTCTAGGTGTTCTAAGATCGTGGATTTCCCTACAGGACCCAGGCGAGGGGCCGGTGTATTAGATATCCAATATGAAGACTCCAATACCATCTTGACATGTGGTTATGACACATTCCTACGTCTTTGGGACGTCAGAACAGGATCATGGTAAGTTGATCATGTTTGTTTAGGAAACCTTCAAAACAATCAATAAAGTTGAAGGATGCAAATTTGCTTTATTCAAAGACTCACATTGTTTTATCATGGGGCTCGGTTGCTAGAGCGGTAGCCTCTAGCACTAACTTCCATTGACGGTGGGGGGGTGGTATGGACCTTGGTCTCTCAGTTGGTTAAAGTGACAGTCCCTCAGCCCGACGTAGGCCTTCCATTGATGTGGCGCGTGATTGAATCCAACTAAAATCCAATTTGTAATTTGTAATTACCATGTAATTACCAAAGGCCATGGGTTTCCTCAGGAATAAAAGCTCAGTTGCCTTCACCACTAATCCGGGCAACGCCCGCATATAAGCGAAATAATCTTGAATGTTTTGGAAAACATCATTTAATCATTCATTTTGTTTTCTTACTGTTGTTGTACACAGTGTGTCTCAGTGGGAGGAGCCGTTTGATTCTGCCCTGTACTGTGTGAAGACTGATGGTGGGAACATGATGGTGGCAGGTACATCCCGACATGGAATGACACGACTCTGGGATAAGAGAACCTCTGAACCTATACAGGTACGGTACTAGGAAATTCATGTGTAACAAATTACAAAATAAGTAGCAAGGTACTAATTATGTGTGGTTCCCAGTTACCAACGGAATGTTGTGGGTTTCCTCTGGGTATAGAGCCTGGTTTCCTCTCACAATAAAACTGGCAAGGCCGCCATATAAGTGAAATAATCTTGAGCGCGGCGTAAAACACCAAACAATCAATCAATCAATCAACTAATTATGTGCATCCATAGCTCACTTTGTAAACTGATGGCTGCTTTTAAAAAGATTTCCAACTGTGGTTCTGGGCCCTCCTCCAGGCAAAATTCCCTCCACCACTTAACCTGCCAATGCTGCCACATAAGTGATATTATTTTGAGTATGGCGTAAAACATCAGTCAATCAGCCCAGGTTAAATTGGTGATTGCTGCTAAGGGAGGTAACTTTGCATAGAATGATGTCACTCCCGGGGCCATATTAACCCCACAATAAATCACAAGTAATCCTTTGTATGCCATGATCCGGAGTGCTGCATAAGCCCAAATAGATCAGCCTTGTCAATTAATCTTCAACAATAAACTAATACAGATGCAGAATGATTAATTCTAGAATAATTTTGATGATTTACTGCTGATCAACACAAAAGACTGCCGATTAAAATGAAGCAAAAAGTATCTGCTTTCTAATATTTCTTTATGTTTCCCTTTCTTTTAGAAATATTACTGTGGGTTAAGAAGCAGTCCTGTTTACTCCTTGGATTTTGATCAGAGTCGACTCTTTGTGGCGTTGGATCTCACTTTACACATGCTGGACTTTGCCGTATATGTATAATACTTACGCATCGTCCCCCTAACACACACAATCTTACTAACTTATTATTTTTATGGTGATTTATTTATATGTTGACGGTGTCTAGATTTAATCGTTGGTTTGGTAGGACATGTGCAAATTTATAAACATGTTATAATCCTGGAAAACCTTCTCACAATTTTGTCAAATAAACGGACACAATGTGACTGACCTTAAATCTTATGTGTCTTATAGTTGCTTATTTATTTACATTTTCTGTTTTATATTTATGTTTCAAGCAAACCTATTTTAGTGAATAAATTATTCATTTTGTCCTATGTGTGTCTTGTTTATTTACATGTACATGCCAGTGCAGTACAGTATGGTCATTATATGGATTATGCCTTTACTTTATAGCTTTGGTACCCTCACCCACATGGATGCATATTGATTTGTGTATTCAGACTTGGGACAGTGTGTAAAACATTTGGGCAGGAGGATATTAATCCTTGTCTAAACTGACAGTATTTCATTCTGTATTAAGTGTGGTTTAAATAACCTTTACAAACGGACACCTGTTTCAACCGGTATTTTTTTCTTTTTCTGCGAGGCATGTTGGTATACACGGCTTTCACTGACAACAGACAACTTGGACGCCATCAAATAGTTTGTCACTATTTAGTTAAATTGGACAGGATGTTATTTTATTAAGACTGGTTTATCCCCCAATGAGGGTATATGTTATACAGCTACATCATCTGATTGAAAAAATTCCTTGTGAATGTTTTCAATGTATGTAATGTTATTGAAGATATACTCTTTATTGTATTAAGGTACTAGTTTATAATAACTGCAAGAATTACACTATCATAGTGGTAATAGCCGAGACATTTTCTCCATAGGTGTAAAACGCTGTTACCTTAAATTGCCTTTTTTCAATGGTCCTTTTTAATGTTCTATTACTGAATTCTCAGGGTGCAAAACGGTTTCTGTAGCAGTTTCTATAGTTTACTTTTTGCTTGGCGTATATCTCGCCTCAGAAACAACTACTTTTTTGTTTTCTCAGAAAAAGTTTTTCTTCTTTACAAAGGTTCTTTTATGATATTGCTGTGAAAAAAGGGTAGAAATGAGTTGGCATGTGCTATTTCTGAGGTAATATACACCCCTATCTAATTCCCTGTGTCAGATAGTACCAATTGGCCAATTCATTATACCCTCTTCACTTCTAAGTTTAGATGAGCTTGGTATAAAAACTTGATTGAGGTCTGTTATCAGCATTCCTAGAGCACATCAACCACCTTGTACTGTTCACAGTAGTGCTAAATTGGCCACCCTTATAAAAAAAAACCCAGCTTTTAGCGATAGTTGTGTACTTATTGGTTTTTGTCGACCTTATTTAATCTTAACAAAAATAGACAATTTTCCCAGATATACTTGCTACTTATTCGCCTGTTTTCTTTATCATTTGGGCCTCGGTGGCCCAGTGAGTTAGAGTGACCATCCCTCAGTCCCACACAGACCTTACCTCGATTGCGTGGGTTCAAATCCTGCTCAGACCAAATAAAAATGGAATAATTTCTGAGTAGATCGGTCACCGCATGTGAGAGAGCTACCAAATGTCTCCTCCGGGCAATGAGCCCCCCCCCCCCCCCTCCCCACTAAAGCTGGCAACGCCGCCATATATGTGAAATAATCTTGAGTATGGCGTAAAACATCAATCGATCTTTATCCTCCGGGGGTCACCGAGATCCAAATTTCAGTCTGAAATTAATTATTTAAAGTTTTGTTATAGTTTCATTGTACTGAGATGCCAGGTTGGTTTCCTCCATTAAATCTGACAACGCCACCTGAAGCCTCCAGAAACCTAGGGTTAAACTGATGGAACCCGTGAGCATACGGGTAAATTTCAATGGTGGTTTCCGACGATGTCCAAAGCCCTATATGGCTATACGTTAATTATTTTGAGTGCTTCAGCCAACGATTTATCCGACCACATGCCAATGAATCTTTTCAATCAATGACATGTTAGGCTCGAGGTAACCCACCACAATGGGATTCGAACCAACGGCCGATTGAAGGCTGGACTTGAATGCATGTGGCTCAATCCACTGATAAGGTCGTAGGTATAAAATGAACCGTTCTATTCAATAAGACGTGGGAGGCTTGCATAAAATGAACTGCTTATTGAGCATATTTTATCTTGAAACGCATAAACTAGTGTTCTACCGTTATACGTAGGTTCTTATCTCCCCTCATTTGTGTTACACTCAGAACACCCAGAAACATTTCAGATGCCAGGAAAAGAGAACTTGTCCGTCTCGCCTGATAATGTAGTCGGGTTATTTTAGGGATATTTTAGGTGTGGTTGTAGACAGAAATATTGCCTTGGTTTATTTTTGGCCACGAGGCAATATATCGCCACACGTGGAATAAAGTAACTAGTCTAGTTCCACGTTCATAAAAAGATGTCTTGAAATTCTTTTCAAATCCTATATCATCAAGAAGTTTTCTGATTAGAAAACTAGAAATTCTATGTTACTCGAGCATCTACATTTGTTGGCAGATAAGCATTGATAAATATAACGAAGATGATTTTGCTGACAGGATTTGTACGTCGAATTAATTCCCAAGAATTCTATAAGATTTTTTTACCCTAAGATTGTATAGTTTACATCGATAATTATCCTGTTAACATCAGCCAGTAGGAATTAGAATAAGCTTTGCATTCTCTGGCCGGGGTTTAACGCAATCCGGTTAACAGAGGTGTTGGAAGTTTAAGTGCGCTTAAGTTGTGAGCATCCTGACTTATTTCTGACTTTTATGTTCGCAATGAACTAATCTGATGTGAAATTTGCCAACAAAATGTAACCTTGTCCCTCGTCTGGTTAAGAGTTGAATATCAAAATACTCATGGTGTCTGTTGTCAGTTCTCCCAATAAAATCTGTCATCTCAATTTTGGGGGCTTTGGCGCCACATTCAGTTATTATTTTTCTTATAAATAAGCGTTGTACATGTTAACTATGATAATCCGAAAAATACTTTGGGCATCAGACGAAACCTCTGACATGAAGTGCACCCACTTATAAAAAGGCACATGTCTTCTCTGAAATCCCATTGGCAGCCATTACGTACACACATACATCACATCTAAAAGGAAACCTCAATGGTTTAAAAATACCAAGTTTCCTGACAATCGGAATACTTGAGAAAACTCATGTCATGTTATTTTCAACCATCTCTTAAATAGTATATCTTTGTGACTGATTGATGATTGAGTGTTTGGTGTTTCACGTAGCGCTCAAGATTATTTCACTTATATGGCGACGTTGCCAGTTTTACTGTGGGAGGAAACCGGGCTCTATGCCCGGAGGAAACCCACGACCTTCCGCTGGTAACTGGCAACCATCCCACATCTATCTTTGTGGAATGCTCATCTGCTTTCGTGTTTCCTTAATAAAATGTTAATTAATCAGTGTAATTTGTAACGTTTGTGATCTCTGTTCATCTTACTGTAGGTATATATCTGACGTTAACAGAAACGTCTTCATCAATTTATCTTGAAACTTACAGAAGATGGCTTAATTTTAGATAGAATATGTCCTTATCTCCCCTCAATTATGTTACACTTTGAACACCCAGAAACATTTCGGATGTCGGAAAGAGAGAGCCTGTCCGTCTCGCCTGATAATGTAGTCAGAAACTCAGCGTTATTTTGGGGATTTATTAGGTGTGGCTGAGGACAAAAATACAATCCTGGGTTATTTTCGGCTTCGAAGATTTATGCATAGCATTTTCTCGAAAATCTCCATATCCATTCCGTGTTTTAATGGCTATGAAGAATGACTTTGGCTCGAGAAGATGCATGCATGTGTAAAAGCGTTATTCTATACGTTCACCAAATTCTATTAAGTTTCTTTTTATGCCCAACATTATTGGACGCCCCTTTTCGTTTCTATGAATCCACAATGCTTTTTTGTATAGAAAAAACCGTTTTGTATAGAAAATATCCGGAGTTTCGTTCTGTTACAACGTATTATTGGGTATAAAGATCCAACGGACAAACCTCTTTTTTAACACAATTAGAAACTTGTCTCCATAGTTATTTTAGGTACAGAAGGAGAGGTGAAGACTATCTTGACTTGATGGTTTGCATGCCGTATTTTCCGGTTGAAAACCATTTCTGCACCTTAATGGAAAAGTCACAGAGGCTTGGAGGACACTCCATAGATTTTTCCTGTGCTCTTGTGTTTTAGTGTTTATAAGTATATATTCACGACACAGAAAAACTGTCCGCTGTTTTTGCGGGGTGTATAGGTTGAGCGGATTGCTAGCTGTTTCTTTTCTTATAACACCAACATTTCATCGAATCGATATCTTATCACTATTTACAGATGGTCTTTTCTTGGTATAATATAAAAAAATAAAAAATAAAAAAAAACGTGAAAAGATGGTTTACATGACGTATTTTCCGGTTTGCTGGAAAGCCATTTCTGCACCTTGAAGGAAAAGTCACAGAGGCTAGGTGGACACTGTTATTAATGGGTTAGTGAATGGTTAAATGTGATATCCTTGTCGGTGTCATAACCCAGTCTTGAACTTTGCCGCTGTTTAATACACAAACAATGGCGATGGGTCACTCTTAGATTGAATGACCAGTGCTGCCTAAATCCACCGACCAATGACTGGACAAAAGCGCATGTTTGTCAGCAAAACGGCATGATCCGTCAGGGTTTGTCAGTGACTTTGATGGGATTACAACTTGTTGTGCCGAAATCCGTTTCTATAAAGACTGAATGGGATGCTCTTAAGAAGGGGTTGTTCAATATTGTAAGGAACACTAGTGGGACGTGTGACACTTAAAAGAGCGGCGATTAACTAACTAAATTAAGGGTCGTGCTAGATAGTGTACGCCAAACATGAACAATCCCTATAATGTTTGCCACTGGAGTGAGTCCATTCGCTAGTGACAAGGCGAAGAATGCACGGAGAACTTTCCACTCGGTAACTATTCCATGTATCCAAAGGAGACGATTTGCTTGAGCATGTTTAGATACAAAGGGAAGCGGTTAATCTTTTCACGGCTTCTGTTGTACAAACATTCGTCGACTATTCTAGAAATGTGCTTCTTTCTCTGCAACTGTGGATGTTACACAAATTGATTACGTCATCCAAAATTAAGTAAGAACAGCAACATGGCTCAAACGACTGTGAACCTACATGCAACTCTAGCTATGGCCAAGGTATTTTGATGCTGTGCTGGTCAGAAGAGTTAGAAAGTGTAACGCGTTTGAAATGTAACTTAAATTGGCGTGAGCTGCCAAATGTTGATATTTTTGTGTGTAAACAAAATTTTGAAATAATCGTCTATTGATGTCAAGAAGTACAATTTGAAAGTTTTTAGTGCTACTGATCCCAAGAATGTAATTGGAAGTAGTGCGTTGAACTTACTTCGGCCTAGAATGAATGAACGTTGGTCCCGGTTATTTAAATTTTATTTACTTTTCTGACACTATCTCGGTTCGTACCGGCCAAAGACTGCATGGGTTTTTATCATTCAAAGGTATTAGCATCCTCGGATACTCAGGGTTGAATTCTCAACAAGCTCACCGTGTGCGTAGCTTTTAATCGTGGTTCCGACGATGAGGTACTAGTATTAGTTTTTCGATGAATTTCAACCCCTCGTATTGTCCCGACAATCAATATTAACCGAAAAATTTGGCAGCTCGTGTCACTATGAAGAATCACATCATTTTGTTCTTATGTTCTCCTGATTCAAACAACACATCCTGTCGAAATTCTCTCTGCATCCCAATCGTTCATTGTAGTTTTTACTACTCATACCAAACCAAATGTAAATCCTCACTTTTGGTCGGTATCGGTAAGTAACTCTTGCTTTGAAAAGATACCCGTCCCATGTGAGCATATACATGCCTTTCATGATGTAAACGGCCAAAAAAGGGATCGATTCATTGGGATGCACTGATAATTTCAAACTGTTGTGTTTGGATAGGGAGATAAAAATGAAATGTTACATTTTTAATGAGTTACACTTTCCAACTCTGCTGGCGAATAAAACATCAATATATTTTGGCCATAGAGTTTGAATAATTACAAGGACTGTGGACTTATGACCAGACTACAAGAGACCGATGGCCGTAGAATCAAGAAGGCCTACTCAATTTAGCAACAAAACCGATGCTAAGAAATGACGCCATTTGGGCTAAAACAATCAAGGAAAAATGGGATATCTGATGTTCATGGGAAGAATGGAATCACCGACAATGAAATAAAAATATTTACTAGTTTTATTTACCAAGATTGATATCAACAGAGAGTTCTTGTGTTAGCTGACTTTGTTTTTTTTTTCAACAAGATTTTCCCTTTATTTGGCAGCTCAGGTCACTTCAACCAAAATCTATATCTGTACTTTTTGGGAATAATTGTTAACCGATTTTAACAAATAATAACTTTCAAAGTGGCATGAACTGACAAAATTCGAACTTTTCTGTTGTGTAGACAACTCTAGTCGTTGATGTTTGCCAGAAAACTTAGTAACGCATTGAAATCAAAAATATATAGTTGGCCTATAGCAGCATATGACTATACGATATGCAAAGCGAAAAAAAAAAATAACTGGGATGATCGTTTATTCATTCTCGGCCTAATCTACTTCTGACCCCGTGCACTCTCCAGGCTAGGGCTTCCAATTCGCAACTTTTTCTGATTTTATTTCAACGAAAAGATATTGGAATTTTGGCAACTCCTGTAATTTTAATCAAAGCACAGGTTACGTCATGTTAAATACAATAGTGTGATTCTTGGTAACACCACCGTAAGTGTTACCTTAGGGCATAACAGTAATGAAACTATATACAGTGGTTGTAGTGTTCATCCTTTATCAGTTAGTATAGAGATACCTCAAGCAATGGGGAGTGAAGACTAAATAAGCCCAACTACAAGAAGAACCCGATTCTATTAGATGTTTGGCATACTGTGTCAACAGGCAGGGCGTGTGTGTGTGGTAAGAGAGCTAAGTGCCTATTTATCAAGTACCTTTTTTCTGTTCTGGCTAGCTTCACTATAGTACATACCTTACCCTATTCTAGTTATTTTCTTAATGATAATATCGATTCTGTGAATTTTCCTCAACTGTATGAAAAGCCTACATGTATCACGCTCTTGGTAAATCCGTTTTACTTTAAAATTCCTTAGTTTGTATTGATTTTTAGTCTTTCTGAAATGCCCTGTTGCAACAATTCCAGATAATGTAACATCTGAAATCTATGAATTCATAGCCTTCTGGTAACACCCAAGCGATATGCAGTTGGACAAAACGACCGATAATCTTACAGCGACTTATGTTATGTAGCAAAAAAAAAAACACAAAAAACAAACGCCCGATAATGTAATAACGATATCGGTTGCTACATGCATCATATCTTCTTATCGCGTGAGATGGAGACATAGTATTTATATTCAACTATTTCATACTAGAGCATTAAGCTGAGAGTATATACTGTCCCCTGTTGACAAAGGACGAGATGTGACATTTAGTCAAACACTGTCAAGTTTAAAAATTGAAAAAAGTATCGTTACATAAAATTCCCATTTACCTACGATAATTCCCAGTTAGGTATTTAAGAAAGAAAGTTTAAAGGCACACTTGCCGCGGAAATCAGGAATATTGTTTACATTAAAAAAGAAAGACCGTTTTCTGTATTTTTCCCAGACAATATAAGTTAGGAACTTTCTATTTTTACCAAAATTTAAAAGTTTGGACGTCACTTTGTATTTTTAATTTCAATTTGAAAATTTGAATTGTTACGTACCCGGAACGTAAACAAACCACACTGCCCCCTATTGGCGATTTTATGTTTCAGTCATGTGATTGAACTAACGGCACAGTGTAATTTAACGTAGGCCTATTTATCTGAGAAATACAGACTGACGATCGGTTAACAGCGACTGGAAAAGCCTGCTGGTAATTGTTTGAGTGTAACCCACAGATAACAAGGCCTGAAATGAGGGTAATCCAACACGAAAGTTGACCGACACTGATCGTTGTTGTTGTAATCAGGCTACGATTCTTCGTTTGTTTTTCACCCCATTTCTACATTCTAAAGCTAACTAGATATGTTTTATGTGTCCTATATTTAAGTCTAGTGGTATTAGTCGTAGTAAGCTCATGTAAATTGGTTTTCTTAGCAAATTTAAACAGGCTACGGCGGCAAGTGGGCCTTTAAACTAAAATTGTAAATGAACTGAAGCTAAACCGTCTCACAATACTATTGAATTTATGACAATATTTAAAAGGACACACCGGCTAAGTTTGTCTTTCCTCGACCTTTAGACTAGGGGGAAATAAGAAAATGTACATTTAAAGAGTTGGTTAGGGAATTCCCTGCTATTGTTTTCTGTCTGTCAGTCAGTAGACAAACAGCCGAAAATGCACCCAACGTGCAGCTACAGAGAGCCTGTGTCGAGCAGCTATATCATGTCGATTATCTTTACACAGCAAAAAAGACAAATAAAGTAAACTCTGATAAATATGACGAACCAATGGCCATCTCGAAACCTGATATTTAAACAATCGAATTGCACACATTTTAACGTTCTTCATTTGGGTGGTTCTGGATGAAATAAAGATAAATGATTGGATAGCTAGGAAAGAAGAACCTGCGAAAGACAAAGGCAGGCAAAAAGAAAAGAGGAAAATTTTGCACAGGAATCGAAGATAAGTCCTAATTTCTACTAATTTAACCAGGACACTTTATGTTGACAGGACGGTCACATACGACATTTCTATGTTGATGGACCTATTATGCCCTATACAGTCCAATCATAAACTTGTAGATATAACTTGTTTGACTTTCATGCCAATATACAACATCAGGAGTCTATGGTTTAACATAATACGAAAGCAGTGTTAAAAAGAAAAACAACTCTATATTTCGACATTTATTATACCATCAGCAGGAGCGAAATATTGAGTGTTTTTTCGGGCAATGAGGAGAGTTGAAGCAAATTCCGAAAACGGTGGTATTCTGTAACTTTCCATTTACGGGCTAAATATATACTTTCGTGAGGCTTCACGCCTTCCTTAAATAAAGATTATGCCACAGTGTTGCTGCTGTTGATGTAATAACCAGATCGAGGATGGCGAAATCCACGTAAAGCCAATTTGAAGTACTGCTGTTGATGTAATAACCAGATCAGATTTAATATCGAGGATGGCGAAATCCACGTAAAGCCAGTTTCAGGTACTGCTGTTGATGTAATAACCAGATCAGATTTAATATCGAGGATGGCGAAATCCACGTAAAGCCAGTTTCAGGTACTGCTGTTAATGTAATAACCAGATCAGATATAATATCGAGGATGGCGAAATCCACGTAAAGCCAGTTTCAGGTACTGCTGTTGATGTAATAACTGGATCGGATTTAATATCGAGGATGGCGAAATCCACGTAAAGCCAGTTTCAGGTACTGCTGTTGATGTAATAACCAGATCAGATTTAATATCGAGGATCATGGATGGCGAAATCCACGTAAAGCCAGTTTCCGGTACTGCTGTTGATGTAATAACCAGATCAGATTTAATATCGAGGATGGCGAAATCCACGTAAAGCCAGTTTCAGGTACTGCTGTTGATGTAATAACCAGATCAGATTTAATATCGAGGATGGCGAAATCCACGTAAAGCCAGTTTCAGGTACTGCTGTTGATGTAATAACCAGATCAGATTTAATATCGAGGATGGCGAAATCCACGTAAAGCCAGTTTCAGGTACTGATGTTGATGTAATAACCAGATCAGATTTAATATCGAGAATGGCGAAATCCACGTAAAGCCAATTTGAAGTACTGCTGTTGATGTAATAACTGGATCGGATTTAATATCGAGGATGGCGAAATCCACGTAAAGCCAGTTTCAGGTACTGCTGTTGATATAATAACCAGATCAGATTTAATATCGAGCATGGCGAAATCCACGTAAAGCCAGTTTCAGGTACTGCTGTTGATGTAATAACCAGATCAGATTTAATATCGAGGATGGCGAAATCCACGTAAAGCCAGTTTCAGGTACTGCTGTTAGTGTAATAAACAGATCAGATTTAATATCGAGGATGGCGAAATCCACGTAAAGTCAGTTTGGGGTACTGCTGTTGGTGTAATAGCCGGATAAGATTTAATATCGATGATGGCGAAATCCACATAAGCCAGTTTCAGGTACTGCGGTTGATTTTGATAAAGTTAGTGATTGCCTGTAAAGTCTACTGACGGACAAGGAAGTTCATATAAAGCCAACCCATATCTTATCCAATCAGAGAAGAACAATATTCGTGCACTTGAACGGCGTCCAGTGTGCGGAAGACGAAGCCAATGTAGAAATTTAAAAAAACCAAGCCTTCCTCTAATACTACCAAACATATTTGGATGGAGGTCTCCGTTATTATACTCATGAGCGATAAACAGTATTCTGTTCCGGCAGGTCGAAAACCTCCCGCTGAAGAATTCCCTTTGGTTTTATGTTAATAGTAACCCTTTAACTTAATATTTGAGAACCCTAAAACACACGGGCACAGGGAAAATCTTCTTGTCTAAAATAACCATGGAGACAAGTTTCTGATTGTGTTAAAAAGAGGTATATCATTTAGACCTTTAACTTTATAAGTATATAGTCGTAAATGCACAGGAACAATGGTTTGTCCTTCTAAATCCAAAGGCATCCAATCAACTGCAGCTACATGAGATGAAACACATTGACAATTAAGTTATTGTTGAATGATTGACTTGTTGGATCAAACGATGGAAAGCTATAGCTATTACACAAGTTGTATGTATATTTAAGAATTATGAACAAAAATGATAATGTCACTATCATTCCGTAACATAATTGTTTGCTACCATCATTCCTAAAAAAGCAATGTTGAAATTTGTTTATTATATTATTTTGCCTTCTAATATTTCCCAGTTACTTGCTGCAACAAAACTGTAACATAAAGCCATCAGTAGCGGTTTGAATAGGGCCATTCAATCGTGTGGACTGAGACGGTATACTTCATTCCACTACAACCGATTCAGACCGTCAATGTGACTTATGATAGCTTTGAAGTTGGTTAAATGTTCGTCAGAATGGAAACGCCACCTGTTGGCGAACTTCATCATTTCGCCAGGTAATTGTTGACGAGAGACAAACTCGGCTTCATCCCTCGTTTACCATTAAATCACACGAGAACTGACGTACTAAGAACATCAGTAAAAAAGACGAATTATCCTAGTCTGTAATATTTGGCATCATATCCCATCAAGACAGCTACAGTTGTTACCGTTTTTCATACTTTAAAAGCGTTTCTTACGAACCCCAACAGTTTCTTCTGTGTTTCAATATACTGTTCTCACTTCAACCCTGTCTAGACATATAAATGGATCAGTAATGAAAACGGCAAGAGGTTTATGTCTACTTTTTATCTACTCGTATTAATAAGATGAAAAAAAAGAAGAAGGAACAAAGTAGAGCAAGTTCACAGAAAGTATTTGTAGATTTGACACAGGTTCTTTTAGTTGGTTGTAATTTGCAGATATTGTAGACACACGAGGTTGCATTCTATCAAACATAGCAACAATCGATATGAATTAAAACATTCTACGAAATTTTCTTTGAATATTTGATGTCCAGATTGCATTAAGCCAGATGACTACACGTTTTGACAATTCCAAACGGTATGACACAACCAAGAAACCTCGCACAGATTTAAGCTCCTTGTCGGGTAGAAAATGAAGTTTTGAGTTATTGTCGTCACGAATAAAAACCCAGAATGTTCCGGAGATTTTTGAGAACAGATTTTGATGTGTACTAGTCTGGTTAATTATGTAATATGGAAAGCAAAGGGGGTTGTAAAGAGGAAGAAGAAAAATGTCATTTATGCGAAAGTACCAGATGGCGGGAGAAAAGAGAGCTGTGGGAAGTGGGCGATAAATCAAATGTTGGCCACCTCCAGCAGAGTAGTTATGACATCGTTCACTTACTACCCACCAAGATCAATATGAAAACAAGCTGATTTGTAATACAGAGAGTCTTAGATTCCAGGTGGGGGTATTAGGGTTGTAGAGCAGGTAAATTGCGGGGGAGTTGGTTTACGTCGACCGCCAGGAAACTTTCCTGCCGATGGTCACACTGCATGAAAACAATCCAATATCCCTGTACATTAGTCTCAGTATTAGCCACCATTTGCTATAACCTATATGAACCGTACCGTTATAAAATACATATCGAACGTTACAAAGGCCGAATTCTGTGACGACCTCCCAATGAAATGTAGACAATAACAACTCTCTATTTCCGCTGATGGCGAGAGGTTATATTTGGTAAGCCACTTAGATAGAAAAGTCTAGCGCCGATCTTTTCATTGTAATTGTGAACCTTTCTACAAGGGTGGAAATGGATGGAAAAAGTTCTTTTCACGTAAATGAATCTTCGAGAAGTTCTGAGGGTCTGAAAACCCACGCAAATATGAGAAAATGTCCCAACATAAGGAAGTGGAAATGTCAACTGACTAATTGCGTCAGAGACTGCTGGACTGAAAATACAGGTGACGGTCAATGGTGATTTTGTAAGTGATCCATCCATAAAACTTCGGCCTTCTTCATTATTCATCATCATATTCTAAAACGGACTGATAGGTGAACAAGGACGACTTGAGTTCAGAAAAAGCAATTTTACCTTTAGGACTTTTTTATGAATTCTCTTTCGGCCTAGGGATGCTTCACTGGTGAGTTTTCCATAATCAGGAGGTTTTTTTTAAAATTTATTAATTTATTTAAAAACATAGTATGCATTTAATGAACCTTTGCATTTTCTTGAGGGTTTTATGTATTTGTTGTTCCAAGTTTTTTTTTCATTTTTATTCAGATTACCTTATAGTAATGCAAAGTTATCGTTATCCTTTAAAGCGGTATTAACGGGTGCATTATAATAAGAAAACATAGACTAAGACTTTGAAAAGGAAAAACAGAGGCGAAATATGTAGACTGAAAGAATGGTAGGGGAGGTATCGTGGTGCGCTCATGTGGTCCACATCTGATATCTGAGGCATATCGCAATAAATAAGCACATGTTTGTTGATAAGTAGAAAGAAAGTTTTTAAAGTAGAAAAGTGAAGTGTTACTGGAGATGTGGTAAATGGAACTGACAACTTGTTAGAGTCTTCTCGAGATGGAACGGCGATGTCTGGAATAGATAGCCATTTGAGACTGTGCATCCATCTCTAAACAAAAATATACTCCTAATTCATTTTTATTTATATTCACATACGGATATTGTTTTACCGTTTCAGTTGATGATAGCACACAATTGTGAAATGCGGTTAATGATGTATTCCATTATTTTTGCTTCCATTTGCTTCCAAGCACCATGTAACTGTTTTACATAGTTGTTCAACAGTTTAAACTATCGTGCCTAATTTTGACGAGATCATATATCATTAATTTATACACCATATGCCTATTTTGGGTTATTTCCCTTGCACTATATGTTGCCTTAAATTGAAATTGTACTAAGAAAACAGCTTCTGAGATCTTATATAAAAGGCTGTTTAACTTACTTTAAAAGAATGCATACAACTTAACATTATGCATATGTACACAGATAATGAATTTTGATCGTTAGAGTCAATTGAAATCAATACGTCTTGGTATGTCCCTGCACTGACGGCTATTTATAGAATTAAATGTTGATACATATCATTCACTTTCTTAGAGTAGTCTACCGCATGCATTCATAAAACAAATATTCTGATTGTGCGCATTAGCTGTAACTGGGAAAGGTGAACTTTTTGATGTACTTAATGTATGTTTCCGTGTTAAGCAGTGTTTTTATATGAACTAATCTAGCCCAATAACTGAATGTGTACAAGTATCAAACTTCTGTGACAAAGTTACGGAAATGACGCATGACGCTCGCCAGCGGAAGTATTGCACCGGATGTAGACATGGAGGTTTAATAGTTGAAGTCGCCTTGATCCAGGTGTATAGTTACACACGTGTAATCCAAAACCGTATTAGTCAGTGATGATAACTATATGCTTTTATATATACCTTTAAATCCACCTTTCTTTACTTTTTGTAGATAAAAGATTCATACCTTTTGAAATGACTTGGTAAATATTTAAAGATAATTATCCAAGACATTATTTTTTCCTGTTTTGTCAAAACTACTGTTACTTTATCCTCAACCCACGTCATGGTTGCTTGGAGATATAAACATCAATATTTTGCATCTAGAAACAATGGTCACAACAGTTGTTCGGTGCTAAGAGGATGACCAATTAAGCGCACAGAATTTAAGGCAGCTTTTTGACATCTACATTTGTTAAAGGCACACTTGCCGCGAAAATCAGGAATATTGTTTACATTAAAAAAGAAAGACCGTATTCTGTATTTTTCCCAGACAATATAAGTTAGGAACTTTCTATTTTTACCAAAATTTAAAAGTTTGGACGTCACTTTGTATTTTTAATTTGAATTTGAAAATTAGAATTGTTACGTACCCGGAACGTAAACAAACCGATCTGCCCCCTATTGGCGATTTTATGTTTCAGTCGAGTGAGTGAACTAACGGCACAGTGTAATTTTACGTAGGCCTATTTATCTGAGAAATACAGACTGACGATCGGTTAACAGCGACTGGAAAAGCCTGCTGATAATTGTTTGAGTGTAAACCACAGATACAAAGGCCTGAAAGGAGGGTAAACCAAAACGAAAGTTGACCGACACTGATCGTTTGTTTTTCACCCCATTTTTACAGTCTAAAGCTAACTAGACATGTTTTATGTGTCCTATGTTTAAGTTTAGTGGTATTAGTCGTAGTAAGCTCATGTAAATTGGTTTTCTTAGCAAATTTAAACAGGCTACGGCGGCAAGTGTGCCTTTAATTTAATATCACATTTCCAAAAGCGCAAAATCAATTGGTTTGTAATACATTTTCAGATGTTTAGGAGTTGTTCCAAAAAAGTTTTTTTTTAGTAGGGAACAATAAAATCCCAGTTTTCTGATAGATCCAAATATAGGGAAAAGAGTCGAGAAAGGTCTGTACAGATCAAACGATAACAAACATAGACATTTTTTTCTATATCACATTGACAAAAAGATCAACTATAAGATCTTTATTCTCAATGTTATAATTTGTTAGTGGCTAAGCAAGCAGTAGAAAACCAGGGCTCTCTGCGGATACCAGATTATTTATGGTAGTTTTATAGACATTAAAACCTCTGAAATATACTCATGCATCCCGACTATTTGAATTTTGTCCGTTACTAACACACGCCTTTGACTCATATGCCTTATTGGCTTTATCGATAGTTTTTTATTTCAACGTCAATTCTTTAGTTTTCCAAGCTACTTCAAACGCTCAACTTCTTTTTGTCAGGTCTTTAACCTAGGAATATGTTATAAAATCGGATAAGCATTTTGTTTCAAGTGCTCGAAGTCAATACATTCGCCAGTCCACTGAATGTACATCCATTAATCAGTACATGACGAGAATCACTTGCTTGTGTCAATGATATATACTTATACAGGATTCTTTTCTATTAAGCAGAAGAAAGAAAAGCAAATTAGACAGTTATATATTGAGTGATCTGTCTATAAATCTTACACCTGTTCACGGCGTAACAATTCTTTGATCCTCAGTAGAGTTCGTCATTTGCAATAACATTTTGATGGTGAAAAGAATAATTTGATTATATGGTGCATTCTATACTCAATATTACATATATATTGATCATATTATTTATCATAAAATTAGCAGTGAGATATTGAGTTATACAGCTCTGATATAAGTGATATCACCGCTTTTATAGATAACTTTTACATCATTTCTGGCAATGACGGAACTATTTTCAGTGGAATATCTCTGATTGAATCTCTTATGTATATGTAACGATTGCTAATATTTCTCAGCAAGACCTCCTTCACAGATTATTTAACAATTAGTAGAATCTTATTAATTGTATGTTTAACGTTTAAAATTACCCAAACAGAAACTTGTCTTTAGCTTTGGGTTTTCGCTCTTCAGTAGCACCATATGGAAATTGATTTATTTGAAATCTGTTTTGCGTGTTGTTAATCTACCCCGCGTTATACAAGTAAAGCAAAGGGTACAGTTAGAGCAATTACATTGCGTTTTCATTGAGAAAATGTTTCGAGACCTATCAAAAATAATTGCAAACGAAGGCAAACGAAGAACGTGGGTTGCTGTATGGCTGTCACGGTGTCAGTACCAGGTGAATGTCACACTCAAGCACAGTGGTAAAAGCCAAGCATTGTGACCGACTCAGTCGATCCTGGTAAGATAAAAACAATTAAAAAGTAATGCATCGTAAAATATGTAAACACCTGTTTGTATTACAACATATATAAGCTGCGCATGCTAACATTTCTACGGTTCAACGTACAATGTACGAACCGAAGATGTGTGCTAAAACCGGACAAAATTCAAATAGACGGGATGTATGTGATCATTTTCGGAATTTTGCTGCTTATAAAAACTACCATAACGTACCTCCCAAAGATTTGTTTCAGAGAAAAAATACCTAATTTTGCTTGATCACAATTTTGCATATATCTGGCAAAATTAACCTGGGTCTAAATTGCAGTCTTTTAGAATAGGCTACACCAAAGTTACTCAACCAATGAGACACTACCTTAAACCATTTGTTATTTACCGTCTATCATTCCATAACTTTTCTGTACCAACCAGTTTATTATATATTATGTAGACATCAGAATAAGACACGACCGTAAGATAATTTGACTTTAATACAATGCTACTTACAAAAGTAATCCCGATAACGGCTCGATACCTTTCACTTTTCATTGTTAGCAGTAAGAGTGTTAGATTTGTGGGTTGGCCATTCGAATGTTGATTAAATATGTTTATAGAGACTAAAACACACGGCACGGGTGAATCTTCTTGATTAAATATGGGTAGACAAACCAGGCCTGAAACCTCCCTCGTACCTCACGAATCTTTGAGGTAAAACTTCTGCACTGACCACTGGTCAAAACAAGTATGAAGAACCAATAAAGATAAACTGTAGATAGGTTTGACCAGGTGAGGTTGAATTATCGACAGACTGGCGCCAATTCACAAGAACAATGTCTCGCTTGTCGTTGACCAGAGACTTCTGACCCTGGCTATTCATATATCGTCTGTATCAGTGACAATTGATCCAATCGTTTCACACCATGTATACTCTCAATTAATATCCCATTATCAATCTTTATCGCTTTTAAGTCTACTGTTAACCCAGTTTGTATTCCGATTAGGATATTTATGTTTACAGTCCGCACATTTTCCGTATTAATCCGTGCTACTGTTCTACTCTTCTAGTGTCTCATCAGGTTTATGATGTTTTCATTTATCAATGTAGATAGTTTCTGTGTAACCACATTAATTTTGTGGTTTTGTTAGACCTTTATATGACCTTGGATTTCCAAGCATCAGTATCCAGTTTGCATTGATTCAGTTAGTTAAATTTCGCACGTGACATCAGTGAATTACTCACAACGACCGCTTTCCTTTTAAAACCCTCAGATGGCAAAAGTATCGTGAAATTACCACTGCAGTCACGTCATCTGGCGAGAGTTTGTGGAGAAGTAAAGTTCAGTTCTGTACTGTCTCTGATCCGACAACCCAAACAACAATAATACCGATCTCATTTCGGCTCACTTGTGACATCTGGCATGGAGACTTGCTTTAACTCAAATGCGACCAACTTCCATATTTCAGGAAAGATGTGATTTGGAACATTAGATGTTAATATTCAGTGACAAATAAGATACTGTGAGTGATAGTACAAAATAACATTTGAGGGATTATAATATGTGCTTTTAATTTACTCTTTCGAAATGGTATAGTTTTACACAGACGGCAACCGTGAATGCATTCTGGCGAATCTCCCAGGTAAGGATTTTCTTAAACATGTGACTTTTATAATGCAAACGCCACGGTCGTTCATGTTAATTTGTTGTTCTCTCAATGAAGATAAGAAATTTGGCTGCCCGGGAAGAACATTAACCATCTTAATGTTGAAGTTACTGTTTTAATGATGTTTTTGGTATAATATTACCGTAGGCCTTATTCATGAGTAGAAATTATATTATTTTCCAAGCTTCAAACACAGATGAAAATTACTTAGCTCGTGCTACCGGCGCTATAGTGGTTTATATAAGTTCTTTAGTCATGCTATTCTCCAATAGACTCAAATTTGTTTTCGTCTGAAGTAACAACACACACTAATCGTCGTAATACATACCAACTCGTTGTGCAATAAGAGGTTGGCTTTTTCACAACAGGATACTACAACTAGAAGAAATCTACAGAAGTGTGAACTAAGTACACTCATTTAAAACTCCTTAAACTTAATCGGAAACAAAAATAGACAAACCACTTATCAGTGCACGTTATAATCGCCTTATCCTTTGCTAGAAAAGATGGGGTTCGACAGGGAGCAGCACTGTGTCCGCTCATATTTTGGATATCTGTTGACTGTCGTTTAGTATTGAAATGGGTAAATGATAAATGGAGAATGCATGGATATATAAATGGCAATTTACCTTCCACACTTAGGACACACCTATAGCCTTTAAAGTGGGCTATATCCATGGGTGAATACAGGTAGGATAACTTAGCTAGTCTTCAGTTTTGGTTCCTGCTGAATCTCCATTGATATTTTCACATGTTTTGGTAAACTGTCTATACGGTAAAAATAGATTCGATTTTGAAAATCTAACCCCCTATCAAAACATTTTGAAAATCTAACCCTTATAAAAAAAACACTTAAATCTATTTTGATATTCTCAAAAATAAATATATTTTGAGATATGCTTAACATAACATTTATTGGTGATGTGAGGATATCTGAAAAGTTTTTGTTAGTTTTTTAGAGTTGTTTTTACATCCTTGTAACGAACCGTCAGTTGTTATGTAAAGATAAGGAGATTGTGGTTAGTTTTTTAGAGACTTTCACAGTAGCCGTGTTTGTGTGGTAGGTTTTCACTCACGGGGCTTGTCTGGGATTTAACTTACCGCTATAGGTAAGCAGGATTTAGACGTGAGGCAATCTGAAGTTCTGTAGCAAAGCCGACTATGTCAATGTTTAAAGAATGAACGTTGTGACGGGACGGTCTAGTCAAAGTCTAGAGTTTCAGATGCTACAATCCTGTCTGTCTGTAGGTGAACGAAAAGAGGGTAGATGAGGCGTGAGCACTGTCAGATTTCATCTTAAATTCAAGCTCTTATAACACGCTGACATTAGTCATCTTACACAGTTTTAGTTGTAGGAAAATTAGATCACGAACTTAAGCCAAAACGGTCTCCCCTTTTAGACACCATACCATAAATATCTTGCCTATAAAGTATCTCATATCTTTATCAGGTCCCGATATGTAGAAGAATTCTGGTAAATACAGCCCTTAGACAAATACATTTAGTTGTTATTTATTTAGTCCAAATATTTCAATCGATGTAATTTTAAATACTTTTCTCTTAAATTTTTAGGGTTTGAAGTAGATCACATAAAAAGTAAAGTTTGCTTTTGGTATGCGCATGTTTTTGGAGAACTGTTTCCATTTACCGGATGCACATTTGTTCATTCTTACTTCTAAAGTCTATCGTAAGGTACTTAATCGAACCTTAAGACTTTTACTTTGTATTGGTTTGGAAAAACTATCGAAATTATGGCAGCTCGTGTCATTTTAATACCGAACGAGGAAATGCAAATTGTAGGAATGAGATTGGAGATGTTTTAAAAGCCAAGAATGTTGAGAAAATGCTTATGTCTGGGTATAATTAAAGGGTATATGTACTTCTAAAAATGAACCATGAAAACAAATTCTAAAATACATACGTAGATATCCCCTACATTACACTTGTTTGACGTGCAACCCTATATCAGTGTCAACCGAAGGACCAACTTCCGTTAGCTCGCAAATAAGGAAGGAATCTTGGAGCAGTATTGGGTTGTTTTTTCCTATACCCTTAAATCGAGGTGTGGCGCCAACTTATCCAAAGTCGATTATTTTTAACTTGCTTCTTGACATATAAGTGAAGATAAAATAGTGTTAGTCTATATTAGTTCTATTATGTAATCCTAACCTTATTTTACGGATGAGTTACATAACATGCTTCCTGAAGGAAGGTAGAAACTATTTTTAATTATTCAAGGCTCACTTGATTGGATGAATGTTAAATAGTAGGATACTTTAAAAATTGAGTGTTCAATTTGTAAAATATTGGATATAAGACAACAAGTGGAACTGACTCCACCCTGATTATGGTTTTAAGTTTTATGGCCTTTAAACTGACCGGATAAACGTGTGTTTCAGCGCGTATACCATTTAAGACAACACCCCCACTCGAGATGAGCTGCTGACCACACCCGACACGATCAACGTTCAAAACTTATTTGTCTCCTAAAAAGTTGATATTTCATTAGAATATATCTCACCAGAAATAAGTGCTTGTATAATGTTATTATTAGTTAGCTGGTCACGTTGGTATGGCTTTGGTTGATAAAACTGTATTACCATCGATGTTAGAAACAAAGTTGTGTTGCTGTAATTTCTGATGATGAGAGTAGTTTCTCTCGAAAGCTCATATTAACCATCACCATGTACAAAGTAGTACAAGTTGTACTATGTGTTTTGGTTTTAAATAAAGTTTTATATTAGAAAACTTTTCTTCTGTTAAAAACCTTCTCAAAAGTATTTTTTCTCTTGAGTGGGTTTTTTTGTAATGGGACAGTTACTTTCGCTTCAATAAGAATGTAGTTGAACAATGCATCGATGCTTTAACCTGTATCGAATGTTAAATTAATTGTGTTGAGTTACATTGTATAGCATTTATGATGACATCTTCCTTAACGTCCAATATACGTGAAATAATCTTCGGTGGGCGTAAAACACCAATCAGTCAATCAATCAATCAATCAATCAATCCATAACATTATGTGTAAAGGATTGTTCATATACAATTGTTTGGTGTTGACGTATATAGAACTTAGTAGTACAACATAAATCTGTCATGAGAACATATGTATTTGTGTATGCTCATGTAATTAAGTTGTGATTGATTTCTTTTACACCTTGCGATGAGCAGTTGAAATGGCCTGTAAAACTGTTTAGCTGAGACTAGTGTTTGAAGTTGAACGCAAGGTCTGAGTAAGAATAGATGAAGCGAGGCCACCAACAGTAGTCAGAAAAAACGATAGCAGGCGTTATATGGTCTGTACACACCAGGGAGGAGTAGATAAACTAAGCAGGACTAATTGTGCGGAAAGATCAAAGCCAAGTGAAGAAGCAGGTATCATATATTAAGACAAGTCTGTGGTACGTGAGCTAAAGAAATATAATTATCCAAGAAAGCATGGCTTCTTATATAAGATGGAAGTTTTCTTCGAAAGATGTCTGTGTTCGGCCGCAGACGATCGCTTAGACTATTAATATCTTGTAATGGTCTGGTTGTTGTTGAATTCATTCCAAGCTCGTTAACTGGTGTTATTTTAAGACACACTTCTGTGGAGTTTCTAAAATATAATTTCACATCGGCGACAGGTGTACCAAGTTACACTACAATGTGCAACAACGACAGCAAGCACATGCTAATATATTCCTGAATGTAATCTAAGCCGCTTCTTGAAGTGTTTGACTACATAAGAAACTTCCCTTAGTTCCTTCACCCTTATTAATTTACGGACTCTTCCTTAGTCTAGTGAAGACATTAATTTCTACCAAGTGACAGTTTTCGTTACACCCTTTGAGGTATACTCTTCTATTAACGCCAACTTAAAAGAGTTTCCCCGAATGCGGCTTAAAATACTCTCTAGATTGATATCGCTCGGCAGTAATATTAAAATACCCATCTACGTCACAAATTAATAGGTTGAACGGATATTAAAAGTCATAAGGGTTGGGTCTTTTTCTAAGGTTTTCTCTATTTGTGATAATGTCTATCTTAATTTTAGTAATGATGTTAAACAACAGCGTTTGATGTGAATAGCTCATGCATTGGCATAAAATGTATGTAATTCGCGAGAAGCTGTGCGTTTTTAAGTGTTATCGTCACGTAGATGGCATTTGTTACTGTTAGTCATGGGAGCAGTAGCGTAGCCAGGGGGGGGGCCATGGTGCCATGGCCCCCCCCCTCAGCCACACCCCAAAAAAAATGTGTGTCAGAGCACAGCACAGAGCACTGTTTGATTGCAACAACAAAGTTGCACTTTGTAATAATTGTTACAAATTTGAATTTCAAACATTCAGAGAGACTTGGTGAGGGGTACCTAACCAAAGTGTAGTTCTAGGTGGATGTTAGTCTCTTCGAGTTCGAATGTATGAAAATCGGAAGTTTGGGTCTCCAAACAGACAAATTTCCAGGGAAGTGTCTTCCGGTACCTCCAGTTTGGGATTAGCGCTCTATGGCGCTTTAGCAGGGCCCATTGGCGGATCTATATATATATAGAAAAAAAATGAAAAACAGGCTCATGGAGAGATCCGGAGACCATGATTGGCTTGCAGCGCTGCATTTAGAATGATAACAAAATAAACGAATATTGATTATGAAATAGTAGATCTTCCTGTTTTTGAAAAATAAGTCGGAAATAGAAAAATAAATCTTCACAAATTAAGTTCAGATTTATTCCCTGGAAAACGCTCAGAACGCATCTCTGGCGATCTAGGACCCCAGAGCTTCCGGGGCCTGGGCGGCCCCTGGACCCTCGCCTTGTTGACCTGTGATAATTGGCCCCCCCTTGAGCCAATTTCTGGCTACGCTACTGCATGGGAGGCTCTATGGAAGTTTCACACTCTACATACATTCTTTGCATCGTTCGCCATTTTAAACTCCGCGACAAATCAACCTTCTGGCTTGTATGTACTTTTAGTCCTTTTTGTAATACCCTAGTGCTGGCGTATGGCTGGCTGAATCATATAGCTAAAAATCACTGTCCCAAATTGTCAGAAAAATTCGACCAATTATATTGTGATATCAACTTAGTAAACAAAATATTATTGTATAAGTAATATTCAGTGGAAACCTTAAAGTGCTTATGGAGAATGTACTATTATTTTGTTGTATCATATGTGCTACTTGTATTTGACCTTCAACGGAAAAGCACAATTAACCAGTTGGTGTTGACTTGTTTCGGCAGCTAGTGAATCAATTCAGGAACAAACTGCCAGGTCGTCAAGTGCATGGGGAATGAAGAAAAACATTGGGACTTAACTTTTTAGTTTCACTTAGTCGCCTCCTTGACTTTCTAATGTTACCAACAAATCTCAACTGAGAGAGGTATTTCCAGCGAGTTTGTGAAGTCAGTTTTTCTGGCGAAGGTAGTCTTTTGACACGCCAACTGTTCGAATCTCGAGTAAATGATAAATGCTTACAGTCCCAGAGGGAAAAACAAAAGTCATCGCTGGCTAAGCTGAAGTCACTTTTCTCAAGTTCGAGAAAAGTCCATTTTTTATTACTATCTAAGTTCGTGGCCGTGGGGAATTTAAATTTTCTTATATTGCTTGAAGAAGAACAATAGAAAATCCTTAACATTCGTCATTACTTAATCTAATTTTGCCTTAATTGATCTTCATGAGATAGAACAAGTTCTTGCGGTCTTCATCCCCACCATTGTAAATATCGCTAAACATGTATCGTGTAATATTCCTGATGAGATAAAATGAAATATGGCGTTTTGAGATCATTTCAGACTGCGTCCTGATACTTTTGCGCAGATAGCTTTGCTCCGGGGTGTGAGAAGAATGATTGTTGTAATTCACGAGCCCATTTGAAGTTTGAGTTTGTGCACCGTTGATCCACATGTAGAGAGACCAAAACATTTGCTGTGACTGCATTTTGCTTGTTGAGTTGAACAATTTCTAAGGTTTATTGCTCGATGCTGACTTACCAAATCAAGTAAAAAAGAGCATTGTTATTAGCGTCCATGTAAACCAGTGTGGCTTTTTAAAAATATAGGTATTCGTCATGATCATTTAAACAGCCCGGTTTGTGTCAGCCATAAAGAACTGTAGTAGTACACAGAATGGGGCTGGACACGAAGCCACCATCAAAATAGACTTCTTTCTCATATTGTCCGTGGGACATTTTGCTAACAGGGGATCCCTACGACTTTATGCTAAGCCTCTACATTGACGAGACTGAAAGTGTCAGTCTTGTCGACCAGGTGAAAAACTCACAGATCGACCTTTTGACCTCGACTAGAGCCACGTCGTAACGTCGTCAATCATTGACGTTCATCTGGGATTACTGGAAATGTTTACCCATCTTAAAGCAAGACAGAAACGGGTCAAATACGAGCCCAGTCATAAATTAATCAGGTCTTGAAACGAAATCGTATCTTTTGATTGATAAGGCGCTAAGAACTTCATTTTTGAAATCCTCTATCTTGCTTGAAACGTAATACTAAAACGTCACCACCTATACCGAGGATAGCAATAAGTCATTGATACGAGTCTGGGATATGGAATAGGGATGTATCCCAGGTTAAGTTTACAGTTACACCACACTTGTAGTAGGCCATTTCGTTTTAAAAGGTACAAAATATATGTGTTTTTTTAAAGATTTTTTAGGTAAACACAACCTAAAAGTACATTCTTCAGAACTCTTAAAAAGTTCTAATTAGGACTTATGGAGAAAAATCGCCGAGAATTTAGTTTTCTCTTAAGATACGAACATTTTGGCAGTCCATGCCATTTTAAATACCGTCATGTTTTTTGGAACAACTTTGGACAAACATAATAAAACAACCACGTGTAAAATTCCACAACAATAACATTAACCTACTTTTCTTTCATACAACTTTTGACCCCATATTTAAGATGTTATCTTCGTATATATTCTACAGCAACTATAGCATATATAATTGTGTTATACCCAATGCTATCAGTAAATAAATGGAACGTTACATCAAAACTTTTTCATTTCTCATATACTTAATTTTTGATTATTAAATTTTCTAAGAACCGATGGGAATTATTTATTTTTTTTGGTATTAATTTGAAAAACTATTTATCAGCCCCTAATCTTTATTGACTTATGTTCATGTTAACATACATGTAGCTGTCAGGACGTCCACGTTTAGGACTAACACGGGTCAGATCAAGCTAATCAGTCAGCTAACCTCAAGCCAAATATCTTTTGATGTACAAATACCTGCCCGAATAATTCGTCGATAACATGTCAACGATATAAGCTCATTGTTAAGTGTTCTGGGTGTTAAATGGATGTTTTTATACCAATCAAGTAATCGATCAATCAAAAAATCGACCAAGCAAATCGTTTGACCGACCGACCGACCCACCCAACAATCATCCAAACAACCATCCAACCAAACAATATCTTAATCAATCAATCAACATTATTTTTTATAAGTATGCCACAATTTGAATAGGTAATCTCATTTTAGGCGGGTTGACAATTCGAAAGTAGCTGCTGCAATGAAAAATAGAACATCTTAGAAAGTTACCCCCCTCCTCCACCCTCCCCCACCCACCACAATACAACACGATACATGCACCTGTGTAATCTCTCGTTTGTTTAGGAATGTGCTAAGTTTAGTCTATTGTAGATTTAGTCCATTTTAATTTTGAACTGTGATAATTTTAGTCTGTGGAAATTTTGGTCTGTGGTAATTTTAGTCTGTGGTAATTTTAGTCTGTGATAATTCTAGTCTGTGGTAATTTCAGTCTGTGGTAATTTTAGTCTGTGGTAATTCTAGTCTACGGTAATTTTAGTCTACGGTAAGTTTAGTCTATTACAAGAGATGCTGGTTCCAATTCAGAAAGTTAACACGCCTTGTGATAGGCATAAGATTGTTAATTGTAGATCTTAATAGACCCCTTTTTGATTGATAGTGTTTTTTTGTGCTTCATCGATATTTTCGTTACAAGACGGTTGATTGAGTAGCCTCTTACTGGTAACGTGGGGGAAACATTGCATTTGGATTTAATTAAGTACGATTCTATTCAATAAGGTTACTTTATAAGAAGTTGTAGCCTTCAATTCTGTGAGTGGTTATTGTACAAAGTGGAGACGGATACGCAGCTGTTTGGGATAGCAGTTAACTTTAACGATTTTCTATTTTTATGTGCAAAAGTTATTTTTAACATACACTTAGCGGGGGATGTATTTCGGATCAATAAATTAAGGAAATATTGTAGACTTACGTGCTTTCCCTGAACCAGTTATAATACATCGGTTCTTCCTGTCATAGATTAGCGATTATCGGTTTAATTAGAGTAATCCCCCTTTGATCGATGCCTTGGCATCGTTTATACCATAGAATGAATCTCGTTAATAAATCCCGACACAGATTTTGCCTTTATGTTTAGCTAGTTTATTCTCTAATTTAAGACATTTTTGTGTCATTAGAAGAGTTGAATTTAATCCATTCCAATTCTTTTCACAAATCGTTTATGCACTGCAGGAGTGCCCTAACGGCCAGATTTCTGGGTTGAATTTTTACAATTGCCACTAAGTGTGAAGGATGACGGGAACATGTGAAGGGTCATACTGGCGTTTTAGTTCAAATGGATAAAGAGTGGATTAAGAATATGGTTTTACCCGAAAATAACTGTTCTTTTCTTTTAAAGTCAGGTGTCACTGAGCATACCAGATACTACACAAAACAGACGAAGGCTCTTCTGTGTCAGTACTTTAAAGGAAGCGTCCTTTTCCATTAATGCAGCTGTCCTCCTTGAACAGGGGTTGCATCTTAGTGATACAATAATCATGGTTGCGTACAACGGGAATACAACAAACGAATGTACAGTTTGCGTCAGCCGAATTCTATTGTTTAACATTACATTTGAATAACGGGCAACAACCTGTGCCTGGCTTTAATGAATAGTAATATTTTGATCTATACGTGAAGTACCGTTTTCAAGCTATGTTGAAATCGAAGGAACGGAACGTATCGAATTGGAACACAGCTTTATAAATAGAACTAGGGTGTCGCTACAGTTATTTCAGTTCCTGTTAAGACTTATTTTATCACTGCTATATAACAATAGATTTATTTATAAAGTGACTTGATTGGCAGATCCGGATTTCCTTTTCCACCGAAGGTCATTTCACCTGCGGAGTACAATCTGGTTGAGGTTAGTTTCTAACATGCTTTCTCTCCATTCAAATAGATAAACAATGATAAGTACATATAATTTCATGTAAGACATGTACGCCACAAAGGTCAGGGGTCATGGAGGCGTGATCGTGAGAAACGACGAGTCGACCATTCACCAGTCAAACGGGAGCGGTCTTAACTAGAAAAATCGGATTCTCACAGTGATTGTTCTTCGCAAGAAAAATTCCAAATCGTAGTTGACAACTTGAAAAACTATATAATGCTACAGAAGATATTGTTTTTTTTTTGTATCTGTAGAATGGTTTTCGTTGGCTCGGTGCGTTTTCATTTTGAGCCGATTTGTTTATTCCGGAGATTAAGGCTTTTAATTTAATCTTACATGCTATTTTGAGGGAAAGTTCCCTGGAATTACCTAATACAAAATTACAATGTAAATTCCACAATCCGCAGCTAAATTACACCTTCATTCAAACCTTTTAAAAGGTTGGAAAATTACCGATAGGAAGCTAGTTGTAATCTCTAAACAATCCTCTTAAGGTAAATAAAAGGTGAGTACATCCGGGAGTTCGTACATTGTACCGGAAGTGATCGGTTCCGTGCCAGTGTCTTGTCTGTTACTCTTCCTAGTATAACCCATTAAGCCCATTGATTGGGTACACAACTTTTTACGATTGCTTATCAGTTAAATAGTTTTATCAATACATTCACCTGAAACAGTTCACATTGGGGTATTTATAATATACACTATCTAGACAGTGAGCATTGTCGAAAAGTTATCATTATCTTCAGTCAAGTAAATTCATCTGTATATTGATTATAAAATAAATCTGAATAAAGTCCTTCCTTAAATATCGAGACATCAAGATTTTCATTAATACTTTAAACTAAAATTATGATAACTTTATACATACTATTTAAATCTACTTTCATTCCAGTCGCTTAAAACACCAATTCAGTCTTTTAGCTAGTGAAACAAAAACATAACATGTCAAAAACATAACATAATCAATGTCCACTGCCCAACGAGTTTGGCCCAGTGTTTGCAATCTTGTTTGTTTCGTGTGAGAGTTCTTCCTCTCTTCGTACTACCAGACTGTCATATGAAGAACGATCTATTTTGTTCTGGGATTTCATTTTCGGCCGAGCTATGTGCTGAACTTGTCTTTGTTACGAAGTTAGTCTGTCTGGTTTTACTTTATCTGTTTTAGTTTTAGTATTTTGGTCACGGTTTGAGGTTAGTGTTGCGGACTTTATGCCCTTAATGCTGTTTAAAACACCCTTGTAATTGGCACTATCTTAGAGGAGTCACATACAATTGACTGGCCTGTTTACATGGCGTGAGTTGGCAATGTCTCAATCAAAGTTGTATTACATTAAGCCATATCACTTTCAAAACGTATTACAACAAAAGAGGAAAAACATTAATTTAGCCGCCAAGAAAGGGACTCAAGCTAGAACTAGTTGTGATATATTATCTTTGATTTCTGATCAGGGCATGAAATGATTTCTGAATAATTGCAGATTTTATAAATCCTGATGTTTAAAATCAGTCTAATATCCTTAAATTTGGAATTATACTTATTTTCATAAACGTTATGTCCAATGCATGTTTAGTGAGGGGGGGTTTTAAAAACGGATTCAAGTAAACGTAACTGGGGCTGTAAATATAAAAGGCATCAACGCCTCCCGAAACCAAACAAAACGTATAAACTATTCAATCTATACCCCCACCCCCCACTTTCAGGAAATGTTACTTGCAAGTCCAGAGAATTCAACGATCAATGAATATGCTCTTTTTTTATAGATTAATCACAACTTTACCTTGCTTTTCCAACCAAGACTGTCTCCATGAAACATATGTAGACGACTTCCCGAATTCTCAGCTTCTGAAAGAGACGGCTTCTGGATATATATATAAATATATATATATGTGTACCGTTGACTAAATTCACATCTGTTTGTTAGTCATACAGGTCATGAGTAGAAAACTCGGTTGTTAAAGAACACGTTTACATGGGCTACAAATAAGAACATTTACAGTAAAAACACATACGTACAACATGCTTCTGTCTGTAGTCGTGGACGAAATGTAAACCTATCAGTATTTAGCTCTTTTGAGTGGGGTTATTTTTATTTGATAGGTCATTTACCTGAGCATCAGAGCTGATTGCGAGATTATGTTTAAACTGGAAATCAATGATAGGTAGTGCGGAAGAAAAGTTCGGTTTTACCGTTACCATCTTCCTGTTCAATATCAATGTGCTTAAGTGGGGATTAGTGAGAAATGATTGAACAAAAATCTGAATAGTTTGGGTTTAATCTGAAACAAACAAATTTCTATTATCACACACATTAGGATTCCTTTCGGATATACATTCTAAAATTGAAACTTAATTCACCAATATTGTTAAGATTAAAAAAAAGCTTGCTCGCCATGTTGTTTAAAGTAATCTGATTTTTGTTTTAATCTTTCTGAATTGTAGCATTGGCAAAAGCATTTTATGCCATTTCATCTTATCTTTACATGTATATCCCCATATATTATTCGAAAATACGGCTCAGAACACCAGTATTGAACTTGTGAGAATCTCGTTGGATCTCGTTCACGGGCCAACATGGATACGCATTCTTATCGTGTCAGCATCTCCTTTGTGGTATATATTATCATATTTGGAATCTAATATAGTATATAAGTAATTTATTGACAAAACCATATATATTTATGAGCACTAAAACACACGGGCACAGGGAAAATCTTCTTGTCTAAAATAACCATGGAGACAAGTTTCTAATTGTGTTAAAAAGAGGTATATCATTTAGACCTTTATACCCCATCATAAATTGTTGTAATAAAGTAGGCCCAAGATATTTCATTAGGTTAACGACTGACAGGAGCTTGGCCTTAGTCAGTAGAATTTTCTGGAACACTTTGTATTGCATTGACAATGCTTATGCATCTTAAGCTATAGTAAGAATATCGTCAGACTATATATTATGGGGTCATGGGAAAAGACAGTAAAAATTCCCCCATCCCCCCCCATACCCCTTTCCCAGAAAACCTAGGTAGAAGGCAGACAGGGGAGTTTAGCCCTGACCAGTATGTCTTTCAAACTCTTGTTCTTTTTATAAGCAATGACTGGCCTTTGGGTCAGAGGTCGAGCAAGTTTACTTTGAAGTAGTTTGTATTCTTCTACTATAATCTTGGCCATAGCAATGCTAGCTTTGTTATACTGAAACACAAATGGTATTATAGTTTTTTCACGACATCTTCCGGGGTCCAAGTTCAAACCCAAAGGATAAATAGTTTGTAATGTTTGAATCCAAAAACTTTCCCTTTCCAAACGTTTGTGTTTGGTATCTGCAGCGGAAGTGAGAAAAGGGATTTTCTCAATAGGCATAATTTCAAAATGGTCCTTGACCGAATGACCTTGAGTATTGAAATGTTGTGCCACGGGTACATCATGTTTAAGTCTTATACTAGATAAATGGTTGGCTGCTCTTTGTCGTAGAGAATTCTGAGTTTCTCCGACGTACTGTTTGCGACATTTTTTGCACGTGATTACATACACGATATTAGAGGAGTCACAATTAAGATTCTCTGCCATTTGATATTTGTCGCGAGTTTGTTCTCCGAAAAAGGTACCGCGATCGGGTACGTATATATCGAGTTTGCATCGCGTCTTAAGGCATTTCATTGATGTACCTGAGAGAAATGTTGGACGGTAATGGTACACTCGTGAAGGGGAGGTAAGCGTATCGGGGGATGAAGGGGGGAACATGATTTGTCTTACTGTGTTAGATTTAATCCTTCGGAGTAATCTAATAGAATACTTCCTAGGGAGGAGAGCTTTAAAAAGAACAGAACAAGCCTGGTTAAAAAAATCTAAAGAACTACAGTTTCTATACAATCTAAATATCTGAGATTTAATGACTCCCTTGAAAGTGTGAGGAGGATGGTATGACCCAGCATGTAGCAGCTGATGCGTGTCAGTAGGTTTGAAGAATACTTTGTAATCTAGATACCCAGTAGTATGATATGTATGACCCTTGTAAATAGTTACATCCAAAAAATCCACAGAAGTGTGATCAATAGTAGGCTGTAATTTAATGCTTGAGTCGTGAGAATTAAGAGTATCAATGAAAATATGAAGGTCTTCCAACGTATGTTGCCAAATAATAAAAATGTCATCCAGATACCGAAGGTAAATAAAAGGTTGTTTGTGACATTTGTGAAGAATGTCACTCTCCCACTCAGCCATAAAAATAGAGGCAAAGTTAGGACTAAAACGTTTCCCCATAGCACACCCTTTAATTTGCTGAAAGATCTCCCCATTGAATTCAAAATCGTTTCCTTTTAAGCTGAGTTCCAGCAATTCTAAAATGTCTTTATCCGGACGACGGTGGTCAGGATATCTTTGGAATGCTGATTTTATGGATTTAAGACCCAGATCTATGTCAATGTTTGTATACATAGACTCCACATCCAGAGTAACTAAAATCACATCTTGTGGGATGGATTTCTCAGATAATTTGGCCAATAAATCATCCGTATTTTTTATAAAGCTAGGATGCCGATTCGCTATTGGTTTTAGATAGTAATCAATTAGCTCTGATATTCTGTAACTTTCACTGCCACAATCTGAGATAATAGGACGCCCAGGGGGCATTGTAGGCTTCGGCCATTTTTCAATGGGTTTGTGAATTTTCGGAAGAATATAGAAGACCCTGTTTTTAGAGTTATGATCAGATTCCAAATAGCGATACTGTTTTTCATTAAGTAAGCCTTTATCTTGAAGAGAAACAAGAATTTTATTAAACTTCCTAACATTTTCAGGCCAAATTTCCTTATCAAGTTTTTTGTAATGAAGAGGGTTGCTTAGCTGCCGTTCTATCTCTTCAATATAATCCTGTTTTGACATAATAACTGTTGCCGAACCTTTATCAGCAGGTTTAATAACTATGTTTGGATTTCTCCTTAGCTTACTTAAGGCAAGACATTCTGAATGAGTAAGGTTATGTTTGTTTTTCTGATTAGTTAAAATATCAAACTTCCTAGATACAGAGTCACGACTAATGTTTATCTCTGGGTCATACATGTGAGAAGGGGGTGTATAGCCGCTTTTAGATGTAAATGGCTTGCGTACCCCACTAGAATCTCGGTAGATATCAGCCAGACTAAGATTTCTGGAGAACTCCATAACATGCACTAATTTACTAATAGAAAAGTCCCTATCAGATAATGGTTTTGGGCAAGGCACAAATGAGAGTCCTCTATTGAGTAGAGATATATCATCAACAGTGAGTTCCTCGTTACTAAGATTAACAATATTACTTCCTAGATATATGTATGAAAATAAAATCACACTGGAATAGAGACACGAACAACAATGATCTTTTTGACTAGAAGCGCCTATTAAGACAATTTTATATATATTTTATTGTAATGGCAAGTCATTATTGTCCTAAAAATCTTGAAATTTGTTAATAAATGGATCTTCTTGATAGACCCTTTTATAATTATACACACTAGGACACATGGGCTTCGGGAAAGTCTTCTTGACTAAAATAACCAAGGAGACAAGTTTCTTATTGTGTTAAAAGTGGGAATTTGGAACTTTATAGCCAAACATAAAAACTCATGATATTTCATTAGGTTGAAGACAGATCGGATTTAGTCAATAGAATTTTATGGAACACAAGTTGTTCGGATCTTCTATTATAGATAATAATATATATATATATATAATATGATCAGTTAAAAAGAAAGTAAAAATGTTGGTTCTATCAGAAATATCCAGGCAGATGACAGATAAGGGAGTATACTCCTGATTAGTAGATTCTTTTATAAACACTTTATAAAAATGTTAAACCTCATGCCACTTAAGGAATAATGAATTTAAAGCTCTGTTATTATTCGTTTTTCGTCAGAAACTTTACGCCAGGATAACCTGTTACAGTTATGTTGAATCTCACGTGGCCGTCAGTGGGAATTTTGTGAACTTGAATAGTTTCCCTAGTGTAGGTACCTGTCGGTCTCAGTGAAACACAAGTAATCAGTCTGTAAATACGGGCTATCACCTCTCGGACTAGGCTAATTGTATTTCCGTTTTGAAAGTGAGTAGTAAATTGTTTTCCCAGGCTAAATTATCCGTCAGTGACCACCATAAATATGTTAATACTTAGCTCAGACGGACTTGGAGAAAGACGAAAAGGACTGCAATTAGGGCATATTATTTTGGTAAATGGGTTCTACTTAGTCCAGGTGTTCTCAACCCGTGTGTATGTGTATCTATTTTTCCCACAACAAAAAGGTTCTTCCATCACCACACCATTAGGCCTTCATATTCAAATGCAGAACAAAAAGTATCAATGAAAACCTAATTATATTTATGTGCACGCCGTCATATAGGTGAGGTGCAAACCATCCATCAATCAATCAATCAACAAACTAATCAATCAGTCATTTGATATTTACTGTCTCACTGTACACCTTTTCAGTTTCAGTTTCAAATCCGATGTTATCATTTTGATATTTTGAATCAACCTGAGTACTTGTGGCACTTTGTCAACAGACAACTGACAATCCTGGAGCCTAACATTTGTTTACATTCAAATTATTAATAGGCCGGTAATTCTTTCGAAGAATTCCTTAATGTATCACCGAGTTCCATTTCTTATGTCTTTTTCTCCTCCTGTTTTATTTACTTTTGATTACGGAGACTTTCATTTGCAATTGTTATTTGAATCTCATCTGGTATTTAACACAGCTGTACCATGGTTTGGTTTACATTTTGTGTTTTGTTAAATCGTTTTATTACCATTTATCTGGGAACATGACACCCTGTTTATTTAATAGAGTAGATAGAAGGTATTTGGGTTGTCGAAGGTTGTGACAAACACGCTAGTTGACATGTGATAATATGTGTTATGTCACGGACGCTTCATTCTACAGATAAGCCTCATAACCCAATGGATGAAATCTTGTCATATTTTTATAATTGTATAATAGATCTGACTCGCCCACGAATTCCCATTTCATATTGTTTAAAATTAACACCCAAAATACCAGGTGATGGGTTTATATTTGGTCATGTTCTTCAACTCGTTCATTCACTCGGCTTAGCACAACAACCGAAGAGTAAAACATATGATATTCAGGCAATTAACATGAGTCAATAGAATAGTGCATATGTCATATATTAAAAGCAAAACAAACCGTCTGTGTAGTCCACAAAACTTCTTTTATAGGTTGAAACTTTTCTGTGAATCATTAGAAATACATTAGGAATCCCCATGTTGCATCATATATTGTACAGGACATTGGTTCGAATCCTAGTGTTACTATAGAAGACATGGGTTTGAATCCTCGTGTTGTATCATACACTGTAGAGGACATGGGTTTGAATCCTCAAGTTGTATCATACACTATAGAGGACATAGGTTTGAATCCTCGTGTTGTATCATACACTATAGAGGACATAGGTTTGAATCTTCGTGTTGTATCATACACTATAGAGGACATGGGTTTGAATCCTCAAGTTGTATCATACACTATAGAGGACATGGGTTTGAATCCTCGTGTTGAATCATACACTATAGAGGACATGGGTTTGAATCCTCAAGTTGTATCATACACTATAGAGGACATGGGTTTGAATCCTCGTGTTGTATCATACACTGTAATAGAGGACATGGGTTTGAATCCTCGTGTTGCATCATACACTATAGAGGACATGGCTTTGAATCCTCGTGTTGTATCATACACTATAGAGGACATGGGTTTGAATCCTCGTGTTGTATCATACACTATAGAGGACATGGGTTCGAATCGTCGTGTTGTACCATACGTTATAGAGGATATGGGTTCGAATCCTCGTGTTGTATCATACACTATAGAGGACATGGGTTTGAATCCTCGTGTTGTATCATACACTATAGAGGACATGGGTTCGAATCGTCGTGTTGTACCATACGTTATAGAGGATATGGGTTCGAATCCTCGTGTTGTATTATACACTATAGAGGACATGGGTTTGAATCCTCGTGTTGTATCATACACTATAGAGGACATAGGTTTGAATCCTCATGTTGTATCATACACTATTGAGGACATGGGTTTGGATCCTCGTGTTGTATTATGCACTATAGAGAACATGGGTTTGAATCCCCGTGTTGTATCATACACTATAGAGAACATGGGTTTGAATCCTCGTGTTGTATCATACACTATAGAGGACATGGGTTTGAATCCTCGTGTTGTATCATACACTATAGAGGACATGGGTTTGAATCCTCGTGTTGTATCATACACTATAGAGGACATGGGTTTGAATCCTCGTGTTGTATCATACACTATAGAGGACATGGGTTTGAATCCTCGTGTTGGTTTATTATCCCACTTCACGTTAGTGGATAGCTGAAGAGTAACGCCATTGACGTCCCAACTACACGCGCCGCCATTTTGTAATGATAGAGTTCGATCTTTTTAAAAGGAAAATGGTGTCGGTTAATTAGCAGGATTTGTTACCGGCTTGGCTCTAGTTTTAAAATATTTTCACCTTTATTATCAAAGTGCATTGTTTGTATGACCGACTTCTAGTGTAGACAATTTAGCATCTTAACTGTATATATATCGCTCCATTTATACCCGTCTATTTTCCTAACCATCACATGTAGAGAGCACGATTGTCTTGGGTTGACAGGGTCCACACATAATGATGACGTAGAAGAAGATATTGATAGCAGATTCTTTAATAATTATATAAGATAGCAATAGTGTATATGTGTTTCTCAAAATTCACAATACTTATGGTTGTAAACGAAATGTGCAGGCAAGTTACGTGTCATATTCATTTGGGGACAATGGAGGGAAATTCCCGTTTCATTTGTTGATAACGTAATCAATTATTTCAAGTATATATTGACATATGAACAAAGAGTAACCTATAAAACATTGTTTGTTTTATATACTGGCAGCCATACAAAAAAGTTAACGTAATATAACAAAAACTATAAGGCTAAAAAAGTATACAAGTAGGCTGATAGATCACTATGGATTTCATATATTTACAGTTCACCTGTGAACGAAATATAAACGTTAAGTTCCAGTATCCGATTATGATGTGCGTGTGGATACAGCCACAAAGTATTGCTCCAGAGTCCCCACCTCCATCTTTTGACCACCTCATACACATTGACCACACTGCAAGATATCAATTTTACAAACATTACATTTCGCCAAAGCTGGTGGTTAAAGAAAAAACGCTACTTAATTTAAGCTTTACATCTTTTTTTAAAGATATGAAGACGAACCGTTGCGCAGTATATTGGACGCTTCTTTAACATCGGCTCTTTGGCCATTTATCGCCTGATAGTTGTGTCAATCGTTTTGCTTTTCTGTATCTAATATTGTGCCAGTAGTTTCTCGAATCTAAATCAGATGCCATTGAACGCCTTTATCAGTGTTGGATAAAGGAGTTAGTTACAGTAATGGCTTATCTGTGACTATAACTGGGTACCTTTTTTGTTATATCAATAATTTCATAGAAGCAATATTTTATAGCTATTCACAGATGAAATGTTTTTGGTAAAACAAAAAAAAATGCCATACATATAAAGCTGACTTGCTGAATACCAGAAAAGTCATTTCTGCACCGTGATGGGGTATAGGCACATGTTTACCAATAGAATACAAGCAATGAGGCTGCTATGGCACGCGAGGCCAGTGTTTAGGGACATAACTTTGACCGATTGTTTGCCCGATTAACATTGGTGCTTATAGAGATTGGTTGTTACCCTGTCATTTTATCTGTGATTCTCAGCTTACAATCCATACTTCTTACAAAAGTCTTTTTCTGATACGTACACATGTATAAAGATATATGCAAAAACCTTTTTTGACAAAAAAATAATATTGTTTCTAGGACAAAAATGAGACGTCATATTTGTGCTTTCCACCGTTGGTTTTTGACATCATCGAAGCGTATCTGCGCAACAGAAAAAATGTATTAACTGTCCACTGACAAAATCTCCATAAACGCTTATGTCAAATGAAAGTTATACCCCTAACCTCCTGTCTTTCGTGATCTCGCGCGATTTTAGCAAAATTGGAAAGCGGCTTATTGTCGAGATTCTACAGGTGCGCCTTGGCCTAACGTCTTAAAAATGTCGATGTAGGGTACTGGAGGCCCAATCTTGGGCATAAGATTGGGCTTTAGAACAAATCGATGCTGGACCAGCCTCTTGTCCTCAGATTGGTTTAGTTGATGAAATTTGGTCCAACAAAGTTATACTACCATAGTAACTTTTGCTGATAATTTAAGTGCCAGTATGGACTATTTTTATCTTTTTTTTTAAATATTTTCTTGTAACAACACTTTCCTTTGAGAAATATAAAAGATTTTATTTGACAGGGAACAGATTTATATATTGATATTTTAGTAGCATTTTTTTTCCAGTATATATGTCTATAGGATGAAATCTCCGGAAAATTATTTATTCATTAAAAGAATAAAATACAATACATATTTATATGGAAATAAATGTCTGGCGAGTAGCAGTGTGAATGACTGTATTTGTCTAGTCAGCCCACACACGTTGTGCTCCGTTCTCGTACAAATAAATATCTATGACCAACAAGTGATCCCAGTTTAACTGGCCAGGAGAGCGGACGTAACAGAAAACCTCCGCCACCGTTTACTTTAAATGTCATTCATGTTAACTGTGGTCTTTGAATGAGGTACATGAGTCGCTCATTGTTATGCCAGACACGTTTTTATAAGACAGTAACAGTCTACAAAATACTGTTGTAGAACACGAGGAATTGATGCGGTTTACCACAAGGCTAGCATTTTGTTTTACGGTATACTCTCACATTTTTTCTTGACTTTTTTTTTACTATTAGAGTTGACAAAAAGTTATTTTAAGTAAGATTGACAAGAGCTCGAGTTTTTCGCCATAAAACGAAATTTTACGATGTTTTCAGTACCTTCAAGTACGGAGGGCGCGTGTGATAAGATGAGGCTCTACCGATTAATTGCAAGTGGAAGTTTTAATTGGTCCCCAACTCGAGGTCAGGGGTCAATCTGGCAATTGTGTGCCACGGGAGTTGACATAAACCACGTGCACACAGTGACGTCACAATTAGTGCGGGTATGTTTGATTGAAGGAGGAAATCTTCGCGAGGAATTGTGAGTGGTCACGTGGCCTTAGTTACTGGTTGTGCCCCTCAGGTGCAAACACCTGAAAATTAAGAATAATGTTAGTTGACACACCAACTTCCTAAAAAAATTAATGGAATGTCTCAGATCGAAATATCTCTGGAATGTCGATGGAATTACTTTATTTTGCTTTGCGCTTATCCAAATGGCATATATATATATTCTCAATTTTAACCTGGTTGTAAAAGTTCGCTGAGGGTATTTGCTTATAAATATCCACTTATGATAAGATATATACGGTAGATAACGTCTTAAAATCAAAAGATTTTCTCTCTTTTTTATACCGGTCATTCAGTACATTTACATACATGAAAGTGACCCGAGAACACCCAAGCATGTAAACTGTATCATGTTTCAATCATATTATGATGCATTTTAGGAACCATAAAGATTGTGGTAAAAGTGAGACATAATGATCTTGGATTGAAGAGGATAAAGATTTGCAAGTGGAATTTGAACCAGTTCATACAGTTCTCTTAATTTAACCCAGTTATCTTAGATCTGACACGAGAAATCTGCCAATACGCACAACCCACCTCCCGTCTCCCGCCTCATCCCCCCGCCCACCCCACAAAAAAACAAAACAAAACAAAACAACAACAACAAAGAATAAAAAAAGACCATCAGCATTTCTAGTATCATTCTTTTAAAGTGGCGTCTGTGAACTGTGGGCGGTTTAAGATGAGGTCGATTTCTACAACTCACCCATACGTACGGTATCAGTTGGAAACGGAAGGAATGAAACAATATTGGTAGAATTATCAGTTGACCATGATTTTGTCTTTCTTAAAACCGATTTGCCAAGATTTATAGAAAAATGCGTTTCCTTCAGCTTGTCATTGGGACAGCTCTCAGTTAAACTTCCAAGCCGACCAATCATCAAGAGAAGAAAACTGACGAATGGAACGACTGATGCCCTGTTTGTTTCCATCTACGTGTGAGTTTTCAGGTCTGTTGTTGTTGTATCAAATGTTTCTATTGTGTAACAGTGACAGCCGATGGCACTCTCACCTATGGAGGTTTCCGCTTGTAGTTTAGGGTCAGACGGTTTGCTTCGACTTCTGCCCATGGTCTGTCGGTCCCCGAACATGTGTCTAATTTCACGTACATTTAATCCGACTCGATTAAACCAATGAACATATAGCCCTACATCGGATCGGGTTCATAAAGTAAACACTCACATAAGCGAGCTAATGACATATTGTGACAGTAAATGAGCATTTTTGTTGGCATAAATCAAGTTTATTGATAGTAATATACGACTGTCCTTGCACGTCAAGCCCCTGTTAGGAGGCTTGTTTTCATTTTTACCGCTCGCCACAACATTCCATTCTTCGTATTTATTGACAATCTTAATTAAATGTTTAATGGATTCTGCGTAGAGTTTTATATTTGCTAGCAGTTTAAGGAAGTCAGATGTGGATAAAATAATGTTACAATTTCAAGTCTAGGAATCCAGGTAGAGTTATTTAAGTGGTTTAGTAGAGTTCTGTCTGAGTGTGTTGTAATATATCATACAAGATTCATACTTGTAAACACTTGTGTATAGTTCTTACGAGGTAATCGAGGAGGTAGTTCTGATCACATACCAACCTGTCAGACAAATATTTCACTAACGCAATTCTGACCTGTGTCATTTTACATTCCTCCGCTAGGTGGACTCTCCAGTTTGCATTGTCATTCAGATAACAGTAACACGGGATGTGTTGTATGCTTCGGTTTGGACCCCCTGTATTCCATCGCCTAGCTCAGTCTCAAACAAAACAAATTAAAATTTGTAATTGTCTTTTCTTTGCTAAACGAACTGTCTATGTATTCTACGATTTTAGACACGGAAACCATAGGTTAAAATATTTAGGTGCAAACTGCATTTTACGCCCAGGAACCAAATCAATGTTCACGTTACTTCGAGCTCTCAGATTATTACGCCGACTAGGCGTTAGAATCGACAGTGGTATGTAGTGCAATAATGTCACTGTAAGCATTGGCGTTGAAGGCGAGGAAGTCCTTGCGTAGTCCACTTGTCGTGTGCTTCTTTTTAAGCTGTCAAATGATCATATATAATCTGAAAATCTTAAACACAAGGGCGAAATCCCTTTAAGAACAATTTAAGATCAACCACGTGCAAATTGCACAGAAATGTTGCAAACATAAACCAAAACGTAATCAAATGACATTCGACGAAAATATCAAAAAGCAAACAAAGAACAATTTCAACGAACATAGGTGGTTTGTTGTTTGAATTAACATCCCGATTGCAACTCAACTATTCCGTCTTTCGTGAATCTCATAGTATACCAAAGTAATAGAAAATGTGAACGGTTTGTGCATATAATTGACAAACATTATAATCATAAAACTCATTTGTCATAATGTTCATTGTTGATGGTTAAAGTGATGGAGTGAGCCAGGTGGCGCTGCTGTCTTGGTCTCAAGTCCAAGTTATATCAAAGGCATAAAAAGAATTTTTATAATTGGGTGGCTTTTTCGATTTTTTAAATTCAGAACATGTTAACACAATGAATACCTTCTGTATAGGTTAACTATGAAAAGGAGTGCCAAATATTTTGCGGTAAAATATGACCAAGTCAATAATAGACTTTTAAAACCACAAGAAACCAGTATAAGGGGTGTGTAGTGCTTTTAGCCAAAAAAGACACAAGATCGAATTCAATTGACGGCCCTTGTATATCCAATGAGGCAGTCTATTTGATAGACTTGACATGTCCATAAACCAAAATTGTACGAAAGGAGAGACCAAATTCAACTGGCCGCCCCAGCACATCCAATAATCCACTTTCTATGATCGATAAACAAATGGGCACAAGAGTTTTTACTCGACACCTACCAAGGTCTAAATTCAAACCCAGATGATAAGTAAGTGATTCCTAGTGTTTGCTCCAAAAATATCCCCTTTCCAATCAATATATGCTTAGTTTCTTAAGCAGTTTAATATATGCATTCTCAAATAAACCGTTCCGACATTTTCATCAGTTTTTCAGTCCATTAATTACTGACCTAATTGCAAACACCTGCTTTTACGAGTTCGAAAAGTATGCATTTTCAATAAGATAAAGCATGTGTTATGTATGTTATAAGTGTAAGTGTACTTTGTCAATCACTATGATGTTCTACTTATTCAAAGTACTTTCAACAACTGTACATTTCGTATAAAAGCAAACATGAACTGTAGCTTGCCTTAACCTAACATACTTTGGGTTGAGGACATCTTCGCTGCGTGTATTTGCGAAGCGAAGTTTTGATCATAATTTAACGCAATCGATGCAAATGGGAGGACGTTATATGTAACCCGAGAGCTAACTAAAATACTGCACCGGGGCGGGGGGGGGGGGGGGGGGGAGGTTGGTCAGAATTGGTCGTTTGTAGGTCGTTTGTAGGTATATTAGGAGGAAATAGAGTATTTGAACTAAATCCAGTGACTGAAGCTGTGTTGGTATTTCGGAATTTATTAAAAAAGATGAAGCGTATAAAGGTTTTCATCGGCCAATTTGCACTTTTGATCTCAGGATTATTTCATTTGTATGGTGACTTAGCTCAATTTATCTGGATTGACTTGGATTCGAACTCCCGGGTCATTGGGGTAGACTGTTTTACGGCCTCCCACACCCGCCATGGTCTAACTATTTTACTGGAATTGACGCAAATCAAGCTAATATACCGGATTTTGGGGTGGATTGGCGATAAACCTGTTGTAGGTTAACTACATTTTGCAAAATCGTAACCAGCTGAGAGAAAAAAATATTTTGGTATCGAGTCAAATTTTGTAACAGCCGTCAGTGGATGTATAAAGTGTGGAAGACGTAATGTTCATGTCACACGGTGTCAGACTTAAGTACACGTTATCACCGTGTTTTACCTACTATATATCGCGCCCTTTTAACTTGTCTTACCTAGGAGAGATAGGTATTAACTCAGACAATGCATAATGAAGGTCGATTGAACAAATAATATTGATTGGTAAACTAAGTATTTCAAGTTTGTTAGTATATTTAAATGCAGCATTTTGAAAGGTGAAGAAGACAATGACGAACTCTTACCTATATTGATAGAGGGCGAATACATTACCTCATATACTATTCTTTTTACTGCAGAAAATATAGTGCATTTAAAGTTGAAGGCATAGAAAACTCTTCCAACTTCCAAGGCTCATATTTTGCTAACAAAGGGCCCACAAAACGTAATGGACTGTTGTCTTAAGGCTCGGAAAACGCTGAGGTAAATTAGTGAAACACTAAAATGGTCCCTGTCTTTATTGAGAGAGAGATACAGGCAAAAAGCAACAAGATACGCCCATCTACAGGATAAAGAATCTATTGGTATGCCTTAAGGTGTCGTGATAGGTCTCCCTCTCTTTAACTAACGTAATAAAGGATCAGATAAACAAACGTCAATGCGTTAAGGCAATTCGGGATTCTTTTCAAAACGCTTAAATGCATCCATATAGAAAGAAAAAGGTCGGAAATGACACCTCACGATTTTTGTAGATTTAACCGCTTAAATGGAGACCACCCAATTATCTGTGTGATAGCTAGGGAATTAACCGAACATGGTTAGAAAGATCCGTTGAAACAGGAACGTTTTTGATCTGCATCTCTCAGTCCTTGTGATGTCTAAACGGGTCATTGGCATTACTCATTATTTAGGTCTAAATGCCGCCACATTAAATAGACCAGACATCTTCATTATCACTCCAAGTGTAGAGCTCAGACACAAGGACATGAGTCAGGTGACTACTCTAACTCTAGATGACCCTTTTATGTTCCGTTGGTATTTTTATTGGCATTGGAGGAATTGACCTTGAACCAACAAGCTCAAGGCTCAGCTCGCCCTTTTCTAGTTTGTTACTTACTACCATTAACCAATATTCCCCGCCACCTCTTCTTTCAAAGAGACTCAAATTGGCCATCCGTGAACTACGATTTGGTATTTATCTGGTTGTTTAAAATTATACGACCGCTTTGTTTGGTATCTTTAAATTGCTCATTCAAGTTTGTCTGGATGATTAACTCTTGGGAATGGCTGTCTCAACTTAGAAGGCGCGTGTTGTAGAATCGTGTTGGTTAAAGGCGTTAAGTTCTGGAAACGAACCACTAAGAAATCCAATATGCATGACAACTCCTGGCCGGTCCTTATGATGGCCCTCTTTCCTTTAATTATGGAAACACAAAACTGCACACACAAAACGTTTTCTTTCAAGTCTTGGTGGTTTTAGAAGTTCACGTTACCCTTCCTGTTATTATGGATGTTGTGAGACTTTGTCATGTACAAGGTACACATGTCACAAAGCCGTTGAATTGCTCTATTTAGGAAGCCTTTATGTATATTCCTATTAAGAAATGAAATATTGCTACTCCCACTTGACACTTGTATTTGCTCCTGGAGTTTATACCAAATGATGGTCTGAAGAAGACATTGTTTGAGGAGTTCCGGAGATATATTACCTGGTATCAATTATCCCATCTCAGATGATCACAGGGCATGTTCTGGAGACTTACCATGTTAAAAAGCTCACAAAACACACCTCAGTTTGCAATAGTCTTCATAAAAGGAACGTTTAAACCAAGAACTAAAACACACAGTGGAGTATGTCAAGGATGCACAGAAGTCTTTTATTCACTAAAGAAGATTTTTTATTTATTACCTTGTAAATCCCAATGCCACGCCAATTCGTGTACGCTTGAAATACTTCTTTTAAATTTCGAACTTACTTTGTTATTTGTTTGTTCTCGGAGTTCATAAAAGCACACATAGAATGGTTCTAAAATCACAGGCATGTGCATATAGTCAAACATATCTCAAAACAGGTATCTTCGTTTTCCTTGAACTTTCAGGAAATATGATTGTTTACATGTTTGGTAATCAGCAATAATCTGTGACCTTGAGTTGCAAATACAATGACCTTGATTACCTGGCTTTTTTATTTCGGATCTGACGCAAAAGGAAAAAAGTTTCTGGGTTAATATTTCAAATTATAGACTTTGATTTCTGGTCTAAGTGCTAAATGTATAACCTAAATTCTACGCCGTGCTCATCGTCTTCGCTACAGTCGTAGTAAATATCTTTTTCTTTGATGTGTGTTTTTTGTAAAACGTGGAGAGCCCTTTAGAGCTAATACTGCTGTTTGCATCTGTGATTATGAGTCTGTTTGTCAAGCCTGTTTTAGTTTCTCTGTCTGGTTAGATAATGCTGTACAACGTAAGCACGAAGTTCTACTTCCTTCTAAAGACATCTTGATTTTAATTGATATAGGTATGAGACTCAGTCCATCGTCAGTGTAGTTACCAAACTATCTTACATATGTACCCGTTCTAAATAACTTACTGTTTATGTAAGTAAAATAGCGGAGAAGGAATATGCGGATTTTTTAATTAATTGTGCACTTTGTGACCAGTTTTTGAAATTTTGCATGGGGCTAGGTATGGGTACAAGATTTTCTAAAACCATCGCAAACAAGTTGACAGCGCCCCCTGGTGGCATATGAATGAAAAATCCAAAATGGCGACCCTGGCCTACGATATATCCTATTTTGCGGCTTCTTTTGGCACTGAACATCATGCGACACGTCTTTAATCAACTATTGAGAGGCAATCAGTTTTTTTGAACGCCAATCTTTGGTTTGAAGGCTATTTTTGAAGTGGTAATGGCATTTTAGGGGGAGATCTTGAGACTTGCCAAATTAAAATCCAAAGGATCACAACTTAGTTACTTTTATAACTATCTATTAAGAATATGATTTAATGTCAAATGTATATGTTCAATATAAATAACAGTAACAATGTTGCTTGGAATAAAGAACACCGTAACTGTTAGAAAAACGTCTAGATGCGTCGCTATTTGGACTATTTTGTAACCACGATAATGACATAGCTCTGCCAAAGCATTTTTGGACCTACGTCATTTGGACTCTTTGTCGTTTTCCATTTGCCTCTCAAATAGCACCCAGTGTGAAGCGCGTTCAATTTTGCTTTTGGACTTTGAATTCGTTTGAAGAGAAAATTCAAAATAAAATCGACCAACAAAGACAGCACAAACACGTTGTACCATTATTGGCATTTTTTCTGCATGGTTGGTCCAAGGTTGGTTAAGTTGGTCAATTTCAACGTTATCAGCATTGGATCAACGTTGGATTTCGAGTGGCAAGATTGTATTTGTTCAAGTTGGCGAATTAATGGGTGTTCAAGGCTGAGCAAATGTTGGGCCAAGGTTACCGTGGTTAGTCAATTGGAGAAGGGTTAATCACCAGTCTGCTAACATTGACCAAAAATATGTAACTAGTTGGCATTTATGTGGTTTTATTATGGTTGGTTTATGGTTTGCTGTATTGGATTGGTAAAGCCTTGTCAGTCATTAAAAATGACTCATTTCATATTAATTTAGTCTCAGTCACACAGAGTTGGCCCAACGTTATACCACGACCAAACTCTTTTAGCCGGCTAATAGTCGGCAAATGGTTCGCTGGTCATTGGTCCATGGCTGCTTGCATATTGGCAAGGTTGGCCAACCTATGGTTAGCATAAGCGTCGGCCACCCAAAACTGTGCCAAGGTCGGCAATTTTTGGGTTGGTCTATCAACTTTTACCTACTTTGGTTATAAGTGATTGGTTGGCAATACAGCTGTGGCCTAACTTTGGATATATGTCATCCGTATCGTTCTGACTTTAATCGGCTTTGTGTGGGTTTTCCGTAGCCATTAATGTTTGAAGCATGCGATGATATTAAAAACATTCTTTTATTTCCACTTACATCGAAACCAGCTTGAAAAACTATGGATTGTGGGCATGGGAAGTTTTGTTATTTTATGAAATGCTTTGATCTCTTTACTGAAACAAAGGAAGTTCAAGAAAGCTTTCGGAACGGAATGTGTACATTCCTAAACGGACTGTGTACATTCCAAAACGGACTGCATGCCTTTATTGAGCAATGGTGAAACTCCACTTTTACTTCAGTTAGGCCAGCTTCAGCTTGCAACGTTCATTGGGGGTGGGCTAAACCAATTTAGCAAATATCATGCTCCAAAGTTAGATCAACAGTACATCAGAGGTCGACAGTTGTCAAATTATTCATCTACATTGTGGAAATTCAAGACCATCGTTGTGCTATTACCGGAAGGATGTTGGCCCAACGGATATACTGATTCTTAATCCAACCATTTTACGATAGTCAGTCAACACCTTGCCAACAATATGCCAACTATAGACAGACACTTCACCGGCCCAATACCAACTGTTATACAACATTATACCCACCATACGCCAATGTTGGGTCAACTGATTACCAACATTAAACCATTGGGTGAAGATTAGAACGCTGAGCAAAATATCCAAAACTCAACGTTTAAGGCTGGTCGTGGGCCAACGACAACAACCTTTGGCTTCAGGTTGGTTCATTCTGGTTGGGCTCTCTGTGAAGGCATTCAAAGTTGTGCATGTTGCTATGAAGAGGGTATACTTTATTGGCTATAGATGGATTCTATCGATGTCCTATGTGAGAGAGTTCCTAGGTACTTACCGAAGGTCGTGGGTTCCTCCAGGCAAAGAGCTCGGTTTCCTCCCCCATTAAACCTAGCAGCGCTGTCATATAGGCGAAATAATCTTTAGTGCGGCGAAAAACATCAATGAGCAATCAATGATCCATCTTGGTGACACCATACAACGTGAACTCAACTTCCTTGCTTTGGTGGGAGAACTTGAACTGGTAATTTTTCCATACATAAAGACTGTTAGACGATATATTTTGCTATCTACCAACGTTTAGGTTTGCGTTTGTGACCAATGCGGTGGTCATTGTGATCGATTGTCTTGTAAGATCTGTATGTGTCATTCCGTGAAACTTTCATGCAAAACTCGGCAAATTAATATATATATCAAGAACTTTAGTATTGGAGTACCTTAGTCATAAGCCGCGTGAAAGCATACCTTTCCTCAAAGGCTGTTGAACCTTTCCTCATGTAGCTCAATTGCTTAGTATAGACTCAGCGGTTTAGTTAAACGCAAACTTGTGTCGATCGTATTTTCACAATGGAGCTAAACAGAACATCTGTGTATGGTATTGGGATCCCTATAGGATGACAGCGACAACGACCAGTTTCTTATATGGTATCAGGTCACAGTTTCATTTTCCTTCATTTCCCATTTGCGGTAATGTTAGTGTCTGCTCTCACAGCACCTTCCCTAATTTTCGTTGAACCAAATCCTTCGGTGGGGGCCTTAAACAGTCCTTTGGCAGTATTTTAAGCACAATTTGTTCATAGGTTCAATGTAGAAATTTTAAACTACGACCAGAAAATGCGGGTAGGGGTCACTTTACACACAGTCCGCCGGATGTAAAACAGACCAAAGCACGCCCAACTACCAGATCTCCATCCACCTGAACTAGTCCCATTCCACTTCTAAAATCATTTCCAGACAGTAACTCAATCCCTGTCCTTTCATAAAAAATAACAAAATGCCCAGAAAAAAATGCAGGGGGTCAGGAAAAAATAATTAAAAAACACACACACACAAAATATCTGGAACTTCTTCCTAGGAAAATCCGGAAGTCAGAAACTGTGATCTGTATCCATTTGTATCTTAACTAGAGAATAGAAGCTAGCCATATGAGGGTGATAATCTATTAAGTACTATACCATGAGTTGAAAGTCTCCATGGGCTCGTGTGTGGGATAAACCAAATGATATTGAAAGAGTATATGGGTAACAAAGTTATATTTTGACTTTACTATTAGGGGAGGGACAGTCAGCATGTCTTGCTGTTGTTGATGCTATTGGCTGATCGATTTCAGACTTCATGCAAGTTGTGGAATTTGTTTTAAAGATGTAAAATTTAATATGGAGTGACTTAAGAAACTTGTATTCACTGAAATTTGATTGCTATAAAATTGTCCCACGATTGTTTGTGAGTATTGCCAGGCTGTAGATTATGATTACTTAAGCGGTGGTTTTTTGCATGACCATTCGGGGAATAACCTTAGCTGCATGGTGCTCAGTGAAATTAAAACCTGCCAGAGGGAGTTTTGGATTGAACTTCCAACACTCTATTTGCAGGTTCCCACAAAATACAGAAAGAAAATCCTACAGCTACACCTTTTTCATGGAAAAATAACCATTGACCTTGAAACTTACATTTGACCTTGTAAATGACCTTGAACCTTGGAATGACCTTGACTTTTTTTGCATATATCAGGAACTTAAATTGATCCCTTTAAAACATTAACATTGGGGGATAATAAAAGGTTTTGTCACAAGTAAGGTAATCAATTTGCCCCTGAACTCTTACCCGTGGCGGCCATATTGGATTATATGCACACAGGCCGCTAGAGGGCGATCTCAACTTGTTTGCGATGGTTTCTGAAAACCTTGAAACCATCCCTACCACCATGCAAAAATTAAAAAACTGGTCACAAAGTGCACGATTATTTCAAATTTCCTCCCAGCTAAAATGACAATACATTAATAGCAAAGCCGCGAAGGCAAAATCATTAGATTACTTTTTTAACTTAACTATAATCACATAATCACACATATACTTGTCTCCATGGTTATTTTAGACAAGAAGATTTTCCCTGTGCCCGTGTGTTTTAGTGTTCTTAAATATAAGACCTTATTAGTAGGTTTTTTATGCGTCATGTCATTAAAAAAAATTAATTTGGCTGGTGTGTTTGAAGTTGACTAGTATAAAACAATTAGTTTTGTATGGCTTAAAACTCTTTGAGTTTTTTTTTGGTGAAACCGAAATTCCTTCAAATTGTCCCCGATCGTTACCCATTAGATAAAGCATGCTTCAGAGATACAAATTCACAAATTGACTTAGTTCGTGGCGGGTCGCCTGCTGTTTTGTTGACCCAAGCCAGTCCTAACGCAATCAAGTTATGCGTTACGTAACGTCAGAATGAACTGTTTTCGTAGTATCTAGAAGAGCAGAGCATGCCGGACTAACGACTTCCTTTCGACGTCCGCCTAATTAATATTCACCTAACGATTCTTACATTTGAGAGCTGCTTAAGGTGGATGTTGTTCAAATAGAAAAGGGTAATTAACCTATGGTAGCTGACTAGTCCTAACGATACTCCGGCAAATGGCATCTGCTCTCGTAAAAACCACCTACTCAGACGTCCAAAAGTGCAACCATTGTCCTAATATACATTAAACCTCGCTGCGAGTTTCATGCAGGTAAATCAGGATTAAACCAACTTAGTTCTTCAGAGGCATTAGGTTTATTGTAGAAACTCATTGAGAAATACCTCTGATATTTTTTGTGATGCCAGGTTAGATTGCCATGAATTCAAAGTATCGAACAAATACCTCTAATAGATTATGGCGAAATCATCACAAGATTTTTTGGGCCAAAATATTTAATCGTCGATAATCGAAGTGAATTTCGTTTCACAGCTGATCAGGAAGTTTATAAATCCACTCGTCTTAAAGTGGGTGACATAAGTGCTGAAAGTTCAATCCAGGGAGATTTATTTGGAGGTTTAATTGCATTTATTCTTTTATTCGGGGTAAATAAAGAACTAGGAAAAGTTAAGTATGTAACCTTCAAAATGTTTTAAATAGCCCAGAAGTTTTTCGTATCTCTAATACAGGCCAATTACTGCGCGATTTATCAATCCGCGAACAACCACCTTATGAACTAGCACAACTTCATTATCATTTCTGGAAAGCCGAATTAACTACCTGACATTATCTAACAACACACAAAGACCTATGTTTAGTGAAGACTATGCAAGCATTGGATACATAATCTTCGGGAAGAATTGATTTGATTTATTCACCAGATAAAATATTACAATTGGTATATTCATAATATATTTTTGGTCTGGCGGGAATAAAATCCAAAGGGGCTTGTTCTATCCCGTTTAGAATTGTGCCAGCACATTCAGTACATTTTTGTGTGACGCTTCACGAGTGCAACGAGTTGTGGCTGGAACATTCTTCACAAAAACCTACATGTAACTTTTTCATAATACTTCTACAAAATGTAAAAACAAGAATGGATTGACAAGAATGGATAAAAGCAATGGTGATCTCCAGCCAAAAATGTACTTTTAACCATTAAGTAGTCAGAATTCCGTGGTGCATTTGTGTACTGTCTGACAGACTGAAGGTTGTCGGTGATCATTTCAAGGCTTTCCTTTCATTAGTATACAATATATTTTAGTCTTCCTTTTTCCATTTAAAATTGTTATTCTTGTCTTTTTAAACCATACGTTATTTTGACATCTGTAGTCAGTAGTCTTACTGTTTCTACTTGCCGTCTATATAACCCATTGAAAATTCACATCGAAAACATTTATATGCTTTTTTATATGTTTTACGAAAGAGCAGCCTCGAGAGTGTACACATGTGAACTAAATAAATTAAAGTGGGCAACGAGCATTCAATGACAAATGGTAGCTTTTCAGGTGGAAATATAAACATTTTAAGACCCATAGAGAGCGACGTCTTTAGTCAGGAGTTCCTTCTTAAAGCGGATTGTGCACTTGAACTTTTCACTCTTTTAGCCAATTCACCACAAGTGCTGAAGGTTTCCGCTGCTGTGGTCACGCTGAAAACAGTTCCATTCCGATACATTTTCGGGTGGCGTCTAGTCATAGGTCGTATTATTCACGGAAGAAGTATGTAAAGTTGTTGTTTGTGTGTACTGCGTTAAACGTGAATCGATGATTCTTTTTAGAGGCCATCACTAGCCAGACGAGAACGTCTTGTTGGAGACTTAGTGTATTCTTCACGTGAGAGTGTCAACGATTTAAGTGACAGTGACGCGACATTTTCCAACCTGAGTCTCTATTCAGTGGGTTTTCTTCGAGTTAACCTTCCTCATTAGACAACCCTCTGGTGATGACTACTCTCAACTCTGATATCCACGTCATCCCTGCCTACCTGATGAGGGACATTCCGTGACGTCTTACGGGATGCAGCTAGATCATCAAGAACGTTCTATACTGACTCTTTATTCAACCAAGATTTCGGCTTGCCATCACTGAGGTATTACTTGAACTCTATGACACCTCAGACGAAGTACATCACTCGTGATCCATTTTCAACATGCTGTTCAAACAGGGGAAGCATGTCGTTTCCGACACAAACTCTTACATCTGAGAGATAATTGTTGCAAATTGCACACGGTTAAATATATTCAGAGTTATCGTAAACAGCAAAAAATCCATAAATGCTTATTGCCATTGGTTCTCTTTAGAACAAATTTAAAGGTAAAGTCAGTGACTTGTTTGTCTCTATCACATGAGAGACACTAAAAAGTCGGTCAGTGGCTTGTTTATATTTGCACGATCTATATACTAGTATTTAAAAACTTTGCTTCATGCTATGTTTAGGTCATATATATACGGACCAATAAAAAAAAACGATTTCCAAAGCCTATGGCTGTTAAAATTGTATCACAAAAAAACCTTAAGGATACAATTAAAGGATTCAGGAATACGTCCTATTCTGTAATTATTTGTGTTAAAACATTAACTGAACGAACCTTCCAAAATTTCTGGGTGAAAATATATAAAGCGCAAGGCCTTTGTTTACTCTTTACGACCTATTCGGACATGGATTTCCTCAGTGTCGTGACGTCATACTCGATAAGCACTATGTATGTACATTCATTCATATGATATTATACACACCATCCATTGAGTCAGTGCTTCTTCATAACTGGAAAGGAATTTGACACCTGTCCCCAACTCGAATTGGTTTCTGACAAAGGTGTCGGTTATGGAAAGACATTCTTGCCGTCCCAGAACAAATGTTTAGCTTATCTGTGTTTAATATTACCACCTCGTATGTTTATGTTTGTAAGGTGCGTTGAAATGGATTGGCTCCGTGTTTAAATTTGGCTGTAAGGAACTCATGGCTTATCCAATCCTCTGTCATTCCATCTATGATCTTCATCTGTATTACCGAGACGCCATAGAACGGATGGGAACTATACCCTTCTCCACTCAATGAAACATTTCGGGATACATTTTGTCTTTTTACAAACAAATAAATATGGTCTACAATCTATACCATTACTGTATAAATATTTGCAATACACAAATTCTTTTCTTGAATCGATAGCAGCGCGTTAGGAAATACTTGACATTCTTTTACGGGGCTTAAATTGTTGATAGACACTCTTAATGCATACGATTTTAATTCAATTCTCTCTCGTTTTATCTACTGTATTTGAATTGGGTAGGACAGACTTAGTCCTGGATTAAATACTATTCATAGAATATAGTCTACAGAAACATATCTTATAAGTATACATCCGTTATTCGAGAGAACCGAGAGAAATGCTCCAAATAAGAAACGTCCATTTTACATCACCATAGATAATTTATTTTCAAAGGTCATGTTAGTGTTGTAATTGAATCTTATACTATGGAGGTTCATGTCCTCTCTTTATTCGTCATTATGTTTTAGAATTCTGAGGGCTGTGAAAAGGTCACGTGGCTATATTTATTTATAATATCATTGAAGTTGTTGTAGTTTAAATGCTAGATTTGTATATCTACAGGCGAGTTGTCAACAAAAACGACCAAGGTCAATGGTATAAACTCTATTAGAAACTATATTTGCTCTACCCTAGAAGATGTTACCGAAAAAGTCTCCTGGTATGAAAGTATTCTCCGTTGATCGCGTATACATGGGCAAGTCCTCAGTTCTACACAGCCATGAAAGAAATTAATGTTTCCAAGTCCTAAACGTCATATGTGGGCTGAACACACAAGTCGCTTAGTGTGTACAGGTCACCAAACCGTGGAATCTAAATACTATTGCAAGTAATAGATTCGGGAGTAAAGTCACCTTGGCTTTCACCCTCTTTCGTAAAATATATTCTGCGACAAATCCACAATGAGTAAAATTCACCTAGTTTGTGGCATGAGCTGCCAAATATTGGAAAAATTTTGAGGAAAGAGAATTAGCTAATTGTTCGCCATTTTTTATCAAACAGTACGAAATGAGAACTTTCCTTAGAGCCGTACTTTTTGGTAGTTTTTTTGAGCAACAAAGCCCCTGAAAGGAGTTTATACATCCCTGATATTTGAATGTTGACCGTTATTACCACATGTATTCGATTCGTACGGGTTATGAGCGTTGCTGATATCTTTTCATTGCGACGTCAATCATTTAGTTTTTTAAGGTACTTCAATCAACCAAAATCACTCGACAATCGGAATTTATGGGGAAAAGTAACGGGTTGATAATCAAATCATTCTCTGCTGATTCAAACAAAATTTTCAAACTTTTGTGTTAGGTTCTCTGTTGTTAAGTAGGGTCCACTTTTCGTTACTTGCAAGCTCTTGTTAGCTACTTAACCTGAACAGTGATTAATATTCCCGTGTTTCGTTGGTCGGATGTCTCTATACTGGGTGCTGGAATTCTAATAATCTCTAACAATTTTGTTTTGTTACGTTTGGCCTTTTCAACTGACAGGAAGTGACGTGAGTGCAAATGAAGGTTGAGAGACCCCCTGTGAAGTGACCAGTCATTAAAGAGATACTCACGCTTTATGGATTACTTGAAGATTTTAAGTAGTTTACGTGTCATTTTGTCATTTATCAAACTGATGTATCCCGACTCGAGGCCACGTTGGTATAACACTGAAGTTGATCTTATCTCAACTGAGGTGCGACAAGTAGCACGCCACCAAGCGGACAAGGTGTCAAAAAAGATATAATCGAATACGTCCATTACTTAGATGTCATAAACTGGACCAGCGCTGAGGATCATGTTGGAAAAAAATGGCTTTCCCCCCAAAATGACAACCCACAGAACATCCTTGCTTGTTTTATAATATCCTGGACTTTAAATCCTTTTTTGCACCTGTCAAAAATGTCTTATAACCGAGAAGTTTGGTAAACTACATATTGTTCTAACTTTAGGTTAGACAAGTGTTGGTCATATTCCTTCCAAGTTATGAAGAAGCACCGACCCAACTGATGCTTTGTATAATGTCATAAGACTGAATGTACATGCATACCGTTTATCGAATATGATGTCACAACACTCTCCATTTCCAGAGAGGTCGAAGAGAGTAAAGCATAATGTAGAATACTTCTACTTCTGAACTCGAGATTTTGAATTACCTGTTTTCCAGCTTAATATAAACGGCGAAGGATAGACATACTCTCACAAAATACCATTGGAACATATGGAAACCTTAGACATGTCGTGACCTTGTCATTCTTGGACGTGTGGAATCTTGGAAATCATCTGTATGCAAGAATCTTGGAAGTTGGAAGTCAGAAGACCTCACCCGTCTTTTGTACAGAGCCAACTTGAATATCATACATTAATGTTACCTCACCGTCTCACCCATGTGTGATACAAGTTTTAAATAAGCATATGTTGTAATTATAAACAGCACTGCAATTTTATGTATTGGTAATTATTCTACATATCATGTTCTCCTTGGTAAACTCCCTCCAGTATTAACGTCCGAAGTTACGCTGACAATGGGTTTATGTAAGTCAACGAGAATAGATCACAATTTGTTTTTACCTGAGAGGAGAATTAGGAACTGCCAAAGGTACAATAGATGTTTTGTCATAATCACTTTATTAGCGATGAGCCGTTTCACCGATTTAGATTTCTCTGTTTACTCTATCAACTATTAATATACCCCATTCTTCAACGCAAAAGAAAGTGGGTTATACTGTATTCTGGGTGATAGTCTTTTAAAGAGCGTTTGTTTTCTCATATGACCAATGGCAGACTGATAACACCTTTGTGATAAAACATTTTTGAGATTGTCTGTTTCAGCTTCACAGGGGGTCGTAAAGTTTTACCATGTTTTCTTTAGACTCAAATCTTAAGAGGCCAGTTGCCCGGATGTTTCTCTATGACACTATTACAAAATGGATTTTATCTGTTTGATGGTGTATTGATAGATCGTATCCTTACGTTTTGTCAAAACATCTTTTCGGAACTGGGTCAAACTGATTGCGATTACTGCATGCAATAAAAGAGATAAGTTTCGTAAAGCTTCAATTGCGACATGTTTCTTGCTTTAAATATACTTTTTAATACACACGGGTGAGTGAAACAAATGTTAACTTTCACCTTCTTTAAAGTAGTTCTATCTCGACAATATACATCAAAAGCATAGCAAGAAAATGAACCAGAAAACAAAAGACTGCCAAAAACATTGCATAAAGCATCATAAACCTCAGGACCCTCTTTCACAAAGCGGCGTCGCGTAAGTTTTTACGTAAATGCCTTAGCAACCCATACTGTAGAGATACGTTAGTATGAAAGTTACGCAAAAAATACATCTACACCGCTTTGTGAAACAGGCCCCTGTTGTTATTTTATGTCCTTTTCCGGACACTGCCAAAGTTAATCAGAGAGATCAAACGGCCGAATCCGACCAAGCGGCCTAAACATGAATCACAAAACCGACACCAATCACACAGAGGACGTTGGGTGACAAACAAAGTCCTATAAGGTGCCTTGGGACAGAACGTAATAAGTAATCAGTCACACCAGGCGACAGAATCAATATTAATCACAAGTCCGAAAATCGTCCAGACCAGGCAGCTGAACGGATAGTTATCGTAATGCGACAATCGGTTAGACCAGCGACTGAACACACAACAATCAGTAATCCAACAAACGGACCAGGGGACTGGATAAATAACAATCATAAATTCTACTTTGGAGTGGTTTTACTAAAGCCCAAGAACATAGGACAAGTCGTACTACATTGTACATGATGGTGTATATTTAGTAGCTACTCTGGCGAGTACGAGTTGTCCTATGTGTTTTGGTATTAAATAACAATCAGTAATCCAACAAACGGTCGGATAAGGGGACTGGATAAATAACAATCAGTAATCCAACAAACGGTCGGGTCAGGGAACTGGATAAATAACAATCAGTAATCTAACAAACGGTCAGATCAGGGGACTGGATAAATAACAATCAGTAATCCAACAAACGGTCAGATCAGGGGACTGGATAAATAACAATCAGTAATCCACCAAACGGTCGGATCATTGGACTGGACAAATAACAATCAGTAATCCACCAAACAGTCGGATCAGGGGACTGGATAAATAACAATCAGTAATCCAACAAACGGTCGGATTAGGGGACTGGACAAATAACAATCAGTAATCCACCAAACAGTCGGATCAGGGGACTGGATAAATAACAATCAGTAATCCAACAAACGGTCGGATTAGGGGACTGGATAAATAACAATCAGTAATCCAACAAACGGTCGGATAAGGGGACTGGATAAATAACAATCAGTAATCCACCAAACGGTCGGGTCAGGGAACTGGATAAATAACAATCAGTAATCCACCAAACAGTCGGATCAGGGGACTGGATAAATAACAATCAGTAATCCACCAAACGGTCGGGTCAGGGAACTGGACAAATAACAATCAGTAATCCACCAAACGGTCGGATCATTGGACTGGACAAATAACAATCAGTAATCCAACAAACGGTCGGATCAGGGAACTGGATAAATAACAATCAGTAATCCACCAAACGGTCGGATTAGGGGACTGGACAAATAACAATCAGTAATCCAACAAACGGTCGGATCATTGGACTGGACAAATAACAATCAGTAATCCAACAAACGGTCGGATTAGGGGACTGGACAAATAACAATCAGTAATCCAACAAACGGTCAGATCAGGGGACTGGATAAATAACAATCAGTAATCCACCAAACGGTCAGATCAGGGGACTGGATAAATAACAATCAGTAATCCACCAAACGGTCGGATTAGGGGACTGGACAAATAACAATCAGTAATCCAACAAACGGTCGGATCAGAGGACAGGATAAATAACAATCAGTAATCCAACAAACGGTCGGATCATTGGACTGGATAAATAACAATCAGTAATCCATCTATTCCAACATTCCAACAATCGGTCCGACCAGACGACAATCAGCAATGCGACAGCGACTAGAGTGAGACAAGCAGATATCAGTAATCCAACAACGAATCATACTTTTTCAACTATCTATCCACATTCGAACTACGAAATTGTTTCCTAATGTTTGAGTGCTTTTTTTAAAAAGATGAGGTCGTTTGCAGAGTTTTGCATAGTTTTCTGATAAGGGTATTTGGAGAGAAGATACGGCTTGACGTCCAAATTGTGTCCCTGTAACCAGAGAATGAAGAACTACCTCAAGGGCAGACGATGTAAGCTAATTTAAAACCGACATGACCACCCAACATCTTATCTCAGTTGATAAAAGTATGTCCGGACTTGTTCTATGCGACATGGCTCGTGTGAAACGCCTTGTAAATGCTAATTTCCTTGGGCAAAGGGTGTGAGTTTAAATGAGATAAAAGGGTTTTTTATGAGTCTTCTCTTCGATTAAAGTCCCTTTTCCTACCCATTTTTTTTATTATCTTGCCTGGTTGTATTTTGTGACATTAGTCCTGTTGTGGCGGGTATCATCTGTGTAAACAAGTACTGAATAGCCAGTTTGTCACTTATCCAATCACTCTCACACACTGCTCTGGATGAACGTTTGAAGTTCACCGCCAGAACGCCTGTTCGCTGGTTGGTATATGATAATGACATGCTCTTACAGGTTCATTAATTTGCTTAGGTTTTACTTTTCATTGTTATTTTAGCAGTTAAGCCTTTTTTATTGGACCTGTCAATCCCAACGACTGAGTGGAGCGATGAAAAAAGCGAGAACTGTATACTAGCTGTGCGACCGATTTGACTGCCAATTTGACGAACATAAACAGAGTGAGCATCTCGGAGGCGACTCCCTGTAACTTGCAGGTGTAACCTCATGGTATTCTATGCCAATGTAGACCGGCCTCCTGAAACCTATAACCAAAATCAAACACATTTTGGCAATGTTGAACAACAACACAGATAAACACCCACAGTGATGTAGATTGGTGCCTTACGCTGGGAGTTTGTGTTCCGTTGCGGGAATCACTCAAAATGTTTGACATTTTTCAAGAAAGCGTAATTCCAAAATAAAGAGAATAACATAGATGTTTGCTAACATTATAGTTTGATAGTGTGATTATCTTTGAAAAAAAAACAGTAATCAAGTCGACATTAGACGACAGCTTGTCAAAGGCTCATATGTTACGACTTATACCAATTTTATTCTAAAACAATTTTAGACACGTATATTTCTGAAGAAATGAATGAGAGTGCAGATTCAAGTGGAGTCGAGTCACTGAATTTAACTGGAATGTATTCTGTTCCAAGCTCACCCTCTGTAGTTTTCATTTCTTAGCGCTTTCCAATAGCTCGTTACAATTTATCCTTAAGTAATCGTGATTTATTATGAAGGCGTCCTACTTGTGGTTTATGAATAAACTTGGTCAATAACTGTATTTATTGTCCGCTTGAGATCTTCTAAGCTCAAACGTATTGTGTCATGTAACATTTAAACTACTTTCAAAACCGCCGAACCACACAATCTAAGTTCGCTGAAATTTCTATTTATTGATTATTTCACAGCGTTTTGTATGACAAAACTATACATTTGTCTGCAGACAATACATATGCACTTCACAAGTTCAGGTCATGGTTACAGGTAACGCAAGCAGTGGCTTTAGTATACTAATAAGCCGTATCCATCGTACTTTTGTATGATAACAATAACATCTGGTCTCTCAAGAATGATTGTGATACAAATTGATGACAATACATCCTCATAAAGAGAGATTCTATATATGACATAAATTACCAGATAACAAGCTTATCTCTGAACATTTCATATAGCATAGGTAGTATAGAAACGTGTACTTGGGATTACCCTTTTGGCGGGCATTTGTTAACTGTAGATAACCGATTCCTTGTATTCATTAGAACTGATGTGCAATGAGAAACTTGTTTCCATGGGTATTTTAGACAAGAAGACTTTCCCTGTGCCCCTGTCTTATAGTGTTCAAATATGTATATATAATAAAATATGCATAAGTATAAGCAATGACTGTTCCGTTCAGTTTGAAAACGACCTCGAAACGCCAACTCATGTTAATGCAATATGATAGTTTTATAAAAGAAACGGTTAAAGTTAAGCTGCAATCATCATCAGGGAAATTTACTGAGTTAGTAAATAACCGACACTGATTTACCCGAAAAAAAATCCGGACCAGGGTGAGAATCGAACTCACGACTTACAACGGTGGGACGGTAAGCCAAAGTCGTGAGCTCGATTCTCACCCTGGCCGGGATTGTTTTCTGGGTCAATCGGCGTCGGTTAAAATTAAATGTCTGAATGGAATCAAAGGTTTTTGCAAAGATAGTCAAATGTTGGCAATGGTTAATCCTTAGGCATATCCCTGGTTAAGGGAATTAGAGCTGCAAATGTATAGGTTTATAGTTAGGCTTTTGGATCATTGTTTGATGACGTAACCTTCTTCCAGATGATTTGATCTCCCTTATATGACCATTGTCACCGATCAAACATAGCGTATCTGTATCTAACTAAGTAAATTTCGTATAATAACACTGTATTTAGGCGACTAAATGTGATGTCTTATCTATCTAATATTAAATGAGATGGGATGAAAACAGTTCCTCATTCGAACACCTGCATCGCATGTTGTTAACATTGATAACATCGTTTTGTGACAGTGACTAATAACTCTATCGGATTGAAATACTATTATCACTTGCTAAGTCTGCCGAAAAGTCATGATCAATACATAAAAGGCAATATAAGTAAATCTAATGGTTAAAGTCACATAACTACATAAATATGACGATTTCTCATAAATTTCCTTCAAAAAAGTAGAGATGTACATGCATGGTAGCTATTCTTATGTTATTCGACTTTCTAAAATATTTTACTGAGAAACAAAGATTACGAAATACATAATAAGTAAGTTAATCGTCTCTTATCTATGTTTATTTTGGAGAAAAACTGACACAGTGAAATCCTAATGCTTAAATCTTGAATAAGCTTCCCCTTTTCCTGCTTACGTTAGTGACCGGTGTATGCCCTCTTGTTCTTGAAGTATGAACATACCAACGTCTCAATTTTTTATGTGGAATTTGGAGGAATTGTTCATCTCTCTAATATATTTAATTAACCAACTTCAAAGTGACACAGAAAGAAGATTGTACTCAGTACAATATAGAAATAAAATGTCTTTGAATGCCACGTTTCCATGAATTTCTCAATAAACTATTTATTTTTTTTAAATCACGATTTTAGAAATTAGTGCGGTCTATTTGAATCTTTAAGTTTTGAATGTTATCTTCCGCCCTATTGAAACTTGATTTGTTATTCTGGGCTTGGTTCAGTATTTTAAGAGCTCAAAGACGTAATTTGGGCGTTTGACGTTGCTTGAATAAAGACGCAATCTATATAATAGCAAAAATCGTATAATCAATTAACCTCAGTATATGTATTCACTAATATATCTTTTGAATATTTGCTGTATTTCATTCAATATAACTAATTGTGTACCTCAATTGGGATCAGAGGTAACTCATTAGCAAACAAGTGGTATAGATTGGAGTAGCAATGAGCCTCGTATTATCTCCGTTAACTGGATTAATGACCAGCACAATTGTGTCATGATAAACGCTGATGAACACATTACTCTTTCTTCTTTTTGGGGAAGGTACCAGACAAGGTTGGTATTGTCATATGACATTGAATACACAAAGGGACCATTTCTTTGGTCTGGCCTTTCAATCGATTATACCATGGTGTCAGAAGACGGTAAGAAGACATACGGAATTGTTCGCTCCGTTGCACTCCATTGAATGTAATGAGATAAGATGAGGGTATTGTGCCTTGGAGAGGTGCAGTTCATCTTTAACAGATGTACACCTTTGTGCAATCGGCCAGCCATAGATTCTTTTGATCCAGTTCATTTGCTGTTAGTTTAGTGCACAAAGGATCCACGGGTCTTCAGATCGTAGGCGGGGTCCACCCCGGGGGTTACATTTTCTACTCACGTCCATTTGTTCATAGCCGTAATGTTTGTCACGTAATGGTGCCATTCTTAAACAACTTTGGCGCTTATCGGTCCATCTTCAGGTTGACAGAATACATCCGCTTGTTCACGCCAGTACTAAGATGTCATATTGTGTACTTGGTGATCTGTAGTAGTGCGTTGCTGTAGCGAGAAATCTTTCATGGCAAAAAATTGGAATTTCATAGTTGATCTAATTAACAAGCACGAAAGGAGCCAGCGCTATCCTTCAAAATAAATTTCCGATTTTTGCGGATTGAAGAGGCGTAATTCATTGTCACCGTTGAAAAAGAAATAGGAAATACCAGCGTTGGGTTCTTCCCACAATATACGTGTAATTGTACTTAATCATGCATAGCGTTTTTCCTACAGCAAGAAGCAGTTTGGTGCATCAACAATCCCGGGATATCTCTTTTAACTCCCCGTGGTTACAGATCCTGAATAACATAACAATATGAGTAACGAAATAATAAAAAAAGCATCAGGTTGAAAAGAAAATAAGTAGAAAACAAAACAGTAGTTGACAAGTGAGTGACAGGTCTCATATATATCTCTCTATATTTGGTAACCCACAACATGAAGTATCATTGTCTCAGCGCACCATCGTGGGGTATTACTGGGATATCGATACATTCAGAATCATTGGCGCAGATTTATATGCAAGTTTCACACGAATTGCAACAAGTGTATGGAATGTCCGCCAGAACAGGAACACCGGGTGTGGTCTGAGGTCATAGAGATGGGGACAGACTCTGGAATCAACCAGATAATCGCCTTTTTATATTTATTCAGGAATTCGAATTAAAAAAGAAAAAATAAGAGCACACCCTTGTAAGGAAAACAATAAAAGCGGCTGAAATCTCCGTGTTAGGTAATATTTGTAGTTGGGTTATCACTGATAACACAGGAACCCCCAACTGAGGTAGATAGGACTCTACGTATTTTCCTATTCCTAAGAAATGCTATCTGACAATGCGGGAGAATGTTGACAGGGTCATTTTGTAAACGCTAGTTGAATGTCCTTAGCTTGGGATCACGTAACTTTCAAGACAAAACTCATCTTACGAGAACAAATGTTAAATTGCTATACAGATTTAGTTATAAGTGTTCATCAAGATGAGAATCAGAAACCCTAATCGGAATACATTTTACAATGGCTGATATTTAAACCGTCATGCATCTATATTTTTGGTAAGTACTACTATTCACTTAAGGCATAAGAGAAAGGGGGTGGGGGGGGGGGGGGGGGGGGGGGGGCTGATGATACTCTGATCACTATTGGTATGAATGGCTCAAAGCTCAAACATCGCCTGTCTTCAGAATATGGTGGTTATAACCTTTCAATTCAAAATGATACATTGCCTGTAACGTTGGTTATTTTCTTTCGTTCTCGTTGTTTTATTTGCCGGCAAACAAGGGCTTGATTGAATATATCACACTCAAAGAGAAAATAGCTTTGAGTTAATATATTTAATGTATAAATAAATTGAAAATTGAAGCACAAATAACTACAAATTTTCCACAAATTCAGTACGCTGTGTTACTGTTATGTGAAATGAATCTATCTTCTGTACGAGACAGATCTGTACTGATAACTAGTTGGATTATTGATAAACTGGTTATGTTTCTTACGTTTTGACAAAAAGATCGTGTTTTATTTAATTGTGCTGAAGATATGACGACCATGCAATAGCTGACGATATCCATCATAGTTTTAAGACGTTACCTTAAAATGCAAATTCACTTGTTTACGCTTGACTATCCAGCGGCAAAATTTCGTCATCGTCGTGGCTATCTCGATTTTTATGTTGGGAGGCTCTATTTCACTGCCGACAAAATATGCAATGTATTGCGCACCAGGTCATCATATTCGATTCTTATGGAGACTGTACATCTTGTAACCTTGTGTTTATTACTCTCTGGCCAAAATATTTGGCAAAGGAGGAAAAGTTACATACTTACATACATACGTACATACATACATTTGATTTAAGTATTGCAACGAGACAGGTTATGTACTGTGCATGAATTCAATATGGGTGGTCTGCATGCTTGAAGGAATCGTTTGGGAAATGTGGCAAGTCATACATTCAACAACTTAATACCTACTCTGATAGATTTGCCATTGCTCTATCACAAAGAAGGTATATTTGTAAAGGTGTTTTATCCATATCTGAACTGATGATACCAATGTAGTCAAATCAGTTTGACGTTTTTACTTGACTTAATTCAGTTGTTCAGCCGCCTCTTAATGGATTTTCCGGATTCTGTTCGCTTTCGTTACATTATCTTTCTAAGAAAATGCGTCATAAATAAGTCATAAATTAACTGATATAAGACTAGATGGTCAATATCTCGTTTCAATTCGACCATAGATGGTTATCCACGTCCCGGGTTGACAGAGGTCAGATTCTCAACTCCTTTGTTAATTGCGGTCCAGCGCAAATCTTCTGAATGGTCAGTGTATAACTCCATCTCTATCTACTATTTCTATCATTTTGACCAAAACCACCAGGCTGCATGGACACATCGGCTATCAAAGAGATTGTATCATTGGATGTGAATGGGCTAACGATTGATTTGTGTCTCTTCTCGGTTATGGATACACGACTGAAAGCGATGTATCCTTTACATTTTTAAAGTGTTTGGTGAGGGAGAAGGCGGGGGGGGGGGGGGGAGGGGTGGAGAGAAGTTCATTAGTGACTGAAGTCTTTTTTGCGCTATTGTGTGTTTTGAATTTGAAAATCAGTATCGTTGATGATAATTTCATTTACAATTCTGAATAAAGTTTTGCCATTTTGTCAAGTCGACCCTTTAATTGCACAAATAAAATAAAATTTAGAGTGGCATGAGCTGCCAAAATTTTGATATTTTGACGTTACAACATAATGTTGAAATTATTGGCTTTTTTTCTCAAAACGTGTAATTCAGAAGCCGTTTAGTGCTTCTAACCTCGAAAATGTACTACAAAGTATTGTTTTGAACTAACTTTTGCTTAGAATGAATGAATGGTCGTCCCGGTTATTTAAATTTTGTTTACTTTTCGAACACGTTTTCGGTTCGTATAGGCCACATACTGTATGGATTTTCTTCATTCCAACGCCAATCATTTTGTTATTCGATGGCCTTCGTATCCTCTTACTGCCGTGGTGATCAGAAATTATGAAAAAAGTGTGAATTTTGGCAGCTCATGTCACTTTAAAGGTGATATTACTCTCTGTTATTGTTTAATACATAATGGCGGAAAGGGTAACCTTTTACTGCTTAGTTAAAGGGGCATGAGCTGCCAAAATGTTGATATTTTGACGTAAACACAGAATGTTGAAATTATCGGCTATTTTTCTCAAGACGTATAATTCAGAAGCTTTTTAGTCCTTCTAGTCTCAAAAATGTACGATAAAGTATTGTTTTGAACTAACTTTGACTTAGAATGAATGAATGGTCGTCCCGGTTATTTAAATTTTGCTACTTTTCGAACACGTTTTCGGTTCGTACAGGGCACATACTGTATGGATTTTCCTCATTCCAACGCCAATCATTTAGTTTTTCGATGGCCTTCAAAGCCTCTTACTGTCGTGACGATTAGAAATTATGAAAAAAGTGTGAATTTCGGCAGCTCATGCCCCTTTAAATGAGCTGCATAACGAGAAATGGTGGTAACGATTCTATCATGCCAATTTCAGTTCTTTCTTCGATCGAGATCGAACTGGCTATGGCTTGGTCAAAGGTGATCTGTGCCATGGAGGTCTTCATTAAAACCGTATAGAGAAATATACAAGTTAAAACTAGTTACAATAACTCAAGATTTCCCCTATCGCATTTGACCAATGAGAAATAATACAACCACTCCCAGGCGATATATATCGGACTATAAAGAATGAGTTGAACGAGTATTTATTACCTGGCAATGAATATAAAGTGAACTGTTCTTTGAGTAAAGGGTACTTATTTCAACATAATCTGATAGTAAAGTGTTATGAATTCTCGAGTCATTTATAATATATGAAAGTAGAAGGGTTTTATGAGTCTTCCCAACTGGACGTAAATAACCATGTCATTTGACCGAGAACTGAGACGGTCAACTTTCATTCATTTTTAAATCTTATTTGAATATGTCATGCTCATTATATCCCTGTACAAAAATATAAAAAAAGTTGAACTAAAGCTAATTAATTGATACAGAAACAGGCGATTGTCTTTCAATAAACTCTATTCCTGCTGACATTTTAAAAAATCGCTTATGTTGATTTAGTAGTATTCGTCCCATGAACCGCGATATTGACCAATGCAGGTTTGACCCATAATTCAACCAAGTACACTTGTGGTCTCTACTTATGAGAGGTAGATGTTTTGGCCCATCAATGCAGTTTTCTTCGGGCAATAGATCAATTCTTCCGCCTCAGATCCGCCGACCAAGGGCAAACATTCTCCGTACTAAACAGCAAAAGGCCAATTCTATTACTAGCTCTTGAAAATGCCCATAAAGATAAAAACTAGCTTTGCTTGTTAGGAACTGTGGCGTGTATTGCTTGGGAACACAGGACTTCGAATCTATAAAACTCCGACATGCTCACCTGTGAGGGAACAAATGATATTTATGTTCTAATGAATTGCAGCACTTATTTTTCTTTTCTGTTATGTTCCGGACTAAATTCTCAATTCTCTTGTTTGATCATTACAAGCGTTGCTTAACTGTAAAACACATTTTATAAAGGTGATATAGGCGTAAATTGTATGTGTTCTTTTTTTTTACCATGTTAATGCGTGTCAAAGGTATTTTCCACGCTTCAAGTGAATGAAAGGGATCACGGTCAGTTTTATTTAAATGTTCTGATTTTGTCATCTATGTTTGTCTCTATGATAACCTGTTCCAGTTCCATTTCGATATTTTCCTCGAATACACGTGTTTTGTCGATCCAGTTTTTTCACAGGCATACTACAGTCAATACACAACAAAGCAAAGTGAAATTTGTTGTGTATGCCTAAGGAATAAAATGCAAACTTGGCCTATGTGCATTTCGCCGAAGCAGAATGTGTCTGGAGAGTGGGCAATGGCTGAGAGTTCAAACTGTCACGAGTGGCAGAGATGGGGAGGGGGAAAGGGGCAGATATGTGAAAGGAGCATAAGATTTCCCCTCAAACAAGTGAGCTTATGCGAGCTGCAGGCTGTAATACCGTGCTTACTGAAAGATTACTTTTTATTTTGCTAATCCAACGTTCTTTATGAATTAAAAAAGTCCACAAGCGATCTGTCTTCAAAATTTGTACCTTGCACAATGAAAACAACAAAGAAAAAAAACCCCACACACACAGAGTCCTATCTGATATACCGTCTTTAACATATACGAGACTAATAGCCGAGGATAAAATGGAATTGAAACGGATACGAATCAGAGCAAATACCTGACTACCTCAAATATCTTATTTTTTAAAAGTAATGACGGTTGTAAAAAAATTGGCGTTATCGTGGTTTCCTTTCTAAACCTTTCTTATCTTGGTATTTTATAAAGGGCATAAATGCTATTCGATACTCATACTAAATGGTCCAGAATGGAGATTTGTGGGATATTTTTGGCGGTACACTATGTCGAGTTGTTTCGGTTGACTGGCTTGGTATGTAATGGCGAACTTTGTTATATATCTCCATAGATAGTACACAAAAGCAGTAAAAATTTACAATATAAATTAATTAGGGTATAAGCAGTTAATTTGGGTATAGCAGTCTGGGTGGGTTGGACCCGAACGATGTTCCGACGTCCCGCAAAACTCTCCGCCTGTTACCTCCATTGTTTCTTATCAACCAATGAAAGCTCTAGGATTGCCGACTCTTTCTCATGGCTTGGCGAGTTTTAACTCAGCATTGTGCTGTCCCAGGCCGTAAACTGAGGCCGCGTTTGAGCTCAGCTGCTGCTCTGTTTACTCCAGTTCGAAGGTTTACTGAGAGAGGACCGTTAAGTGAGACCCAGGAGAGTTGTCGGTTTGTCTGTAAACACGTGCTTATACAAAGCGAACGAAAAAAATAGTTAACGAATATTATGCAAGGAAAGTGACACAGATAGTTAAAATAGTTTTTGGGATTTGGGCCAAGTCAAAGTATATCAATCTACCTGTGCGGTGAATGTAAAGGTGGAGAGGTAAAGTTGACTGGATATCTCAGGTGTGACTGTCGTCTCTCCGTGCTGTTCGTCTTTCTTATCTGCGAGTGTCCCCCCTGGGGCTTGCTGCCCACTTCAGCTAAAGGAGAGAGGTGATTAGAAGACATCATCACCCCCCGGGATGCTCTCTGCTGGTTGAGAGGGCTAAACAATATGATACCTAACACGAATCGAGTTGATAGGTGGATTCATAAAGCGGGGAATATACCGAGAGTGATAACAAGCCCGGTCGATTGGACGTAAGGGCTGACGAAAAACTTGTCGCAGGTCGGCTAAACTTTTGGTCGATAATTTTGGCTGTCTGCATCTCCTGCTGCATAACCCACCTGTTGAAATAACACTGAATTCTGAGAACCATGTAGATATATACCTTATGGAAATAACTGATATATTATAAATGTTGGTAAAATTGAATAAGTTAATATCTTTATATACCTGGCTAAAAGGAGAGTGTTTTTGTTAAGGACTGAAGTGGAAAGAGGTGTATTTGCGTATGTAGTTCTCTGGTCGGTCTGTATGTAATTCAGACTAGAGGACACAACCTGGTCTAGTCCTTACTTGTTGTCCTACCGACATAATCTTCGCCCAAAGTTGGATTGTTACCATTTTACGTTTGTAGCCATATGGAATGAGCTAAATGAAAGTTACCGGCTTACCGCCCGATCTGCGGGGTTGTGTGAAATGGCTGCGGTGCGACCCTCGCTCTTTCCCTGTTTTATCGCATTATGAGGAAAGAGAATTCTCGTAACCTCGGCCAATGCAGGTGAGTTTAAAACCATAACTGTAATCCAGATATGGAAATATACTACAGATTTTTCCCATGTTAAGTTTAAACTTTTCTACGGGCAATGATCTGTACATATCATTTTCGCATATTATTATTTGCTTACGTAATTTAGAAACATTTCTGAAACGTGTTAATATTTGCGTGATCCTGACACATTCATCTGAGGGTATGTTATCAGGAGGGGTATATTAGTTAGTTTTTATCTGTTTGAAATTTCTACTTTTACCATGCATTTGTATGAACTGTGTTGGTTAACCTTTCGACAAATTTATAAGGCCACTTTTACGTATATTTTTATATTTATAGCTATCCAACAAGGAAGTGTTTTCTGCAAATATTTATATGCATGTATTACTATTGCTGTATATGATAAGTTACTAGTATAAGAAATCTTGTATTTATCTTTAAAATATATTGACACACAGACTGCTATTTTAGTCATTAGTCGGACGATATACGTGGTTAATATAGTACATTTATTTGTATGTTCTATATAGAATTTCAAGTATGGAATTTGAAAAGGCAAGATTGAGATAAACACCTTTACTAAGTCCACGTTTTTAATAGTTTCATGAAAATATGGTGACTTTAAGTTTAGAAAGCAATTTTTGAGAGGGAATTACAAATTTGCTGACTCATGAGTTTATGAAAAACGGGTTATGTGGATAAATTACATATCTTGTCTATCTCCCCTTTTCATTGTTACCAAATACGTATGGGTGACTCAATACCCCTGTTGGATTGCTGTGATTTTTTCCAGATAAAATCCAACAGATTGCTCATCAATGTTTCTGGAGAGTGATATATGACTCACTGCAATACTGAAGGGCTTAACTCATAATCTCACAAAATATAATAGACAATGTATCAAACAGAATAAACGATTTAATAAAGAACACCAACGTTATATTACTTTCAACACATCGTGGGTTAATATACGGATAGTTCAGTCCCCTCGTACCTAAATGCAGGTCGATACAGTATGTACATGATCTAGTATAAGGGGAAAGTTAACTGTTGTTGAATCTAGTGGGCTTACACTGAAGTAAGCATTGGGTACAAATCCCTTTTAACTAAACTTTTATAATGTTGTTTGTATAAAGTGGTATTATTTCTTTCTTCTATTGTGTCTTTTTAACACAAGTTAATGTGTTGGAATCGCATTATGTCTTTTTTCATGCAAGAAATCCTGATTTTGGTAAATGTTCCCTGAAGCAACATTTTAAAGGGCACTAATTTCATTAATGGTGGAGTCGTACTTGACGGTGTTATTTTAGGGAATCGTGGTTTTACCCCTAGGATCACCTATGCACACTCTTTCACCCTCAGGGATACCTGTGCACACCCTTTCACCCTCGGGGTTACCTGTGCACGCCCTTTCACCTTTAGGGCTACCTGGGCTTGTATTTGCTCATTATGAATTGAAACAACAGATTGTTAGTGTTTCCAGTTACACTCTATCCAAACTAGCGATGAATATTCTAACGCCATGCTTTTCAGTGGGTGACTTTTTTTCCACCATTTCTGTAAAGAAAGGCTGGTCGAATAGCTTGTCTCGTCGGTGGACAAAGACTTAAGGCCCGAGGGTGTCATGGGTCAGAAACTCCCGAACGGAAAGTAGGCCTTGATGACAACGATCGTCTGTACATCTCAATATCTATAGTCTGAACCGTCCAGGGTGTCTTCCTTTTTTATCTAAAGAGGTTAGGAATGTGTTAATGGCCGAGTCTATATGTGAGGTCGGTCTCAATAGAAACCCTTATTCTATCCATCCATTCCTCACATGGTTCTTGGCAAATATATCTGACGGTCGGCTCAATTCGCCGATTCATTACCACAGCCTTACACAATCATTTCTCTCAGGTGTCATGTTTTAATGACATAGCCCCGAATGCAACTATGGGTATATTTTTACTCCCCGTTTAGTGCTCACTGCGAAATATGGCCTGTATGGAAGGTAGAAGTGTATTAGGGATTAAAAAGCCTCGTTGGTGGCACTGAAAGGCAGCAGTAGTGGCATAATATGCAAACAGACATAGTTCTTATGTCGCACCGAAAAAGCACGATCTAACCCGGTCAGGACTCGATACATATTCTATGGCGCCTGTCAGCTTAAATACACCCTGTCTTAAAGAACTACTCATAGGTTTAGATGGCCTTTCCGTCAATGAACTCCACCTTGGTTTGTTAATCTCACAAAGGATTAGGTAGCTATATAAATGTATGACCAAATGTATAAATCTGATTAGTCTTTTGCATTGGCACAATTCGAGTATGCACTGTTCAAAGTTAAGCCAAAGTTTCAGTATAACATGTATACCTTTAGTTCAAAGCGTCCAAATGATGATTCACTTGTTGTCAACTTTATATACATTTATAATATTGTTAAAAATCAAGTTCGTTTTCGTATTGTTGGACAGCACTAAGGGTTTTAAACATTAAGCAAGATACGACTGTACCCTCGTCTCATATCCGCGTCTCTGATGAAGAAAACGACAATTTTCAGCCGATAAAAAGGAAATAAAATTTCAAGCTGTTATCAAATTTGCACGAACTTTACGATCATGAATGAATGTGGAATGTATAAGTGAAATACCGTTCAATCCAGGACACGTGTTTATAAATTATCCACCTCATAGAAATAGTTTAAATCTTCCTATTGTGGAATGTGGGGTTTTATATGTTACGAATATCTCGCTGCTTTGTGACTCCCTGATTTTAGCTTTAAGTTTGAGATATTAGGACACTAGTTAACAATTGCGACTCTTTTCAATAGAAGACACTTTATTTAACTTGTAGAATGTTATGGAATTTTGAGTCGTATTAGACTGAAAAAAGTCCGTGTCGGGCTTATGGTTGAATGACATGGTTTTATTAAGAAGTCTTTTTGGCGACCCTTTTTGGACAAGGTGACTGAGTGTGTGTCCGTGTGGCCTACACTTCAACATTCCTTAACCTCTTACAGTAACAGAGGTGGCCATTCAAGCGAAAATGTTAATGAGGATAGCGATGTTTTGGGATGTTTGACAAACTACATGGTAGAGAAATGAACTACTGAATTCTAATCTTTTCTCACTTTATAAAACTTCGGTGAATAGTTCTATCTCAGGTAAAAGCTTAGATGTCCCCGCCATATCTCAAATCTGAATTACCTGTATCTTCCACAATATTGTGGCATCTGATTCAAACATTTAGAAAACAACTTTGTCTATGTTGGATACCGATCCATGATAATTTTTTTTGTGTCTAATGCGTCATAATTCCGCTTCCGGTATACATTTAAAAACTTTTGATATATCTTCTTCGCATTTGCTTTGATAAGCAAAGCCAACGTATGACCTGTTTCCTTGTGTGTACTCAAAGTGGTTGCTGGAAAAATGTATATGGGTTTATGATAAAACGTGTACCATTTGATTGGCACTTTAGTTATCTAACATTAATGAGTTAAATCTCTTTCTCTTGTTTGTCACATGGTCCAACGCCAAAATTCGTTCATTTGACTTATCTTAATACAACGAATATCAGCAAATAGAAATGTCACCGGCTTCACGATAGGTTACATAAGGAATTTCAGTAACGTGAAATCCCACCAGGGCTGACGAGGATGAGAGGGATTGTAAATGACTCGTACATAGTTTGATTTCAGACCACTTGTATCTTTGTCGAGACCGTAATGGTTGCGTATTCAAACAGATTAGTAGGATAAACCAGTCTAGTATGTTTCCAATAAGTTGAATGTACCGAACGACTGGGGTATAATAACATGTTATTTTCTGCTTCAGTCACTAATAACACTGGCTCGGTCTGGGTCGCGGACAATTCCAAAAATCGGGACTTTAGTTTGTTCGTGGCGTAAACCTCTCAGTTCGGATCGTCTGAACTTCGACACGGCGGATTTGCTCGAGTAAATTATCATTTACAAAACTATGCCGCCGATTTGACTGTTCAACAGATTGTAAAGTCGTTCTGGCTTTGGGTGCCAGCCAAATAGCTTCTAAAACCACATGTTTTCGGAGTGCTGACTTTGTAGAAGAATGGTTGAAATTATGCATGGTCTGGTTTTAAATCGTGTATAGAGTATGTAGCCAACTGTTATACAACAGAACATGTAGTTGTCGCGGAATGTTCCTCTTTCAAACGTACAGGGCGCGGACAGCTTTTCAAATACCATTAAATTCGACAGTGATTTATGTCCCTACAAATTTCAGGTGTTGGCTGACTTTGAAAGAACGAAAGGAGGCCATTACCGACGAACGTTCTCCAGATACTTTGTAAGACGTTCACTTATTTTCACAAAGACTACAGCAATCTGGGTCTTTTTTGAGACGGTCGCAATTCACCAACCCCTGTCTTGTAATCAGCCGGCTATTACTCGGCCGAACCGTCGACTACCTTGTACATAATTCAGAGAGAGGACCATGTTTCGCAGGTCGGATCGGCTGCTCGGTGGTGGTCAAATATTTAAACAATTGAAGGAAGAGGGTTTAATTGAATGGCCAGTCCAGAGTCGTGTTGAACTGACCGCTGGACGAGTTAATTGGTAAACTAATACCCACCCCGTGAGTTTCTCTGTGTGTTTTATCTGCTGACCAGTGCATAGAACCACCTGACATTTGCTATGTAGAAGCACTGGGATCCTGGGGGTGGAGCTTCCTTCCCTTGGGTATGGGATGTCCCCACTGGATGACCAGAAAAGTGAGAAAGTAAGTGGTTCTTTTGAACCAGACACGTCCTCTGGATTCCCCTTCAACCCTTCACGCCAGTTTCTTTTTCAAACTGACAAAGTAATTAAAACTTTTGTATCTTGATATTTAGAAGAGGGAGAGAATTCGAAACATCCTCAACAAGTTTTCTGTTGTGTTCCTTCTCATTTCTGTTTTACGGATAAGAGCGTTTTACGTGAACGTTACACACCTTCTTATAGAATCCCTTTTTTTAGATTTCTTTGAACATTTTTTATTAGTTTCGTTTGATTGATCTTAAGTGGGAAATTAAAAGTTCTGCTCTTTTGATGGAAAGACTTTGTGAGTTGATGAATGTGTTAATTGGCACCATCAAGTGAATATAAACAGTGTGTATATATTGCTAGGAGATGGATGGTATATATCATAATAAATTATCGATTCACTCTCATGTAATGAGACAGGTAGAATTTGGATTGTCTTGTAAGGGTATGGAGAAATCCCTGGTTGTATCGGGTCTAGACAACAAGCGGTATCTGTCTCTCAACTATCATCAACGTAACAGGGTTGTAATCTAGAGAAATTGAATTCAAATCACGACCCTCATGTCATACAGACTGACACCCGCTATTATAATGAAAGTCCATCTCAGACATTGGGCCAACCCACTGGCCTATTATCGCTATAGGTAACGACCAAAAGGTCATAATATCTTACGTTACTTCTGCTCGCCAAGTACATTAGAAATATGAAAGAAAATCCTAGCCGGTTTGATTCATTGAGGAGATAGTGAAGCGGGTTATTTACTAGTGCTCGAAATACCACATAGAGATAGTCCCTGAAAAACTCCCCGTCAAAGCACCCTTAGGTAAAGACTGGGCACTTAAAAATTAGGTAAGCTCGTATCCTGGATATAAACAAGATTTTACATTTTCTTCTCTTTTCTAAAAATAAATGACTTAAGTTTTCATCGTCTCTTCCACTTTTAATCGCATAGGTGTACTAACAACTCGGCCTCCGTGCCTTATTTGAAAAACGGCAAACGTTACAGATGTTTCAAAAAGTCGTAAATGGATTTGGAGTTAATTATTCGGCTATGACAAAAACTGCATGACATGTATACTTTTGTTTAACAAAATCGGACGCTTTACCTCCTGGCTCTTGGATCAGTTAGAACCTTCACAAGTCGACTTATTGTTTCGTTTCCTAAGAAAGCATGTTTAAACTACAATAGTCGAATTAGGTTTACTTTTCAACTGCTCGTGGATTAGTCTAAACTTTAGACAGACAAATACTAACAGCTTAACGAATGGATAAGCATGATTATATACCAGATAAGCTTCTGTTGTAATGAAACAACTTCATGAAGTATTTGTATGTAATGTTACGGGTTGATTTAGGCAATTAGGAAGCTATGAAACCCCGTTTGATTTGTAGCAATTTGGAGATGATAGTACTGTTGCTTGATAGGCTTCATGCAGAGAATTGATTCTATTGGTTAATGTTTTCCATTCGATATCAGAAGAGGTAGATAGTATTAACCACGTGCTCTTCTCGTTTTCTTATTGGCTTGCATAGTATAAATATCCCCCTTCAATTACACCACCTTTTTTTACAGTTTCTTTAGTTTGTTTATATGTCGTGTTTTTTAAGAATCTGTTTTCATTTTCCAGGTTGTTTGTACTGCTGCTCACTGTGTCAATTATTGTGGGAACAGAATCAGTAAGTTCACAAGACATTTATACATATTATAGCTTTCAGTATTTTGGTTAACGAATTGGTCCGGGTTTTTAAATATTTTTATTTGATCATTGTCGTTAAAGGAATATTGCAAATTTCTTAAATCATGTTACTTTTCCATCAACCAATCTCTCCAGACCTTCTAACGACACAAAAACATTGCTTTATAAGAATATATAGGATGAATAAGACCAAACGGGCTGTTTTCGAATCTCAGATTTTCAACTCGATTGCCTATGTAGAAGAGTTGTCAGATATTCGCCGATGGTCAGGGGGTTTCCTCTGGGCAAAGAGCACGCTTTCTCCCCCAATAAACCTGAAAATTCCGCCATTTAAGTGAACTAATCTTGAGTGCGGCGTAAAACATCAATCAACCAATTGAACCATTTAACTAATCCTTTCTAATTACAACTTTTCCAAGAACGGATTTTACTACCCAACTTTGGGACCACCATGGACTACAAAGGGTCAAGGTGTTTCGCTACTTGACCTACCTTGTTCATATGAAATCGGTGATACTTTGAAAAGTATATTACTTACATAGCTATTAAATCTCCATTTGCCCGAGTATAAAACGACACATGCATATTATATACCTTCTAGATCTGGTATCATATGGTTACCACAGCCCCCACTTCTGCTTCCGATGGATTTTGGGAGCCAGTTATTGAGGTGAAGTGGGGGGGGGGGGAGGGGGGGGGGTGGTGACGGGTAGTGCTTAGAGAGGGGTCGTGGTGGTGTCACCAAAATCCATCAGCACTAATGAAGTCAGAGCTATGTTGAACATATTTGACGCTATATTAGCCAGGCACAATTCTCTTCTTTTTTTTCCACGTCCTAAACTGGAGGTAAAAAAAAACGAACGAGTTCAAAGGTCAAATGATGCTATTACGTGTATATGTAGACAATATGTTAAGGCTGGTCTGTAATTGGGACAGTATAGGCACGGTACTCGAAACTCTGGCAAGCAAACACTGTGAACCCGTGAGCTGGAGGGGCAATAGGCCAGTGGTACACGTTTCTACAGTCAGTACCTGAGGTGATTGGGTGTAAGGTAAACTAAGAACTCCACCGCGACTGAGGAAAAAAACTTTCAACTTACCTGAGCCGGTATTATGTTGATTGGGCTTGCGCACCTGGACAACAAAAAGGTGTTAGAAGCAACTTGTAACTATTAAATTAATTTTATTTTTTTATTGGAATCAATACACATATGAATATATACTTTCATTAGCTGTGCCAATCCCTTCCATCATATTCTTATCATTGAATGAAGGGTTTTAGCGTTTCCAATAAGTTGCAATGGCTATTATGAATTATCCATATCTGACTTCAAACATGTTCTTCCTCATTCCGTAACTGTGCTACATCCCTCAAAGACATCAAACTTTTCTGTTTAGTTTGGTAATTAACCAAAAACAGCGTGGAAAAGACGATTTCATCTTGAACATAACAAAGTTAGATATTAACAAGTTGAATGAAGAAAAACAGTTTTAAAATGAATATCCTTAGATGTGGTCTAATAAGTGTTTTATAATTTGGAATATTGATCTACTTGACCCACATCTTACTGAAATTATCTTCCCTTTATTGGTCTAGTGTCCTTAAGAAGTTAAAAGACTGTGTTTTTTTGTTTGTTTTAGCTGAATTTGTCGCCCTCTTTAACTGCTAGCGACCTACCACAGAATTTAACCCAGCCCTTCGTTCGCAGCTACAAATTGTACTCGAGATGCTCTAAAAGGTTTATATCTATTCGCTTCAAAAGACGTGACGTTGCCGCCAAGAGCAAAAGAAAAGACCCTTACGGTGAGTAAAAACCTTTTCACATTGTGTTGATGATGATACGGGTTTACCGGGGAGGTGGGGTGGGGGGGGGGGGGGGGGTGGAGCTTGTGAGACTATGGATTGTTGGAGCAATTTTGATTCAGATGTATCGTCCAAGATATCTTCCCAAAAAAAGAAATGCAGGCTAACGTTTGTCCCATCTTCAGAAAAGTTAACTCAGATCATGTCAAATGAGAGTATCAGAGGTTATATATTTGTACCTCATTAAATGCACAAAATACACACACGTTTCATTAACAGGATAGTATTAACCATCTGCATTAGAAGAACGATTAGATTTATTTTAATACCGTTTTAATATAATTTGGTTTATTTCAATGTCGATGGCTATTAAATCCTTTACAATATCAAGTTAGTTTATTCTCAGGCAATGACTCCAAGCTAGCTCCGGAGTTCATGACATTTACCTCTAATTAGTTATACATGACTCTTTACAGATATTAACGTTATATGATATAAATGTTAGCCCTACTACCAGTAAGTATATATACTTACCGAAATATGTTGTTGAGTTATTGTACGAATTTGGAAAACAGCGTTCTGCTTTAGTTCAACTAACCCTGATAACATTCAAACTTCTCTTGTCGACATTTTCTCCCCTTGCCCCAGGCAGTCTAGTTTATTTCATTATTGTTTCCAATTATACTGCTGTCAGCGGTTTTACAGGCTAGGCTTAAATCATTTTATAGTGAACTGGTTTTAGTCGGGTCTCGTACTCTACAGGGGTTTAACATATATTCACCTCTACTGTTCAAAAAGAACTATTTCACTATCTTTCAGGCCTCTCTCTCTCTCTCACACACACAACGTTTAGTTATCTTAAAACAGATTAGCTTTGTATTCATATGTAACTTAAAGGAGGAGAAAACAAAAAAACAACATGCAATTGTATCGAACGGGCTGCCATAGACCATCGTATTCATGTGTGTGAGTCTTGCGCATGGTTTACGGTGTGAAAATACAATGAAAATGAATCTGCCAGACAAGCTCGTGCTCGATCGTCAATGGAGCGCGCCATTCACGGTTTGAAATTGACCGGAAAAAGTATTAGTAGATTACTTCCCTTGCGAGCTTACCAGATCTTGTATGGTTATAACATGCAATGTCAGCGGTAAGACTACCTTTTCTGAAAATTCTACAGCGATCCCCACATGTCGCGTAGACAACATATGCAGCCTGTCACGTCTTCCCAAAAGGTTGATTTACTAGCTAGTGTACATTTCAGAGTTGTTAGATTGTTCGTCTCTTCTTATTAGCGCCTCGAAATGATTGAAATTAACCTAGGTTTAAATGGCAGACTTTCAGAGTTGACCAATTTCTCTTACACTAGCGAGTGACTGGTGGCCAGGCGTATGCTGATTGGCCAATCGAGACACACAGCTAAGCTCTGCTGTGAAGATGGCTGCCGAGTCAGTTTAGACGTTCTCGGATAACGATTGTTAACTTTCTTATAGCACAGTTTGGCGAGGAAAAATCGCAGAAATATGGTTTTGGTACCGTTAGAAAGGAAAATGTGTCGCGCCTGTACTGTAGTTACTTAGTTCTTTCCTTTTCTTCTCCTTTAAGGATAAACTTCAGTGCCATTTTTCATACATATCTTTCTTTATAAACTAATTTCTTTTATAAACTAATTTCAAAAAGAACTTCTCAGTAACCAATGCTCATCAATTCTAGTATAAATCCAATATGTAAATAGGAGGAATAGTGTTTAGGTGTGGTAATTCACTTGTCTACAATTGACATGTTTTAAAACGTGTCATCGTCTGTTTGGAAGAAAGTTGACAATGGTTGGATTATGTAGTAAATTCAACGGAATAAATCAGGACGTGCTTGTGTCTGCGCCCTGGTTGCTTGGAGTGAACCCAGACCTATAAACCTTCATATTCATTCATTTAAAATCCGCTTCCGAACCATATTGGTCAATTCTATTGTTAAAATCGGTATACAAATAAACAGTACGAGAGCTCGTTAAAAGGTAACCGATTAAGCAGCGATATTCATAAACTTGGTCATATAGTTGATTGAATTTGTGGTCTACTTTTAAAGTTCACCTTGTAAACTTAGCTGTCTACACATATGGATAGAAAAAGCGGCACGTCAACTTTGTTGCTTTCTTACAGTAGAATATCTAGTCTCTCAATCGGATACAGTAGATTCATTGTAAGTACAAAACCGGCAAGCCTCACCCCTACAACCTCTTCTTTATTATCATACTATAGAAGCGAATGGCTTCAAGCAAGCCAAATGCTTTCACAAAAAACAGTCATTTTTTCCTCTTATAGACGTCCCACGTGTTGTCGCGCTCCATATATTGCAGGTCTAAGCGGGCCTTTAAGAATAAAGAATCTGATCAAAGTTTGCTGTAACGATTCCTTAATTTTGATATCGTTGATTTGGAATGGTACAGTTATACTTCTCCTTGATGTGTTGATGAACGCCTTACTTTAAAACAATAAAGAATATCTCTTAATCCCCAGCTTTGTACTTGACCTCTACGTTTTCTGAGCTTCATTTTATCGCGACAATTAGACTGGAATAATGTTGAAAGCGATGTTAAATCTCTCTTGTCTAACTTTGTACCGTTCAGATTAGACTCAACTGTTAGACTGTGGTCCATACAGAACAAGTTAGAAGAACTAGTTAGATTTCGAAGGGTGTGGGGGTCTTGTCAGACTGGCAAATCAACAAGTCACTTTCCAAAAAACTACAGACGATAATGAATGCGTTTCTTAGGACCCATTTTTGCGCAATTCGTCTTCGCCTGTTTATAAATAAACATTTCACAAGGTTTTTCTACCTAGCTCTGCCATCCAGGTCATCTCAATCTGACTGTCTTGATGACAAATGACTGCTTAAATTGCTTTTTAAAAGCAAATGTAAATAAATGGCTTCCTATTTTGTATGCAATATCTATCTTATTTGAGGTGAACGTTACTGAATCTATTTATCCGGCAAATAATTGCATTGCTAACATAATTTGTAACTTTGATTAGAAATACTAACGTTTAAGTTAGATTTTTTCTTTGAAAAACATTTTTTTTCAAACTGATCAGGTACATCGATTTCTACTAGATATTATAGATTCATTTGTTTGCCCCATTTTAATTGTCGCATTATCTGTGTGCATCGGAAAAACATCTCGTTGCATTGACTTCACTGTTACTTCTTAAAAATTCGAATGATGTTAATATTGGCCTTGGGCAAAATATACTAATAGGAAAAGAAGATATTTTAATATACCTCTCTGTATGCCTTGACCGTGAATGGTTTATCTCGCTGGTCTGAATTTGGGACATTCCTCTTTAAATTAGGTATTATAATTGGACGATCAAATATACTTTGCCAAAATGAAATACAACAAAAACAAGTGTCTATTTCTACTCGTTGGGAGTAAGTGGCGTCGGCATGTCCTCGTTTTCTTTCATTCCTTAAGAAAATGTATGCACTGATATATATGAACGATTTGCTGGTTGAATACAAACGAAAGTGGTATCCTTGAAAGGAAGAATGGTTCTCATTTGCTCATACGAAACTGTGGCCATTATAGTGTATCTGTGACATATTTGTTCAGTAAGCATCAGACTTAGCAAACAGCTATATGTGAAGGAAAGTGTCTTTGTAAAACATATAGTCAATGCTCTCGTGTCATTAGTTGACATTTTTCTTCTTCATTCATACTTACTGGGACCCCTTTGAAGAACTTTATGCTTGAAAAATGTAAGTGATCTTAAGAGCCTTAAAACATGAATATGTACTTGCAACCCAAAATAAATGTGTGGAAATTTTGTAACAAAGGGAAATTCATCGTAGTGGGAAATTATTGTCATCCTTTATAATCATTGCCAAAGGTGGGGGATTTTCTCTCGGCAAACCTGGCAACGCCTCGATGTAAGAGAAATCATCCTGAATGTGGCGTAAAACATCAATCAATCGATCATATTAAAGTTTTATTAAGTCACTATATGTTATTCATACCCGATTTGTGCACCTTCGGGATTTAAAGTAGATTACGTTTTATGGTTAGCCATTGAATCGGGGGCACCTGGACATCGACATTGTGGACTGTATTTTAGGATAATATATGGGGACAAATATCTTACAAAGGACCAATTGACATAAAATACTTGAATGTTGCAACTGAGAAAAAAATTGATTTTGTTTATTAAAACCAGTTCCCCTAATCTCTATCAGCCGAATTTCACACGAAATAACATTCAAGTCAATGCGATTTATAGCTAATAAGCTGGTACGGCATTTAAGATGGGACTAGCAATTGCTGGGAACAAAATACGGCGCCTCTCAAAACTTAATAGAATATCGACAAAGCTGTCCTGATATGTAATAGGCAATTACTGTCCGAGACCTATATAACTTGTTTGGAGTCGAGATAGTTGTCTGTGTCGCTCATCTGATCTATTATGATTTGGGTCGAAGGTTTTGAACTATCGGGCTATCCATCAGAACAACAGACCAGCCAGTCAATGTCATTAATTGCTAAGTCAGAAATAAATGATATACCGGAGTCTCGCTGGATCAACAGGCGGCACCAAAAGTCATTTCATTAACCCTCTAGTTATTATACGACCAATAACGTACAATTAGCATTTGTGTGAAGAATTTTTATGGGTTTCGTTTTCAGTATACGTCATTTAACAAGCGTCAGACGTTGGACGTCCTATTTAGACAATTTCTAAAAAAAACATTCAGCACAAGTTTTTAAAATACTACTTTTCCAGACTCACGTAAAAACAACCACATGTAAGTGTTGCAGGATGCTTGGTTTGGTTTTCTGAGTATTGCTTTGATACGTTATAGAAAAGATTCTAAACTGCAAAATGTAGATTTTGTGTTTCAAATCAAACTCACGTTGTGTTTTTGACCCTATGTTCAATTTATGGCGTTTTCTGTTTTAGCTAATCTTCTATTGGAATCAGTGGCTCACGACGGAAAGATAAAAATCCGCGGAGAGAAATCAAAAAGATATCTATGCTTTAATACAAAAGGAAAGTTGATATTGCGGGTAAGTCTAAATTGTTGTTCTTGTGAGTTTATTTACGAGTCAGTTTTTTCTATGGCCGGTGATAGATCAGTCTAAATTGGCGGTTGTGGTCCAACTACCCATTTAAATTCTTTACACAGGCTACTCATATCAGATGAAGAAATCCTATTATATTCTAACATAGTTTGTTTGTCGTTTGTCAAACTTTAAACTGCAGTTCAGAACCTTTTGGCCAAATCCGGTGTAATCAGTTGAATGCTATTGTTCCTTAAAGCATTCATCTTATTCGTGCTTATACCATTTAGTAAAGCCAAGAAAGGGTCTAGAAACCGAATCAAACTGCTTTGTTCGTGAACCTGATTAGAATCTGTACATCGCACCTAATTTTGACAAATGACAAAAAAGAAGTGGTTTGATGTTCAGGCGATAAGCTGATCTTGTCGATAATATAAGCCGTTGGAATCGTCCAGTAGACTGTGTGTAACCATTCTAGATAAGGATCTATACTGGATAAAAAAACTCGTTCGTCAGCTGTAAAATTGGTCTAATAACAACCTGTCAATGTTGCCATGTTATAGAAAACCGCTCACTTGGTCGTAATTGTCCCTATTCGGCTACATATTTCAACTTACATATTCTTATACAAAGGAAAATACGAACCCCTTTCTGGTGTCCCTTTAAAGGGACATGTTCAGAGGGATTGAAAAAAAAGATCGCTAAAATGTGTGTTACATTACTACTGTTGATATAAAGATGAGGTTTCCAGATGACCATGAGCCTCTGGGTAGCCAGATTGTCTTTTTTGGGGTGGGGTGGGGTGGGGTGGGGGGGGGGGGGGTATGAGAATTGAGCGGACTTAGCTGCGCATCCATACAGTCTCTTTAGTTTACTGACTGCCAGACAGAAAACAATAGCATCAGGGGATTTCCTAAATAACTCTTTCAATGTACTTATTTGGCTGAAAATTGACTTGCAGTCCATCCTCTCAGATGATTACTTCTACATTCCGACTAATTTGAGGGTCCACGAAAAATCAAAACAAACTTTGGCGGTGTCTCATTTTAACAGGTTGATTTTCAGAAACTCTACTTAAATCCTAATTTTGACTTCACACAAACTCAACATTTACACTCAAACTTGACAGTCAACCCAATTTCAAATTTTGTGTTGGATGTATTAACGTGAAGTAGATTAATAGCCGAGTATGAATTCGGGCAAAGGTTGGAGTATTATTTGGATGTCACAGTGCCAGTACAAAACACACAGTTTTTAACGGAGACAACTTGTAAAGTTATGTTTGAGTTAAACAAAAAGAAAAAAAATCAACGAGGAAAGTTAACCGCTACAAGACAAATATTTTGGTGGAGAAATATTCAAGGTTTGGGAAACGAACTGACAATCACGTTCATCCTTTGTTTTTCTTGCCGCGACGTAAAGCCAGACACAGGCACGACCGGCGTGTTTATCAAATAACTAAACCCTTAAACAAAAAAAACGATAGCTAGCTTTTTACATAATTATAAACAGTTGTTTTAAATGTGCAGATACGCTTTACTAGGTTTATTAACTATTTATTAAGACTTTAATTCTGTTTGTTTCAGCATTATAGTGACAGCATCCAGTGCATGTTTCAAGAGACCATTACACCGGAAAACTACAATAAGTTCCAGTCCTCTGCTAATCCATTGTGGTATATTGGTTTTCGAAGGAATGGAAAACCCGCAAAGGGCTATCTAGAACACAGAAAACGGAAGTGTTACGAATTCGTGAAACAAGAAGATACTAGCAAATTCGATATCGGACCAGCGGGAATAACAGAGGAACACTTTAAGGAAATTGAACGCCGAATAAGAAAACTAAGCCATAGACGTAAAAAGAATTTCAGGAAAAAATCTCGACGGAAGTTTTGGCGATCCAGAACGTGAAAGGAATTTTATTTCCGACTTAAGCTCTGACTAAATTCTCGTGGAATTTTCATGTTTGAGAATTAAACTGAGTGTATCTTTGGAAGATAAAATGTGTTATTGTGAAATGGCCAGAGTGTCAGACGACCCGATGGCGGTGATAGATCGATGTACAGGAAGGACCTTGAACTATGACACAGTTTGCAAATTGACAGCTTGTGATTACCAGTGTTGGTCTTATGTACCACATACACTGGATAATCCATTAAAACGAACCAGATCGCTATTGGCAACGAAACATTTAGGGTGTGATTTTGAGGTTACTATTGAAGTGAAAGTGGAAAGGTGAAGGTCAAATAATGAACGCTCTATTGAATGTTGTCCTTCAAAGGTTGGCGGTTTTCGGTTTAACCATTTACAGGCGAGAACTCCACACTAGAAAGCGACGATACGAATGTTGTTGGGGTTCTGAAATACGTATAACATTAGGTATTATTTATAAAATAAGGATTGACCCTAGTTAGTTGGATGTTTATCCAGAATGTCCAATGTTTAAACTACCAATTGGTTACACTTAACTTTCTGTTATTTATGATTCTGCGCCATGTTTGCTGAAGGAAGTTGATTATCTCACCGAATGACAATGGAGGAAGATTGTAGGTAGAGACAACATGTCTTACTATATACCATTGAGACATCTTAGTGCCTGGTCTCTTGAAACTGAAATATCTGGTCTCGATGTTTTGAAATGGTTATTGTTTCTCTCAAACCTGTGAGATGACAGATTGTGCTATTGAATTGTTTTAAGAAAATATTTATGTTCAATATCAGAATTTCGAATCTTCCAATTAGTGTAGTTTGTGAATATCCAAAGTACACCCTTTGTGGACAATGGAAGGAGCCAGATGGAACATGTACACAAATCACAGCTTATTGGAGTCTTAATTTACTTATCTAATTTTTAGATTTGACACCACATTCTAGCAAGTTTTACAAATTTGTGATTTGGACAGTTTGCTATGAAATATCGTGCATTCAATACATTAAGTTAATTGTGGATTTTTGGAGTTCTCTTTGGAGACATGTTGTTATGATGGATAATGTAATCTGTTAAAACAAAAATATCAATTCTTCTTGTAAGGACGTGTTCTTCACACATATGCTTCCCAGTTCTGGACAAAGGTAATATCACACTTCCATGGTGATAACGCTTTTTACAGGCCCAATAACAGGGCGAAGACTGTAGCATGCAAGTAACCCAAATTCGACTATAGCTGTAAACTCATTTAGTTTTTCTACCTCTATAAAGTTTTCTCGTCCCGTGTAAACGTGAACTAACGGGAATTTACCCGTACTGATTGTGTATAAATCTATCGATCACTACATTATTGTCTTTGTGATGTGTTCGTGATGAGAGTTCCACCCGTGTGTTTTATCCACATAAACATGGTTTCAAGTCTTAATAAATGCCAAACGCTCATATTATAATAAAAGTCAATTGTTATGCTGTCATATATACTGCATTTGTATAAAGATTTTGTGATTGTCACTGGTTATATTTAGCATGGTATGTAAAGAGAGTTTAGAGATGTTAAGATTGGGAACATGGGGGGCGAAAATAAATTTAACCTCCTCCCCCCCCCCCCCTCCCTTCCCGGGGATGGGGCCTAGGGAGGAGTCGATTAACAGACGTTTTGGCTTGACCAAGCAATGGTTAGGACACGTGAATTTCAAAAGGCATTCTGGAAGCTTTGACAACAGTCTCGGTATCTCAAAATATCGTTAGTTCTTTCCACAGGGTATAGTGTTAAAAAATCTCATTGGCAATGGTGTCAATGTAGAAGGCGAAAAGTTCACCTAATAAGATCCAATATTGTACATGTAATGGGGAATAATGCAGAAATTTTAAACTACAGCAAACGTTGGTTGCATCACTGACTATTTCAATACCTCATATCTCAATAATACATGTGGATAGAAGTTCTCGTTATCAAAATTTGTTTCATGAAATCGATATTTAAAAGGATATGGGTGGTTCATTATTTTACATTGCCATAACAGACTCGGTGCTTCCTAATTGTTTGATTTTTAGAGCAATCTCCACACATCCCTGTCCATAGATCACCTCACGTATTAATAATCAATAGCTCTGAGCAGTTGTATTTAGCATCTGTTTCAATATGTATTTCATTCAACACATACTGACCTCCGTTTTTGTTGATGTCCTGAATACCCTTTCCATCTAATTATTTATCCCTGATCGCAGGTAAACTTCTGTCTTAACCTGCACAGGTAATTGGACTAAACATTGGCGCATAATACAAAGCATACTGTTCGCAATTACCGCCGAGCCTGATGACGTCACATAGATTTACGCAAAGCTTTCTGGGTAAAATATACCTCAGTTCGCCATTTTTTGTATTGGTACATATAGCAAGCGGTCACTTGTTTGGAAAACATTGATGACATAACCTGTTTTTATCCACATATTTTTCGGGAAACTTAACGCCTTTTACGTCTTTTTCTCGCTAGAGTATTATTCCAACCGCCATATTTAAAAATTATTTCAAGATCCCTCAATATCCCGAAATGCTTTGCGCGTATACTCCAAGTGACGTCATCAAACAATCGGTCAATTGTATCTGATGATCCATGCTTTAGAAATAATCTGCTATCGTTTCCAAAAATTCCGTTTTTAATTCTTTTGTTCTCTTGAAAACACACCTGGAAAAACAGGTGAAGCTGTTTTTGTCATGTATCTTAAGTGAGATATTTACTTCCAAACACTTTTATTCAAGCCATCCGGTTGCAGCTCTCAAATCCCAGTGTCACCATGAGAACTATCATACGTGATCGAACGCAAACTGCAATCGTCATCAGGGAAATTACTGAGTTACTGTATCACTGTCAGTTATTTACTAATTCAGTAATCTCCCTAAAAGAGAACTAGTGCTGATTGCGCTTTCAAACACCGATCAAATTCTAGGTTTTGCCATTAAAGATCGATATATATATATACTGATAATAATGTGTACTGTGAAATTAACGGCCAGTGCTTCCTCATCTTGTTTACTGGTTAGGACATTATGTATTGTTTCTTGATGTAATCAAATCTTGTATTATATAATGTTGTGTAAACCAAAGACAAATATACAAATATTTATGAACCCAATTACCATAATGTGTATAGAATGGGAATGAACGTATTTATATCACGTGCATTCTGTAGCTTCCATTTAATATTACATTCATCAGTGACAATAAAATGTGAAATTTTTAATTTCGACTTCAGCTTTGATTTTCTTTGACACAGTCAAATCTAAGGTTCTAATGCAAATAATTCTTATGCGCTTTTCTCCCTGGCAGATGAGGCGTCAGATACTCTCACGTGATAATGTGACGTCAGACTGTTTCGTTTTGAACATATTTTATTATACCACAACATAATGGGATTGGGGACAAGTTCTTAGCAACTTAGATAACCCCCTCTCCCTAATTTGTGATTTACAAGAGTATATACAAGTACAGAAGAACGTGGATGACATACGTATATATCTAAAATAACATAATATCAACTATCTGTAAAGGATAGGGAGAATTTGACGAAAGAACCTTAAAATCCTGCATGAGTGAATGAATCTGTGAGTTTTCGTGGTCATGCTCCTCGCATCCAAGAAGAGCTATTTCCTATATACTTATGAACTTATTTGTATGGCTATGCAGAGCTTTGCTAAAATTGGAGACTTTCGAGGCAATAAAAAAACAAGGCTAAAATGTCTTGCTTAAAACTATGTCAATCCCAAAATGCATTGCGATCAGGTTTTATAAAATGAAATAGGAATTATTTCAAGCTTGGAATAAAAAAACTGAAGAAAGTCAGTATTTATCAGACACATAGGTTAAGCCTTCCTTGGAGAAATTGACAGAGTATGTGTTTACACGACTATAAAACATCAGCGACATACAAGACTTAATTGTGTGCTGGTTTATCAACAACGGCCAGACAGACATACAAAAGTAATGATTGATTGCGATAGAACATCTGATCAGTTGATTGTCATCAGAAGATGAGATGCGATAAACGAACTACCTTTCTATTATGACGGGTTTGAAGCATCATATGTTCTAGAGTGTGTGGTTGCCGATCGGTGGACGGGGTCGTATGGAAGGTAAAAGTGATATGGTCTTTTACGTTGTCGATTTGGGACGATGTGTTGGAGATTAATGAGCGTGAGCAAAGAGAAAGTCGTCACTTGTTCGTCTTTTGAAGTTTGATCAGCGAAGATTCCGATTGGAGGAGTTTTTCTTTAATCACATTTGTAGGTTAGAGGTGGGTACGGGTTAGACCTTATCAACTGAAGGGAAGAGATCTATGGCACACATAGTGTGGGTTTTACCCCCTACAAGGCGGTACTAATCAAGCTCTCACGTTAATACAAAACTCACAGCTGATAGCTGATGATCGATGAGGAAGAGAAATCCCCTGGACAGATATAAAGGGCTCAATTGTTCCTTAACTCACTATGGACCCTTGAACGAAAAACTGAATGACCATGAAAATCTGTTCTATTTTTATATCCCGGATTTTAATAATAAACTCACAGAAGAAAAGCAAAAGTTAAACCTTAAATAGTTAGATCAGTGCTCAAGAGACCCACAGAGATTTAGTTGCATTTCCATCAGACCTTTCTTTTAAAGGTATGGAATACTATATACATCAGTGAATATAAACATTTTAGCATTGCAGCATGAGCTGCCAAAATGCTCATATTTTTTTGTGTTAAAACAAAACTGTACTGATTTCCTTATTCAGCGTAATTCATTCAGGTTTTGGATGAACCCGAAACCATCTTATTGTCTTGACAATCAAAACGCATGTTGCTTTACTGAATGGGTAGGTTTTACATTTGCTCAAACTGTTGTGTATTGGGTTGTCTGCATTCTATTTGTGGACACTAAAACACACGGACAGAGGGAAAATCTTCTTGTCTAAAATAACAACGGAGAGAAATTTCTAATTATGTAAAAAAAGAGGCATATCATTTGCATTCTTAATATAATGTTTCATAAACAATTTAAAAAATAACTCATCGCATAATTTGCACCATTTGCTGAACGTAAGAAAACACGTTTCACTTGAATGACAATCAAAAGTTTCATACGTTGTCTCCTATTCTCACAAACCTGTCTTCAAATCATAACGGTTGTATTGTAAATAAACCTAGACGACTACCTTGTCTGTGTAATAATATTGTTTGTTGATTCAATTGTCTGCCTGAAAAAAGATTAAAACCGGTTTCTTATGTCACATTTTTGCTATATATTTATTGGGCGACATCCAAGCACTTTTCTTGTCTGGTTTCTTGAGTGCCTTAATTTTATCGTGGCACGATCATTTCGGTAGACTGATTTCTTGAGTGCCTTTATTTTACATGTTCATTGCTTCATTAACACGATTTCTACTTATGATAAAATCTCAGTTATTTTATACATCACAACAAACTATTGACCGATATGATTGAACCGACCTAACAAAATTAGTTCCGTTCTAAAATATAGACGGTTGTGGATGTAATAAGAAATTGTCAATCTTTGTGCTAAAACTTGTTTCGGACTATACCTGTGCCTTGAAGAGGGCTATAGAAACATCCGATTAATGTCTTTAAATGACTTTATTAATATCAACAGTTAATGTTGAACAGCTTTGGACAAAATATTTGTATGCCGAAAGCACGAAAACAGGTGCCTGCATACAGCCATGTCCTATAAGGGAACGTAAGTCACGTGTGAATTCCACATATTTCCTTACACCGGCACTGCATTGCGCATGTGACTGAGCGTTTTTCGTTCCAACATAACATTTAAATCTGACGTTATGGAGCAAAATACGTCAAATGGAATTGCAACGTCATCAAAAACGTTTTTAATGGCGTCATCTGTCACCAGATATCATAAAATCTCGTAATAATTCTTATGAGACTTGCGCTCCCTATTAACGTCAACAGTGGATTAACAGAGATGTATAAAATGTTTAAGGTTGAGGAAGCGGATATGTCCATTTTTCGACAGTAACTGTTTGATAATAGATTTATAAAATATAACGTTTCATAATGATAGTTTTGCTTTAAGTAGTGAAATTTCAAACACAGACAGCAAACATGCCTTTGAAACGGACTGTTTGACATCCGCTGGAAGACTAGTTGTATTTTAGCTTAAATTTAATGGCGTTTCTTTTAAATCGTATGTAGATACTAGGATATGTAACTGTTCTTTACGATCGTAGGCAGCCAAAGTTTACTTCTTCATATCTTATTTGATATTGCGGGTAAGAGGGCAAGAAGCACATAAATTTGAACTGGTTCATTTGGGAGTCACTAGCCAGGGATTCCTTGCTTCTAGACAGTAATGAGAGGGACGTCAATCAAACTCTGATCTTTGCTGGCCCCTGTCCTAAAGCTGAACTCAAATTAACTTGTTGTTACTAACCTGCTCTATGCGTTTAACATTGTTATATATGGCCACAGTTTTATCTGCCTACTCATGGACTCCATTGTTTTCAATTCGCTTTTTGATGATTTCAGCCAATATGCTTTCTAGTCATTCCAAGGCTCTAGGCTTTTAACGGTTTCGATACGTTTCATGGTCAGAATGGATTTTATTACCAAAGGAATTGGAAAGGTTGCCTGTAACATCAGACTCATGTTGACATTACATTGAAACTATAAACATAAGAACACTGGATTTCAACCAATTCATTAAATACCCTGAGAATAAAGTCAGTATACTGTTAATAAGGTCAACGATCTTAATCTGACAGGTCAATAGGTTTTATCTTAGAAGTTTAGTTATTCATTTTTGTCTTGAAACAACAGGGCGGATTTTAACCAATTAATCTGCTCCTTACTGCGTACACATGCTTATTATATTGGGCTTTGTGAGGTGATTTTAGTCGCGTGCTCGACGAAGTCCCAAACACGACATCGCGGAGCTGAAGAATGTCACATTATGTGTTCTCCGTTATCAAACCAAACGAAATTCCTTTGTAGTTTTGGCCCTGCCATAAAACTATTTTTGATAGAATACGTTTAGTGTAATTTAAGATAGATCTATGCATGATATAGCTCATACAAATATTCACAAATACACGGATATATATTTTCGTTGAGAGGCCACAAAGCCCTGAGATCGGTGGTCAATTTTCAATTGTAATCAAGCTATTTGCATCATATCTTCACCACAGACATGAATAAACGAAATGTAAAATCCATCACGTCTCGAATGGCGTGTGACCGAGAGCAGAGATTATCCTACCTTACACAACTTGTCCGATCGGAGACAAAGAATGAATACAACTTAACTCGAGATGACCCTAGAACACAGTATACGATAATTACGGAGTGTTATGTTAACTTTAGACGTACAATTACAAGGCAAAATCCTTTAAGACGTTTGTTGTATGCCATGTAGCTGACTTTGAACTGCCAAAGTTCGATTGCATTCAGAGTGATTGACATCAGTCTGTTACATATCGGTGTTATTATATATAATGTCTACACATCATATACCAGAAATATCTGCAATTCGCATAGCCTTTTAAAGGCTAACTTCTTAAATATAAATCTATTTTAAATCTATCTAGATCTAGTTATTTTAGGTGCTTGAAGCTAATGCCTGGGTGTACATATAGCTACAATATACTATATATTTTATCAAGCGACATGGCCTGCCAAACTTTCGACTGTTTTCATGAATTTCAATTGACAACTTAAAAAGGGATTTTTTAAATTTGCTGAAAAATTAAACCACTGCAGTAAAAAAAATATAGTCTGAATCCTGAAAGTGCGACACGGACGCCAATTCAAATTTCTGTTATAGCATATATAAGCTAATATTTTAGCCGACTTTTCTATGAGGTGTTTAAAAAAAATGTGTCATGAGCTGACAAAATTTGCCTTTTCACTTGAATTCTTATTTTTCGAGAAGTTCAAAATTCCGTTACCGATTGAAACAAAAAAATCCGTAGCCTATTGCAATAGAAGATAATATCCATTTTTCGTTTTAAAGAAACATCCTCAGATTTTCGCAGGTCTGAAACTAAAATCATTTGTGGTAGATAAAATAAAACTAAAAAAGGAAACTCTGCTTATATACTCACAGTAAGACGAGACACTAGGTTTATCAAGACAGGTCGTCAATATCTTACAAGTTGGACCGATCGTTGATAAACCCATCACAATCTACAAGATTGCCAACAATGTTATGATCATCCACTTAGTGGCACCTATCGCAATCTACAAGCTTGTCAGTAATGTTGTGGTCATCAACTTAGTGGTACCATCCAGGGAATATCTACCGACCAAAAGAACACCTATTGAAATTAGATAGCCAAGTTCTGTACTGCTTGCAGTTCTTATATATTTTAAACATTTTGCTATAGAGTGGTCAATATTTTATGAAACAGGTGTATAAGCCGATAGAGGCCATCTCGCGATCTCGCCCTTCAAAGCCTAGAGCGAGATCGTGAGGCAAGACTGCGAGATCATAAGGCGAGATCGAGAGATATATCATCTCGCGGTTTCGCGATCTCGCAGCCTTGCGGTCTTGCAGTCTTGCCTCGCGATCTCGCTCTAGGCTTTGAAGGGCGACATTGCGAGATGGCCTCCATACATCCATAAAAAGGCCATATTTCGACTTATTTGTTGTTGTTGCTAGGAAGTAGATTTTCTTCTTGAATGTAAAAGATATTTAGTATGACAGGAAGTTTTAAAATGAATGTGTTTGCTGGAGTGAAATAAAAAAGGGTGTCAGGTTGATGGGCGCGAAAACCTTGAACTATAAGTTTATCTGGTCACTCATACAAGCAGTGTAGCAATCAGTATACTTTTGCTGAAACATCTTTGATCTGCCTTGGCACTGCAGAGGGTTTCCGTAGGTCACTTTGATGAACCTATCGAAGGCAGGCGGGTCCAACGCATTTTCGATCTCGGACATCTCGAGCTATCGACCCAATGTTAGGTAGTAGGTCCAAAATCAATCCAATCACAGGGCTCTGGTTGACAACAGAAGTTTTGCTATTTAGGATAATGTCAATTATAAGAAACGGTCCAAGCACTCGGCATGTTTCTAATTGGCATGGCGTTCACAAATATTTCACAACAACCAATCTGTTACCCCATTATTAATCTAATACAGTGTTAACATTTTTGTTTTAATATCACTTGTCGCTGAATCTGAATTTAGTACACTGTTTTTGTGGGGCTTTCTGTTGTAGTTATGTTTAGTCAAGGGGTGTATTAGAGACACACTGGCCGATTAAACTGTTAGCAAAGTTCCGAGATAGAAACGTATTTTTTATTTCACATTAACACATTTTTTTATCAACTTATTGACGAAATAGCCGCCTTTTCTTCCAAATGACGCATAACGCCTCTCAATCTACTTTTTACGTCAAAAGTCGTTCTATAAAGAAACATGATAGAGCTGTCTAATCATAGACACCCATGTCGTGTCTGTAAGTTTTCCTAAATTCTCATAAAACAGACCACCCTACGACTTGTAAAGAAGTAAATTTTCTCATTTTCCTTGTAATATGTGTTAATCAGTGTTAAGTGTATAGCTTAACACAGTTTGAGTTTATCTACTCCTATACATGCCTTCTCCACTTACAGCCGATGCTCTAAAGTTACTACTCTGCACTTGTAACACCGATCAAATGGCGAGTCGGTATAATACAGGTAGCGTGAGGAATGCAATCTCCAAGATGGCTCAGTCTTCCGTTAAAATACCTACTAATGATTCGTCGCATGATTGTGATACGCCATTTAGACTGAGTATTTGAAATGCTACTTAATGTCTCTGTTATATGAACGGGAACGGATAATAAACAGAGGGCAAAAAGACGGATACAAAACAGTCCAATACAAAAGATGAGAATCCGTCTTGTCACTCTATTGACAGAACAGTTAAATAATGTCCGGAGGAACCTTTGATATGTCATTACTGTCAGCAAGTAAGACGTTTATCAGTGCGAACATAGTGTGATACGACATGACTTTGTCCTTTCTCTGTCATTATCACCTCTAAAACTAACATAAACCGCGTAAGAAGTCTTTGAGTCTCAATCTCGCCCCTTGTCGGCACATCGGCTAATCGGAATTTTATGTCAACGAAGAAACCTGAACAGTTTTAAAACATACCTATTATTACTCTTAATACCTGACTAAAAATACGTTTTTTATTCAACGTATCTGACGATTCTTCTTTCTGTCACTGGCATACATGATTGGTGAGCCAGTGGGGTCAGATAAGAGTGAATGGTTGTTTATAATTTGTAGGGCTCTCCAAATTATTTTACTTGCATAATGACGTTGCAATTCAATTTCAATTCCAATTCATTTCAGTTTTTTTGCTCGACTTTGGAATTTATAAGATATGGCATATCATAGCAATAACATAACATAAAAAAGCAAGCAAACCAAAAAACAAAACAAAAACAAACATTGAGGCGGAATGTTACAATAAATATATTTACAAAACATACATTGTATAAGATGGAGGTGCTCAGCTGGGAGCTGGTGTTTTCAGTATATACATACAGAGAAAAAAGTTAAGCACCCCCTGGAAAGTCTGCACCGACCAATAAAATCATTGGTGCAGGGATCTGTGGAAGGGGTAACTGTCGTCAATACCGATGTAATGCGGCTTCCAATTCCTGTAGATTTTGTACAGGAGGCTCTAGAGCTTGAATGTTTCTGCCCATCCTATCCCAAATGTGTTCTAAAGGATTCAAATCCGCGCAGTTACCCCTTCAGCAGATCTAACGTCTCACTCTCCTGCCCAAAGGAAAACTCTCCTTGCAACATCCTGCCAAGAGAATAACACTTTATCGAATATCAAGCTGGTTTATTTAATGCACACGATGATTAAATATCTTCTGTTTTATTCTCCGTTATTGTTTTATGGGTTTTGAGTGGGTATAACGGTCTAAATGATGTACATTGACGCTATATCGTGGATATTCTTGTCAAGACCCCCCCCACCACACCCCCCCCCCCCCCACCCCCAACCATGTCTGTGTGTTTTAGTGTTCATAAATAACAAGTGTCAATTAATGTAGCCAATGGTGTCCCAAACGGCTGTAATGATTTACGTCCTGCGTTTCTGAATTGGTACAAATGCGTTCTAATTATGCTATAAGTGAAAGATGACACAGTGATTAAGTTTTACCTGGTATTGTCTGAGGTGAAAGAACCACAGGAAATCGGTCTAACAAATCAGACTGTGTGGGTACTCTGTTGGAAAGGTACTAATTTCCTCTGACCAACTTTCTGTTACTAAACTGATCCTGAACAGCTGTAAAATGATCGATGCGTCCTTTGTAGCTACCCTGTGATTACTGATATTACATCACAGCTCAAACAAGGGAGACTGAGGTATAAATCTGTCAGTGTCACACCTTCAAGTGTTCAGCCCAACACATAATGTACCTGTATGTATAATGTGGGCACTGTTAATCATTGATCTATGCAGGTGAAGGAAGAATTTCAAATAGATCCAGAGATGGGGTTCAATTGTCTTGTTTACCACAGTCTACCCTGATATGGAATCGATAAGATCTCTCACTTAAAGTCCAAGCTACATTTCACCGCTCTTAGGCTTTAATTGAAGGGTAAACGACTAATCTGTGAAAGCGTTTCCTGAGAAATATATAGCTATTGGACCACACGCCATCCAAACTTAACGCTGGCAACAATGACTGACAAATGTGTAGTTGTTCAGGTCTCACAGCGATAAGACGAGTTCTTGATCCTTGGTTCTCGTTATAACAAAGCAAGTTGACCAAGAAATACATATTTATGAACACTAAAACACACGGGCACAGGGAAAATCTGTATGCTTTCTTAAATCTGTTCGCCATCAGACGGGTGTCCTAGAAAGAGACTTTTCAATTTATTAATGAACCGCTATTTTAAGTGGACCAATAACGTTATAGCAGCAACACCACAGCGAAAGGAAGCTGCAATTTGGTCGGCTGTCATAGTCCGAGGATGCATTAAAAATTACGTTGCCTTAAGATACGTCTAGGAAAATATAAATGAAATTTTGTTTTTCTTAATATTTTGTACGATAAAAAAACGTCCAAAATTTCAGGCAGAATGTTTATCCGGTTTGCCGCTTGGTGAAGTCATGGTTGCTGAGCCAATCAGCTTTTCCAATTTAGTGATGTATCGAAAACTGACTATTTAGAACTCTTCAACTAATCTTCCATGATTTCGAAAACTATTAACCAGTTAAAGCGGCAAAATAACCACATGCTTGAGAACAAGTGCTGGTGTGCATGAAGTGATTAAACAATGAAGGAAGATGGCCGACATCCGGTTGATTGAGATTCAGATTCATGTTTCCGATTGAAATATCAAAGCGTTCATCCGAAACAATTTAAATATTTAAATGCTGAAGAAATTTGAGAGATTGATGGGAAGAAATGGAATCTCTCTTTTAAAGTGGCATGAGCTGATGTTTTAGCGCTACTAGTTTCTAGAATTTACTTCTAAATAGAGCTTTAAACTAACTTTAGCTTAGAACGAATGAACGTTCGTCCAGGTTTTTTAAATTCTGTTTACTTTTTGACATTATTTCGTCTCACAGCACACAGGTTGTATGCATGTTCCTCATTCCAACTTCAATTATTTAGTTTTTCGACGACTGTCAAAGTCACTGTCGTAACAATCAGAAATGATGAAAAAGGATGAACATTGGAAGCTTATACAACGTGGACGAAAAAATACAGACTTGATAGGTTATCGTATTCTGTATGTTTTATTGAATTCCTCTATAAGTATAACTTACACGCTTCAACAAGAAGAAGATTATAAATCTGAACCGGTCCAATTAAAGGTTTAAATCGGAGAACAAGACCATCTTGAAATGGTGGTATCGAATAACCATTTAAGCAGTTCAAAAAGATGCGTCTTGTCGTGTAGACCACAGAACAGAAAAGGGTCCTTAAATGTGGACATGCTGTCTTTCATTTTCATTACAATGGTCGAGTGTACATCAAAGTAGATCGCCGTGGTCAAAAAGAACTGTATCGGTTTCGGCCACGTTTAGTTGTTTTCTTTAGCTGTCAAAAGCTCCTTCAAGGCAGACATATAGATCAGACCATCTTTTGTCGTTAGTGTATTCATTTTACTCCTGATTTATCTCAGTGCCAGAAGAATACAGTCTATTATACATGCTCAAACTGACCACTCGGATTAACACTGCGTGACTTTCAAAATGAATATGAATCACGTTTAGCTGTAAATTGTTCTCCTTTCAGTTGTATTCATCAAACATGCTATAGGTTCCGTGATTTTATGCCAAAGTTTAATGTAACATTTCGTACTTTAATTTAGTAAGATGACACAAAATGACCCGAGCTCACAGTGGAACAAAAAGAGACAGATGCTTATGTTTTCATTTTACACAAATATATTTATGAACACTAAAACACACGGGCACAGGGAAAATCTTCTTGTCTAAAATAACCATGGAGACAAGTTTCAAATTGTGTTAAAAAGGGGTATATCATTTAGACCTTTATACCCAATCCTAAGCTGTTGTAATGAACTAAAACCCATGATATTTCATAAGGTTGACGACTGACAGGAGCTTGGCCTTCGTCAGTAGAATTTTCTAAAACACTTTGTACATGTAATATATTTTACACAAATATGTGTATATGTTAATATCAAACGAGGCTCTTGTTTTTCATTAAAGATAAGTTTAAGCCATTGGACAATTTTGTTCTTCACAATGGTTTCCATTGTGTATCGGCGTTAACGGAGGTGTCTGACATTGACCAGCACAGTAATTAAGACGGCAAAAGGCAGAGGCGTGTTGTTTGGAGGAAGGGCAGGGGGCGTCAAGCTCAAATCTTCACAATTCAAGGGGAGTGTGAATCAATTGACACCGGCTATCACTAGCTCACAAAATCCTCTTTGTATTTTTGGAGACATGAATGTTTTTAATGGTCAAATTCATCTGGACAGACCCTTTAGAGCACACTGAAATCATTCAAGCGAAGATTAGAAAAACACCGTTCTGTTTCTCTATTCAAATGTACTAACTGGTTATTGCGGTGTTCCGCTAACCAGAAACACGAACTTTATTAGACTCTTCAGAACCAAGACGCACTGGTAGAACCACTCGGAATATATAAAGAGAATTATCGATAATAATTCTATCAAACAGTATTTAACAAAACAGTTCCAGAGTCCAGATCACTGGTTTAGGGACAATCCGCTGTCGATGGCACAAATATGACGGTTTGCGAAACTGTTAAAAGGGCATTAGTCAAATCCTTCAAGAATGTTGAGAGGGCTTGGTCTCTCAGTGGGCAGCGATAGTCTCTCAGACCGATACAGACCTTCCATCTATGTGCCACGTGTTCGAATTTCACTCAGTCCAAGGAAAATGTCTAAAATTCTGATTGTTTTTTCTTTTGTTAGATTGCACTATGTAGACAAAACTTGCCATATACAATGAAATAAAATTGAGTGCAGCGTAAAACGTCAATCAATCTAGACAATTAAAAAAGTTATAAAAGGCATATAAACATAAAAGACAATTATTTTCCATCCAAAAGTTAACTATAGGTCCTCTTTCGAAAAGATTTATTCTGTTTCGTATTAAATTCTTTAAGAGGCAGTCCAGTTGATCATATTAACTCAAGAGGTTTATGGATTGCAACTTCTGTTTATTTGTGAAGCGACGTTTCGGTACAGATTTTAGTACAGTTATCAAGCATAATGTTTCGTATTATAAATATCTGGGGTAGTATCATGGAGTCAACGAAGACGGCAAAGAATGCCCGAGAGAAGTGTCGATACGATTACTACGGTATCTGTAGAGTTAGTCTAAATCCACTGGTTGATTTGACTGGAGAGGTCATAGTTAATGCAGTACAAACTGAGTGACGCGTTAGCTTTCAACAGAAATAAGATTGATGATTGAAACTGGTGGTTTTATATTGACACAGGTCTAAACTTTCCTGTCGTAGCCCACCAAGATACGTTCTACTCCACAAAAGACGGCTAAATTTGAAAAGATTTCTGAAAAAAATAAGCAAACATGAAGAGATGGAACAATGAAATGAAAATTTCCCATGGTTGGTCGGTGTATCTTGTATTTCCAGATCAAGTTTCTCCAGCTAAGCCCGATAGACGTGAAACGATCTTATTTCACAGATCAGCCTGCAGGGGCAGAGAGTAGATGGGGCATAATACAACATTCTGTTATCCCTCATAATTCATGTCAACAGTATTACACGATGATTTACACAGTGTAATTAAACTGGGCGGACTTTTTTCTCTTCGAATCTAACACCTGCATATCGTGCTAAAACAGTCCGTAACAACTTACCTTTCGCAATACAATTAACCTTCCTGTCATACATTCAACACTGGAGACAAATAGAGGCTATGTTAGTGTAATACTGTTTCTGAATGGCATGGAAAGGTCATAGCGGCAGTTTGGATGGAGTTTTACGTCACGATTATTTCACTCATGTGGTGGCATTGTTCATTGGTGACGAGGACATCACCGAGTTAACAATCCACTCATATCAAATGCATACCGAAATGTTCACTTCGGTATAGGTATCATGGAACCTACGACTATTGTTTCTAAATCCATTTTGGTTACATTATCATTAAACCTAGGGCAATTGTTACTGAACTCATTTGGATCACAGTATCATTGAACCTAGGACCATTGTTACTAAATCCATTTGGGTCATAGTATCATGGAACCTAAGACCGATTGCTACTAAATCCATTTGGGTCACAGTATCATGAAACCTAAGACCGATTGCTACTAAATCCATTTGGGTCACAGCACCATGGAACCTACGACCCATTGTTACTAAATCCATTTGGGTCACAGTATCATGAAACCTACGACCCATTGTTACTAAACCCATTAGGGTCACAGTATCATGGAACCTACGACCCCTTGTTACTAATAAGCTCCCGTTATAAGTTAAGAACCATTATAAGTTCAGCTGTTTAAGGAAACCTAAGGCTTCATACAGCCTGCGACTCCTTCCTTAGTTCGGCTGTTTTGGTTTACAGTCTTATCCAACCTACGACCCATACAGTTTTATGGAACCATTGATCGTATTATGACCCCACAATATGGGTACCACATTAGGCTTTGCTCTTTGACATTACACAGGGCAAAGTGTAGGTGGCGATGTGGATTGGACCCATATCACATTAGTGAAGTCCCGACTTTTTGACATTACACAGACTATTTGACAAAGAGTGGGAGGACAGACTGTATGTGGCGGTGTGGATCCGACCCGTGCCACATTAGTAAAGTCCCAGCTGTTTGGCATTGCACGGGACAGAGTATATGTGACGATGTGCATCGGACCCGTACAACATTAGTAAAGTCCCAGCTGTTTGGCATTGCGTACAACATTAGTAAAGTCCCAGCTGTTTGGCATTGCGTACAACATTAGTAAAGTCCCAGCTGTTTGGCATTGCACGGGACAGAGTATATGTGGCGATGTCGATTGGACCAGTACCATCTTAGTGGCCTAAGTTATTTGACATTGCACAGAACACAATGTACATGAAGATAGGGACTGGACCCGTACCACCTTAGTGAAGACATAGATGTTTGGCATTGTACAAGACAGAGTGTATGTGGCGATGTTGATTGGACCCGTACCACATTAGTGAACTCCTAGCTGTTTGACATTGTAAAAGGGCAGAATTTATGTGGCGATGTGCATTGGACCCGTACCAAATTAGTAATGTCCAGGCTGTTTGGCCTTGTGCAGGACATAATGTATGTAGAGATATGGCTTGTATCCGTACCACATTAGCGGAGTTTTGACATTGCACAACACAGGTTGTATGTGGTGATGTTGACTGGGCCCGTACCACATTAACAATAAAACCAATCTGATCGAACAGATTCAGGATAGATTGTATATGGTGATGCTATTTGAGATGCACATACATCATCTGTGAAAAGTTCAGGCGGATTGACGTCGTACAGAATAAAGTAAAGTTTGTGGTGTCATGGGGTATCATGAATTCTACCCCTCCTGCATGTGCGTGCCGTGTGCAAATATACATGTTAAGTAGAGATGACTTTTCAAACGACATCGAGTCTGTAGTGCATCCCCGTTGCACGTGACCAAAGCTTATCGTTGATTGGTTAAAAGTTCCCAATCTGTCCGTCACTTTTTCCTCATTTTTCTCAATTATCGGGGTAGAATCGACTTTAATACCTTCGTCTTGGTGTTTATTGCGTAACCCGATACCGCTGGACGTTGGTTCGCACCTCGTCAAACCCCTCGAATGCTGCGCATTCTCGTGGTTTGACTCGGTACGAACCAACGTTCAGCGGTATCGGGTTACGCAACAAACACCGCTACGGCGGTATTAAACCCTTAAACATCCCATTGACCATACATCGGGAAGGGGTAAGATAGACTTCTGTGGCGATTAAGATACAGTATGAAAACCAGGCATAAATTTGCACTCTCGTCCTTATTAAAACATGAATTGCAAGCTTGATACTACTAAAGCAAACCTTCAAGGCATGTGATTTTTATGAAAGTGAGACGGTTTTATGGGCAGCAACCAATGAGAACCCTGAAGATTATCCTAGCTATTATTAAATGGTCACGCTTAGCTTGAGTTTAATGAATATAGACTGCATTTTCTCCGTGAGGGCAGCAAGACAGACAATATCAATGAATGGGAGGAAATATGAAAAGATGAACACTCGGGGGTATTGAATTACTCCAGTTATTGTCAGCAGAAATGTCCCGTAAAAGGCCATGAAATTTTGGTTGTACACAAATTCTTTCATCCTTCGATCGACAGCTGGTCATTTTATAAAGACATAATATTAACTTATCCTTCATAAATAGGCACAAGCCTGCGTTAACACGTTTTGACATTTCTCTCAAAGAAAAGAAAACTCAAATTATCTCGCGAAAAAATTACCATGGTTTTATTTTGACCATAATAGATTATAGGGTTCTCCATTGAGAAAAATGCCTACCTGTCAAATTGCGTTTGATGTTTCTATTTGCACCTGACGTGTATTTCGCTCCCCGACCACACAGGTGACGGTTATCCGAAGAATGTGGTCGATCATTGAAGGGTTCACCAACCAATCATTCAGCTACATTGATCTTATTATAAAGCTGTTAAACTTTTCAGAAATGTGGTTTCCTGGGAGGTAAATGAGTGGTGCGACACACCCACACATTCGTCAAATCTAGCAATGGTAAACTAAAACAAAATATTGTTAGCTACTGGAAACCAATGGAAAATAATTAGTTAGATACATTAATCAGTAGTGGCATTTGAAAAGTTAATTTGGGTCTCAATTGGTTACCTAGCTAGATTATATTACACATTAAAGTTAAAATTCCGATCAATAGACAATCTATGCTCGTTCCGAACAGTTGAATCTGTATATATTTAACAAAGAAACATAGCTTTTTTATGATTTCTTAAGACTGATTTAAAGCACCGTAGCTGGTACCAAGGAAATGTTTTCTTACGGTTATACTTTTGCGACATGGGATTGGTAACTTCAGAATTCGGGTTCAAAGAAACTATATCCAGTTTTGGACCCGTTGCTTCGTACACCGACAGCATGTTACACTGAGGAGTGAGTGAGAGAAGATGCATCATCACTTTCAAGATACACAGCGGAACTAGACGAATGATAAACCCGGGTAATACGGTATTTGAGATATCCTTTGTTCTACAATTCTTGATTCTGAATGTCATTCCCAAAATATTAATATAGGGTGATACAGTATAAGACATTACCATTGAAAAAAAAATATTCATATTTATAACTACATGTATATGTTTTGGTTAACACAATTAGAAACTTGTCTCCATCGTTAGTTTGGGGGCCTCCGTGACTCAGTTAGTAGAACGTTGGACACTCAATCCAAACAGCCTTCCACCAATGGGTCGCGGGTTCGAATCCCACTCAGTCCTAAAATTGGAAATTTTTCTGACTGAGTTTTCACTCGAACGACCTATGTGGGATGGTTGCCAGTTACCAGCGGAAGGTCGTGGGTTTCCTCCGGGCACAGAGCCCGGTTTCCTGACAACGCCGCCATATAAGTAAAATAATCTTGAGCGCGGCGTAAAACGCCAAACAATCAATCAACCATCGTTATTTTAGACAAGAAGAATTTCCCTGTGCCCGTGTGTTTTAGTGATCATAAATATATGTTTGGTTTGTTATCTCTGATAGATACATGACATTTAAGATATCTTTTCCCGACGTAGTCTCTTCCAAAAATCAAGCAATCTTTTAAGTGGTTGGTTCTAATTGTATTTCAGTGGGCGTGTGTATAAATAAATGTCTTTTAATCAGAATAAACAAGCAGAACAGGTCAACTGTGAAAAACGGTTTGTCTTTCTAATCTTGTTTGGTGGCCGTATGTCCAACAAGCTGGTGATATATTGGCCAAATAATGTGGTGAGAGGATTGGAGTTTTTACCACTCCTGTGGTCAGTGAAATCAACCAAGCGTGTCCATAGCTGTTTCGCCTCTGGCCATACTTTTATTGCCAATAATAGGAGCAAAGTGGAACAGATCTTCTTTTAAATACATTTTGATGGATGATCGGACAAGGTATTTACCTACATATTTAGTAGTGGTCACTTATGTAGCTAGTTAACACGTGTTTTAGCTCATACAAGTTAAAATCAACAGAGAATCATGACAAATTAATCGGACAAACTACCATCAGGAAATAAAACAATTTGAAAACTTAACACTTTCTGTGTGTGGACATCATATTTTCAAGGAATAATGAAGGGTAAAAATAGAATAACCCAGGCAAAATATTCTATTTCAAAACAATGTTTAGAATCTGTTGGATTTTCAGTTTCATTTTTTTCTGTCTCCTAAATTCGATTATTTCTAACAAGAGATAATTTTCATTGTTCCGTAAATTCAGATTTCTAAGATCTTCATCTTTGATGAAGCCATTTACGCAGAGGGATTTAAGGATCCAAGTGTTATTTATACAGCATCCGTAATTGTAATGTTAATCTGTGTAAAATGGTCTGGAAAGAAATAACTTACAGATGTGCACCAGGACATGTGTTATCGTGTTGTGTTGGGTGTTAAACATAAACGCCATTTGGCTTGGTTTATCTGGTTTGTTTCCAGGTATGGTAAATACATATATCTGAATGTTTAAATGGGAGTAACAGATTTCAACGTAAAGATCAATTCATAATCTAAAAAAACTATTCACACTGTTGCTTTGCTATGAGCTCCTAGTCGATCGCACCAATTTAGTCAAATATTTCGGCGTATTGCACCGATTGACAAACGACGAGAGTTCAGTCACACAGGTGGCCACATCGAAAACATGCGGAATATTTCTGGACAGAAAACTCCTGGTGCGTGTAAAAGCATGGACCGTTGAAATTTTGCAGGAACTCGCCTGAAAAATATGGCTTGAAACAGCATGTTTCCCTGAGAAAGGACCATTTGATTTTAACTTTCACAGCCAGTTCAAAGACCACCATCTCGGTTAAGACAATAACTGACCTTCCTTTTACCGTAGCCTTACAGCTGTATCCGTTTCTCCCCTCAAACGGCCCCAGTTTACGTTGACCACTACCCCGCTGTCCACCATCGGTCACTTTGTTTGTTAAACTGATTAATTAGACCCGTTACCCACTGTCCACTGTGCGATCTTTCTCAGTGAAAAGTACTTCCTCGACCCCGTAAGCATTCTTAGCGTTGGAGAATTTCCCAGGAATTTTATGTTGAAAAACTTTTCAGTGAAGTTTTATTAGCAACGTTTAACCTAAACACATTGGGCATTAAAAATCTATACTAAATTTAAGTTGGAATTTTATTTTATAAATATGTTCAGTTATTAGTTGATGAACTTTATATGTTATCAAAGAATTGCTAACTTTCTTAACGAAAAAGAAGACGTTATAAGTAATTCCTTTGATCTCTTTCTGAAGGCAAATACTTCCCACAGTCAGACTATGTACAAAAATTCTGCCAACTTGATGAGGAAAAAGCTCTTATATCCTAGCTACTTAAATCAACAGAACGGTATCAGTTTTGGATACAGGCTATATTTTGCAATTCTTCCTTATATGATTCATTTTTCTATGCAATGTCAAATGATGGGATAGATCCAAAATTTAGATACAAAGATTAGTTATTCATATAAAACCGTTCGTAGACACGTAGATTTCCCACAAGTAATCTAACATATCTGATTCTATAGCGACCAGCAGAGCTCTGACCAAGGTGAAGGGACTGGGGCAATGGTAAATATTGACCATGCCAGAGAAACTATAGAGGTCTGAATTTTCAAATGTGCGTGTCCCAACTGAATGCATATTGTATATTGGTATGAAAGTCAAACAAGTTATATCTATGTTTATGATGGGACTGTATAGGGCATAATAGGTCCATCAACATAGAAATGTCGTATGTGACCGTCCTGTCAACATAAAGTGTCCATGTTGAATACAGAACAAGGAACATTCCATACTTTAGATGTACAGATAAATTTGATACACTCTCCAACAGACTAACACTTACAATATATAGAATTTAGGCGTTTGCATACAACACAATGGACGAGTGGTGGATGTTTCACGTTTATAACAATATCAACTGGTTTCGCTCATAAAGGATATGAATATAGACGCTATTTTGTCAGAAATGGAAGAAAACAACTCCGCACAGAAACCTACTTTTTGAACCGAGGAAAGAAAGACGTATAAAGACGAAGACTTGATAATAACGTATCGATTAAGTGATTGATCGATGGATCCCAAGTATGTTAAGTAAGCAATAAACAGACCGGAAGTCATGGGGACAACAGCTCCATTCATATGTTACCTTTTCCTTCCAATTGGTTAAAATTGTCAATTAGAAATAGAAAAGTCAAGTATGTTTGATGTTGAAGATATAACCTCGGGCAAGGACACACAAGGGCATATACATCCCACTCATTGATAAAACTGTATCCTTCCAATTCATAAACAGCTCTAAACGAACATAATTTGTCATTAGTTTCTCATTAAGTCTTAATTTATGAAATATGGCTTGTGGTTATATTTTAAATTGTTGTTTTTTCTTGTATTCTATTCTTCTGCGATCTCGTTGTTTCAGTTGTTCGTCACCGGCACTGTATACCACAACTGTTCTATTGTAGTTGGTACGTCAACTGTAAAATTCGCCAAATGGAAATTTATGTAAAACTAGAACACGCTGAATCTATTATCTTTGGCCGACGGATGTTAATTGTTAAAGGGATTATGCAATTAAAGTCTTAAGAGGTTTTCTGTGTGAACGAAGTAAAACAAAAGATATCGCGTTACAGACTGTTTTACTCTGATTTATTAATTATGTGCGATTCAGGGCATACCTTATTTTCATCATGCAGCCATAAAACAAGCCATGCAACAAATTGGCTGTCTGATACGATCGTCTAAGCATACAGGCTACAGAAGATAGTTGGTCATGAGTAATCTGAAGCAATGTGAAGATGTGTTACAATAACTGTTACTGTTAGTTCTGTAATGTGTCATTATTGAGACGTGAACAGTACATAGTTGTCTTTAACTTTCTTCCCTTTAGTGAGAATTGAAAGTAACAAAATGGAGGTGGATTTAAAACGAGTCAGTAAAAGCACAAAAACTGTACTGACGAAGAATTCTTAGCTGATTAAGGTTATACATTTTCGACGAAATCCATAAACAATCACAGACAGTTAAAAAGTATTGACGAATAGACAAAATCGACTTTGGTTATGCTATAGTATACAGGACGAGATCTTGTCTGAGCAAGCTAATATAATTTTATGCTTCAATCACGGGAATCACCTCACAACGAGCTCGATTTGGATTAGCAGCAGAGATTCTTCCCTAATTCCTTTACTCCATTTGAAATTCTAAATGCAAATTGTTCCAACTGCATCTTTGAAATATTATAACATATCATTTGCCCCCGTAGCCTTTTTTATTAAGAAAGTCAGTTTACACGAGATTGATAAGTTGATTGATATTTTACGCCGCACTCAAGATTCTTTCACGGCTTATATATGACGGCTTATTACTACCTAAGCGCACATTTCAGATACAAATATTACCGAAAAAGCTATAGACAAAAACAACGAACAATTATTCTCAGACATGTGAGGTTGTTTTCAAGACATTTATTGTACATATAAAACACTTCTGTTTGGTGGGCATGTTCAACGGTCTGGAGTTTTGCCTCCATTTTTCACCACTTTAAACGTTTTTAAAATAATGTAGCCTTTATAATTACATTTCGGTATATTTAAAACAAGCCTTGAAACTTCGATAGGCGATTGGCTTGGTTTTTACTCTTTATAGTTGGATGTGTTGCTGTTTTTGGCTCTTCATGCAAACATCTATAGCACAAAAGAACGCTAATATCCGCTTGTCACAATTTGTAAAGGATTGTTTTAATTTGTTCCGTCAGTAAGTTTACATGTTTAGCTTAAGGGAACGAGATTATAAATTGTCGGCCACCTTTGATTTCCCACATCAGAAATTAAAAACATATCGCGCAGAGCAAAAAATGGAGACTTTCTATGCCCAAGGTTGTTTTCCCTTTTCTCCCTCGACATATTTTAACGGACGACTAGACTTCAATATTAGCAAAAGATATTAGTCGACTCTCACATACTCTGCTCCCAGACAAGGTTTTATCTTTAATCGAATTGTCGGTAAAAGTGAGCTAAATCTCACAACATCTATCAACCCGTTATGACCTTGCATACTAATTCCCCGATTTCCCGCCATGTTGTTTTCGGCCAACTCGACTGACTCATGGGGGTACACTTGATAAAAGCAGAGATGCCTGCAGAAAAGTATCTAAAAAATCACACATAGTCTGTGAATTATACTCTGTTCTATATATATATGTTTGAACCATAAAACACAGGACGCAGGGGAAATCTTCTTGTCTAAAATATGTATTTTTGAACGTTAAAACACACGGGCACAGGGGAAATCTTCTTGTTTAAAATATATATATATATTTATGATCACTAAAACACGCGGGCACAGGGAAAATCTTCTTGCCTAAAATAACCATGGAGACAAGTTTCTAATTGTGTAAAAAAGAGTTATATCATTTAGACCTTTATACCCCATAAATTGTTGTAACAAACCCAACCTATGATATTTTATTAGGTTGACGACTGACAGGAGCTTAGCCTTGGCCAGTAGAATTTTCTGGAATCCTTTTGTAACACATTGACAATGGTTACGCATCTTAACTATGGCTTGTTTAAAATATGTACATGTATCTACATAACAGAAGCTTTTATGTGTATTGTTTGTACATGTATTTTTTCACAAGTTATAACAAAATGCGAAGTTCAGCTATCGGTACAACTGATTTATCTCCTTCCTTCTATATATTCATTGATTGACGTTTTATGGAGATTTTTTTCACTTATATGGCGACATTGCCAAGCTCAGAAGGAGAGGAAACCCCAGACCTTCGACTAGTATCTGGAATCTTATACTACAGAAAGCTAAGTTTCTCGCAGACCCAACTTGAAATGTTCCCCTGTTAGCCTAACATTGTTACCTAACAGATATGGTTTTCAAGTTCGGAAGACAGGTTAATTAGTAATGGCATAGAATAACACACACTTTATCCTATACAATTTCACGTCTTAGGTGGTCCATTGTGTAATATGAATAGTGTAGAATAAGCCACTCGGAACATACCAAATCTTCAGCGTTTACAGCCTGCATTGTTTCGCCATATTCAATTTGCTATGAAGATCAGTATAGCTTACAAACAAAAAATTGGTATCGAAAATATGGAAACTAAAGTGAAGGAATTAGGGTGTATAATTACTCATATGGGATTATGTAACTTGACTCAAGCCTTCAACTAAATACCTCCCATTCCCAGGCAGATAACTTTACAGATTCCTGAATAAAATTATCATATATTTTTAAAGAAGTCCGGTATTAAAATGCCTCCTTGGCGTACCATGTAGTTCTGCGTTATTTACTCTTGGCATGTTGTAAGCCGGCTATGGTACATTATGCTGGATTAACCTTGTAGGTGACCGGGTTATCATATCATGCTGTCACTGTAGAATGGCCGAAATGTATATATATATAAGACAGTAACTGATGTTACCATAGTATTATATGGAACCTATACAGTTACTCATAACTCAAACATTTCTTGGAATGACCGATTTTTATCCAAAATCCAATCCAAGTTTTTATTTTTTTATTTCATTTAAAACTTAATAAAAACCCATTGTTTTGAAACCTCAGTCTCATTTGATATCAAATAAATAAAAAGGTTTTCCCTGTGCCCGTGTGTTTTAGTGATTATAAATATATAAATAAAACGTATATGTATATTTAGGCATTGCCACTTATCGGCAGATAATATACAACTTCTTGGTTTTAACACACTCATAAGGTTTCGTCTTAGCTCCTAATGGCATTGAGAATGGCAGCCATCGCTTTGTAAGTGACAGACGTCGAGTTTACAATCAACAAAAAACTGTATATCCATACACTAGTCTGTCTTAGTCTTTAAACCTGTAAGTAGCTCTACAAAAAAACTTTATGTTCTGGCGGAAACAAAAAATAAAGTATATTTTAAACAATTGGAAAAAGTATATCTAAAAGGAAGTATTCTTGAAGGTATACTCTCAGATATCCAATAACAACGCAAAAATAGTCATTTTTGGAAGGAATATTAAATAAGTAATCACTGAAAAAAAAAACCCGAATATAACTTCCATAAGCAGGAATAACGGCAAATAATTCGAATAAGAAGTGAAGAACCGAATAGATCAGATTTCATTTTTCTTACTGCAATTTGCATAAGTGACAAATGATGGCAATTTAGCATGACGTATGTTGAGACACCAGTTTTACATACGGCTTACCTGTTATGTAAGAAAGTATATGAAAGGTAACAAATTAGGTTAATTAAGACAAGACGTCGTCAGTTGATAGTTTTACTTCTCGCATGTCCCTGTATCTCTGTCAGTTTCCACTTTACGAGTGACTGATCCGAGTAATTTATACACTTGTTACTGTCTCGTCGTGCAACACTTTTTAAGCTTGCAGTTCGGAAATTGCAGCATCGGATTCCTGGAATTCTTGATTAATCTCCATTACAACTTAGTCACATATAATGGCGCTTCTCGGAGTATTTATAAGGTTCTCTAACAAAGAAATCCCTTCGTGACCATCCACATAACTTCTATTTGTTGACTGAAATTTTGTAACCAAAATTTGTATTTTGAACGAATCGACATTACCGCGAAAATTAATACTTTAAAAATCCCTTGTGTATCGGGATTAATCCAGTTGGAGTTAAAATATTGTACCTAAATCGGTTTTCGATTTTCCGCATTATATATAATATTTAAGTCTGCTGTGGATGAGAGAGCCCAATTCTATGCAGTTCATACAACTTTGTAAACGTTGCCTAGATAAAATGAAAATCTTGTGTTAACTTTTGTAATTTTTGCAATTCATTGCATTTATTTCTCAGTGTAAAACAATGGCGACTCTTTACTGACTTGCTTTTCCAGAGTCGTGTTTGCTAGCTCATTCTATCATATACATCTTCTCCATTTATCTAGTATAAGACTTAAACATGATGTACCCGTGGCACAACATTTCAATACTCAAGGTCATTCGGTCAAGGACCATTTTGAAATCATGCCTATTGAGAAAATCCCATTTCTCACTTCCGCTGCAGATACGAAGCACAACGTTTGGAAAGGGAAAGTTTTTGGATTCAAACATTACAAACTATTTATCCTTTGGGTTTGAACTTGGACCCCGGAAGATGTCGTGAAAAAACTATAATACCATTTGTGTTTCAGTATAACAAAGCTAGCATCGCTATGGCCAAGATTATAGTAGAAGAATACAAACTAGTTCAAAGTAAACTTGCTCGACCTCTGACCCAAAGGCCAGTCATTGCTTATAAAAAGAACAAGAGTTTGAAAGACATACTGGTCAGGGCTAAACTCCCCTGTCTGCCTTCTACCTAGGTTTTCTGGGAAAGGGTATCGGGGGGGGGGGGGGCATAATATATAGTCTGACGTTATTCTTACTATAGCTTAAGATGCGTAAGCATTGTCAATGTAATACAAAGTGTTCCAGAAAATTCTACTGACTAAGGCCAAGCTCCTGTCAGTCGTCAACCTAATGAAATATCATAGGTTTACTTTATTACAACAATTTATGATGGGGTATAAAGGTCTAAATGATATACCTCTTTTTAACACAATTAGAAACTTGTCTCCGTGTTTATTTTAGACAAGAAGATTTTCCCTGTGCCCGTGTGTTTTAGTGTCCATAAATATATACATCTTCTCGGGAGTTAATGAGTACATACGTCAGCTGCAGATGGTTCTAGCATAACAATTGTATTTTTTCTTATTTCATACGATCAAGAAGTCGATTAGACGTACTTAAGAAGGTTAACTTGTTCTTAGTTAAAATATTCATCATTTGAATAGCTGCAAGTTAACATACCTAAACGGAGGGCGCTCATTAAGAAGGTCAACGGCATAGGTCACAAAACAACAAGATGTCATTCTCTAAGAGAGAGAAATAGATTAATTGGTATTAGTTGCTTAATCGCGTTTTTTTCCCTCTGTATTTTCCTAATGAAGAAAACATGATAGATAACCTGAGCAAAATGTTGCGTGTATAATACTTAACATCCAAAGGTGTATCTCTTTAAAAAGATAGCTAAAATGATAAGAGGAAAAAATATACAAGGATATGCCCTTAAGACTTAAAAATAGATGGCATGGAAAATCTATTTGTTTACAATTGACCAATCAGATTTGAAAGGATATGACAGAATGTGCATCTAATGCCAAATTTAAAATTTAAGTGTTGTCAGTCCTTCTCTGCCTTGTATTCTACCAGCTATGCTTAATGAGAGATTGTAAAGGTTTTGTATGTCGCTACTTGTGTTTTGAATTCTGCATTAAGGGGCTTTTTCTGAAAGATATCCGATGTACAGCCGTCGACAAAATAGCGAAGAGACCCAAATGAATGTAGGGTATTGACAAGAGCGTTTTCAACGCATTCGAAGCTTTGACATGATTTCTTTTCCAAAATATATTTAAAAATTACTTAACCAGATTATACATGCATTTATAAGCTGGAATACATACAGGTCCTTGACTTAAAGACAAACTCTTAACGAATATAAAGCTGAGAGTTTATTGAAACATAGTAGTGACGGGATTTTCGTACGGAATTCTGTTTTCTCGACACGGTGTTGTGAGGTGTTAATGGACTGAGACCAGGTGAACATAGAGGGGACATGGTCTGTAGGAATTCTGGATGGGGTCTTGTTTACACTGCAGGTCTACCGTCAAGCTTCTGTATAACTCACCGCGTATATGTAAATACTTTACTATTAACATATGTCTTACTAAAGTATATATACATTGCCATATAACAGGCTGGGTATATGTCAGCCAATAGCAAACTTGTCACTCGGTCAAAATCAGAGGCATGTTTAACGTTGACCAAAATACGGCTTGAAGGGCTCTCCAGACGGACTGCATTATTTGAACCCCAGGTGATCGAGTCGAGTAGGGGCAAAATGAAACCAATCCGGATGGCTGGGGTCTGTGTGTAGGTTAGCCCTACCTGTTTATACACCCTTCTATAAAGTGACCAACTCTTTACTCAGGCCTCCTTAGCTTAAACGGAATGTCAACATGGTGAAATCAATGTGGTCATTCAATTTTACCTACTTGCCGTGAACAAGAAGCATTTCAGGGATTTCATCAATAGTATAGACTGCCAATGTTGAGTGGTACACTTAAAGTTTTGACAGAAAGGGGGGCGATTGCCCCGAGAAAAAAAACTCGAATCTGTAATGTATTATATTAAATATAAGCAAAAAGATCGCAAAGAAATTTTGCAAGCTGTAGCCAAAAAGATAATTTGAATGAAATCTTGGCCACAAGAAACCATATATATATAAATAATTTCCCTTTCAGAAACAACTCTGTAATGTGATATACTATATTTTTGAAAATAAATCACACTGCCACAGGGACATTGGAAAGAATGACTTTTACTAAACTGTATAGACAAAATTTCGATAAGTGCTTGACCTAGTTGGTAATCATCGACCAGTAAACCTTAATACCTTCAATTAACGTGAGTATTTGGTGGAAAGGAAAATAATGGTATCCTGAGAAAGAATTCAATTGGTAGTTCCTGTACATCCAATAATTCAATCTCTTGGATAGCCACGACACGATTATACGTTATGTCCATGTAATGCAAGCCTAAACAAAGATGTAGAAACGAGTTATGCTTCCTAATGTTTAGAAGAACAAATATTGCTTACTCTAATGGAATTCATAGAAGATATAATCAATGTGACGTCTTAGGTATGTATGTACATGTTCTTTAAAGTTCGAGGTACACGGGACGAAAACTGTTTTTTTATCTACTCACAGGCTGGATGTTAAATTTTTTTATAACATGTCATCGAGAAACCAGACCAGTCATTGATGATAAAAATAAGAGAACATTATAAAACCTACTAGTCAAGGCTAAACTCCCTTGTCTGATCTACCTAGGTATTTCTGATGGAACCAAAGCTTTAAACTTTTTTCCCATGATCACTTTGTATTCAATCTCAGTTAATCAGTATTCTTGCTATAGCTGGTCCAGAAAATTCTACTGACTAAAGTCAAACTCCTGTCCGTTGTCAACCTTATGAAATATCCTCGGATTTGGTTTATCACAAGAACGTATGATTGGGTATGAAGGTCTAAATGACATACCTCATTTTAACATAATTAGGAACTTGTCTCCGTGGTTAATTGGTCAAGAAGATTTTCACTGTGCCCGTGTGTTTTAGTGTCCATACATACAGTTTAGACACTGTGCCCGTGTGTTTTAGTGTCCATACATACAGTTTAGACACTGTGATATGCCTTGACCTTGAACAAAATCGCGATGTTACTCGTATGACGTTGTCCCAGCATCAGACAACCCAGACCATTGTGCCAAAAAGGTAGATTTTTATTTAGTATTTTGTACCGCAGCAATCTAGATGTTGGTACCTTTGACTTGAATCGCATTTGTGATAACAATGTCCAATACCATTACTTGTCATGTCTGCAGGTACCTGCGCATTGTATGGCACAACCTAAGACAATGTTGCCGGAAATAGTGCAAGCTCATATTTTCCTACGTTTTTTTGGTTTTTATTAAATAAATAAAATTAAAACTGGAAATCTTCTAGGTGGCTCTGTAAAATTCAGGGCTTTACTCCTCTACAACAAAAGATAGAGAGAGAGGGAGAAACGCAAATAGTTCAACAAAGTTTGTAACCTGTTACGTTTAGTTTGCAAAACATTCAAGGTGTGTTTATCTTTGAAGTTTCTCTCTCAAGAAATCTACAAGAAACGTTTGCCCTTCTTTCTCCGATGATCTTGTCAAGACGTCGCATATATGTCTTCTAATTTCATGCGCAGCAAAAGTTCGTGTGCAGCCGGTCAATGTCACATAGCAACTTGTCACTGGCTAAAACTTGTTTTCACTAAGTTTGGACACAAACGAAGATTTAAAGGAATTAGTTGTGCGACTTGTGAGTAAAAACACAAACACATAAGTTTGTTTTGACTCCACACAGCAAATCTGTGCCGTCCTACCGCTGATGTAGTCAGTGGTTGGGTGGGCGTATTGGTGTAATTAACCAGTGGAAAGTGTGAAGTTGCTCGCTAAACAACGTCATTAAAGTCGATTAAAACCAGACATCAACTGATCGTGTTGAGTAATCAAAGTCCAGGTGGTGAGAGGCTTGATTTCAGGTATTTGATTTACCGGTCGACTTGTACCTTATAGATTCATGTGATAGTTTTTTTTACAATACTCAGCGGGGGAGAATGACGTAAATCTATAACCTTAAGGTTAGCAAATCTGTTAGCCATCTGAACATGTCTCTGATTTGCCTGGAATAAATTATAACACGGTTTTACTTTCTTAACTTGAATTGGTCTCCAAATTAATCCGCAAATTTGATAGCGTTATGGCCATCCCAACGATAGGATCAAAGGATCTTGTGGTTTGAAGACCAAAACCGGTGTTTCATGTGCCCTATTGTACATTGCAATTTACCTTTTATGGATGGTATGTCTTGTCCATAAAACAGGGTTTCTACTATTTTTTTATCAGATTCCAAGTGTGTTCCCGTTTATTAAGTTTTAATAAAATCGATTTAAAACTAAAAATATATGGAAACAGATATAATAGAATTCACATACTTCCACTTCCAAAAGAAATGATTTCAAGCAGACATTCATTTTGGTTATGGAGAACACTTATTGTCGATGTGATCCAGACGTGTTTGAAATATAAGGAGACTAAGAATTACCAGATGAGAATTGTGAATTCGTCAAATTCTGCGTCTGATGAAGAACTTATTTCCCTCCACAGTTAGAGAGTGTTGCGAGATAAAATGGACGTGTTGTGGTATTTTTATATGACTACCATATACACCAAAACAGTGACGACCGAAAAGAACACGGGTAAGTAGGTACATGGTCCAGTAGGTTGTGAGAAGGCTGTGGAACACACGAGTCCACTCCCTGTAGGTAAAAGACCCTGTGGAATATCCGAACACATAAGGTATACATCTGCAGGTACAAACATGTGGAGACTAGACGCGGGAGGTAACTCTTACCAGTCATCAAGCCAGCCTTGATTGTTCTCCAGGGAACATCTGGTGAGCCAATGGCTACAAAGGTAAGGCGTTTTCTAGACACCGCTCGATGGTTGGGGAATAACCATGTCAGTGATTCAGACTGAAAATTTTATTTTCTGTTGATGTCTTGGGGTGAAAATGGGATTTATCCGGAAGCTTATTCACTTTTCGTCACCATGATGTCCCTGCTGTTACATCTGTAACATGGTTATATCTGGGTCGACTTAAGCTTCCGTCTGAATAGCGTCTAAACCAACCTACTTTTTGGTCAACTGAAATAAAGGTTTAGTGAATGGAATTCAATACTAAAGTACGGTACATAGCCTCGAACGGCACATCCTTGTACTCAGTGGGAATGTCCATACCCTCTATATCATTTCCGCTGGACACCATCCTTTGAATGCGGGCGAACCTTTTTTTCTTTACACGTTAAAAACCAATATCAAAATAAAAGTTGGCTGTAGTTCAGAGTTTTATTTAGAAATTAAAATTGTATTCTGTCCGTTATGCGGTTGTATGTTTTTATGAACCTGTATATATTTGAATGATGAACGCGGACATGGTTAACTTCTTTAATAGTGATGTCACATTCCGTCCAAATGTTTTTTGTTCTTGTTTTTTTTTGTTTGTTTGTTTTTTATGTAAAGTTAAAGTTATGTTTTGTCATACTTTGTAAATTCCAAAGTCGAGCAATAAAACTGAAACTGAATTGAATTGGATTGTTAATCACAAGATCATAATCCTATAGAATATGATATTCTTCAGAAACGTATACAAAGCTTAGATTGTGTCAAATAATCTCAACCAAACTTGGAATCACTACTGAGAGCATTAAGGTGTCAATCTGTTGTAGTATTTGTACAAACAGGGATTCTTTACAAAGGACCTTCTGTATTCTGGGAAATACTAAAATATCCTCAGTTAAAATGCCCTTTTAATGTGTGTTCTAATTTAGAGCTACCCTTTATCGTAGCTTTACAGGTCATCGAATCTTTCTTTCAAATAAAGAGAACTGTAGCTGTTGTTGGTATTTTATTATATGCTTGACGTAATAATATCCGGTTTTATGATAAAGCTTTTTGTGATATATGGTGATGCTATTTTGAAAAACGCAATGCTTAGTCTCTTAAAAAACTGTTGATAGTTTTTGTCCAGTTGTAATGATTAATTGCTTTGGAATGAAAAAGACTCATAAATTTAATCATATCTTTAGACTTTTTTGTTTGACCTACAGCTAAGTTTTTCACTGACGTTTCATTCATACTGGATCTCTGAGGTCCCAGTCAGTAAACCTTTTAAAGGCAGACACCTGCGAACACAATTCTACCTCTCTCTTTTTTTCAAAGAGGATTTTTTGTTATCTGTGAGTTATGGGCATAACAATGTTTTCGTGGTCTTCGTAAAGGCTATTGTTGTTAAGTTGAATGGTTGGTTGAATACGTGTCTGGCATTTATATGTCTAAAAGTGTTACGTGAAACACTGTGAGTATATGGTAGACATTAGACCACACAGTCAGATCTAAACGAGTCAATCATCTTGGAGGAATGATCTTAGCTGAACCCGTCTGTACCGATGGAATGGCAACCCTTACCTTCACTCACCTTTACCCGGAAATCACCAATATATCTTTCAAACCGGAAACAGTTCTATTTTGCATAGATTATTCATGCCTCTTATGGTATCTTGGTCATTTTAGGAACCCCAACCTAAAGTTGCACTCCGGTCACACTAAATGTTACTTGAAGCCAACGTTTATCCTTGGGTGGAAATCAAATTCATATACATTAAGAACCCATATATATCCGTTATGACTTGCAGAATGGCGACCTTTATCACCCACAACGTAATGACTGTTTTCCTCTCTAAAGTACATTTCAATTCCAGTCAAATCTCCAGAAAACATCTTCACCAACATCCACAGTTTTACAGGATAAATACTGACTTTCTGGTTGACCGATAGGGTAATTAGTTAATAGATTCATCATTTTGTTTTTGACTGCATTGGTTGAATATTTGATTGATTGATTGATTGATTTGTTTATTTTTGTATTGGTTGGTTGATGATGTTATCCTGAGCCAGTTGCTTGATTATTGATGATTCGTCGAGTGCCTTATTGGTAGATTTACCTGATACTCGATTGATTGATTGACTGACTGGTTGATACCTAAGCTGGGTAATTAATTCGCTGATACTATGTTAAATACGTTGATTAATGCTTTATCAATTAGTTAATTGACACCTGGGCTGATCATACAACATAGTTATTCTATCTTCGCTACTCCTACCTACCTTAAAAAACTGACTGTATAAATATAGAGAAAATGATTGCATGAAGAGATAAGATTTTTCAACTTATACTAGTTTTCTTGTCACGACCAAACGCCATTCATCACAGATTTGACTAATATACTGTCTGAAGTGAGCCTCATCCTACCTAATTTACTCTGATTGATATACGAACATTGTTAGTAATTACACGAGGAAAAAAACACACCAATCACCTCTGATGGATGGCTTCGAGAAAGGTTTTTTTACTTTGGTACTGAGTAGAGTACAATAGACTGTTAGCAATAATTTGTAATGGATTAGAGTAATCAGTATGATCTATGTTCAGTTGTTCGCCACGTCAAAACGAAATCAGACGCCTGTGCAAGGTATCACTGATGAATGAGGACTACGGTTTAAATTGAAAATATCATTTACTATTGGTCACACAATTGGGAGCTGATTATATGGTGTATTTGTTAATTGGTTGACTGATTAATTAGTCCTCCGATTTGCTGATTAAAATAATGGGTTCAACCATTTTTCTTTTTTTAATGGGATAAATTTAAAAAGAAATTGTCGTGTAAAATTAATTTTGAACATTTACTCAAAATAATAACCTTTTCCTAAACAATTTCCCATGTTCCAAATAAAATATTCTTTATTTTTTTCTGGTAAAATATCATCTAGATGTAAAGGCAGTTCAGCCAGTAAGTCGGTGTAATGTGCTATTGTGAGGTTTGAATCTTTGTAACAGTATAGCCTCACGCCATATTATAAAGTCAAGATTACACAACTTGTGATCGTGTGAAATAGAGTTCACCTCAAACAAATAGTCATAGAAATAAATGTATTTCAGAGAAAAGCCGCTGTTTGTGCCTAGGTACCAGACGGCGTGTTGTACGGTCAACTAAAATTAGACTAATATTAACAAAGTCCTAACAGATTGACATTAAATTAGAGGTGAATTCTCAATATGCTGACTGGTTGTGACTTCTGAATGGAACATCTTTCATCAATTATCTTCAACATAATATTTGGGATCGTAAAGGTTTCCTTTCAGGTCCGCGACAAACCGCTTTTCACCTGTAGGCTTACTTCACCGCTGACTTAGTTCACATTCCATCGCCTACGTGTTAAACCACTGATCTGAAAGAATATAGAATTTCTACTTTTTATATCAACATGTTGTGTACAAGGGTAATATAATCTTACAAACGAAGATGATCATTTTACTGAAATGAAGAACTACTTACAGTTTAAATACGACAAATCTCAAGCTCTAATAGAATAAAACACACAATGTATGACATACTCTACTGAGGGAAACATTGTTATTTTAACTTCCACCGACGTAAATAATAGCCAATGAAAAAGTAGGTACTTTCTTTTGACGCATTACAAAATGAATGAACTTCTGTTTTAAAACAATGGTTATTTTGAACCCCTGTCACGACCAAATTTATATATTTATGAACACTAGCACACACATCTTCTTAATGATTATATATTATTATTCAAACAACGCGGATTACCAAAAGGAATGCTGACGATTGTACCGTGTGCCAATCACGTACCAATCTATACTGCCGCCGAAATCATTATTGGGGTTCTATTTGGGCAAGAACGACATAAAAGGGCATTCCGCTGACGCACTAGGATTCGAATCTGACGTAGCCGAGAAATCTGGGCCCTGGGCTTTGTCATATGACAAAGACGGGAAAAAAAATTCGGCAGAGCCCAGATTTCTCGGCTAGAATCTGACGTAATCCAAGAGGTCCTTGTGAAATGTGCGATATGGCCACGTCCTTCATGACATCACATAAACAATATGATTGGGGAAACATATTTCGTCGCTGCAGACTCATTGGTTCTTTGTATATAATAAAAAGATTATAAACATAATAAAAATAGTAATTATATGAATTTACACCCAATATGTATACTAATTTTACTCGTTATCGTATGATTGAAAGTTCATATCGGATTCGACGTCTTCGGCATCTCGGTCTATATGGATTTTCAATCCAACGGCAAATCGTACAATAAATACGATGTATATAAGTTCATATAATGACCCCATAATACAACCGATATTGTCAATGGTAATGTCTCAACTGTCAGATTATATTATAACAGCTCATTTAGCTATCAATAAAAGAACTGATTAGTCCCCTGATAAACCGTTGCGAAAAGAAAATCATGACTTCCATCCTTAAATGTATATACGTTCGTAATTTGCTCTGGTGATGTCATCTGCCCTATATTTCCTTATCCATTGTTTTTTAATTAAAAGAACAAAGGCCGTATCCTGTATAAGATCTTTAATTTGTTAGCAGTCGAATTATTTCACGTTTTAATTTCCTAATTATCTTGTTGTTCTTTTCTCAGCTAGGAACTTTCTACATTCGTCTTATTAAGATTCTGTATTATTACCGCGCGTTCTTATATCATACAAACGTAATTACGGTATAGTTAACTACTTTGATTGTTTAATAGATTGACATTTATGCGTGACAGAAATGCCAATGCCAAATTTAACGCCCACAATAGGTCGAGAGGTTTTAGAAAAAAATTGCCTTATATTAACTTATTTGTTACAGAGACAAATTTCAACCTTTAAAGTAGATTTTTTACGACACGAGTTAATTTGTGTCCCGTCACGTTCCGGGTTATGACACTTTGACTTGAAGCTAGAAATGACTTGAATTTGTTTGGTTCGTCTCATTTAAATACTGACTGATGGGAACTTTCGGGGTGAAATATTCAATAGCATTGAACGGAAAAACATTATTGATCAAGTTTACATATCACCAGGTTATTTTCCAAATTATTATAGGCAATTGCAATTGTCAATATTGACTCATATAGCGAGTGTCTTGTTTTTTACTGGGGCTATGATTATATTGAAGGTGTGTTCATTGTTTTCGGTTTATTTATCGCCACAGTTCTCAATCTAGTTTGTGGTACGTTTACTAAGGACCTGATCGAGTAGAATGTGAAAAGTGCTGTTTCCACTCGGTTCACGTCGGCTTCAACATGCAACAAATCATCCCGTTATGGATAAAAACACAAATGGCGCCCAAAAATCATAAAATTTTTAAAGGGTAAAATCCCCCACAAAGTTATTTATATAAATTATTTACCACTTCAAGGCTCATCTTGTAGGCTTATAATAAAATATAGTGAGAATATACTACAGGGTGGGGATATACTACGAATGCGAATGCGGGAACGTAATCTACGATGTGAAAGTGGGGATATACTGCAGGATGTGAGTGTGAGAATATACTACAGGATGCGAATGTGGGAACGTAATCTATGATGTGAGTGTGGGAATATACAGCAGGATGCGAATTTGAGAATAAACTACAGGATGCGAATGTGGGAATATACTACAGGATGCGAATGTGGAAATATACTGCAGGGTGCGAATATGAGAATATACTGCAGGGTGAGAATATGAGAATATACAGCAGGATGCGAATGTGAGAATAAACTACAGGATGCGAATGTGGGAATATACTACAGGATGCGAATGTGGAAATATACTACAGGATGCGAATATGAGAATATACTGCAGGGTGAGAATATGAGAATATACTACAGGATGCGAATGCGGAAATATACTGCAGGATGCGAATGTGGGAATATAAAGTAGGATGCGAATGTGGGAATAGGGGACAGGATGCGATTGTGGAAATGTAATCCATGATGTGAGTGGGATATACTACAGGGTGAGAATGTGGGAATATACTACAGGATGCGAATGTGTAATATAAAGCAGGATGCGAATGTGGGAATAGGGGACCGGATGCGATCGTGGAAATGTAATCCATGATGTGAGTGTGGGGATATACTACAGGGTGATAATATACATCAGGATGCGAATGTGGGAATATACTACAGGATGTGAATGTGGGGATATACAACAGGATTCGAATGTGAGAATATACAGCAAGATGTAAATGTGGGAATATACAGCAGGATGCGAATGTGGGAATATACAGCAGGATGTGAATGTGGGAATATACAGCAAGATGTAAATGTGGGAATATACAGCAGGATGCGAATGTGGGAATATACAGCAGGATGTGAATGTGGGGATATACTACAGGATGCGAATGTGTAAATATAAAGCAGGATGCGAATGTGGGAATATGCTACAGGATGCGAATGTGTAAATATAAAGCAGGATGCGAATGTAAGAATATACAACAGGATGCGAATGTGGGAATATACTGCAGGGTGCGAATGTGGAAGTATACAGCAGGATGGAAATGCAATAATATACTTTGGTGTGCGTGCTCATTTCCAATATACCAATCATGTTATAAGTTGAAAGATGTGCACAAGTTTCTGTGACACATTCCTACTTAAGCATTACTTTTCTAACACGATTTACACAGAATGAAAACTATATAGATAATATTTGTAGCAGTCTTTTTATTTAGAGCTTGTAGTAAACATGGATTGTTAGCGTCATTTGACTAACGTGGACCTCGAGAGGTTAGCCTATAGTCATTACTTGGGATGGCTGCTTGTCTTGGACATTTCTGGATCACTTCGACAGGCACAGTTTTATGTTTAGCATGGATTTTGGCAAAATTGTATTCATAAAATAGTCCTTTGTCTTTTTGGTCATGTAGTTTTCATGCAAATCATATTCTACTCGCTTAGGCACTGTCTTTGTATTAATTTCAATTTAAATTTTTAAAAATCAACGTTTTTATCTTTATAGAAATCGTGTAGACTATTTTGTATTATCGTCGAATTGCTTCTCTAGATGGTGCCCTGGTTATACAGTTTATGTAGGTCTATGGGAAGCTTGGTGTCTATCCAAGAACGGAATGTAATTACTGATCATTATATATCTAAACTATGTTGAGCATTTCCTTATGACAACTATGAACACCTGGGAACTAGAATTGAATTGTGTTCAGTTGGATAGCTTGTTAATTTCACCTGGGTTGTTATTTGGGCGTTACCTATGTACGTGTTGAAATGGGCATCATTAAGGCGATTATGAGGGTTCTCACCTGCTGATCTGATAATATTATGGGGTGTTACGACAGGCTGTTTGATCGCCTAGTTGACTGACAGGGGATAAACTAATCACAGTAACAGTCAACAAAAAGGTGTTGAATTGTTCGGAATCTCCTGGTGACGGTTCTTTGATGGTGGGCAGTTTAGAAAGAAGTCACGTGTCCTCAACTAAATAACACTTTACACGACTCACAGTTTTAATATTAGGGGCCTCATAATTTATATGCTACATCCGATGAAATGAGGTTAACTGCTGTGATCCACCTGTAACATGTTATAATCCAGGATAATCCGCCAGAACTATTAACTTATAGCTTTACCTGTTTACATTGGCTTGTCATTTCCTGATAACATCCACAGCCAGCAAGTCCCAACCGTTCTCTTGAACTCCAATGGAATGACCAGTAGGGCCAATACGTCTAATTAATAAAATCTTCAAACGACCGATAACTTAATATATTTTGTTCCTTATCAAGGTGGCCAGATAACGGTCAGCAAAAGAGAGACATCGCCTTTAGTGGACAAAGACTGCACCAAACGGCCTTACAGGTGTGCCCGAGTGGACGAGATTTGAACATTAATCAAGGCCTGACATTATGGGTGAATTTGACTGTAGACTGACTGTAAATGTTCGGGTGTCTTTCAAAAGGGCTGATTGAAGACTTCAAATTCCCGATGGTTTCCATCAGAAAGATTCTCTGAAACACCACGTCACTGCTCCGGCCATTGAGTGGTAATATGAAGGGGTCCGGGTGGGGGGGGGTATGATATCCGAAATTTGGAGTGGGTTTTCACCTGATCCTATTGAGAGAAGGAGGTTGTTTCCTCGAGGCAGAAAACTAGATTTCCTCTCAATCTAAAATTGGCAAAATGTGAAACGATCTTGAATGCGGCGCTAAACATCGATCAATCAATATATACAACGTCGATAATCAATGTTTCCCCTCTTAGATCAACCCTATCCACGAAAACCGTGCAGAAGCTTCTCTCTACAACTGCAAACACACTGCTGACTTGGGGTCTTGTGTCGTTGTGATTATTGAAGGTGTAAAACACAACAACGATCGATTAAATGATTCATTGATGTTGTGGTTAAATTGAGTTTAACATCGCACTGAAGATTATGTCATGCATAATCATGAAGTCGTTGTCAGGTTTATTGGTGGATATAACCGGTCTTTGTTGGGAGGAAACCCCCAACCTTCTCAGTGTACCTGTCAATCGTTCCCCGACGTTATATAGGGTTAATGTAAATAACTGTATATTTGGACCGACCATACAAATGACAATCAAATGTACATCATGAAATATTTTTCTTCCGTCAAAAGCGGATTGCTGAATTGATATATGTTTTACTCACGATGTTTAACGCACTCAAGATTATTAGTTAAGCAGATTGGTTATCGGAAGGAATCCCCGAACTTCGGCGAGTACTTGGCATCTCTTTCACATACAGGCCGACCAATTAAAAAACATATTCAGATTGTGTCATTTTAATTTGGTCTGAGCGGAATTCGAACTCTCGATCCATCGATAAAAATTATGAGTGGAACGAAAAGACCATCGAATGCAAACAAAGGGTATCATACACTACTTAAATAGCTCTCGAAAGTGTTTTTGTTTATACATATTATCTAGCCCGATAAACCGTATTAAGCTTATGTAATACTGACGGAAACAAACGTAGTTTCGGTAAATATCTGGATTCCTTCAATGATTCAGTTATAACTGATAAAGGCGTTCAAAATCGCTTGCTTGAGTGCGGCGTAAAACATCAATCAATGAATCAATCAAAATCGTTTGCAGCCTCCCCGAGGTGATCCCAGTACGTCTCCGCATAGAGCGACCCTCATACATTTTTCCATTTTGTTTTCTTTCAGGTGATGTGTATCGCTCTGATGCAAATTAGTAGGTTGGAATATTTGATGGAAAATAATACCGACTTTATGGTAAACGTACTCTCGAGAGGTCATTTGAATACATGGTTGTAGATTAAGTGGGGAGGTCAGGAGATAGATTGGGGGGAAAGACATCAGTGCAAACAGGCTCTTAATACCTGACCCGATTTTATAACCAAACAAATCTTTGATTGATTTATCGATGATTCTTGACCTAGAGAGAGGGATTGACAAACAAACACATATCATCAAACGCTCTCGATTTCTCCGGCTTGAGTTATCTGAATGAAAATTATATTAATCACTGATATTTTTAAAATCAGAATTTGTTTTGTCTTTTCCGCAAGATACAGTCAACTTCCTGGGTCTTAGTGTTGAAAAATCTATATATTATATTTTCCACGTTAATCAATAAGAAAGGAATACAGGTTACATTTTTATAAAACGTTAATGATATTTAATGTCCTGGTAACATTGGCGAGTGTAGGTTTTGGAATTACAAGTACCTTCCAGGAATAGCGCTACTTTATGTAGATCTTTCATTTTCATCTAGATCGTCACTCCTCACCTTCCAGTACATTGTATCTTAGTGTCTGGACCAGAAACAGTTAATAATCCTCTGGAAGTATATTTACAGTTTAATTGTTCTTTATTTAGTTAATACTGAGACTAATATTTCCCAGGTTAATATCATGAAGATCAACGCAATTTATTTGATCCACTGAACAACTTAACATAATAAAGTAGTAAGGAAACTCCGAAAATATTCATGGTGTAATCTCAATATTTCGACTTTAATTAAGTCATCGTCAGGAGAATTATGAGTACATCAAAAGACAGTGTGCATTTATATAGAAAAACAGAATACAATGATGGTTGACACTAAGAAGGCATGGGAGATTAAAATTTTAGTTACAATAGAGCAGGGTTCTAAAGGGCAGTCATAATACCTAGCCAGGCTAATAAATTAAGTAAACATCTGTCACTGAAAACATTGCTAGGTCATATGCATACATTCACAATAATAATTGGTTAAGTTTGAGAAAATAAAATACATGTTTGTAAGTATATCAAATTGAATTTTACAATCAGCTGCATTAATTAAAATCATATATTTATTATGCATAAGCAATAGAAAGGGTAATAGGTCTTGAACAGTTAATAAAACAAAGGAATTATTAAAAAAAAAAAAAAAAAAAAAAAAAAAAAAAAAATTATTTAAAAAATTCACTTCTGGCGATAGATGGCGTATTAGAATAAACTACATGGGTTATAACGGAGATTAACGAATTGTACAGTATAAAATACTTATATTATTACTTATGTCCTACAGGTTTTAAGATTCGAAAGAGTCGAAAAAGGTAAAATCTCCGAAGGCAGAAGTGTCTTACCACAAGATAGAAATAGTAGAGTTGTCGTACAAATTCTCTCAGGGTACTATTCCTATTTGCGGGCATTGGGGGTCGTGTCACCTGGGTGTAATTTCCAGGTGAGTTTCTTTCATCTCACCGCCTCGTAAATCACACCTCTCCGGGCTGTAAATATACGAGTGGAGGTCTCACTAAAGATCTCGCCTTTATCTGATAATACACCATGGCCGTCTAAATACATTTGATTTTAGCAGACAAAAGAAAAACTAAGATATGTTCATTCTTTAATCCCTGTTTTACTTGACTGGCGAGAAAAAACTTTTTTATTTCAAAAGTTAATCTTGAATGCGGCGCTAAACATCGATCAATCAATATATACAAAGTCGAAAATGGCTAAACGTAACTTAAAAGAAATTAAAATTCTAATAATATGCATTTATGTCAAACTGATTATGATCAATGGAGTTAAATGTTATGACACTGGTACGGGGATATTGAAAACAATTAATAGACATTGAAATCTACATAAATAGTAGATGAATGGTATTAGGGCGGCGTTAGGAGCTCAAATCTAAATAGTTTTCTGTGTAAAATACCAGCTCGCTCAGTTTTAGCAGTCGTGTCAGAGACGTAGAGGACACGTAAGCATTAGGCCGTTAAATGTGTGCTACATTCCCTTACAAAACCGTTCTTTATAATCTTAACTTCCTATTCTTTTCTAACCTCTAATTACGCCTATTATGTCTGGGAAGCTATTGTACTTACATCATCGCCGACATTGATAACACGACTCATGATATATTCATATGTCTATACCAGGCAATGTGTCATGGTCTTTATCCTAATATTCATGAGCACTGAACTTCAAGATTCAGAAATCGTTGGAATGGTTCCCTTTAGCCGTGTGAATATCGGCTTCCAATATGGCGTCATAAAATCAGAACAAAATCCATGATATTCTCCAGAAGGGACAAATATTTGCCAGAACTTACAAAATGCAATGCCCTACTTTCCTGCCTGAAAGCGTTAATGACGTATTGAATCTGGAGTTAACGTTAACAGAAATTGACCAACCGATCACTTTTTGCAATCTGAAGTTTTAAAGTGGCATGAGCTGCCAAAATGTTGATATTCTGGCGTTAAAACCGAATGTTGAAACTATTGGCTATTTTTCTCAAGACGTATAATTCAGAAGCTTTTTAGTGCTTCTAGTCTCGAAAATGTACGATAAAGTATTGTTCTGAACTAACTTTGGCTTACAATGAATGAATGGTCGTCCCGGTTATTTAAATTTTGTTTACTTTTCAAACACGTTTTCGGTTCGTACAGTTCACATACTGCATAGATTTTCCTCATTCCAACGCCAATCATGTAGTGTTTCGATGGTCTTCAAAGCTACTTACTGTCGTGAGGATCAGATTATGAAAAAAGTGTGTTTTGGCAGCTCATGTCACTTTAAATACCCATTAAATCTACAGGCGAACGTATACATGTTATTACTTATTGTTTGAACCGTCATTAAAATGACTCAAACGATCTGACATTTTGTAGCGATGTGATGCTCACGTTTTATAAAATATAAATTTAAAATTGGCGATTGTAAACATTTGAACTGTTTTATGCTTTCCCCCGTTTACTGGATCATAGTATATATGCATTTTTATCTGTCATATTCAGTCAACCTCCTATTTTAGGCAAGTTTTGTCCGCATCACAATATTGGCTTTTTGGCAATATGATTTTGTTTATTTGTATTGTTTGCTGTAAAACTAGTATTACCTTACCATTTCCAAAATGTAGTTTCCTCCCTTTTCCTAAGTGGTTGCCAAAAGAATAACTTTTTCAACAAATTCCGATTGAGGGTGACCACCATACGGTCATATAGAGTCCTAGAGCTAAATACTCATTGTTGGCCTTTGGTTTCAGTTGCCCACCTCCCAACCACTATTTCAAAACGTTTACCAACACTTGATCATTCAGATATAGATTAATAACGTGTTTGACAAGAAGACCATTTGCTGACAATATTGGGTTATGAAACTACTCATTTGGAGAGACTGCAAAAGTACGTAACTCCAATGAGAAGCAATGAAATATCGAACCCGTCCGAGGGAGAGTTTGCGTTTAATTCCGCGAGGTCTGTCAATACATGGTATCTGAACCACCCCATGAACTATAGATCGCTCAGGTGAAAAACAATGTGAGAATCAAATGATATGCCAATTAACAATCGATGAGCCAACTTCGTGACGAGAGTATTGGTTGTACCCGAAGATGCCGTAAAAATATTTTCCTGGAGAGTTTATATTCAACTATGGCTTCAGTTTTCGGAATTGCATTTCTTTTGTTTTATATGTTACTATAACGCTATTTTCATTATCTCAACTTCCCTCTCATCATTTGTTTATTCTTAGTTTTTTTACACCGCATTTATTACGTTCATGGAAAATTAATTAAAATTAATTGATTGATTGTCATCACAATCCAAATTATTTGAGCAATTCGGCTGTCTTGTTTGGTTTGGTGGGCGAGAAAACCGGTCTCGAACAGGGTGGAAACATCTGACCTTGCGTTAGTACCTTGGAACATTTGAATTATGTCTTGGTTTAGTGAGTGAGGAAACCAGCCTCGAAACCGGTCTCAAATGAGAGGAAACCCCTGACCTTGCGCTAGTACCTGGAACATTTGCCTGGTTTATGGAGTGAGGAAACGGTGTCAAACAGGAGGAAACACCTGACCTTGCGCTAGTACCTGGGAACATTTGTCTGGTTTATAGAGTGAGGAAACGGTGTCAAACAGGAGGAAACACCTGACCTTGTGCTAGTACCTGGGAACATTTTAATTGTGTCTTGATCTTTCTTCCATTTTCTTGTCTTGTCATAAACTAAGCTTTATACACCATGTGTCCATGCCTGTAGAGGGACATGACTGTGACAAGACACACGAAAAGTGTTAATGAACTTAAGAAAGAGACGGCTTTTAAAATGCTTCATTCAGCAAATTGTCAGAGGTAAATCAACTTATTTTAAGACTTACAAAGAGAGGTTATTCTTTAGTGCTTGTCTAATCTTTATACATCGTTAAGCAGTGTTGTCTAATTTAACCAGCTAGAAGATAAATGTAACTTCTATTAACACTTTACTTGCGTCCATTCAACCCTGTAACCTTGTAGTTTGTTACGAAGGCTTTGATCTCAGCCAATTGTCGTAGTTTCTTTAAAAAAAAGAAAATAAAATTCAGCGGTGCATGACGGAGTTGTCACATCACTGCCGTAACAGATAAATCTGGATGAGGTAGAATTTGATGGATGGGGACAATTTTTGACTTTATGACAATTTATTATTACTCAGGCATTTGGATAAGTTCTCAATCAAACTTTTATGAAAGGATAATGTTTGGAAAACCAAAAAGTTGTGAGCACCGGTAGTGAAGAATTGATAATTTTCCTTCGCCAAAGGTCGGGGTTTCTTCACCCACTAAGCCTGGCAACGCCACCATATAAGAGAAATAATCTTGAGTGTGGTGTAAAACATAAATCAATCAACCAAAGTGATCCAATTCACCCTTTAACATCATATCATTTTTCCAAGGAAATCATTTGTGTTTCGTCAATAGTCATTGAGATAGGAAAATGAATGTGTTACTTGGAGAACGTCCCTCTACTTACAGAACCACCTATTAGTATTAAAGTTATATAGTGTAATCGTACCATTGGATAGGTAAAGCGTGTTATTTACAGAAAGTCACTATACTTGCTATTAAAGTCATCTAGTGTAATCGTACTATTGGATAAGTAAAGCATGCACGTGATCAGGCAATGTAATATTGAGATTGTCCACTGTTGTATCAGTATAAATAAAACACAGTAATCCACATAGCATGTGGGAGGTATCTTTACCATGATTATCAAAATATCAAACATCGGTTGAGCCAAAATTACGGGTTGATTTATTTGTGGCATAAACCCAGGCGCGGTGTTTCATGATAATACAATAAATCTGTAAGAATGGCTGATTCGTGTGTAGCTCCAGACCTATTGTTAAACAATACGATGGGTCAGGTCAATGACCCGTCAACGCCTACACATACTAATTTATTGATACCATTCTTCAAATCATCCCCTGAATTTTCATTCTATATTTTGTCCAAAACTTTTTCAAAGTCGTTGACCGTCAAATTCGTTGACAGCTTTTATTTGTAATGCGGAAACGTCAGTGATTTTTCCCTACGCATCATTGGTTATTTCCGGTGACTATTTACTCCAGTGCTATTCGTGTGTTGGTGTCCGCGGCGATAAGAAAAGATACCATCACCCGACAAAAGAACTAATATTTTCGCCTGATTAGAGAACAGCCATTTCAAGCCCATAGAAAAACGAAAGCCGTCAAAACACAGTGATAGCCATTTGGACAGAACCTTTGTTAGAAATATCTTATACAGCAGGTGGAGCGAAACAACAACAACGGCCTCTTTTATCTGGACGGATCGACTGGGCAGCGAAGTGACCAAAAGAGTGCACCTCGCATGGACAGTGTATAATACGACTATTCCAACATCTTCTCTATTTTTGCGGCCCTTTACTTTCAAGTAGCACGAGTTGCCAAAATTTGGACCGTTTTTATAAATTCTGATTGTCAAGAGAAGTTGAGCAATTGAGGTACCTTGAAAAATTAAGGATTGACATTGAATTGATTGATTGATTGATTGGTGTTTTACGCCGCGCGCAAGGTTATTTCATTTAGACCCCGGTGGATTGGCATTGAAATTAAAAATATCATTAAGTCAGTAACCGGTACGAACCGAATATGTAATAGTCGGATTTATGAGTACTTTCGGGGTTGTGTTGTTCTAACAATTATCTTGACGTACATACGTAGATTATTAGTATCAGCTGAAAGCTCTTGTTTTGTACTTTTGTTAAAATGGCAGAGTGTTAGCATGCTGCGTTTCAATGACATTTTTATCGATACCTGGCAGTCCATGTCACTTTAACTCAACTAAATTAATTCCAAGCTACACTGTATGTCAATCAATGTCATGGGAGCACGGATCGATTGATTGAATGATTGATTGATTGATTGATTGATTGATGGTTTAGTAATCAGAACTGTTCTCGATTTACCTCATAGGTGGTAGGTAGGTTGAGAGAGAGAGAGAAAAAAAGGCTAAAGGATTCATAAGGGGTATCAATAAACTATCACACATTAGGGGAGGCGGAGAATTCTCACATATACAAGCTTTAAAATGAAACAACTAAAGCAAGAAGATACATGTATATGCTTAATTCCGTTAGCCAAGTGTTAGGATAATTCTTATGCCGCCTGCCCTCATCTCAAGAAAGCATATTAAAATACAAAATTATATTTATAATAGCCCTATATTATGTTTTATGCACAAGGCTTTTCAAATGTACATTGGACATAATATAAGATAATAAAAAAACCCGGAACAGAAGTACATAAATTTATATGTCTGAATGTCTAAAAACTATAGAATTATAACCTTTTTATATATTTTTAATTTTAGTTGGGCCAAGCGATTTATCTTTCGTAGAAAAAAATATGCATACCGAACGGGTAGAACAATGAAACATTAAAGTGTAATTGATGGGTTTACTATGGGTACTACGGCTGCATCGAGTGAAAACATCGTAAGGTTTACGTAGTGAAACAAAAAGAAAAAGAGAGTTTAAAGAACTGACAAGGTTGTCCGGCTGTTTATATAGGGTTTATATACATAAAGAAAAAAGTTACCCCCCCCCCCCCCCACACAGACACACTGGAAAGTCTGCACCGACCGATAAAATCATTGGCGTAGGGAGATAGTTGGTAAACTGATGTTGCAGAAACGATTGTGTTCATAAAGGCATTAATGGCAATAAGCTATATAATCTATTCAGGATATCGTTAGTCAAATCAAAAGAGTATTTTAACAAAAATAAAAGGATGCTTGTAAGTATGAAACTTTAAGAGTCCATCTGACTTCATAGGGCGAACATATTGAAGTAAAAACTGCCGCCAATACCGATGTAATGCGGCCTCCAATTCCTCCAGGAGGAATTTTGTACAGGATTCTCTAGGGCTTGAACGTTTCTGCCCATCCTATTCCAAATGTGTTCTAAAGGATTCAAATCCGCGCAGTTACCGCTACGACAGATCCGATGCCCCACAGAAGGGCAATCTAAGATAGAGATTGATCCTACTGCCATTCGTTGAGATATCAACTCTAAAACGATTGAGTGACATGTTGCTTTAACACAAAGGGAGACCACTGCTGTCCACGTCCTTAAAATTGTAAACAACGACACGTGACACTGATATTAGTGATAGTTGGCTCGGTTGTGTAGAGAGATATTCGATATAATTCTGGTAGGTAACGTTTAAGCCGCCGACAACCTGTTTTGTTATATTGATTGCTACTCTCCTAATACATATAATATACCATGAAATACCTTGAAGTCCATATCATATTTTGCCTTGACATCCATGGGCGCTGCCATCTTGTTTTAGAATGTATTTAAGAGCTGATGTAGTGCCAATTATATTTTTGATTTTTAACAAGTATTTCTGCCCTAAGAACCTGAAATGCAGCATATTATGATAGGGTTACATGTTTGCGAACAGAATAGAACAGAGAAATAAATAGTATATAGATTTAAAATTCTCAGTAGATTTCTTGCAGTTAACTATGCGCAAAATGGAGTGCGACGGCTCTCGAGCCATGTCTCGAGTTGAAGATCTCGTAGAATTGCACGAGATCTCGATTGACAGAAGGGATGAAACTCAGGCTGGAAGCTAATGGAGGCTATACGCGTTATTGGCTTTCTGCTCAAAGTGACATTTTTCCTTCAATATGTTCGCCCTGTGAATCCAGATGGACAGATGAAGTTTCATACTTAAAGGGGCATGAGCTGCCGAAATTCACACTTTTTTCATAATTTCTGATCGTCCCGACAGTAAGAGGCTTTACAGGCCATCGAAAAACTCAATGATTGGCGTTGGAATGAGGAAAATCCATACAGTATGTGGCCTGTACGAACCGAAAACGTGTTCGAAAAGTAAACAAAATTTAAATAACCGGGACGACCATTCATTCATTCAAAGCAAAAGTTAGCTCAAAACAATACTTTATCGTACATTCCCGAGACTAGGCGCACTAAACAGTCTTTGAATTATACGTCTTAGGAAAAATAGCCGATAATTTAAACATTCTGTATCATTGTCAAAATATCAACATTTTGGCAGCTCATGCCCCTTTTAAATGCATCTTTATATTTTGTTAAAATACACTTTTGATCTGGCTAACGATATCCTGAATAAATTGTATAACTTGTTGCCACTAATGGTGATTTCTTATCGCCCGAATGTTGCCCTAAATGATCACAATCGTTTCTGCAACATCAGTTTTTCAACAATGTCCCTACACCAATGATTTTATCGGTCTGTGCAGACTTTCTAGGGGGTTGCTTAACTTTTTTCTTTGTGTATAGTTTGCGTATGTATATGGACTATATGTAAAAACATAAGTTGAAACGAAACCACCTTCGTGTTCGTCCTCTGATAGTCAGAAAACGAGTGATTGGGAAATATGCATATTTTCCGTATATTTCGTAATTCCTCGGAAAAACTCGTCAAAAGTAACGTTATACACGACCTTCGACGTACTGACATAACAGAGATCGGGTATTACGTCACTACTCGAAAGGAAAGTACGTAACGGAGGTCGTGTTTAAAGTGGCATGAGCTGCCAAAATGTTGATATTTTGACGTTAAAACAGAATGTGGAAATTATTGGGTTATTTTTCTCAAGACGTTATCCGTAGTTTTTCAGTGCTTCTAGTATCGAGAATGCGCGATAAAGTATTGCTTTGAACTACCTTTGGCTTAGAATGAATGAATGGTCCCGGTTATTTAAATTTTGTTTACTTTTCGAACACGTTTACGGTTCGTACAAGCCACATACTGTATGAATTTTCCTCATTCCAACGCCAATCATTTAGTTTTTCGATGGCATTCAAAGCCTCTTACTGTCGTGATGATCAGAAATTATGGAAAAAGTGTGAAATTTGGCAGCTCATACCACTTTAACGTCATGTGTCACTGAGCTTATTTACTTTTGTGACAATCATAGACTTGTAAATGTAACTGCGCTCGAAATTCAATTTTACAACACATTACAACACACCTAACGCAAATAAGAAAGTATTGCCTATATCGTTGTGGATAATCTCATAATATATAAAAAGAACCTGAGGTATCAAAATGAACGAGTTCCTGCAGACGTGTATCTTTACCTAGATACGATCGCATTAAATTCGGTTTAAATATAACCTTGAAAATATTCTAAACAAGTTTTTATTGCAAATATGATTTTGGGTTTTTATCTGCCAGATGTGCATGGATCTATGTTGACTCCCACGACGCCAAAAGTCTTTAGACGTTGGACTATTACAAATACGTGCGAGTGATAAAAAGAGAAAAAATACGAGGTAAAACTGTCATAAAATCACCTCCCCAGTGCAGATATTTAATAGTACAAGGGATCGTAACATTGTCGTTTGAAGTGATACAATGTCTGCTAGTTGTTCGTTTAGTATAAAGCTCTGTCGGATAGCTTAGCGAGTTCAGCTGTGACAGAGTGGAGTACAGGGTCAACAAGCAAGTCGATAACACCATACCCCACCAAGAGAGTTCAACCCTACAAACTTTTCAACAACCAGCTGAGCTATTTTCTAAAGATTTTGACGACGTGATGATGGCAACTCATAGGCACAAACGGACGTAGTTATCAATACGTTTCCGTATGCCTTCAAATTCGAATCATTTTGCTTTTTGCTCTGAGCTTTCAATAATAGGTTGCTGCTTTGAAGAAAAACATTTTAACGTTTCAAAAAGTAGTTAAAGTATGATATTTTCATCTTTAAAATAGACCGTAGCCTAATTATCCAGTTCAACATCAGAAATGCTGACGACTCTGTTACTGCATACTTTTATGGGAGGGCGGATTATGGGAAAAGGGGGACAACTTTTCATTGGCAAAAGCATCACCAGTTATGTTCCCTTGAAAGTATACTTTGTAAATACATCCAGCAATGATCAATAGTTATTGGTCCGGTCTATCGCTTAAAGGGACTAAAATTGTTTACCTTTTTCCGAAAACTTCATCTGAATAGATACATGAGATTCGATTGACTTTGGATAAAAGGTTGTAGGCGAAAAATGTACAGTTACGTCGGACGTAACTCAGTGTTCAAACTATACTAACTTAAGTCCAGGGCCCTATCGTACGAAAATCAGTGTTAAAACTATAGTAACTTGCGCCCTGGACGCCACGGGTCCATGTAGTAGGCCTATTAGCAGCCGGTAAATGTTTTTGTAAGACAGGCTCCAGGGCGTAAGTTACTATAGTTTAACAACTGATTTGCGCTCGATGTAATTTACACTAGCTTCATTAGATAGGGCCCGGTCTGAAAGCGCCCAACGCCTCTCCCAGTCTCTGTTAGAAACTCCAGCCTGGCTGTAACTAATGGTCTGTCAGGGGAAAGAAGTGCCCTTTATAATTGATTGTAAGGAAAGACGACGGAAGCTGTTTTTGCAAGAATGGAATAAGAAACAAGCCATAAAGTGTACTTATTTTCTAATTCCATTTCGAAATGTTTCGAAATGACCTCTACACTCTGAACGAACTTCTAAAAGATCCACAGATTTCTTTCCTTTTCTTTTTGAAACAAGAGCATGGCAATGCCCAAAGAGCTCCATGTTAAAATCATCAGAATGATTCATCAAATGACTCACAATGTATCTAAATTATTAATTTATTTAATACCATATTTACAACAATATCCTCATTTCCTTTTGTACAATGAAAGTACATCATCCGGTTTTGGAACAACCGTGTTGAACAGCTTGTGTGAAAGCCAAGCCTGAAAACAAAAAATGAAAACAAAAGTTTAAGATTAATACAAAAATAGATTATTAGAAATCAGCATTATGTGATTGTGGTTATGTCACCTACACCTTATAGGCTTATGACAGTCTCCGAACAGGTATCTTGCACCTTGTGGGAGTAACTACCCCAGAACATGTACCTAGTGCCTTGTTGAAGGAACTACCCATGACATGTATTTACTACCTTGTAGGTAGAACCACCCCAGAACGTACCTAGTACTTTGAAGGAGATACTACTTTAGAAAAGGCACTTGTAGTTTGTAGTGGAAACCCACCCAGAAACCCAGTATTGACGAAACCGAAATAATTCAACCAACTAAGCTATACAGTGAATGTTCTGAACATCCTGGTACATTACATGTATTAGACAAAACGTCCACCGAAGAGGGGTTGCAAGGCAAATTGGATCGAGCATTACTCACCAAGACTTTTCATAAATCCAACGAGATTTTTGTAATTCTGTCCTGCATCGCAATACGCCCCCGCAATTTGTGAGATTGAGAACGCTGTGACAGAGGACACTTTCTCAGAGTTAGGAACGATGTTAAAATTCAATGTGTCGTTATAGTGATACTTCAAAGTGGTATGCCAACCCTGAAAAAAACAAAAACGCGTTCATTATAATTATTCATTTGTCGTTTTTAACCCATTGACGAAATCTTTTTAGTGTTTCCATACACATATTTGGGCGATTGTCAGTTTCGTTTTCCCACATTAATATCGCCGATGGAATGAGTCATTCTTTGTTGAGATTTTTACTCTAACTCGCCATTTATACCTGTACTGTAAGTCCGTCATATTGTATAAAATATGCCGATGTTTTCGCTAATTTTCATCAATTGCAACGCTTGTAAAAAATGTCAATAACTGATGGCATTTGATCCTAAATTATGCAAGATATACATCCCATATCAATGTAAAATGCAGCCCACAATACTGATATCGACGTCTTCGGTGCCCTGGACTGAAGTGATGTGGAGATACAGTATTCTCATGCCTTTCGTCAATACCGATACAGAAGATGCGTGAATATCAAAGTACAAAAATCTATATTTTACCAAATACTCTAACATACTGTACCTGCAGTATGAAATCGGCAGTGGTGTTATATGGCCGTAGATCTTGCCCGCCTTTGTATGTGTATCTTCCATCTGGGCCACCTGGGAAAATAGAAGTTCAATTAATTTTACTTTATTTGGAAATCGTATACATAAATGGGACAAAGCCTGACCATGCAGAGATAAACAAAACAATATATCTCATACTTTGTTTACTTCCATACTTACAGTATAAGTGGTATAACGTTCGTGAGTGGGCATAGGGGTTGGTATATGATCAATCTGACTTAAGTCGATATGCTCTTTTCTATGAACATCTCGACTTTAGTCAGATTGCTATATGGTGTCTATTGACCGTATTTTTTCAGGCGATATTTAACTAACAGAACTACTTATCTCACGGATTCCGTTCACAACACGCACACAAATATACATCTTCCTGGCCGGCAAGAAAGTAAAACAGGATAAAAAGACACATAATTGCAGTTAAAACATACAGTGCCAAGTTTATAAGGGCGGGTGTGTGTGTGTGTGGGAGGGGGGGGGGGGGGGTCTTTGCCTAGCAACAATTCCACATAGTTGTCTGAGTGAAAAGCAAGCCAGAGAATGTGATTTTTTTAAAATAAGTGCGATTCGAACTTGCGACACATCGATGGTAGTCTTAAGTGGAGCATCTTTCCAGTCTGACGTCTAATAGGGACCGCTAGCATTCGATCAAACCCCCAAAACCCTATTAACTTCCATATGGGCTCTGCATTAAATCCTTACGATTTTCTCAACCATATGGCGTATAAACCTATAGAAGTCCCCTGGATGGGCCCATCGCCCTCTAACTCTATTATCAGATTCAAAGCAAGTATAACAATTTAAAGTGGCACGAGCTGCCAACTATTTTCGTTGAAACAGAATAAGCTACTTGTTCCTCAATCTAGCAGATGTGCGTTTATGTAGTTTTGAACAAGAAACTCAAAATGTACTCATACATCCCGGCTATTTTGTCCGCTACCTGCATATATCTTCAATTTGTACGAATTACTGTATTTACCAATATTTTTAATTCAACGTCAATCCTTTACTTAATCGAGGTACAAACGTTGAACTTCGGAATTTACGAAAAAAAATCAGAATTTTGGCAGCTCATGTCACTTTAGGGGGCGTAATTTGTCCGTATACACACACGAGTGAATAGAATAGACTGTAGAACTTCCAGCATACATGACGAGTATTGACTAGATTACCAGATTGACCCCAAATAATCTACGAAAAAAACTGTCAAAGGTCGAGACAATGGTCAACTCTCAGGGGCTTAACCAGATATCAAAGTACGCTATTAAAAAGTCACATATAAAACATAATATTATGGCTAGGTTTCGACAAGGTATAAAAACAATTCTGAACGGTATATCTAAACCTTTTCTCGTCCATACCCCTGACTATCAAGCTCAGGAGGTATATCTATTTAGCCCTACTTGGAAATTGTGATCGCCATGTAAACGCTATATATTACTGAAAAATCGACAAAATTCTATATTTTGCCAGGTAAAATTATCTACTTTGTAGGACAAATTCTCCATTTCGTCGGATAAAATTATTCTAAATTGTAGGACAAAATTCTCCAATCTGTTGGACAAAATTCGCCTTTTTGTCCGACAAAAATTCACTATTTTGCATCATAAAATTCACTGTTTTGCAGGCTAAAATTCGCTGTTTTGCAGGATAAAATTCACCGTTTTGCAGGATAAAATTCACCGTTTTGCAGGATAAAATTCACCGTTTTGCAGGATAAAATTCACCATTTTGCAGGATAAAATTCACTATTTTGCAGGATAAAACTGACCGTTTTGCAGGATAAAATTCACCATTTTGCAGGATAAAATTCACCATTTTGCAGGATAAAATTCACCATTTTGCAGGATAAAATTGCTGCTCCACTTACCGCTTTGTAAATGAGACACCAGGCTTGAGTATACACCTTTCGTTGAAAGTTCTGAAAAGCAAAACAATTCCCGTTTTTAAATTAAAAGTAAGAAAATTTGAAAAATACCGATCAAAATTGCAAAAAAAGTCAAAACTGTCTCAATAATCACTATAGTGGTATTCAAAATAAACCACAGCTCAGTTAAATCTATGCAATAGTCATACAAAAATTATTTTGTAAAAAATACAAACAGGTAACTTACGGAAGAAGAATTGCATTCCACAGCAAGAGTTACCTGAAGTGAAAATAAAAAAAACATGAAAGTCGGAAACTACAATGATTATGGTATAACTAAAATAGAAAGGAAATATAAGTACGCTCTTCTAACACTTTTAACGAAACATTGACCGGGACCTCTCACGTGTTCAAATATCAAAAGTATCCTCTGAAAATACGACTTGGTCGTTCGACTCTTCCATACAAAAGTTTAACACCTGTCGGGAACTGGTCCCCTTACAGGTACGGTTTACTTACCACATGTGCCGCAGTCTTCGTGATCACAATCTGGTGGTTGACAGGCTAGAGTAACCCCACACACTGCACATAATATGGCAATCAGAAATACCCCGAAACGCATCTTGCACGATGAAATGGAAAACTGATTTCTCAACGACGATGTAGGCGTGTGGAGATGTTTTGGTGTCAATGCAAAGCGTGGGTTTGCGCGTGAATCACGTGAATCGTTAGCTGTGAACTGTCACATGTGAGGTCAGATGATGCGGTTGACAATCCAAGACGTTCTGGGCATACATTGATCGTTATACCGATCCAAGGCAACCTATAATACGATCTGTTCTTCTGCAGTGAGTTAATCTCAGACCGAAGATCATGTAGAATGGCACGAGATTTCGGATGGGTGCACGGATGTTGTTACGTTGATTTTCATTTTTCTATAGATATTGGGGTTTTTTTTACCGAAGATGAGACCAAATACGGGGTTTGCAAGGCATTCATGTTTAATGCCCACTCAAGATTATGTCACTTATATGGCGGCGTTGACAGGCTTAGTGGCGGAAGAAACCGGGTCCTTTGCCCAGAGGAAGCCCCCGACCTTCGGCGAGTAACTAGCAACTTTTCCTCCCACGGTGATCAAGTGAAAAATCCACTCAGAATTTTTTTATACTTGGTCTCAGTAGGAATCGAACCCGCGCCGCATCGATGGAACCAAGGCACGCCAAAAGACATGAAATTCAACTGCACGCACAAACACAAGTAACATAGTAATCTTGACCACATGCTTACCTCCCTTCACTTCAGAACTAAGCCACATGCAAAGATTAACTTCTCTGTTTAGATTGATTGATAGATTAATTGATTGATTGTTTGGTGTTTTACGCCGCACTCAAGATTATTTCACTTATATGGCGGCGTTGCCAGTTTTATTGTGGGAGGAAACCGGGCTCGATGCCCGAGGGAAACCCACGACCTTCCGTTGGTAAATGGCAACCATCCCACATAGGTCGTTCGATGTTTAGAAAGAAATCGAGGAACAGTTAAAAAAAGTACGACCTGGAATGTCTATGCGTAGAAAACATCTTGGATAACACAGCTAAACATGAGGGGGATTCACCCGTCGTTATTATCAAGAAGTTAAAAATAAAAGCTTTCCTCTGGTGTCAGTCACGGATGTGCAGGTCTACGTTAGGCCGTTTACAAAAACCGTAAAATGTACTCGTACATCCCGGCTACATCTTCGGTTCGTGAGGGTTATGAGCTTTATCGATATTTTCTTATTTCACACTTATTAATTTTTCCAATGTTCTACTTCTGTTGACAAACCTAATTTACTGTTAGAAAACACGCAGCTTATGCCACTTTAAAGGGGCATGAGCTGCCGAAATTCACACTTTTTTCATAATTTCTAATCGTCACGACAGTAAGAGGCTTTGAAGGCCATCGAAAAACTAAATGATTGGCGTTGGAATGAGGAAAATCCATACAGTATGTGCCCTGTACGAACCGAAAACGTGTTCGAAAAGTAGCAAAATTTAAATAACCGGGACGACCATTCATTCATTCTAAGTCAAAGTTAGTTCAAAACAATACTTTATCGTACATTTTTGAGACTAGAAGGACTAAAAAGCTTCTGAATTATACGTCTTGAGAAAAATAGCGGATAATTTCAACATTCTGTGTTTACGTCAAAATATCAACATTTTGGCAGCTCATGCCCCTTTAACGATTAATAGTTCCGGTTGAAAAAAAGTTGCATCAGTCATCAGTTGCAAGAATTTCAATAGTTTTATCAAAAGAACAAATTTGTACTTCTTTTCTCAAGGAGTGCCAATAAAAATATATTCCATAACGTAGTGTACACCTTTATAGGAAATAGATAAAAACAGTGCTACGAGACAAAATAATAAAAGAATAAGTAACCAAAAAGACCAGCAGATTTTATGTAAAAAAATTTATTCATAGAAAAAACAGAGCAACCGATTTACATGAAAATATTTTACAAACAGTGGAAAGAAAACAAATAGTAAAATAACTCACTTTTACAAACTAAGATCTGACAGCTCTGTAATCCGAGAACTCACAAAGTTTACTAGAATAGCAGTATAGATGCGATGATCAAGAATCAGAAGTCCACAGAATCAAATCTTGTAAATGCATCGGTAAACTCTTTACCCGGATAGAATAATTTACAGATCAAACAAAACTGACGAAAAGTATAGCAAGCCGAATATAAACACAAAAATCGCATCCAAAAAAGTATAAACATGGTAATCTAGTATGTTTAGTAATCTTTTTAGCAATTTCAACAATCTTTAACAATATTTTCCGATTTGCGTTAGGTGTGTTGTAGATTATGTACTTTACAAGTCTGACCAAAATGAAAATTAAAAATTTCCGGCGCAGAACATACAAAATTCAATGCTACATTTGCCGCTCTACGATGCTTACGAAGGTGACATATAACATAATACATGATCTCCGCTGTGTCAGTGCGCCTTCTTCAATTAACTGTAGTTAGTGTATTGCTCTTGATGGCAGTTTGTACTCATCGTCATCTTTGACGGGGTTACGAAAAATACAGAAAATGTGCATAGGGGCCCATTTCTTACTCCCTTTTTTACTACCAGGAAACTAACGTAAAGGCTGTTTCTTTTCAACTTATGTTTTTCAATGTAGGCCTATACATGTAGCAGATAATATAAAATAAGGAAATTGCACATCGAGTATAATATTCTCTAGGCCTACACATTTTATCTTTCGTAACTCAAAGTATTCATATATATGCAGTGATATGATTGGAGCATATAGAGATGGCGGATCGAGTAAGTATATATCGGCCATCGTCGAGTTATCTATCGAGAAAGCAGTTAATAGAGGTCTATGGGCAAATGTTGCTCACGCTCCACCAAGTATGGATAAAATCGACGAAAACGTTGAGTTAATGGGATGCGAACACCGTGTATGCACCTTTATCGTCCGCGTTACCGCGTAACGGCTCAAACGCAAAGATGAGAGCGCTTTTCTATCTATAGGTGCGGAGTTTAGCCTGGTACTAGTGTCCGAAGCGCCAGGACGGTAGAATTCTCCAAACTATAGATATGCCCTATAACCTAGTGTTTTGTCGCTTAGTATATGTTTTTTCTTTTTTTCAGAGAAAACTTACGTTTCTACAATATTCCATTGAAACTGACCTAAAAAGTTATAAAACAGTCCGTTGATCTTTGTGAATTCGTGCTTCGCCTCAGGCTGTTTAGCACAGGTTATTGGACAGACCGTCACTTGGGGAAGGGAGATAATCATGTTGGCCCGGTTAGTGGATGGCCAGAATTTTTACGCGAACTGCGGCCTTGTTCCGTAGATCTCCAAAGCAACCTGATCGTTTCTTCAACATGTCATCATCAACAATCTCCACACTCAGGCTAACTGATGACGTTGAGATTCCGTTGGTCGGGTTAGGAAGTTTCCAGGGATCTTACGAGGTGTGTACATGCTTGTAATCATACCGATAGAAATCTGTGTCACTTAAAATGTATGGTGACCCAGAATAGACCATACTCCTATAACCAGAGTAAATATAGATGCCAGCATACTGTCGGTTGGAGTTTATATCTTTATTCATTGTGCATTTGTATCCAGGTTGTGACGTTCTACAAATCTATGGTACTGAGGTTGGAATCAATTTTAACCAATCATGTTGAATCCAAAGTACACTTTTAATATCTTGTTTATCTATGATATCTATATATTTATTGCCTTTTCTAGAGGTATTGTTTCCATTTGTACGGTTGCGGATACGGCTGCGGATACGGTCGCCGGTGGGGTAAATTTCGCACGGACCATGTCGCGATCGGCATGTAGCGTATGCGGAAGGGACAAGTGGAAACAGTCTGTACGGTTATCAGTACGACAATTCCCCGTATTATACCTTGTGACCTTACATTTTCATGGATTTTGTTTTGCACAAGAACTTTTGCATGTATCTCTCAGAACTTCTCCGTTTGACGTAAACAATAGTCAAATATAAATATTCGTCACCGTTGGATGGCAAAGATTACCGCACGTCTGAACATGAAAATATTTTTTTTTCTTTTTACTCTTTTAATCCTGAACTCACCAATGGTCCTTGATTTTCTCGTCTTAGTTTTTCTAATAATGCACGCGAACTCGGTAGTAACCAAACCCTCGTCTAGATCAATAACCCGATTTTCTGGACGAAATAAGATCAGATGCTGTACGGACAACCGCATATATGGACACACACACGCCGCATAGTCTACCGGGCGGTTTTCCGTACCCGCACCGCGCCCGTATCCGCATTCGCACAAGTGGAAACGTAGCTTTTGATTTGCACAGCTTTAGCAACACTTTGAACGCAAGTTTGCACACTAAATAGATAAAGTTCGTTATCGGTTCTAAATCACTATATTTCTCTGGAGAGATAATCATATCAGCATATTCAACTGGGTTTTTTTTTTCAGTTTGCGTAAAAAATCTCTTGTCGGTTCTTAAGGACGATATTTTTCACGCCAATAACATAAAGAAAAATATAATGGTGACAGTTTGGAAAAAGTCTGTTTATGAAAATGATCCGTTATTCATCACGTTCAAACTGTTACATTAATTGCCTTTTATATGGAAACGCATGGCAACCTGCTTATAGTGCATATAAGCTAGCGGTCTAACGAGAGCGTTTTAGTTCAGCGCCTGTGACATTATGACATCCGATTCCAATGGAACTTTGTTGATGGCTAATGGTCTTCGAATGCCAATATTTGGCCTTGGAACCTCACAACCACGTGATAGGGTAGGAACAAATCGAAGGCAAATCAGCCACTTTTCCCTCGCCATATTCTCATAGATCGATTGATTGATGTTTTACGCCGCACTCAAGATTATTTCACTTATATGTCGGTGTTGCCAGGTTTAGTGTGGGAGGAAACCGGACTCTGCCTGGAGGAAACCCCCGACCATTAAACGCCATTAAAGTTAATCTTTTAGCTCTTATGTTATGCCATTAAAGTTAATCTTTTAGCTCGTATGTTATGCCATTAAAGTTAATCTTTTTTAGCTCCTATGCTATGCCATTAAAGTTAATCTTTTGGCTCTTATGTTATGCCATTCAAGTTAATCTTTTGGCTCTTATGTTATGCCATTAAAGTTAATCTTTTGGCTCTTATGTTATGCCATTAAAGTTAATCTTTTGGCTCTTATGTTATGCCATTAAAGTCAATATTTGGGCTCTTATGTTATGCCATTAAAGTTAATCTTTTGGCTCTTATGTTATGCCATTAAAGTTAATCTTTTGTTGGCTCTTATGTTATACCATTAAAGTTAATCTTTTGGCTCTTATGTTATACCATTAAAGTTAATCTGCCATTAAAGTCAATCTTTTAAATTAGCTCTTATGTTATGCCATTACATTTCTACCATCGGCAACATATCCCTTGTATACAAAGTTCATTAGTTTTACATATTTGTTCTTTTATTTAGTATTTATATTCATGTTTTGGAATATTAGATTCAATTGCAATGGATAAAGACATCGACATAGGCTTTGATAAGTACTTCGTGGTGATGCCTTCATTATTTCTCATTACAATGGAATCCACGTTTAACGAGAGTTTCAACCAGCTCTTAACCAGTAAAAATATTTCCTCTGCAATGTTTTTGTAAAGATTTCCATGCCGATATTGTTCACAAACTTCAAACCTCCGCTATTTAGGAATAAATGCTGTTGGGCCAGACGTATCCTTTTGAACTACCCTCATCAAATTGTGTATAAACAAAAGTTGAATCAATATTTTATTTACTTCAGTGCGATCAAAACAACGTGATATCCTCAGTAAAGTGTGCCATCGATGTAGGGTATCGTCTGATAGACACAGCTCAGGTTTATAACACGGAAGCCGCGGTAGGCACTGCTGTTCGGGACAAGATAAAGGAAGGGAAGATAACCCGATCCGATATCTTTATCACTACAAAGGTAAGAGTAAAACGTTAGGATTCTATTAGTCCTGTCTGTTTGTGAATCATATGGTCATAGTGTTGTATCCACCCATGGCGAAGACTGGAACAATCTATAATTTGGCGATATTTCTGTAGATCTTACCCTATACCCAACGTTGACGTCTCACAAGCCATGATACTGTCAACATAGACAAGCTATTTCAGCCCTTCAAAAATAGTTCCATCTCAGAAATTCTGTTTTCTATACGATTAAAGCGGTATAAACTGCCAAAATTTCGAAATGTTTTAATTAAAACAAAATCTCCCCCTTTTCCTAACAAATGCAAATTAAAAGTCCTTCACTTACATGTAGCTCTGGAAATGACAATGCCTGTAGTGCGTATAGAATAACTTAATCCAAGAATGAATGAAAATACATCCTCGTTATCTATGCGTTGTTTACTTTTCTCAAACATATTCGTTTGGCATATGTGACAAGCTCACTGATTATGTTTTAATTCAACAAAAATCGTTTAGTTTTTCTTTGACCTTCAAACCCTTGTATGGAAGCCGAATACGGACATTTTAGTTCGCGTGCTTGGCGACCCCGCCAGACTCGCCAAAGCAAAGGATTCGCGACTTTCTCTACCCCGCGAAACTCGCCAAACACGCCAACCACGCTAATCAACTTTATAAAAAAAATAGTATTTTTTTTAAACATTTCATTCGCGTCCTTCGCTACCTTTGCGAGGCTGGCGGGGGCGAGAAGGTCGCGATTCTATATCATTCGCGACTTTCTCAACCTTGGTGGGGTCGCCAAACACGCCAAGGTCGCGAAACACGCTAAAAAAAAGATAGTATTTTTTTGCAATTCAGAATCGCGACCTTCTCGACCTTCGCGTGCTTGGCGGGGTCGCGAAGGTCGCTAACCACGCGAAGGTCGCCAACCACGCGAAGGTCGCCAACCACGCGAAGGTCGCCAACTAGTTGAGTGGACGATGTATAGCTTAGCTTAGGCGTGATTGGCGACCTTCGCGACCCTCGCGCCCTTCTCGACCCCGCCAAGCACGCGAAGGTCGAGAAGGTCGCGATTCGGGATTGCAAAAAAAATACTATCTTTTTATTAGCGTGTTTCGCGACCTTGGCGTGTTTGGCGACCCCGCCAAGGTCGAGAAAGTCGCGAATGATATAGAATTGCGACCTTCTCGCCCCCGCCAGCCTCGCCAAGGTAGCGAAGGACGCAAATGAAATGTTTAAAAAAAATACTATTTTTGATTAGCGTGGTTGGCGGGGTAGAGAAAGTCGCGAATCAATTGCTTTGGCGAGTCTGGCGGGGTCGCGAAGCTCGAGAATAAAATGTCCGTATTCGGCTTCCATACCCTTGAATAGTTGTAAGAAAAAATTGAATTGTATGTTTGACTTGTGGTCGCTGGCGTCACGTTTAGCGGTTCAATTTATTTGCGTTGGTTTGGAATGGTGCCAGTCGCGTAAACAGAAATGTAAGTTAGTTTTATAAGACATCAACTCAATGGTCTGCTTTTTCTGTTTTCCTTTTTCATAGTTATGGAATACGTATCACCGACGGGAAGATGTGATTCCAGCCTTACGGAAAAGCCTAAAGAATATGGGGCTAGATTATATTGACCTCTTCCTGATGCATTGGCCAATAGCTCAGCCGGTAATCTGTGCATGAAATATCTTAAACATATACGCCTTGGACTTCTTGGTCATTTGTACTGCACATGGATAGGCCTACACTATCGATTAATTGTGTTTATATTTCTAACTCTGTAGTAATATATACACAATGAGCTGGTCATTTTTAATAAATTGAATTTACCAAAAGATTGAAATTATTCTGTATTGAGATTTAGACTGATATACAGTATTTCAGATATAAATCTTGGTTTTATTTATTTTTTTATCAAACCATCAGTAGGGCCTATAATTGTTCTCCGATATTTCTCGATATCCTGTTACCGGTGACGATATTTAGAAATCGTTGACACGCTGTTTGTTCCCCAACGTCAGACCTGAATGTCACAGTGTCAAATTCAAGGGGGCTGTTTCTCAAAACATTTGCGCCTGATGTAAGTCCATTGCAAGGCCTAACTGCCATGGCAACATATGCGACGGCCGTAAGTGTGTTGAGAAAAATCCCACTGGGCAACAAAAGCTCTGATTTCAGGGAATTTAGGAAAAACTCACGATATTTATGTTCTCCTTTGGGAGAGCAAGCGTCGCAAAAAATACAAATCGGTATTTTACCCAGTATCACAAAATCAACTCATATATAGGGAAAACTCTTAATACTACTAATTATTCAATTTCTATAATATTTAACCCATTTTCAGAAATCTGGTGATGAACTTTTCCCTCGAGACGAGTCTGGTGCTTTACTCTTTGCTGATGACGTCGACTATCTCGAAACATGGCAAGTCAGTAAAATATGTGTCGTTATATATGTGTAAAGGAGTAGTAGTCAAAAGATCTCAAAGTTTGCCAAAATTGACTTAATCATAGGGGCTTGAACCGGAAAAGAATAATATTAGGCTGTCTTATCAGGGTATTGGAACGAGAACACTCGCTGACATTACGAATTGGTAATTCTCTTACGTAGACTCGTGTCCTGAAATGGTCGAAATCAACAGCGTCAATAGGCCTACTTCAGACAGCTTCACCAGTCGTAACTTTAAATGTATAGTTTTATTGGATTTCAGTGTGTTAACTGCTGCTGTTTGGAAACATGTTGCTTCTTTGTCTGGCTTTGTCATCATATGCCGATAACTTTTATATTCGGAAAATATAGCCCTATTGGCTTCATCTCTAGAAGAATATTGGATAGAGGCAAATTATAGAGCCAATTGTGTGCAATAACAAGTTTACCAAGGTGAAGGTCACAAACCATCTCAACGAGTCGTAGAAACACTCGAGTACATGTAACAGCTGATGGATCCGTGGGGGTTTTCAATACGGAAAAATATGCACCCTTTGTGCATGGATTTCTGGGGCTCGTTCTACTAAGCTGGCGTAAGTTGCGCCAGTCGCAGACGTGTGTAAAATTATATGAACTTACGCATGGTCGCAAATCTGGAGGCGCAACTCTATGCTGTAAACCTAAAATCCGCATACTTTTTATAGGCTCTAATTCTAAAAACCAACTCATTTACGTTGGAATAAGGAATATGAATACAGTCTGTGGCCGACACGAACCGAGTCTGAAAAGTAAACCAAATTTAAATAACCAGAACGAGCATTCATTCTAAGCTGGTTTAAAACACTACTGTAGTAGATATTCTGGAGACTCCCAGCACTAAAAAGTAAATATTTTAATGTCCTTTATTATTTCGGCTTTAACGATTGTACTTCTTAGAGAATAATACAGCCTTTTTTTTCCTTTTTGATAAAAATTGACATGAGCTGCCAAATAATCCAAGTTACTTCAACTTCTTTTTGCAATCGGAATTCATGAAAAAAGTCCGAATGTTGGCAGCTCATGCCTCTCCAATACCAAGTTCATTAAGGAAGATCTTTTATATTTAAAAAAATCATTTATTTTGATCCCTCGTCAAAAGAAGGATAATTGTTTAATGTGTACAGGGTATGGAGGATGCATTAGAAACAGGATTAACAAAGGCTGTTGGCATATCAAACTTTAACGAAGAACAAGTACAGAGATTACTGGATAACTGTAAAGTCAAACCCATGAACATACAGGTAAATATATCTATATTTACGAACACTAAAACACACCTGCACAGGGAAAATATTCTTGTCTAAAATAACCATGGAGAAAAGTTTTGAATAGTGTAAATACTCCCGTCTCATCTTCATTCCAGGATATTGCTTAAATAGCGCATTAAGAAATTAAAGGTTTATTTAATTTATATTCTTGTTGTTGCTTTCAAAAGGATCTTTTATAGAATGTTTCCTGTCTGGGAAATAAATGGGAGTTAATCTGGCTGTATATCTGGAAGCAAAACTCAACGATTCTTTGACGGAAATATCCTATAGTTCTACAAATCTTAAAGGCACACTTGCCGCGAAAATCCAGAAGACTGTTTACATTAAAAACAGTGGACGGTTTTCTGTATTTTTCTCAGACAGAAAAAGTTAACAACTTTCTATTTTTACCAGAAATTGAAAGTTTTGACATCATTTAGTATTATTATTTGAAATTGAAAAACAGATTTTTGAGGTACCCGTAAGGGTTTGAGTCGTGTGGGCGATCTAACGACACGGTATAATTTTACGAACTTTATCGAAGAAATACATACTAACGATCGAGTAAGAGGGACTATAAAAGCCTGCCGAGTGCAAACCACAGACAAAAAAGCTTGAATGAGGGTAATCCAACACTTAAGTTAACCAACACTGATTGGTGTTGTTGTTGTAATTGTGCTTCGATTCTTCGTTTGTTTTTCCCCGTCATTTATACATTTTAAACCTAATTGGACATGCTTTATGTGTGCTATGTTTAATTTTAGTGGTTTTAGCTGTAGTAAGCTCGTGCAAATTGATTTTCTTAACAAATGTTTAACAGGCTAAGGCGACAAGAGGGCCTTTAACCTAACGTGGTTTTCTCGATTGACGTAAAAAAACATAAATGTATATTGCTTTAAATACAGATTGAGAGTAATCCGTTCTTCAACAACACTAGTCTAATAGAACTATGTCAGAAAAATGGACTGACCGTTACGGCTTTTTCTCCTTTGGGAAAACCTTCACGAACTTGGCTGTAAGTAGATTTTTATCGGCTCTCATTTCCGGACTAAGGCTATCACTTTATGTACTCTTATCCACGCTTTCTAAAATTTACCACTATTTTAAGCTTTATGAACATAAATAGCTTTTCTGCAAAGTTTTTGTGAATAGGATCTGTAATATACATAAAGACGTCTATCAGACTATTAGCTTATAGAGAGAGAAGATATTTAAGATGATTTGCTACCAGTATCCAAACGACAACCGAAATTTCCTCTAAACAAAAGATCATACATCCCTATTATACTTATTATAGAAATTCCGATTTTATGATCAGTGGTAATGAAATATTCAAGAATATAAGAAATTCTCCTATCATTTGGGCTAATAATACACTGTGTAAGAATAATTGCTGATGGCTCCCGTGGATTTTCTGGTTACAGAAATGATTCTGATGCTCCTTACGTTGCCACAAACCCAACATTAATATCCATAGGAGAAAGATATGGAAAAACGCCTCAACAGGTGAGTGTCAGCAACTCTTAATAGTGGCTCACTGGACCGACTGATAGTCACTCAATCCGAGGCAGTCCTTCTATCGAAAGGTCGCTGCTTCAAATCTAACTCAGACCAAAACAAATTGAAAAAAAAGAGACATAATGGTGAGGGTTTAGTCATATATGGAACGTCTATCGCAGGCTTAAATATCATGAAATTTCAGAGAGGCAGGTTTATATTGTATCGATTTTGACAGTTCCACGACGGGTACCAGCTGTAAAGTGCACTTAAGTGTTTATAATCTCTAGATATGGTCAGTTAAGCATATATGTAGCTTCAATTGAGTCCCCATTTAAAAACGTTATTCGAAACCGAGGACCATTTTCCTGCACCTTTGTACCACAAGAATTAGATGTTCGTGTGGGACACAACACAAACAGCCACGTCGTCATGATTCCAAGGTTTTAGTTAATTCCCTACTTTGTATATCAAGTATCAATTCAATTTACTCTAACGCCAACCTTCTTTTCCAGATTGCTCTAAAATTTCAAATCCAGAGAGGTGTAGCTATTGTTCCTAAAAGTATAACACCGTCTAGAATAAAAGACAATTTAAATGTGAGTTAAATGTCTTATGTCGAATATTCTCATTTAAGCCTTTATGAAATGGTTAAAAAGTGAAAATAGTTTCCTTCAAGAATATATGACCGGCTTTCCTTTCGTCCTTGTTCTTAATGTGACTATAAAATATGATCTGTATGTTGGGTAATTCTTCGTTTACACACTTATGCCCATAAGCTGGTGTTATATAGGTACATACCACAAGTATGCTTAGTCAAATTTAAATTTTCTTAAATCTGGATCATTCTAACATTAAGGATCTTTCACATCACTTTACAAGTGCTTTTTCTTAAAAAGAATTTACATGGAAATACAATATATGCTACATTCACACCAAAACTTAACAGGCATTCCATCTAAATGGTTCCAAAAACAACTGATATTAAGTAAGCACATATGCGTTAAAGCGACATGCAGAGAACAAATCATGAAAGATTGTTAAAACCCTTTGCTATCCCACTGTTGTTTATATAAAGTTATTTATATTAAGATGAGGTTTTCAGATGATTATTGGCCCAATGGACCGCTGGATATTGAGTTTTATCTGGGAATTGTTTTTTCTTCTATTAACCAATAATAGGGACTGGGACTTCCCAAATTATAGCGCACTTTTTGGGTGGAAAATAGATTCCTTCGTCTGAGATTGATTTCTTCTTATTTTTCGTTACTAATCTTAATCTCGATAAAAAAACGCAACAAACTATAGGCGACATGTTTTCTATTAACTAATTCCATTCACTAACTAATCGTATAGTCTGAATGCCAGAACTCTAAATGTAACTTTAAAAGAAGGCACACTGATACAGAGTAATATTTAATGTTTGTTTTATGGGACAGATATTTGACTTCACCTTAAGGTCAGATGAGATGGAGGAAATACGGAGTTTAGATCGAGACTTTCGCATCTTATGGATTGATTTGTAAGTGAAATACTCAGTACCTAACACCACATATAGGAAATATTACTGTGACTTCCTTTACTAGAATAATCGCTATTTAAATGCTTAGGCATCCAGATTGAGATAAATTACCATGATGTATTTAGAAAGCCATTTGTTTATCAAACCATTTTTCATTTCAATTGAATAAATCGACAGAAGACCTACTGGCCATTCAAGCCTTTGAGTTTATAGCATTGTGGAATAAAAATGTAATTATAATTCGGGTTTGTTTAGATTAGCAAAGTCATTTACATGTGATTTAATGTTTTTGTTTTGTTTTTTTATCTTATATTGGCAGTCTTCGACCAAGTCGTTTCTACCCTTTTCCACAAAATGACACAAACAGTTCTTCAAGATCATTCGGCTTGAATTCGTGGATGGGTAAAAAGTAACTGGTTGTAGGATAGGCCTATGTGACTGTACTGTGTAATCTCCACGAAACCCTCACTGATAATCACTCATATACAGCAGATGGTGCAAATCAGTGATAATTATAATATAAATAACCAGTAAAATGCAATGATAAGTCAACTATTCAAGATGCCATCTATACTCCACACACAGTCTGTGGCAGCTGTTTAAAGTTCTTCACTCCAAGGCTAATATAAAAAAGACGCGTTACTCAAATCAACACAGACAAAGAACCTCCATTTATGGAACCAAGGCCCAGATTACAAATCGTCCCCATTCTATGTACAGATACCTAGGTTGAATTTGAAACAGTTTCGGTTATTGCTAATAGGTATGAAAGGTCTATAGCATGTTGTATTACTTGTGTACAATTTGTTATCTCATTCGACAATACAACCCATAACAATTCCCTAATTAAAAGGTGATGGTCCAGTGGGTTAGAGTGATCGTCCATCAGTCCCACACAGACCTATCATCGAGGCGGCGCAGGTTCCAATCACATTCAAACGAAATATAAATTGAGTGGATCTTTCACTTGGTCGCCGGAAGAGTAGCCAGGTACTCCCCAAAGGTCGGGGTTTCCTCCGGGCAATGAGCCCGGTTCCCCCCCCCCCCACTAAGCCTGGCAACGCCGCCATATAAATGAAATAATCTTAAGTGCAGCGTAAACACCAATCAGTCCTCCCCAATTAAACCTGGCAAGGCCGCCATTTAAGTGAAATAATCTTGATTGAGGCGTAAAGCATCAATCAATCAACCAAATTCTGTCGGCTTTTATTTGACCCACCTCAGTTGGGTATTACATGTTCCTGCGGAAGAAGATGGCTTTTTTGTTATATCAAGAAAAGTTCATCTGGGAATAGTATTGATTCATGACATTTTCTTGGTATATCAATAGATAATCTGTCATACTGGTGTGTCGGAAAGTCCTGTACCTAACTGGTGGAAGGTCAGGTGTTTGTATCCAGACACAGGGCGACTCGTCTTGGCAATACCACTATGTAATAGAAATGAGTATGGCTTTGGTAAAAACACCAAAACCAAACTACCGAGTCAAAATTAGGGGTTAAAAGGCCCTCTGTCCATTTACTCTGGTTGTTTTGTAAACATTTACATACTAATAAAGAGAATTTCTTGTCCAGATGGGTTTTAGTTTATTGTTAATTTCTTCATTAAAGTGACATGAGTTGTCAAAATGTTGATATTTTGACGTAAAAACAGAATGTTGAAATTATCGGCTAGAATGTTGAAATTATCGGCTATTTTTCTCAAAACGATAAAGTATTGTTTTGAACTTACTTTGGCTAAGAATGGAAGTCTACTTTTAGAACACTATTCCGGTTCGCATAGGCCACATACTGTATGGATTTTCCTCATTTCAACGCTAATCATTTAGTTTTTCGATGGCCATCAAAGCCTCTTACTGTCGTGACGATCAGAAATTATGAAAAAAGTGTGAATTTTGGCAGCTCATTCCCCTTTAACTTTATCTCGAAATATAAACTTAGAATGGCATAAGTTGTCTCATTTCAGTGATTTTATGAATTCCAACTGACTTAACAAAAGGACATTTGATGTGAGGGGAATTTTTTTATTATTTTTATCCAAAACACATTCATTGAGCTTACAATAACTGAAGCGTTATTGTCCTGACTACATATGAATAGCTGAAATATTTATTAAAACTGAAGGGTTTTTGCCCATGAGAACAATAGTGAACACTCTTCTGAAAAAGTTTAGACCAATGAATATCATTTTATTTTGACGTTGTTATGTTCGATTGAGATATACCGAATTTGGACCACTATTAAATAAAATCGGTGTAACCCTGAGACTTTCAGTTCTGGCTTATTTCAAGGTTCGACGAAAATATCACTTTTCTTCAAATGGATATTCTTTACTTGGCTTGAAACTGAAAAACAAAACATCAGCGTAAATTTAAAATTGATCAGAAAACATGTATTCAGAATTCTGGGTCCGCCAGCAGCATAATGACGTCACATAAAATAATGAGTTACGTCATTACACTAGCTGTGAGCTAGTTATATATGGAAATGAGTTCAACTGTGGTATTTCCTCATGGTGATTATAAATCATACTTACAAATCCAGCCACAGTATCCTGAAATTTCGGTCCACGTTGATTATTTTATCCATTTCATCATTGGTCAATTGAAAGTCAAAAATCTGTCAAAAAATATAAAATTTATCCCCAGAATTTATCGCGAACTCAATGACACTTACAGACTCTGGAAATTGGCTAAATCGACAACAAAACAATGTAAACAATTTAATTTATCTAAATTCAACATGTTCCAGTATACCATTGGACTCCACATCTACACGGTAAAAAGATTGTAAATCTGCACCAAAAAGAAATGTATTCCATGACAAAGAAATGTACTGTAAATATTTTACCTGTAAATATGATGTTATTATACTGAAATTGGTGTATATTTACAAATTATTTTTATAGTATATGGATCACGTCTCTATGATGCGCCTCATACCAAATCTGCCCATTTGAAGCAGAGATAAATAGCGCTTTGTCACTAACTCAGTCTTTGTATCAAGACTAGTACGCTTTTATGGTTGCCAAGCAATTTGTAGGATACAATAGGGGAAAAGGGTATACTTTGAATGAACTTTTGTTACCTGTGAATTTTCCAGGATCCTTGAAGGAGTATTAGATTTAGGAATAATGGCCACTCCTCTCTGGACTTGAAACCTCAAAGCAATCTACAACATACAGACATTTTGAACCAAAACCCAACATCGTAGTTGGTAATAAAGTTCTGAAGCAGAACGTTTCAGTGAGATGACATCGTGAGTTTGTGGTGCATGATTATCTACTGACTGATTTCCTCCCATCCACATGAAATACAATTGAGTCAATTTGTGCGACTTGAATATCAATAAGTCAAGGAACATTTTTCCTAAACGAAAGAAGCCAGAGGAGTAAACTCACTAAATTGTGCCGCTTGATAGCTTTCCATTGAAGTATTTACTTAATTTAAACGATTGAGGGCGATTTTAGAGATATTATTACATTACGAATGTAAGCGAGAATGGAAGTTTAAATCATCCATGTTGATTTCGGCAGGCTGACTGCGCTGGCCAAGTGTAACTTTATGTAACGTGTCTCTCTTCAGATCGCTCTCTTTTTAAATCCGCTAAATGAAAGGTTAGCTTTGATTTTTAATTTCTCCATTTGAAATACATTATAGGTAAATGCATCCATCGTTGAAATACTATATTAAAGTTAATTTTTACTATTTAACACTGCAAAGTTTTATTCGCTAAGTGGTGAAATGCTGAATATTATGGACATTTGAAAAATAGGACATACCAAGAGCCATATAAAAGCACAAGATTGTCAGACATTAATTTCCAGCTGGTGCGCATAGTTGATAAACTGCATGCACCATCAAAAACAAAACAACCAACCATTAATTTCCAGGGTTGCATTTTGCAGAGGCACCATCGGCGGCACCTCTTCTGATACTGTTAAACTCTTTATAAGTACAGATCCCACTTTTTAACTAGTCTGCACCATGTTGAGTGGATTGAAGTCGATTGGATGCACCCACAATATGGACTTCCACAATACCACGTCAACATAGGGTGCATTTGGAAAGTCTAAGAGTTGCTATCGGAATTGTAAAAAATTATAACTCGAAAGTTATGAACATTACCTACCTAAAACTTTGTCAGGAAAATTCTTTGATAATCTCTTCGTGGGGCTAAACCATCATCTGTGGCTTTGAAATCTTATAGCAAGAAACTTCGCTGTATAAATTCCATCTGTGTTCAAAACGAATGTTCTTACCGGCAAGTTTCAAATCATACTCGCCACTACATCGGTAAGGTCGGTCGGGGAAACTCTGTTGAACGCAGGGGGAATTTGTAGTTGACGTTGTATAAGGCCAAAAAAGATGGTTTAGCTACACGAAGGGATTATCAAAGAATTTTCCTGACACAGTAGTAAGTGGGTAATGTTTATAAATTCCGAGAGCAACTCTTAGATTTTTTCAAAAGTACCCTATTCTGACATGGTATTGAAGAAGCGTATCAGAATAAGTTCAATCCACTCAACATATTGCAGACTAGTGCTTTACCACATATTCATGATCAACTTCTATCGCCCTGTGGGGTTTCTTTCCTTTTATGTCGATATCTAATCGGTGAATTATCAACGATGATATACTTACTTTAGTGGAAGTCCCTTGGTGTAGGTCGAATACATAACATTGAGAATTAGTCCCTAACTCTGGGATGTTAATTCGAGATTATTACAAACCGTTCTTTGGACTTCTATGTTACATTTTTAAGAAAGTTCCCTTCCAAAACCGCGTAAATAAGCATTACCTGCTGTGGTGTTTTTCCATATTTAGATGCAATCTCTGATAAAACTGGGTCCGTGGCAACGTATGGGGCGCCTGGTTTGTTTCTAGAACAGACAAAATATGCAAGGATATTTTAGTAAAAATGTCAGATACTAGTATTCGGCTTATTTCTAGAATAGAAGAGAGAAATTTTGATTGAATTGACTGTATTAATAAGTAGATAAAACTTGAAAGCGGAAATTTAATCAGCAGTTTTGTTAACGGATTTATGAAAGTAATAATTTCAAACGTAAAAACAAGATCTCTCTTTTTTTTTTAAATGAAAAAAAATCGTAATTATTTCCCCCGTTAAAGGGGCATGAGCTGCCAAAATGTTGATATTTTGACGTTGAAACAGAATGTTGAAATTATAGGCTATTTTTCACAAGGCGTATGATTCAAAAGCTTTTTAGTGCTTCAAGTCTCGAGAATGTACGATAAAGTATTGTTTTGAACTAACTTTGGATTAGAATGAATGAATGGTCGTCCCGGTTATTTAAATTTTGTTTACGTTTCGAACACTATTCCGGTTCGTATAGACCACATACTGTATGGATTTTCCTCATTCCAACGCCAATCATTTAGTTTTTCGATGGCCTTCAAAGCCTCTTACTGTCATGTCGATTAGAAATTATGAAAGACGTGTGAATTTCGGCAGCTCATGCCACTTAAAAGTAAAAATAGGATTTTAAAATGTGTGATTGATTGGATAATTTAACCATTACTACAACAAATGCATAATAAGCAGGTTGTGTGTAGATGAAATGAAAAACAATACTAAAATTGACGTACAGAAATTTTCGACTAGGTTTTCCAAGGGGGGAATAAGCAGTGACAGAAATGCCATTATCTTGACATAGTTTAATAAGGCTGTTGTTGTTGAAAAATGGGTTACTTTCTATCTGTAAACAAAAGATAACAAAGTTCATAAAAAAACTTGGAAAAGCAAATTATCTTTTGATACATGGAATCCAAATGCACAGTTAAACGACAAAAGTTGCTAGGCCTATTGGTTATATAAGAACGACTCCCATCTCCAGAGAATCGACGAGCAATCCTGTCTTGTTTTAACTTTTGAATTTTCATATATGGTCCAAACGACAGCTCCATATAAAGACTGATTGTTCGGGCTACTAAAGAGCACTATTTCCACAAAGTATTTGACATCAATGGTCTAAAAGAAGTGGTATCTCTTCGATGAGTTTCTAAGATCGTAAGTGTAAAATCCAGTAGTTCCTCTGATTAGTTTAACGTAGTACACACGTAGTGTTATTCCGAAAAACGAAAACTTCATATTGACTCAATATTTCGACTTTTATTCGGTCATCATCAGAATGTACCTCACTCGGAATAACACTACTTGTGTAAGTGTAAAACTAACAGAACATTGATAGATTCAGGTACCAAAACATCTCGTCAGCGTTCTTTGGTATACAAAAAGGGATTTACCTGAATATTCATAGGTTTGACTTTACAATTATCCAATAATCTCTGTATTTGTTTCTCGTTAAAGTTTGATATGCCAATCGCTTTAGTTAGTCCTGCTTCCATTACATCTTCCATACCCTATAGAAATAATACAAAGGGTTTAAGATAAATAAAAATCAATTTGAAAGAATTTCGGGAAATGGAACGGCTATAACACTTTGTGCCGCGTCATGGCAGCCTAATTTTTTTAATTAAAAATTTTCTTTATAATCAAATATTTGAATAGCTAATCCATGTGGGTATTCTCTCTTGAAAATGATGTTCCATATAGTCATAAACTATTTGTAGTGGAAGAATTTTCTATGTAAGACCACGATAAAAGAAAGGTTATCGCGAATTCATCTGAGAAGGACTTCCCAAGTATAACCACATAAACTCAATTTGTATTCAGAATGGTTTTAGCCCATAACACTGGAATCGTATGACAGTTGATTGCCTGCAGATACCCCCACATACATGTGTATCTAGCACAATAAGACAAAAAGATTTTCCCAGTGCCTGTGTTTTTAGTGTTCATAAATAGGACATATATTCTAAATGATTTTTACCTTCCATGTTTCCAGGTAATCGATGTTATCGTCAAAGATCAAATCACCTTTATCATCTCTTGGAAACAAAGTTTCCTGTGTTGACTAAAACACAATAAAATCATGCACACATTTTGTGAGTAGCCTACCGTCAATTTAAAGCCTATTTCTCAGTGCCTGATTTAGGTATAAACAACTACATCATTCTCCCAGTTACATGTAATTGTCACAAGTTTGACATCTGTTTTTGTAATCTCCAATGTAGAACAATTACACACAACATATGACCTCTAATGCCAAATTCAGTCGACAAACTTTTGGCTTCTAGATGTCCAAATAATTAAACAAATAGTTATTACAATTAAGCTTGAAACTGCACGATTGTTATATAGGTTATTGGTCATATATAACGGAAGGAAAGCTCCAAACTACTAAAGATTTAATGGATTAAAGAGTCTTCCCTCTGAAGACTTTTCTTTGTAATACAATCATATAGATTTGTCATACCTTTAAAGAAACTGGCCAATGTACCAGAAACAGGTCTACGTAATCAATCCCAAGTACAGACAGACTTTTCTTCAATGAGGGGACAACATCTTCCCGTCTATGCGCTGTACTCCATAACTGTACAACAGTAATATTGTATTTGACATTTAGGATGGATACAACCGTACTGATGATAAATCGGGATTTAACAGTAACAACCATTCAACTCATCATTCAGAAGCTTATCCATTGAAGAAATCTGCGTAAATCATATATGCCGGTCAAATATATATAACAAACGTCATTATAAGAATCATTATTGGAGAGCAGAATAAAACCTGACAATTAAACACTGTATGTGGCAGTTAACAGATGGAGGTCTCGGGTTCTAGGTTTCCAATACTCAAATATAACTAAGAAGTCTGGTTATTTTTGTCACCAGCCAAATAAACATGGTAGGTGGCCAATTACCTTTGTTGTTATGAATAAATCTTGCCGAGTTATCTTTCCTTCCTTGAGCTTCGCCCGAACACCTTCTCCTACTCCTGGTTCTGTGTTATAAACCTGGGCAGTGTCTATCAGACGATATCCGGTGTCTATTGCACACTTCACGGACGATGTCACTGTGGCCTGGTCACACTAATTAATGGACAAGATATTTAAATTACAGGGATAAAATACCTTTCTTCTTATGTCTTTTATTTTCGTATTCAAAGTTCTACACATGATTATGGTAATGTATAATTCCGTATAAATCTCACTCAAAACGAGATTCTTTTCCCATTGTAAAATGAATATAAGCCACTTAAAGGGTTGATATTTCAATCACCCACAACAACCTTTTGTGCAAAATAAAAACAAGTCAATTTTCTTTACTGGTGTAGAACTTAAGTATATATGGAATTGCCCGGATATTGTCGCTTTGTGGCAGCCTTAAAGTAGTCTTGAAATTGAGCTCGGAAAATGTACGACTCTCGGAGAACAACTACAACGAGGTTTTGTCACAATTAACAGGAGATACGTTTTAAATTTGTATAAACTATAAGACAGAAGAATTCTAACTTCACTACCAGTTAATGAAGGATGTAGAATCCAAGACTTTATTTTAAAAACTTCACATGGACTAGAGGAAATGAGGAAGCATGTCGGGGATTTGGGGAATCCTTCGAAAAACAGCGAGGGTATCGCTCAAAAATAGGTCTACTTTGGCCGTAGAGTTTGGTTGATTGATTGATTGTTTGGTGTTTTACGCCGCGCTCAAGATTATTTCACTTATATGGCGGCGTTGCCAGTTTTATTGTGGAGCAAACCGGGCTCTGTGCCCGGAGGAAACCCACGACCTTCCGCTGGTAACTGGCAACCATCCCACATAGGTCGTTCGAGTGAAAACCCAGTCAGAAAATTTTCCAATTTTTGGACTGAGTGGGATTCGAACCGCGACCTATTGGTGGAAGGCTGTTTGGATTGAGCGTCCAACGCTCTACCTACTGAGCCACGGAGCCCCCCCCCCCCCCCCCCCCCCCCCCCGTATAGTTTGGATAGTCCCAACTAGCATTGAAGCTGTTTTACGGGATAATTGGTACAACAAGATGACGCAAAACGATCTAAATGATGTCAGTATTAAGGTAATATTCCTTACTCAGGAAGGAAATACAATCGCGGGTAATGTTCATGTTTGACTCTGAAGCTCAGAACCGTCCCAGAGAATAGTCTGTGGATAAAACCTTGACAGAGAAGTAAGGTTTTTCTGATCAGATAAGGTGTCATGACAACAAACGCTGCCTTGCTTTAATCAGTCAAACATTTATAATATAATACCCTCTCCAATCTACCTACCAAATGTTTTGGGGCCATACAACAGCTTTAAGATATTAACCATTGAATTATATACTTGGAATGGCCGCGCTTCATTGGCCGGTTTGGAATGGTCTAAAAAGCGCCGCCATTGCTACACGATGGGCTCGTGCATGACCGATCTGGATCGAAAACGCCCAAACTCTTCGTAAAATGCTAGAATGGAACTAGAGTGGAACTAGAATGTCACGTGACCTCCGCTCCACGTATATAGTTCATTGGTTTAAGCATAGTTCTATGGTTTAAGCTATCTTACTTAGTCCTTAGTCACCAAAGAATCAGCCATCTTGGTCTGTCCATGATTCATTGATTGTTTGGTGTTTTACGCCGCGCTCAAGATTATGGCGGCGTTGCCAGTTGTATTGTGGGAGGAAACCAGGCTCTACGCCCGGAGGAAACCCACGACCTTCCGGTGGTAACTGGCAACCATCCCAGTCCAGATTGAATTCACATTTAGTTTCAGTGTCCAGGAATTCAAGTCTCAATACTTATACAATTGATAACACCCCTCCAACTTAGAACTCGTACACATATAGCATAGGCCTATATTTATAACGGCAAGGCCATTCACTGCAGATTTATGTAGGTTATAATTATTAGTTCAAATAAAGAAAACCCTCACTCACTTCATAGGCGCCTTGGAAAGTACCGAATCCAAGAAGGGGCATCTCTGTACCGTTGGGTAGACGGATGGATGACATCGTGACTTTAGTGGCAAAACAGAGCAGAGACGTATACTTTTGTAAACTTTAAGTCGTAAAACCTCTGTTTAAGATATACACCTAGACATTTTCTCGATAACACAGAGCCATGTGAAGGCAAATGAAATTAGTTCAAGTTGATAGTACAGCCCTGATATAGGTCGTTTAAGGATAGGGATTGTTCGTAAACTTTCAAAAACCTCCCAGTTTGACATGGATTTAAAGCATAACATTAACCGTGACTTTATACATAGGGGGTGCTCATCGTTATATTAGTACATGACGATAATCAAAACCAAAGCACGTCTACTTCAAACTACATTCATATGTAAATTGTTTGATGAAGTTGTGCTGTTCATATGAGCTAGGGCCAGGATTTATTTTTTGTAAACCGGCAAAGCTTATTGAAAGCTTATTTTGGTTAGACCAAGTAAATTTCATAGAATCAATGTTTTAGTACCGTAAACTGGGGTAACTTTGAACAGCGGTGTATCTTTGAACAGTCAAAGATGAAAATCTAAATTTTCGCTATTTGCCGGTAACAAATACTACGAAAAGTGGTAATAATTATGCTTTTAGCTTTTTCACCATTGATAACAAATACTACAAAAAGTGGTAATAATTATGTTTTTAGATTTTCATCTTTGACTGTTCAAAGATACCCCGCTGTTCTTAGTTACCCCAGTTTACGGTACTATACATATATGACATTTTCTTGGCATATCCAAAACCCTCATACATCATACATGAAAAGTTTTCTTTCATGGCGAATATGCCTGTTTACAGAAAACACATTTCTGTACCTTAATAGTCTATATGAAGCAAATAAGACGAAGAAAATTTACAATTGTCAAAAAAAAATACACGGTTTTATTTGCTTACATCAGAAGAGAAATGCTGAACGACGAGGGCATGTTTAGTTGGTATGTTGTACATGCAAACATGGAATGTCTCAAATCGGCGAATTCACGATCCCAATTGTTGGAACAAAATATATACATGTAGCCCGAAATATCGGTTCCAGACCGCTTGATATTACATGGCTGGTAACATGGCCGTGTTGGACCGGTAGAAAAATAAGAACATCCAACACTATGAAGAACTATATATTCAACACTCGTCACTCGAAATCTTCCAGCAATATTATGATCAGAAAAGATGTTAAATTAAGTAAATGGGTTGCGCGCTCAGTATTTTGGTCGGACCAATGTTCAGAAGATTCGCCAGTATCCTCTCTCTGTTTGTTAACTCACTGGCTTCATGTCTGCTGATAGGGTTAAGGGCCGGTTTTATACAAACGGGTAATGTCGACTTGGCTTGAAACTAAAAATCACAAAATAAAACAACGATTTACTGAAAGAATGCCACTATTGATTAGTTGTACATTTTGGTTTTTTAATGGACTATTGGCTAGTTATTCGTGTGATTGGCCATTTGATTGGACAATGGTTGATTACGTCTTTTAATGATTGATGGGTTTGTTGGTTTTGGTCATTTGACATTTACATAACACCAAAGATAGTCTGTACTTACTCGTGTACCCATAATACCCTAAAATTTCTATCCAGACCTTCTATCTTAGACATCTCATCTTTCGTCAGTTCAAAATCAAACAACTAAAAGAAAACAAAATTACACTATGTATATATTTTCATAGTGAAATGTGCCGCTTATATATTTAAGAACACTAAAACACACGAAAATCTTCTTGTCTAAAATAACCATGGAGACAGTATATAGTAATAGAAAATGATCATATTTTCAACAATACTGCTGTGCTTTCATCTAAATGATGGCTCAATCAATTAATGGCTTTTTAATTTGAATACTCAAATTATTTTTTTTTCAAAGTCAATTGATAATTCAAATCTGGCTATGGTCCAACATCTTTTAAAGAAAGGATATCTGTCCACAAGACTGATTATTTTTCAAGGAGATTCTGATTGAAGAAGCCCCTGATTCTTGCCATCCGTGATTCGCGCCATCCTGTTGTATGGTTAAAATCCTAGTTTACAGATGCGGAACCAGCAAATTGTGTTCTTGAGCATACACTAAAACAATTTATACACTACTTTTCGGTTATTATTTTACCTGTGAGTTTTGAAGTATTCTTGACGGAGTGTTAGACTTCGGTATGATCGCCAGACCTCTTTGGATTTGAAACCGTAATGCAATCTTTGAAGAAAAATAAACAGCGAATAAAGGTTTAGAATTCGTTTCAATAAAAATATTTTTGTTTTAATTTTAAGGAGTGTGTGCTTTTGAAAATACCTGTTCTGGGCTTTTGGAGTATTTCGATGCCATTTCTAATAAAACTGGGTCCTTGGCAATGTACGGGTCACCGGGACCATTTCTGTTATGAAAAACGAAAAAATCAACACTTGTGAGCTCAGTTAAAGCGGAGTAATTTTTCCCTTCCGACGGAACCAAATCTATCTTTTGTTCAAATTGTTTCGTTAATGGCCAGTCATTGAAGCCCATAATTTCCTTTAAATGAAACCGTCTTAATAGAAGTTCATCTGTGAGCGCTCATCTAAAAAAACTAACAGCTTGTATGCTCCTAAGTTCTAACATAGCAAAATTTCTCGTCTATATTGGTGAAAGAAAAATTCACGATATGCAGCTTTTCTAGAAAGGCCAATAAACTTACTGATATGTTCGATGAGGTTTCCCCAGAGGAGCGAACCCAGTAACTGGTATACCGTGACCTTGACATAGTTTGATGAGGTTGTTGTTGTTGAAGTATGGATTGCTTTCGATCTACAAAATGGAGTCAAATTGTGCGTTGAATCAACTTTCTTCATTGTAAACCAGGAACTCTAAACATTTCGCAAAAGAGGAATCAGAAAGCAGTTATTTGCATTTGTTCAGTTCTGACAGCAAGCTTCATGTTCATACAAATGTGGTAATGTCAAGAAGTATTAGAATAGCTTATTCGGATGTACATATCATTCCATTTACAATTTGAAAGCAAAATGTAGCATTCTCACCACAGTAACTTGCCATTAAATGGGTCTATAGACGGTCTAAGTTTATGTACATATATGCAATGTAACCGGAATGACAGGATGCTTCATGCTTTCCATTGTTAACCTTGGCCAGGGTAAATATATACACAAAACTGTTGCATTCATTTGTACCTGAATATTCATAGGTTTAATTTTACAGTTCTGTAAAAGTCTCTCCACTTGGACTTCATTGAAGTTTGAAATTCCAATGGCTCGTGTAAGTCCGGCCGCTAGCACGTCTTCCATTCCCTGTTAATATAATGAATAACGCACTATGATTTTAAAAAAGGATGTTTGTCCCCTCTCGATGATACCATCCACCAGTTTAAACCCAATATTTTGAGTCACTATGATTTAATCGTGGAGTTAATGTTTCTCTATTGACACACCAACAATAACCAATAATAAATTTATATTAAAAAAATGTGAGTATCACATGATATCGCTACAAAATATAATTTCAAGTAATTATACTGGAGGCTCAAACAATAAGTAATAACATGTATACGTTCGCCTGTAGATTTAATGGGTATTTAATGGAAAAGTGTCGTTGATTTGATCATTTGTGAAGCTTCCAGGGAGGTAACGATGAGAAGAATGTAGAATAGTGATGAGCCATATTGTGGGAGTTTTGTGGGAGAAGGATATGTTATGTTTACCCACCTGCCAGGTCTCCAGGTAATCAACGTCATCCTCAAAAATAAGCTCGCCATTTTCGTTTTTGGGGAACAGTTCTTTCGTAGTTGACTTAAAGGACAAAGACCAGCTATTATAGGGTAATTGTACATGTGATAAAGGTGAAACTCCATTGAATGAAATAGAGAATGATAGTTATATAACCCCTCGAAAAGTTTTCTTTTTGCGTAGTTCTGACTGGAGTCACTTCAAAACTGTATGTACAGGATAATATGATATAAGGACGCATTTTACACCCCTTGAGAAGACGTTAAACAGTTCAGATGGTTATCCAACCAGACCTTTTGTAAGGGTTCTACAGCTGTGAACGTCAGTTGTCATCGGATTCGATGGGCATCGGTGGTCCAATGGGTTAGAGTGATCGTCTCTCAGTCCCACACAGGTCTTCAATCGATGCGGCGCGGGTTCGAAGAACACTCAGGCCAAATAAAAAAAATTCACTGGGTCGCGTATGTGAAAGAGTTGCCAGGTGCTCGCCGAAGGAATGGGCCCGGTTTCCTCCCCCACTAAACTTGCCAACGCCGCCATATAAGGGAAATAATCTTGAGTGCGGCGTCAATCAATCAACCAAGCATCTGATTCGATCATATATAAACCACCAATTTGACTACCGGGAGAAAGACAAATAGTTACCTTGAGTGCTACTGGCCAATGGATTAAAAACAAATCCACGTAATCCATACCAAGGGCCGATAGACTTGTCTTCAGAGACGGGACAACGTCTTCTCGTTTGTGGGCAGTACTCCATAACTGTGTAGGAAAATGATATAACCTATCCACGCTATTCACAAAATTGAAGAGAATAGGATCGACGGTCGTCAGTTTTGGCAACTAGTTTGCAATGTTTTTAAACAAGCTCCTGAACATTGCAGATCCTCCGATTTTTTAATTTAAATTGAGAGTCCTTGACAAATCCCTCCGATATCCAGTTATAAGCCTATACGAATGGATGGCCCAAACATCATATATATAATACAAGCACGGTTAAAATATATGTCATTATAATTTATTTATGCGAATACTTTAATATTTGCAGCTATATGATATGTTTTTGGTACAGGCATTGTTCCCAATAGGGTTACTGAATTATATTTACCCGAATATAAATAATGGAATTTATAGCATATCTCCTGTCATGTTCAAACAAAAGATCATTTTTTTAAAATGTGATACTTTCTAGGTTTATGAGGATGTGGGAACCGAACTTTTTCGTTTTGTCAATTTCACCTTTGTCGTTATGAACATATCCTCTCGAGTTATCTTTCCTTCGTTGATCTTCTCCTTCACCGCCAGGCCCACTCCGGCTTCTGTATTGTACAACTGTGCGGTATCAATAAGTCGATATCCAGCATCAATCGCTGACTTTACGGCTGGTATCAGCGCATCGTCGTTACCCTTTAATAGAAACAGAAAGTATACCTTGCGCTTACAAATTTCTTATTTCATTTTGATTGATTGAGTGATTGAGTAATTGATTGGTTGATTGATTGATTGAGTGATTGAGTGATCGAGTGATTGATTGATTGATTGATTGGAGTTTAACGCTGCGCTCAAGATTATTTCACTTATATGGCGGCGAAAAGACGGTAAATCATATATGTTTGACATCAAAAATACATTGAAACTGAAAATGACAGAAACAAAAATCAGTAAAAACTGATAAAACAAAAGTGTCAATCAGTTTTGGAGCCTGAACACAGGATATAGGCCTATCACATTTAATCCAAAACAGCAACAACATATGTAGGTCCAATAGAAAAACAAACAATTTATATAAACAGCTATTTTTCAGTTATACAAAATAAAATAAATATATTATATAGTTCTCATAGAGTAATTAAAACAAGATATAGGTCTATACCATAATTAAAAATTTGACCCAGGTTAGTCGCCTTGTACTATCAAACTTGCCTGGGAACTGTGAGCCAATATATAATTCTGATAGAGTAATTAAAATAGAATATAGGTTCATACCATAGTTAAAAATTTGACCCAGGTTAGTCGCCTTTTAATATCAAGCTTGCCTGGTAGCTGTGAGCCATTTCTTATCCTCCGAAACTCGGTCACATGGAGGCCCATATTCTCAAGCCAAGTTAAAATCCCCATGGCCCCTTTCGGAATGGGAACATGTAGGTTTTGACTTGGCTAGAGAAGATGATGGAGGCCCAAGGATTAGTCGCCTCTTATGGTCAAGCACCTTGTGAAAGCTGTGGATCTATTATTATCTCCCCGGAACCCACACTGAGGCTATTCATGTTGAAGAATTTTGATGAATCTCAGAATAATAATAAAAAACTTTGTGCGGGATCTAAGTCGGATTATATTAAATTGAGAGGGTCAGCCGCAGTTGGAATGGAATCCAACGCATTGTAGGCCTATACAGTTTTTATTGAAAAAACTTACCTCAAAAGAACCTTGAAACGTTCCCAGACCAAGAACAGGCATCTGAAGTCCCCCTGTGAGAGGAATAAAGCTACCCTTGGATAACATAGTCCACATTAAATCAGCTACAAACTCAAATGAAATTAACCTTAATAAACTTTACAGCAGAAACTTTTATTTTGTTTGAATGCAAAGAACAAATGCACCCGCCTGTGAAAAGTAGGTCATGCATTTATTGTGATCTATATTTAACATTTAGTATATGACTGTACATGATAAGGTGTTCATCGGTCAGTTGTACTTACTTTTGTTTGAACAAAGGGGTTTTATTTTTGTTTTTAGCCGCTCAGTAGGCTATTCTGATTCTTCCATGGTATTGGTATATCAGGGTAAATTAAAGTGGCATGAGCTGCCAAAATGTTGATATTTTGACGTTCAAACAGAATGTTGAAATTATTGGCTATTTTTCTCAAGGCGTATAATTCAGAGGCTTTTTATCGCTTCTAGTCTCGAAAATGTACGATAAAGTATTGTTTTGAACTAACTTTGGCTTAGAATGAATGAACGGTCGTCCCGGTTATTTAAATTTTGTTTACTTTTCGAAAACGTTTTCGGTTTGTACAGGCCACATACTGTATGGATTTTTCTCATTCCAACGCCCATCATTTAGTTTTTCGATGGCCTTCAAAGCCTCTTACTGTCGTGACGATCAGAAATTATTTTTAAAATGTGAATTTTGGCAGCTCATGCCACTTTAAGGGAGCATGAGCTGCCAAATTTTTTTTTCTCCATAGATTCTGGTTGTTACGACAAAAAGATGCCTTTATAGTCATTGGAAAACTAAATGATTGGGATTAGGAATGCCAAAACAGTCTATGTGTAATCTAAAGTTAGAAGTCCAATGTCCAGATATGACCTCTAGGAACAAAAGTGGTCATTTTATTCCCACTGTAATGTGGTTGAAGAGTTCACCACGGAGATCAACTGATCCGGTGACTTTTTTGATTCAACAAAACCACAGCATAATAAAAAATTCAGACTGGCGTTTTCTCCCATTTACCAGCTATTGTATTCTTCTCGTACACGTAACTAGAAATATCGTTAATTACATCCAGTATTTCAGACACTAATACCAATTGCAAGTATATATTTACGCATGCCTTGATGTGAGAATTGTTATATTTTTCTGATAGCTTTTAGATATGTTTCCAAGACAAGTAGCACTAAAAGGTAAACTTTGACTCACCAATGGCTGATTTGCCGCAGTGTTAGACTTCATAGTTTCCAGATTTTAGATTCTACCTATAGTCTACAGACAAAAGATTTTAACATTTCTCCAGCTCAGACAGCTGGACGTATTTCCCAAACTAATGAATCAATTCAATCAATCTATAGTTTTATTTCAAAATTTAAACTGATTTGAAAATGGCTACCTGTTTCCGTTTTTGTTAAACATCTGAAGAAAACAAATGAACAACAACCAATAATTTCTGGGCTCGATACAATTATTTTAATAGAATATATTATGAAACAAATAAACCGTGTCTATGTGTCTCTAACAACTTTGCGCACAATGACAAAATTTACAAATACGTTAGACTAAACACTAAAAATGTACCTTGACTTAAAAAAAGCCATGAATTTAATGAAATTCATAGAGTTCATTTGTTCATTAAAAAAAATTGTATTAGAAATAAGAATCTATAAGAATAAATTAGTGCCACCCGCTTTTTGTAATGTAAATTTAAAAAACATGAATCTTCAAACATCGGCTCCTCGTCTCCGCTAATAATCGGAATTCCTGTTTAACAGCTTTTTGTTTCCAAATGATATATTGCGAATGTCCAGGCATATATCACCGTGTTTATAGCTCGGTTTCCAAATGATATATTGAGAATGTCCAGGCATGTATCACCGTGTTTATATCTTGGTTTCCCGGTGATATATTGAGAACGTCCAGGCACATATCACGGTGTTTATATCTTGGTTTCCCGGTGATATATTGAGAATGTCCAGGCACAAATCACTGTGTTTATATCTTGGTTTCCAGATGCCATATATTGAGAATGTCCAGGCACATATCACGGTGTTTATATCTTGGTTTGCAGATGCTATATATTGAGAATGTCCATGCATATATCACTGTGTTTATATCTTGGTTTCCCGATGCCATATTTACAATGTCGAGGCATATATCACCGTGTTGATATCTTGGTGTCCCGATGATATATTGAGAATGTCCCGGCATATATCACCGTGTTGATATCTTGGTTTCCCCGATGATATATTGAGAATGTCCAGGCCTATATCACCATGTTTCTATCTTGGTTTTCCCGATGATATATTGAGAATGTCCAGGTATATAGCACCATGTTTATATCTTGGTGTCCCGATGATATATTGAGAATGTCCAGGCATATAGCACCATGTTTATATCTTGGTTTCCCGGTGATATATTGAGAATGTCCTGGCATGTATCACCGTGTTTATATCTTGGTGTCCCGATGATATATTGAGAATGTCCAGGCATGTATCACCATGTTTATATCTTGGTGTCCCGATGATATATTGAGAATGTCCAGGTATATAGCACCATGTTTATATCTTGGTTTCCCGGTGATATATTGAGAATGTCCAGGCATATAGCACCATGTTGATATCTTGGTTTCCCGATGTCATATTTACAATGTCCAGCAATTTTAGCAGCAGCACGTGATAGAGATGTGAAGAGAGATAGTTCTGCATTACAGATATTTTCTGTCTTTAAAGGTCTGTTTTAAAACGTTCAGTAGAATACAATTAAAATATTAATAATTCATAAATAACACCAGTAATTTAACACACTTTCTGTCGAGTGTAATGACTATTTGCAGCAAATTAAATATTTGCCAGCTTGCCTCATTCTGATCAACTTTCTCTTCATATACTGTGAAAGGCGATATTTCCACCTGGAGATTGCTGCGCCTCGTCTCCCTTGAACCCCAACTGTACATAAACTCTCTTCCTCTTCGGATGTTGATTCTGATGCTGAAAGTAAATACAAATAGATATGTTATGTTATGGTACTCATGAGTGTTAATTGTATCCTGCTACATTCTGAAAGCTAGTTAATGTAAATATTGATTTTAGATCGCTCAAAAACATATATCTCGCATGTCGTCATTTTTCAGTCTTGCCAAACTCATGGAAAATATTTTTGGTGAAAAAAAAACTGATGGGAATCAAAAACGCCTCCCTAGTCCGGGTTTCTGACTCCAAAATTACTATTTTTTTCATACTGACGGTCGTATTTTGGAGTCAGGGATCATTGCAATCAAAAAGTCGGAGTTGGCTGCACGCTTCTGATCAGGCAGTTTGCGGTCAGATTTAGATAGTAAATAACAACATAACTAACTCAAATAGTGTCAGCACGACATTAATTAATAATTTAGCCTTTTGTAAAGTGAATTTAACGTTTAAAAACTGAAAAACCGCTAAATAGTATTACGTCATCAATGGCGGAGAGTTTGAGACTGGAGAAGGCAGAAGGGAATTCAGGGGAAGAATATTTACTGGCCGATCCTGCTCGTCCATATCACACACTGGTAGGTAGCGAAATTATCAATGAACGTTTAGGCACGATCTGAGTTGGTTATATTGCCATTTCTTTGTCCAAATCGGACCACATACTGCCCGCTTCTGAGCGGGCAGCCAACTCCGGCTTTTTGATTTCAGTGAACCCTGACTCCAAAATACGGCCGTCAGTATAAAAAAATAGTAATTTTGGAGTCAGAAGCCCGGACTAACGCCTCCCATGCTACATGAAGGCAGAATGTTTTTCTCTTTCTTCTTCTGTAAAAAAATATATTGAATGATTGGCCCATAACTATCCTTTTACCTGTCTCTCGTTGGTTCCCAGTTTCACAGGTATCTTTGTCAGGATCGGCTTGTGCTTCTTCTTGTTCGAATCCAGGTGCTGCTTTTACCTGGATAAATGTCAACCCCTCTGGTGACGTCATACGGGTATCTTCATTGGGTTTAGTCACGGTGTCCGGGTCAGTGGGAATATCAATGTCATATAGAATTGCGGTTTCCAAATCATAAAGCTCGTTTTCCCCCATCTTGACAGAAGAAGGTTTCTTTTTCCCAGCAAATCTTTGTCCTAGTAATCCGATGTTCTCCTCTTTGCATTCCTCATCTGTCATAGTTTTCAGAATGCCGATGTTTCTCTGGGCCTCAATAGGTGGACAGGCTGTACTCTTCATGTTACGTTCCCGTTGGGACACATATATACAGTTGATTCTGTCCTCGCCAAAGTTTACCTGAGAGACCGTGGAGTTATTTTGTGATCTGACACCTTTTATACATGCAAAATCTGGTCGGATTTCTGGGTAGAACGGCTGGTCCACGGCCAGAAACCCATATTCTGTACTGGATGAAGTTGACGGTCTTGGCGATGGCGATTGTGGGGGCGTGGTTTCATATGACAGGAATGACATGGGTGAGACTGACGGCACTGGTGCTGACTGGGAAGGGGTTTTCTGGGAAGAGATGGACGAAATTGAGGAATCGCCGAAATCATCCGTCTTACACGGTCTGAAATTCTTAACTGTTTCTTCTTTTTCATCACTTGATGAACTAGAGTTATACTTCATATTGCTATCCATTCTGAAAAATGAAAAAGGTAGACGATGCCATACCATAAAGGAAATAAACTTAAAGAAAGGGTTTCAGTATTATTTGCTGAACAACCAAGCGTCGCTTTGATAACACTCAGGGAATATAATGTCGAGGATCAGTCTCTGATATATTCTGAAATTGTCTGGATGTTTACGGTTAAGATGCAATCCCGGGGGATAGCTAGCGTAAATATAAATGTAAAGGAATACTCTGATAGTAGACTTATAATGTGAAACACCACTTCGGACAGAGTATGGTGGGAGAGTCTCTAATGACATAGATAGGCAACGACACATTTCCCATGTAATATTAATTACTGACGGACCTTTTGCAATGTATGAAAACACAAACACATTCCCTTACCTAATTGGGGGCCTTTTGCATCGCACCCTACTAGTCATTTTGTACTGTTCAAGCTGAACGAGTTGTCCGTGGAAAAAGATAGCTTCTCTTAGCTGTCTCCCTTGGGAACAATCAAACGGGCCGTTTATGACGTGACAAGGAATGAATTATATACACAAGGTTAATATGACGTCATGCCAATTAATTGTAACGTAGCAAAATAGACCCTTTCGGCTTAGAACGACGTCTTTATGACGTTGTTCGAATTGTAGGACATTGACGTCATCTCTCTGTTGTGGTCGCTGTGACACGCCTCTTTTGTATTACGTCATAGACGAAATGAACACGATCCTGACGTCGGATTGGTCCAAAAACTCAATTAAACGTAATTTTGCCGTACAACGGGGCTTCTGCACAAGCGTCAATCGAAGGGGTCTATTAAGCATATAACATCATGATGCCAACCATGATGCCAACATGATTGTTCGCTATATTTCTCAAGAAGTACAAATTGGGATCTTTACGTTGATACTTGTCAATTCAACGTTATTACACCCAGACCATATATATAGAGGCCAGCCATTGCTTATAAAAAGAACAAGTGTTAGAAAGATATACTGGTTCGGGCTAAACTCCCTTGTCTGTCTTCTAACTAGGTCTTCTGGGGGAACCAAAACTTTCCCTTTCTTTTCCCATGATCCTCTATAGGGTTCAATCTCAGTCTATCAATATTCTTGCCATAGCTGAAGACGCGTACGCATAGTCAATGTATTACCAAATGTTCCAGAAAATTCTACTGACTAAGGCAGTATAGCTAAATTTTGACGCCATGGGCAGCGGCCACATTCTCGCATATCCCCCCCCCCCCCCTCCCGGCGCCCTCAATTCTTCCCATACGGTACGCCCCAGGGTCCGCCTGAGCATGGTCAAAGGTGTGCGACATAACACTTAAGTTTTATTCTTAAGGCGCAGAACTTCGATTTTGAGGCTTAGTACAAGCTCTAAGAGTCGCATATGTCTGGTAAGCTTGTGTAACGCGGTTAAACTTTTGCGCTTCTTTTATTATTTGTTTGTATCAAGTGCCGATAACTCTAATGCATCTTTTTAGGGACACACAAATTGTTCCCCTTTGACTATTTTCCGAACTTGAATTCGGCGCGTTATGACGTCATCGCTTTGTTCGGGTGATCTGACAACCTTGACCCGTCTATGTCAAATTCGGAGAATAAATCCATTTGTATATGTATTTTCAGGTAAGATGCAAATATGATTTTTGTTCAGATGATTCTTAAGTACTTCATCCATAATCGGACGGAGTGCCGAATGTTATTTCCTGCAAGTTTTATTATTATGTAACGTTTAGTGCAGACCATATGAGCAGACAGCTCGTCGCCATTTTGTCAAAAGTTTTATCGTTAACGTAAGATGAACCTAAGTTTGTATTTTTCAAGTTTAATGCCGTTCACACGGATATGAATATCCCTAATCAGATTTAGCATACTAGTGACCTAGTTAGACGATTGTAACGCTTAGCGGAGTGTTTTATACTAATTAATATAGGAATTTTTCGATAGAATCTAAGGGTTCTGTAAACTATAGTCTGTTTCACTCATTGATGTCGTCATTGCAAACAGTGTCGAAAAGTGTCATCCTTGGGAAACCAGCATAATTTAAAGTTGACAGCTAAATGATAAATATAAACAACTAGTTTATAGGTCAGTTATGATCCCTTTAGAGAATTTATCATTTAATTTGGCCTTTAAGTACAACTTAAGACTATTTTTAGCTAAGCTCAGTATGTAGCTGTACCTTAATAGGCAAATGATATGTCGACATAGCAACAACTTATCCACAGTATGATTAAGTTTTCTATATTTATCTAAGACTACAGTTAGCCTAGGGTGTTACTTAAACAATACTAATAGCATTAGCAGACTAATGCAGATAAGTGTATAGTTAAACTTTCATAGTTGAATTGATTTGGCATTAGTCGTACATTATTCTTAATGACTGTCTAAGGGATATTTAGCTGGAGTCGGATAATGGCTTAACATGTCACTCTGAATATTGTTGGGAAATGGTCATTTCTACAGGTTATTGAGTTTTATAAATGTTTCTATGCAAGATAGTGACAAGCTCCAAAATAGGTCAATTAGCACTTTAATGTTTTCAAAGAAGGTCAGTTATATCGAGAAAGTTTAAATTTTGAACACTTTACTGTAATTATGTATTTGATCGCTTTGTTCGGGTGATCTGACAACCTTGACCCGCCTATGTCAAATTCGGAGAATAAATCCATTTGTATATGTATTTTCAGAAACTTGTTTTCATGACTTAAGCAAAGAACATGCCCGAGCCTCAGCCCGAGTCCAGTGTAACAATTTGGTGACCCCGACGTGATTAAGTCCTTCGTCCAATGTGATCCATCTCACCTTCGTTGATCCACTTTATCTTCTTGTGATCCAGCTCAACTTGAATGATCCAAATCCATTTTCAAGACAACATCTGATCCAAGCCTATCTTCAAGACTTCGTATGATCAAAGATTCAAGTTCATCGTCACTTCAAGAGCTAATAATAACTAAATAGGATCAAGTTCGTGATATAGTTTTAGTGAGATTGTGTATTCAAGTTAGTAATATTTAAAGTGATCAAGTGATAACCAGAATCCCCACGATTAAGCTGTTATCAAGTTTATTTCTCAGGACCAAGAATAATAATTGATACCAAGTTTCTGAAGATTCAACAAAAGAACAAAGCCAAAGCAAATGTAAAGTGAGAACAAAGCCAAAGCAAATGTAAAGTGAGAACAAAGCCAAAGCAAATGTAAAGTGAGAACAAAGCCAAAGCAAATGTAAAGTGAGAACAAAGCCAAAGCAAATGTAAAGTGAGAACAAAGCCAAAGCAAATGTAAAGTGAGAACAAAGCCAAAGCAAATGTAAAGTGAGAACAAAGCCAAAGCAAATGTAAAGTGAGAACAAAGCCAAAGCAAATGTAAAGTGAGAACAAAGCCAAAGCAAATGTAAAGTGAGAACAAAGCCCAGAAAGAAAGTAATTTAGAATAAAGCGGAAAGATCAACCAACCAATAAAGAACAACAAAAAGAAGAAAAATTAGAACCCAAGGTTGAAAACTCAAAGTCAAACACAAGAACAATCAAAATGCAATAAAAAAAAATAGAAAAACTCCTTACAACTCCAGTGTTCCCAAACAAAATACTAACTTCCCACATTATCCAGTACCCTGAACATTTTTTATCCAGTGTCTCTCAGCATTAAAGTACCCCCAGGTTCTCTCCCCCCAGTATGAAGAACCTTCAATTTCTATCTAGTTTAAGCTTTTAAAACAATTACCATTGTTCACTTCAACCAGAAATGACAATAATATCCGAATGTTTTCAACCATGCTATAACTTTAGTAACCAGTACAAAAGTAAGGCAGTATAATTGAAAAAAATAACAAAATGGAAGACTTGCAGTGTTTTATATTTAGTGAACTCTACAAACTTTCAGTACGCCAGTTAAATGAAGTTGCAACTTATCTTGAGATTATCCCCCCTGAACCCAACAAGAGAATGAAAGTGATACAGTTGATTAACGAATATCTTGACTCTGAAATAGACAAAAGCGACAATGCAATACCCCTGTTGACTTCAGTTCAAAATAAAGTTATGTCATTGACAGTAACAACATCCACCCAGACTAGGCCGTCCACAAGTTATGTCCCTTCACCTGCAATAAATGCATCCAACCAGTGTTCCAGCCAGTTTCTCCACAGAGACGATGCCTCCACACTGGCGTAAAGAATTTAAAATAACCGGCCAGATTGGTTTGAGTGGACAGAAGGACAAGCTAACCTATTCCAGCCTTGCCAGACAACTAGATCAAGGCATCCATAGGGGATACAAACCCAGTGAAATTCTTGAAGGTGTTGTTCGAGCCCTGCCATCAGGTTCCAGTATTCGGAACTACCTTGAACAGAATGACAGTATTAGTGTGTCTGAACTAAAAGAGACTTTAAAACATCACTGCCAAGACAAGACAGCCTCAGATTATTATGCCGAGTTGTGTCAACTTGCCCAGTTTCCATCTGAAGGGACTCAAAGCTTTCTTATGCGAGCTCTTGACCTCAAACATAAAATAAACACTGCCAGTTCTGAGCCAGGTGCTGAAATATCATACAGCCCCGACTTGATTCAGAGAGTTTTTCTACAAACACTACGATCTGGCATTCAAAACTCTTCAGTTCGAGATGAATTAAAGTCTGTTATGAACAATTCAACTGTCAGTGACCTAGATTTAATCAAAGAATTGGGTCGCATAACAGCCCAAGAAACAGAGAGAAATCATCGCCTTCGTCGCTTTAGATCCAAAGTAAATGAAGTTTCTCTTGAGGAAGGAGAAAGTCTACCCTCCGAACCTAAGCCAACTAAGAGCAAGGCCAATCCCTTAAATACCATCCAAGGAGAAGTACAAACACTACGTACCGAACTAGCGGACCTGACAGCACATCTCAAGGCAGTGGAACTTCATAAGTACAACAATGAACCGCTGGCACCTAGAAAGTATTCACATCAAGCACCCACAGACCTGGAGTCACCGCCATTAAAGAAAGACTTTCAAACACAAAATGGCGCCACAACAAGTCTTCATTCGTCAATTAGAAGAAACCGAGAAATTGAAAAACACTATGGTTGCCCAAACTGCAGATACACCAGCAAGGCAAAATTATGTCAACATTGTTTCACCTGTGGGAGCGACGAGCACTACCGTGCGGGATGTAAACAACGTCGTCATAGATTTACTTCCACACAACGTAATTCGGGAAACGACCCACAGTTGCTGTAGAGGGACGATCAGTAACTGGAAGTAGTAGGTCCCAAAGAACACCATCGACAAAAGACTCTGCCATATTCAGTAATGCCTGTTATGCTCGACCATTGTGTGTAAAACAGGAAAGAAAGATAATCAAGTTAGTTGGTGAGAAATGCATTGTATCCTGTACGCTTGATGATAAGAGAACAGAAGCGTTGTGGGACACGGGATCTCAATGTTGCTTGATTGACTATGGGTGGGTGAAGACTGAGAACAAGAAGTTAAGACCTCTTTCTGAGCTCACTGGTGATCAACTAGATTTGAAGGCGGCTAATGGAACTAGCATCCCTTATTTAGGATGGGTGTCCATGACCTTTTCCCTTCTACCCCACCAAAGTCAAGATACATCACAGATTATTGCCCCGTTTCTAGTGGTTGATGATGAGCAATTTGCCAGACCTATCATTGGGTACAACCTTATCAAAGAATATCTGTTAATAACCCAGGAAATCGATCCATCTTCCAAGCTCTCCGCAAACTCTATCAAGCAAAGTTTTAAAGGTCTAAATAACAGACAAGCCCATATTTTAGTAAACTGCATCCAGTCAGGCACCCAAGACCATCAAGTTGAAGTGAAGACTGGGAAGCGTTTTGTTGTTGTTGCACCTCAAAGTGAAATCCGTATCAAATGTTCCCTACGACCAAGTGATTTTCCAGAGGAAGCTGTATACGTTTTTGAACCCGCTACAAACGTTCCTTTTGGTATAGAGATCGCCAGCATTTTGTTGACTGTAACAGAGTCAGCTAAATACGTGACTATCCCAGTTGTGAATACCACCAAACATCCAATCAAATTACCAAAGAAAATTGTTTTGGGACACATTGAATCTGTTAAAAGTGTTTTCCCTATTGTGAAAAATGTAGAGAGTAGTGCACAACCAGAAAATAATTCCTTCATTCAATCGTGCCACAATTCGTCTGAAAAAACATCCAGATATTGACTTAACCAAAAGTGGTCTCACAGTACAGCAAGAAAGTGTAGTCCGGAAAGTTCTAAATGAAGAAGCGGATGCTTTTGCTAAAGATGACCAAGATGTGGGATGTGTCAAAGATTTAGTGATGGACATCAATTTAAGTGACAATGTACCGGTTCAAAAATCTTATATATCCATCCCAGACCGTTGTATAAAGAGGTGAAAGAATATTTGTGTGACCTGATCCACAGAGGATGGATAACTGAGTCAAAGTCTAATTATTCTTCTCCAATCGTCTGTGTTCGTAAAAAGGATGGAACGTTAAGACTTTGTATAGACTTTCGACAACTTAACCTTAAAACTATTCGAAATCGACAACCTTTTCCCAAAGTGCAAGACATTCTTGATAGTTTGGGTGGCAACCAGTGGTTCAGCTTGCTTGACCAAGGCAAGGCCTACCACCAAGGCTTTGTAGCAGAGGGTAGCAGGCCTTTCACAGCTTTCATCACTCCATGGGGTTTATACGAATGGGTTCGTATTCCGTTTGGTCTCACGAATGCGCCTGCTGTATTCCAGAAATATATGAACGAGTGTCTTGTTGACTTGAGAGACGAAGTGTGTATCCCTTACCTCGACGATGTTCTTGTATTCAGCCAAACTTTTGAGAAACATCTACAAGATCTTCAACAAGTTTTACAGAGATTAAAGAAAAGGGGAATTAAAGTTAAACCTGCTAAGTGTGAGGTATTCCGGAAACAGGTTCGTTACCTTGGTAGCATTGTGTCAAGGGACGGTTACAAGATTGACCCTAAAGAAAAGGAAGCGGTTTCTCAACTTAGGGACAAAGTCCCACAAACTGTTGGCGATGTAAGAAAACTCCTTGGACTCTTAAGCTACTACCGACGATACATCCCTGCCTTCTCTTGTAAAGCTTCGGTGTTATACGAACTTCATAAACTACCAAAACCGGAGTGTGAATCTCGAAAGAAGACCAAGAAAAGACTAAATAAATTCCAACGACCTTCCAGCGACCAGATCCAGTGGGAACCTAAACACCAAGAAGCTTTGGACCTCCTTTTAGATTTGCTTTGTACATCAGGTGTTATGGCCTTTCCAGAATATGACAAGCCATATATCCTCCATACCGACGCATCTCAAGATGGTCTAGGAGCAGTCTTGTACCAGAACCAGAATGGTGTCCTTCGAGTTATAGCGTATGGCTCCAGATCTCTTTCACCAGCGGAGAAACGCTACCATCTGCACTCTGGAAAGTTGGAATTCCTTGCCCTGAAGTGGTCCATCTGTGAGAGGTTTAGAGACTATTTGTTTTATGCCCCGTCATTTGTGGTATATACGGATAACAACCCGTTGACCTACATTTTAACATCTGCTAGATTGGACGCAACAAGACATCGATGGGTGGCAGAGTTGGCGGATTTTAACTTCACTGTCAAGTACAGACCTGGGAAGAAGAACGGCGATGCCGATGCTCTCTCAAGAATGCCTCTTCCTATAGATCAGCTGATGCACGAGTGTACCATGACCATGTCGCCGGATGTTGTAGGTGCTGTTGTACAATCAGTAGAAGTACAAAGTGATGGATTCCTTCAGGCGTCGTCCCAGCAGATCCTAGAAGCAGATTGTAGTCCCACTGCATTTACACCCGTACACCCGGTACCAGACCACGTGTCGTCAGAAGAACTGAGTAAAAACCAACAGTCAGACCCTGAAATATCGACGGTATTGAGAGCAAAACAATCTGGAAAACGTTCTGATTGCCAGAAGCTACAAGGTCGAGCACAGTTCCTTGCTAGAGAATGGTCGAAACTTTTCATCAACGACAGTGGCGTTCTGTGTAGGAGAACCATCTTACCAGGGAAGTTGGAGCGTATCCAACTGGTGCTGCCGAAGACATTTCATGGAAGAGTGATGAAAGAACTCCATGACGATATGGGTCATCTTGGTGTGGAGAGAGTGGAAGATTTAGTGAGGTCAAGGTTCTATTGGCCCAAGATGAGAGGAGACATCGAGCATTATATTACCAATGAATGCAGTTGTCTGATCAGCAAACGTCCCAGTCAACCCAAGAGAGCTCAAATGGGCAACATAACAACAACAGCCCCATTTGAACTGATATCGATAGATTTCCTTCATCTAGAAAAGTGTTCTGGCGGATACGAGTACATCTTAGTAATTATAGACCATTTTACCCGTTTCGCCCAAGCCTATGCCACTACGATCAAGTCTGCGAGAACAGTTGCAGAAAAGATCTACAATGATTTCATCTTGAGATTTGGTTTTCCTGCAAGAATTCATCACGACCAAGGCACCGAGTTCGAGAATAACTTGTTCAAGGAACTGGAACGCTACAGTAATATCATTCACTCAAGGACAACCCCTTATCATCCCCAAGGAAACGGACAGACAGAACGTTTCAATAGAACCCTCTTGAATATGTTGAAGACCCTAGGTGAGAAAGAAAAGAGTGACTGGAAACGACATCTCAACAAGGTGGTACACGCCTACAACTGTACGAAACACGAAGTTACGGGATTTTCCCCATTTGTTTTGATGTATGGCCGCTCCCCTCGTCTTCCAATTGACCTAGCCTTTGGCCTCCAAGATAACAACGAGCCCGTCAGTCACACTCGCTATGCACAGGAATGGAAACAGCGGATGCAGCAAGCGTATCAACTCGTAAATGAAAGAGGAGGTGTAGCAGCCAAGAGGTCTAAGCAGAGATACGACAAAAAAGCAAGTGCTTCTATATTAGCCCCTGGTGACAGAGTACTTGTCCGTAATTTGACTCCAAGAGGCGGACCCGGCAAATTGAGAAATTTCTGGGAGGATACTATTCATGTCATAACAAAGAGGTGTGGTCCTGATAGCCCAGTGTACCAGCTTGAACCCGAAAACGGAAGAGGACGAAAGCGTACATTACACAGAAATATGTTGCTTCCATGTGACTTCTTAGAAAGGGAAATAGCCAAGAACCCAAGACCTGTAGCAACACCTGTACACCGTCGTGCTGAGCGAAGCATCCAACCTTCACGCCACAATGTTGATGAAAGTGATTCGGATAATGAGTGGTATATACCAGACGCTCCGCCAACTGATCTTCGTCCTACGGCAGATATCTTCGTTCCCAGAATGCATCAACTAGAACCCATCGCCGTGCCAGTTCAACCACTATTACAGCCTATACCAACTAGACCGGTGAGACAACGACGACCACCTGCGAGATTGACGTACGATGAGTTAGGGAACATCACAACGTATGCCCTTTCATCTGATCTCTTGGAACAGCATGTGTCACCATGTGTCCCATCAAGTAGCTACCCACGTACTTTTTGTCATTATGGAACTTATAATTGCCCTGTCCAACCCGAGAGTGAGTACTTCGTATAGAGGCCCCATTTGGACATGCCGAACTTTTCTTATCAGTGACATTTCTAAATATTTTCATTAGCTAATGTCGAGACGACATTTCTTTTTGCCAGGTAGCGTGTATCGCGGTTAAACTTTTGCGCTTCTTTTATTATTTGTTTGTATCAAGTGCCGATAACTCTAATGCATCTTTTTAGGGACACACAAATTGTTCCCCTTTGACTATTTTCCGAACTTGAATTCGGCGCGTTATGACGTCATCGCTTTGTTCGGGTGATCTGACAACCTTGACCCGTCTATGTCAAATTCGGAGAATAAATCCATTTGTATATGTATTTTCAGGTAAGATGCAAATATGATTTTTGTTCAGATGATTCTTAAGTACTTCATCCATAATCGGACGGAGTGCCGAATGTTATTTCCTGCAAGCTTTATTATTATGTAACGTTTAGTGCAGACCATATGAGCAGACAGCTCGTCGCCATTTTGTCAAAAGTTTTATCGTTAACGTAAGATGAACCTAAGTTTGTATTTTTCAAGTTTAATGCCGTTCACACGGATATGAATATCCCTAATCAGATTTAGCATACTAGTGACCTAGTTAGACGATTGTAACGCTTAGCGGAGTGTTTTATACTAATTAATATAGGAATTTTTCGATAGAATCTAAGGGTTCTGTAAACTATAGTCTGTTTCACTCATTGATGTCGTCATTGCAAACAGTGTCGAAAAGTGTCATCCTTGGGAAACCAGCATAATTTAAAGTTGACAGCTAAATGATAAATATAAACAACTAGTTTATAGGTCAGTTATGATCCCTTTAGAGAATTTATCATTTAATTTGGCCTTTAAGTACAACTTAAGACTATTTTTAGCTAAGCTCAGTATGTAGCTGTACCTTAATAGGCAAATGATATGTCGACATAGCAACAACTTATCCACAGTATGATTAAGTTTTCTATATTTATCTAAGACTACAGTTAGCCTAGGGTGTTACTTAAACAATACTAATAGCAGACTAATGCAGATAAGTGTATAGTTAAACTTTCATAGTTGAATTGATTTGGCATTAGCCGTACATTATTCTTAATGACTGTCTAAGGGATATTTAGCTGGAGTCGGATAATGGCTTAACATGTCACTCTGAATATTGTTGGGAAATGGTCATTTCTACAGGTTATTGAGTTTTATAAATGTTTCTATGCAAGATAGTGACAAGCTCCAAAATAGGTCAATTAGCACTTTAATGTTTTCAAAGAAGGTCAGTTATATCGAGAAAGTTTAAATTTTGAACACTTTACTGTAATTATGTATTTGATCGCTTTGTTCGGGTGATCTGACAACCTTGACCCGCCTATGTCAAATTCGGAGAATAAATCCATTTGTATATGTATTTTCAGAAACTTGTTTTCATGACTTAAGCAAAGAACATGCCCGAGCCTCAGCCCGAGTCCAGTGTAACACTTGGAGCTCTTTCTGGACGCGTTTTAGTGTATTTAGTTGAAGTAATTCCCTAAATGAAAATGTAAAATGAAATGTTTTTTGTGTACATAATTTAGGTCAATTTAGGCCAGTGGCTCCCCGCTGGCCTTCTCGATCTAGCCCCTGCTTTTAAGGGGAGGGCCTCGGGTAGCGGCTCCCCGCTGGCCCTCCGGACCTAGCACCTGCTTTGACAAGGGAGGGCCTCGGGGAACGGCTCCCCGCTGGCCCTCTGGACCTAGCCCTTGCTTTGAAGGGGGAGAGCCTCGGGGAGCCGCTCCCCGATGGACCGCCGGACCTAGTCCCTGATTTGAAGGGGGAAGCCCCCAGGGAGCGGCTCCCCTCTGGCCCTCCGGACCTAGCCCCCGCTTTGAAGGGGAGGGCCTCGGGGAGCGGCTCCCCGCTGGCCCTCCGGACCTAGCACCAAAATACCACTGTGGTCTAGGTAATTATAGAACACATTTAGGAGATGAATTGACTTCGAACTAGAGCAGATGTTGATTGACAGCTGGACGTATTTCCCAAACTAATGAATCAATTCAATCAATCAATATTTTATTTCAAAATTTAAATTGATTTGAAAATGGCTACTTGTTTCCGTTTTTGTTAAACATCTGAAGAAAAAAAAAATGAACAACAAAAATAATTTCTGGGCTCGATACAATTATTTTAATAGGATATATTATGAAACAAATAAACCGTGTCCATGTGTCTCTAACAACTTTGCGCACAATGACAAAATTTACAAATACGTTAGACTAAACCACTAAAAATGTACATTGATTTTAAAAGAACATGAATTTAACAAAATTCAGACGGTTCATTCGTTCAGCAAAAAAAATTGTATCATAAATAAGAATTTAGAAGTATAAATTAGTGTCACCCTCTTTTTGTAAGGTAAATTTAAAAAACATGAATCCTCATCTCCACTAGCAATAGGAATTCCTGTTTAACAGCTTTTTGTTACTTTAAGTAGCCTTTGTTTTTAAATTAAAATCAAATGATTTTTTATTTTGCTTCAGTGAGAGTAGAGGAAGTATAGGATATGAACTGTATCTATTATTTGTTTTCCTGGTTTGGAGAAAGTCCAGGCATATAGCACCATGTTTATATCTTGGTTTCCCGGTGATATATTGAGAATGTCCAGGCATATAGCACCATGTTTATATCTTGGTTTCCCGATGATATATTGAAAATGTCCAGGCATATATCACCATGTTTATATCTTGGTTTTCCGATGATATATTGAGAATGTCCAGGCATATATCACCGTGTTTATATCTCGGTTTCCAAATTATATATTGAGAATGTCCAGGCATATATCACCGTGTTTATATCTCGGTTTCCAAATTATATATTGAGAATGTCCAGGCATGTATCACCGTGTTTATATCTTGGTTTTCCGATGATATATTGAGAATGTCTAGGCATGTATCACCATGTTTATATCTTGGTTTCCCGGTGATATATTGAGAATGTCCAGGCATATAGCACCATGTTTATATCTTGGTTTCTCGATGCCATATTTACAATGTCCAGGCATATGTCACGGTGTTCATATCTTGGTTTCCCGATGCTATATATATTGAGAATGTCCAGGCATATAGCACGGTGTTTATATCTTGGTTTCCCGATGCTATATATATTGAGAATGTCCAGGCATATAGCACCATGTTTATATCTTGGTTTCCCGATGCTATATATATTGAGAATGTCCAGGCATATAGCACGGTGTTTATATCTTGGTTTCTCGATGCTATATATATTGAGAATGTCCAGGCATATAGCACGGTGTTTATATCTTGGTTTCTCGATGCTATATATATTGAGAATGTCCAGGCATATAGCACGGTGTTTATATCTTGGTTTCCCGATGCTATATATATTGAGAATGTCCAGGCATATAGCACCATGTTTATATCCTGGTTTCCCGATGCTATATATATTGAGAATGTCCAGGCATATAGCACCATGTTTATATCTTGGTTTCCCGGTGATATATTGAGAATGTCCAGGCATATATCACGGTGTTCATATCTTAGTTTCCCGATGCCATATTTAGAATGTCCAGCAATTTTAGCAGCAGCACGTGATGAGATGTGAAGAGAGATAGTTCTGCATTAAGATATTTTCTGTCTTTAAAGGTCTGTTTTAAAACGTTCAGTAGAATACAATTAAAATATTAATAATTCATAAATAACACCAGTAATTTAACACACTTTCTGTCGAGTGTAATGACTATTTGCAGCAAATTAAATATTAGCCAGCTTGCCTCATTCTGATCAACTTTCTCTTCATATACTGTGAAAGGCGATATTTCCACCTGGAGATTGTTGCGCCTCGCCTCCCTTGAACCCCAACTGTACATAAACTCTCTTCCTCTTCGGATGTTGATTCTGATGCTAAAAGTAAATACAAGTAGATATGTTATGGTAGTCATGAGTGTTAATTGTATCCTGCTACATTCTGAAAGCTAGTTAATGTAAATATTGATTTTAGATCGCTCAAAAAAATATCTTGCATGTCGTCATTTTTCAGTCTTGCCAAACTCATGGAAAATATTTTTGGGGAAAAAAATCTGATGGGAATCAAAAACGCATCCCATGCTACATGCATGCTGACTGTTTTTCTCTTTCTTCTTCTGTAAAAAATATATTGAATGATTGGCCCATAACTATCCTTTTACCTGTCTCTCGTTGGTTCCCAGTTTCACAGGTATCTTTGTCAGGATCGGCTTGTGCTTCTTCTTGTTCGAATCCAGGTGCTGCTTTTACCTGGATAAATTTCAACCCCTCTGGTGACGTCATACGAGTATCTTCATTGGGTTTAGTCACGGTGTCCGGGTCAGTGGGAATATCAATGTCATATAGAATTGCGGTTTCCAAATCATAAAGCTCGTTTTCCCCCATCTTGACAGAAGAAGGTTTCTTTTTCCCAGCAAATCGTTGTCCTAGTAATCCGATGTTCTCCTCTTTGCATTCCTCATCTGTCATAGTTTTCAGAATGCCGATGTTTCTCTGGGCCTCAATAGGTGGACAGGCTGTACTCTTCATGTTACGTTCCCGTTGGGACACATATATACAGTTGATTCTGTCCTCGCCAAAGTTTACCTGAGAGACCATGGAGTTATTTTGTGATCTGAAACCTTTTATACATGCAAAATCTGGTCGGATTTCTGGGTAGAACGGCTGGTCCACGGCCAGAAACCCATATTCTGTACTGGATGAAGTTGACGGTCTTGGCGATGGCGATTGTGGGGGCGTGGTTTCATATGACAGGAATGACATGGGTGAGACTGACGGCACTGGTGCTGACTGGGAAGGGGTTTTGAGGGAAGAGATGGACGAAATTGAGGAATCGCCGAAATCATCCGTCTTACACGGTTTGAAATTCTTAACTGTTTCTTCTTTTTCATCACTTGATGAACTAGAGTTATACTTCATATTGCTATCCATTCTGAAAAATGAAAAAGGTAGATGATGCCATACCATAAAGGAAATATACTTGAAGAAAAGGATTAAGTATTATTTGCTGAAACAACCAAGCGTCGCTTTGATAACACTCAGGGAATATAATGTCGAGGATCAGTCTCTAACATATTCTGAAATTGTTTGGATGTTTACGGTTAAGATGCAATCCGGGGGTAAGCTAGCGTAAATATAAATGTAAGGGAATGCTCTGATAGTACACTTATAATGTGAAACACCACTTCGGACAGAGTATGGTGGGACAGTCTCTAATTACATAGATAGGCAACGACATATTTTCCTTGTAAATATTAATTACTGACGGACCTTTTGCAATTTATAAAAACACAAACACATTCCCTTACCTAATTGGGGGTCTTTTGTATCGCATCCTACTAGTCATTCTGTACTGTTCAAGCTGAACGAGTTGTCCGTGGAAAAAGATAGCTTCTCTTAGCTGTCTCCCTTGGGAACAATCAAACGGGCCGTTTATGACGTGACAAGGAATGAATATATACACAACGCTAATATGACGTCATGCCAATCAATTGTAACGTTGCAAAATAGACCCTTTCGGCTTAGAACGACGTGTTTATGACGTTGTTCGAATTGTAGGGCATTGACGTCATCTCTCTGTTGCGGTCGCTGTGACACGCCTCTTTTGTATTACGTCATAGACTAAATGAACACGATCCTGACGTCGGATTGGTCCAAAAACTCAATTGAACGTCATTTTGCCGTACAACGGGGCTTCTGTACAAGCGTCGATCCTTAAGCCGAAGAGGTGCCATGATGCAAACCGTAACGTTAACAAATTTGACATTATAGATTTTGACGCTATAGGCCTAAATAGCGTATGTTTTTACGTAACTGCCTTAGCAACGCATCTCTACCTTATCTCGGATAACCAAAATAAAACATGTCCTTTATTTTTCTTGTGATGGGTTTCTGGTAGCGGATAGCGAATTCTATGGCTTTTCATCCACTTTTTTCGGTGCATGATGAATTCTTCCATTCTTTCAAAATAAGAATGAATCCTTGGTTCACATTTTACAAATTATCACTGCAAATCATTTTCATGCCGAAATAGTAATTAACTTTGCTAGGGAAATAATTTATCTTATTTAATATATTCACTACGATTGATCGATTGATTGATTGGTTGATTTAAGTTTTACTCCGCGCGTTGCCAGGTTTTTGTGATGGTGGTGGGGAGGGGGACGGTTTCTTGGCACGGGGGAAATCCCTGGGGTTTAGTCCCGATTCGCCTAATTTGTGATTTTGTACATTTTGGCTTGAAGGCGAATCGGGACTAGTGCCGGTGAGTAAACTTAGATCAATACAGGGATTAACAGTTAAATCGGGGAGATTAAATTGTCAGTAACAGGGAACAAACACAATTTTTTGTTTACATTAAATATTGGACTTTATTGTAATAGTTAATTTAACAAGCAACTGACAGAAATATCACTGACCAACATGTAACAAATACGAAGCACTATCAGAAAATTCAATAACGGATAAGTCTCCCCGTAATAGGTCGTCCTTCAAATGTTGGAGACGCTCTTCTATTCTATGCTCATTGTTTCCGACTTTAGTCAAGATATCATTACTTGTACAGATAGTAGCACGGCATCCAGGAAAAGCACATTTCCAAGCAGTAGAATTGGATCAAGTCCTATTCACTCTGTACTTGTAGGTATTAAAAATTAACAACCGTCCGCCTCTCTCAGAAGTAACAAAGTTTAGTCTGGTTTGTGCCGATGCCATTTTGTAAATTATGGCAACTATGTTTTTGCCCTCGGTATTTATATGATTGGAATTGACACTTGACTTGAGTGATTACATTTCAGTTAAAAATATTGACGCCTCCTTCTTTACCTGTTTACGCTTTGTCTGTGACACTTTACTTGAGTGATTACATTTCAGTTAAAAATGTTGATGCCTCCTTCTTTGTCCGTTTATATAATTTTTCTGTTATGAACGATGTTCATCTTTTTTAGCACTTGACTGATTATATTTCAGTTAAAATTTTCGATGGTTACATGAACTTGTCTCACCTATTGTTCCGTCTTAATGGGATTATCCCCATGCCGCTACTCCCTGGTGTTAGTGTTAGTTAATCCTCAAAATGGCATGTAGGCGAGTCGGGATTTTCAGAGGTGTGAATTAGGCGAGTCGGGAATACACCATCCCTGGCCTTAGGCAAGTACATGCATGGCAACTCTCAGGTTCTTCGAGAGAAAAAAACACCCAGAAAGTGTTTTTTATTTGGTCTGAGGGGAATTTGAACCCGCGACGCATTCATGAAAGGCCTGTGTCGGACTAAGGGACTATCGCGACTGAGCCGCCGAGACCTCTTTTCCCTCTGAAAAAGCACTATGTTGGCATTGCTTATGCATGGACTGATACATTTGTGACTTGTAGCCCACTGTCTTACTTCCTACTGCATATATGTGGCTGATAGCCAACTTTTTGACTTCCTACTGATTTATATGTGGTAAATATTCAACTTTCTGGCCTCCAATTGATGACTAACTTTCTGGCCTTCAACTTAATACGGGGCCTCGGGGGTCCAGTGGGTCAGAGTGATCGTCTCTCAGTCCCACACAGACTTCCATCGAATCACACTCAGACCAAATAAAAATTTTAAAAAATTCCGAGTGAATTTTTCTATCGGTCGCCGTATGTGGAAGAGTTGCCAGGCACTCGCCGAAGGTCGGGGGTTTCCTCCGGGCAATGTGCCTGGCTCCCTCTCCCACTAAACCTGGCATCGCCAGTGAAATAATCTTGAGTGTGGAGTAAAACATCAATCAAACAATCAACCAAACTGGTGTGGTCTATTTCCAACTTTCTGGCCTCCAACTGGCCTATATCCTGACTTCAAACTGATACGGGGGCTTCAGTGGCTCAGTCGCTAGATTGATAGTCCTTCAGTCGGACACAGGCCTTCCGTCGCTGACGCACGGGTTCAAATCCCACTCAGACCAAATAAAAATGGGGGAAAAAAATTGTGAATGTTTCACCCCATCGTCGTATGTGGAGGAGTTGTCAGGTAAAAGGTTTTCTTTTCGGTGAAGTTCTGGTGAAAAAAATCAGGTTTGATCCCTTGGAGATAAAGTACTTCCTCAGAGGATAACATGTTAAAGCGCTGTGGAAGCAGTCTGGAGAAATATCTGTTTTAGGATTCAGCAATATAAAGTCAATCTTGAATTTGTTGGTGCACGTGAAAATCGTTTTAAGTGACATGAGCCACCAAAATGTTGATATTTTTTTCGTTAAAACAAAATTTAAAATTACTGGATATTTTGCCCCAAGAAGTAGACCTACAAATTCGAAGTTTTTTTTTTATAGTCTCAAGAATATAGTTTTGAACTAACTAAAGCAAAGAACGTTCGTCAGGGTTATTTTAACTTTCGGCTTTTCACAGGTCATATGCAGGCCATTCCAATAAAAGATTCGTCGTGTCAGGGCAATTAAGTGACGTCGTTCTCTTTCGCTTCAGATCAGTAGTGCCTAATGAACTATATGCGTGGAATAGAGATCACGGGACGTTTGAGTTGTAGCCAATGAACTATATGCATGGAATGTAGATCACGTGACGTTTGAGTTGTAGCGAGCGCCGCCATTATTATGAGATGGCACTACTGATCTGACGTTACAGAGAAAGAGAACGACGTCACTAGCCCTGACACGACGACTACTTTATTAATTATCAGTTAGGGCCTACACCTGACGAAGACACCGGTAGGCCTAGGCCCCTACAGTCGACAGCTCGTGTTGTTCAAAACAAATTACTATGCCTACGTGGTACTTTATAAGTTTATTAACGTCATAACACGATGACAAATCACTCTTGTGACGTCAATTTTGACCGTTCATTCGTGATGTCATAAATTTGTAGAAAAACGTTATTTGCGTTACGAGAGACAACATCTCATAGTTATGACGGCGATTTTAGCACGCCAGATCCAATTTTGTGAAAATTAACTCTTCAGTGCTGCGGAAAACAACAATCAATCGATCTTCGTTACTCGGTGTAGGTCATAGATCTTTATAGGTGAACCTATTACTTTTGACTCCACAGAAAATGTTCACATGCTGAGATTTTTCTATTATCTCACTGAGCATGCGTCCTATGTCAATCGAAAATGTTCACATCCGGAGATCGAGGTTAGCCCAAGGAGTATACAAGGACTCCTTGGGAGTATAGATGGACTGGAGAGGGCACGACAGCCACTCAGCGCACAACGTTTTGAAGCCGGTGGGCGGAGCTTATCCGCCATCTTTGTCTACGCAAAACATTGACTCGCAGTACACAGATCGCAGCTGGTAGACGCTTCGGTTTTTACTCATTTGGTTTGATAAGAGGCATTGTCAACCGTTGCACCAAGGAGGGATTTTAACCATTTCATGAAAGAAAGCCTTAGACATGAATATTTTAATTCATAACATTTGTAAAATGTTTTATTTAGTTGAAGTTGGACATGCTCACAGGTGACACTAATTGACAGATGGCTGTTGACAGGAAGTAAAGGCAACAATGTAGAATGATAGATTCTAATTGTCTTCGCTAGTCAGCGTTCCATACACATAATAGGAGCTGAACCACGGTGAGTAGATGGAAATCTTACACCAAAAACTTAACTCACATTTAAATGATTGAAAACCAAATTGATTTATAATATTATGACACTCTTTGAGTTTGACATTTCTCTTCTGACAGCTATACCTATAGTTATACTGGCTATCGTCTACATGGTCAGGTCAGAGCTAATAATTATAGCACTTAGAAATACAATTTGCATTTAAAGGCACACTTGCAGCGAAAATCAGGAATATTGTTTACATTAAAAAAGATAGACCGTATTCTGTATTTTTCCCAGACAATATAAGTTAGGAACTTTCTATTTTTACCAAAATTTAAAAGTTTGGACGTCACTTTGTATTTTTAATTTGAATTTGAAAATTTGAATTGTTACGTACCCGGAACGTAAACAAACCGATCTGCCCCCTATTGGCGATTTTATGTTTCAGTCGAGTGAGTGAACTAACGGCACAGTGTAATTTTACGTAGGCCTATTTATCTGAGAAATACAGACTGACGATCGGTTAACAGCGACTGGAAAAGCCTGCTGATAATTATGTGAATGTAAACCACAGATACAAAGGCCTGAAAAGAGGGTAATCCAACACGAAAGTTGACCCACACTGATCGTTGTTGTTGTAATCAGGCTTCGATTCTTCGTTTGTTTTTCACCCCATTTTTACAGTCTAAAGCTAACTAGACATGTTTTATGTGTCCTATGTTTAAGTTTAGTGGTATTAGTCGTAGTAAGCTCATGTAAATTGGTTTTCTTAGCAAATTTAAACAGGCTACGGCGGCAAGTGGGCCTTTAATAGAATTATAAGTCAACAGTAGTAGCCTAGACCTTGTAGCATTCTATATGTAATGCTCTCAATTCTACATTTATATCTTTGGCAGATAAAACTATATAAACAGACAAGACTATAATTTTTTGGTGTTTATAAATACCACTGTTCAGTTTTAAATGATGTTTTAGTTTAGATCTCGACTACTTCAACATGAAGAAAAATTCTTACCTCACTATTTTATATTTATCATATAATAGAAACATGGAAATATGGAGGGAGTACATCTTGGATATCATTGTAAGTGAGCAGTTTTTGGTATACACTTTTAAATTGCCGGGCTGTAGGGTTATTGTTACAACCACCCATGCTTCTTATTTTACCAAAAAAAAAAAAACTCCAGGTGATCTTGACTACATTTATATGTAAAAAAAATCCATCAGACAAAACAAGCTAATTGTATAATCCAGTTACACTATCAATACAGAGTAAAAGCCCTAAAAATTCAGTCTTTCTATTTCCTAACAAAATTGATTGGCCATTTATGGATTCTTTTAATGACAGAATACATCTTTTTGTTTCAGATAGTAATGACATATCAATGTAGCCTTGATAGCACTTCCCGTCCCATTCTATGTGCTGCCTTATTGCTACCTCATCCATCATGAGCGCAACGGGAAATGGTTGGCCCACAGGTTGGTCAAACTTTACCCGATTTTCCAAAGCAACGAAAGTGTTGTTCTGCATGGGGTGCGAAAGACAGGTGTCGATCATCTTACGAACATAATAATAGGCCCGTGGAGAATAGAAATGAAGAGTCAATGCAAAACTACGAAGCTGTGGGAAAAAGTTCGACTCATTTGTCTTCTCACTAAATCTGATGTTCCTTTCCCATGTTTCCAGAACTTCAATACTGTCACTAACAAGTTGTGCTTTCGCAGATCAGAAATGACAGATTTCAATTCACCGGTTTTTCTTCTTAATTGTCTCTTTGACTGTTAAAGAAGTTTGATCTTTTTTCTAGAAGACACAACTTTTTCTTCACTTCCCACAAGTTTTCCCTTTAGAGCAGTTTTTTTCTGGTGTATCTGTTATCTTAATATTATCCCCAACAGTTAATGTTTCTGTCACTTCGATTACAGGGGCTGCTACGATGATTGTTGTGTTGGTTTTGAGAAACTATTCATGTTCATAGCTGTTTTTTTTTTTAAATTAATTAAATGGTTTGTTTTTATTTAAAAAGAAAAAAAAATTGCTGTAATTCTTAGAAATTAATGGTTTGTGTAGTTTAAAAAGTGTTCATGGCTGTTTTTGTTTTTAAAAAGAAATTTAATTATTTTGTTTGTTCTGAAAAAAAGTGTTTCTTTAAAAACCAAAAAAAAAGATCTGCTGTTCTTTTTTGAAAATTTAATTGTTTGAGCAGTTTTTCCATTGTTACTATAAAAAAAAAAACATTATGATTGATGTTTTGGTTTTGAAAAAGTATTAATGTTCATAGCTGTTTTCGTTTAAAAAAATGTTTTTATTTTTTAAAAAAGTATTCATGTCCACAGCTGTTTTTGTTTAAGAAAAAATTAGAGAAGTAAAACACAAATAACACCACGTTGGCTTCACCACGTTGTAGAAAATTGGAAACCTTGGAAAAGCTCGTGTTTCCAATTTTCTACAATGTGGTGAAGCCTATGTTATTTGTGTTTTAACTTTTACTATTATGGAACCCACGTTTAAAGAGAGTCTTAAACAGTATTTCAAAATTAGAGTGTTTTGGGGAAAAAAGTGTTGATTTAAAAATTTGCTTTAATTCTTTAAAGGGGCATGAGCTGCCAAAATGTTGATATTTTGACGTTAACACAGAATGTTGAAATTATCGGCTATTTTTCTCAAGACGTATGATTCAGAAGCTTTGTAGTGCTTCTAGTCTCGGAAATGTACGATAAAGTATTGTTTTGAACTAACTTTGGCTTAGAATGAATGAATGGTCGTCCCGGTTATTTAAATTTTGCTACTTTTCGAACACGTTTTCGGTTCGTACAGGGCACATACTGTATGGATTTTCCTCATTCCAACGCCAATCATTTAGTTTTTCGATGGCCTTCAAAGCCTCTTACTGTCGTGACGATCAGAAATTATGAAAAAAGTGTGAATTTCGGCAGCTCATGCCCCTTTAAAATTAAATAGTTTGTGCAGTTTTGATTGTTTTGAAAAAAAAGTACTGTCAAATTCTTTGAAAAAAAAAATGAATGAAAAAGCAGTGTTGTAATGTTTCTTTTTAATTCAACTTTTAAGGTAGGCATAGACCTTTAGACTTAATTTAACTTAAAGTGGCATGAGCTGCCGAAATTCCCACTTTTTTCATAATTTCTGATGGTCACGACAGTAAGAGGCTTTGAAGGCCATCGAAAAACTAAATGAATGGCGATGGAATGAGGAAAATCCATACAGTATGTGCCCTGTACGAACCAAAAACGTGTTCGAAAAGTAGCAAAATTTAAATAACCAGGTCGACCATTCATTCATTCTAAGCCAAAGTTAGTTCAAAACAATACTTTATCGTACATTTTCAAGACTAGAAACACTAAAAAGCTTCTGAATTATACGTCTTGAGAAAAATAGCCGAAAATTTCAACAATCTGTGTTTACGTCAAAATATCAACATTTTGGCAGCTCATGCCCCTTTAAGTATCCTGGATTTTTTCTGACATAAAGTCTACATATAACCTAAGGACAAGTTGTCTGAAAATTCTGTATTAGAATCTTTTTTTTTCTATTGATAATTAATGCCTTATTGGGTTTACGCGCCCCATACTGTGAATGTTGTTTGTATTTTAATTGGTAATAAATAATTATTTTTTTAATTATATGCCAAACTTTGACTTTATATTTACCGATGGAAGGTAACATCATGCTTTTTCTTACTGTCTGGCCTATTTGTACAGTCATATGCTGCACACGAAGGCATTATTTTGAAAAATAACGAACCGTGTTATACACGTTAAGTGAACTTGGCTACGGTTTGTTTTGCGTAGACAAAGATGGCGGACACCTTCGCGACCGGCATCTGAATTGTGACGTCATGCCCTCTCTCCTTGGGTTAGCCCCCTTGCATGGCAGCCGCCTTGGTTTGACAAGTGTATGTTATATTAATGTGGAATTGGCAATTCGATAAGAAACGGAACACAAACATGTCAGCATCAGGAAAGTGTATCATAATCTAAAATACAGTTTATTGCATATTACTGTTATATCTGTTATAGATTATAGTTTATACATCAAAATGAAGACCGTTTTGATGGTCGCAGAAAAGCCTTCGCTTGCCCAGGCGTTGGCAAAAATTTTGTCCAACAGTAACATGACATCTCGTAAAGGTTTCAACGGTGCTTGTTCTGTTCACGAATATACAGGAAGATTTCAAGGAGAGAATGTTAGATTCAAAATGACGTCCGTCTGTGGTCATGTTATGGGCTTGGATTTTATTGGAAAGTTCAACAACTGGGACCGAGTTGATCCGGTAAGCATTATACAGGGCTCAAATTCCGTAACCGTTCACAGTAAACTTAGCCGCCTAGTGTAAAGCGAAAGGTTAGAAAACATAGGCTAGACGATTTTTTTTAATTGGTTACCATAGGCAGGTCGGGTCAATTTTAATCATCCATAGTTTGTTTCTAAAACCTATACCAAACTATTCTTCACATAGTTATAAGATGTAATTAGAATTCCGTTTGACATATACAATCATATTTACTTAGAAAAATGATATTTAATAAATCAGGGGAGACAACTTTTGTCTCTAAATATGGGCCTTTTCCAAGCATTTTTATGAATGGTAGTTATTTTTCTGTTCAAGCGAAAATGAGCAAACAGGGTCCAGTGAAAGTGCCCTGAAAAAATATACAGACTACACTTTTTGTTTTATTTTTAACTTTTGAGACTCACATTTGCTTTTTAACTTTTATGATGGAATACCTTGTACCAACATTTGATGACGTCACCGACCTGCCTAGTTACCATCGATCCATTGGTTCTCCCATTCATTTATCAATAAACAACAGTTTAACTAGGAAAGATTTTAAATTTAATTATTGGTCCCCATGCCATGGCCTTCCCTTGGCTTCGATCTGCTGTTGACTTTTAAAGTGGCATGAGCTGCCAAAATACACATTTTTTTCATAATTTGTGATCGTCAGAACAGTAAGAGGCTTTGAAGGCCATCCGAAAACTAAATGATTGGCGTTGGAATGAGGTAAATCCGTACAGGATGTGGCCTATACAAACCGGAATAGTGTTCGAAAAGTAAACAAAATTTAAATAACCGAGGCGACCATTCATTCATTCTAAGCCAGAGTTAGTTCAAACAAGACTTTATCGTACACTACACTCTCGAGACTAGAAGCACTGAAAAGCTTCTGAGGTATTAGTCCGAAATATCTGCGATGATGATGTAAGACATTTTCTGACAGATAGGATGATGATGGCCTATCTGTCAGAAAATGTCTTACATCATCATCGCAGATAATTCGTACTACTGAGTTATAAGTCTTGAGAAAAATATTCGATAATTTCAACATTCTGTTTCAACGTCAAAATATCAACATTTTGGCAGCTCATGTCACTTTAAGGTATTTAACATAGGAGTTAATGGAGCATAAGCACATTTTCATCTGTGAGATAAATTTGGATCTTGTCAAAATATCAAACGTTTGTATTTCATTGGAAACGGTCTATGTTTTATACTGAAGTTTGAGATATTTTTCTGGAAGAAATTTGAAGCCACACAAGAAAAGTTGATTTTTCTACATTTACTCCCATGTTAAAACTCATCGGCAACTGGAATGCAAATGGAGGTAATTTCACCCAGAGTGATGTCAGTCCGCATAGCCGTATCCATGTTATTCAATAAATCTTACTCCCCGCCCCTCTCTCTCCATACAAGTAAAATGACCTAGGACCGTATTCTTTTGAATCCATGTACCAATCAATCATCTATGGTACAGAAAAAATTAAGATTAGAATTTACACTACCTTACGTATGGATTTGTTATTCTTCTTTACTTAGGCAGAGTTATTCTCAGCTCCTACACAGAAAAAAGAAGCTACAGCCAGTTTACATATGCCTCAGTTTTTACAAAAAGAGGTAAGCGGACAAGTTAATACTCTTTATTATTTTTAGACAGCTTTTTTATTTTTATTCGTCTGATTTGAAAAAAACAATCTGAGTGTGTTTGTCATGCGAGTACCCAATGTGGAAGGGTTACAAGGCAATATATCCACCATATTTTAAAGTGATCTCTCAATCTGATGAAACAATTTTTTATAAGCCAGTTTGGAGGTAATGTGTGGGAGGAAACTGCACTCTTTACCCTGAGGAAACCCTAACCTATGTCGGGTACCTGGCAACCCTGCCCTTCTACACAGGCAATTAAGTGAAAATCCCACTCAGATTTAGATTTTTAAACAACAATCTTTGTACTAAGTGGGAATCCAACCCATCAGTTCTATGTCTAACTGAGAGACTGTTTGGCACTATGCAGACAGAGCCAACGATGTCCCTTGAAGTATTGAACTGAAGGCTATTTATGGTCATACATACAAATATTCAATCTCAGTCCACCGATGTTCTTGCCATAGTTTAGATGCGTAACCATTGTCAATGTGTTATAAAAAGATTCCAGAAATTCTACTGACCAAGGCTAAGCTCTTGTCAGTCGTCAACCTAATGAAATATCATAGGTTTGGTTTGTTACAACAATTTATGGGGTGTAAAGGTCTAAATGATATACCTCTTGTTAACACAATTAGAAACTTATTTTAGACAAGAAGATTTTCCCTGTGCCCGTGTGTTTTAGTGATCATAAATACAAATATATGATAAAAGATATCCATGTGACAATTAGGATATTCTTGATTTGTTATCATTCCAATTTTTTAGGGTAAAAATGTAGACTACCTGGTGCTATGGTTGGATTGTGATAAGGAAGGTGAAAATATATGTTTTGAGGTTATTGACTGTGTGAAGAGTCTGATGAACAGAGGTGTTGGACAGGTGAGCTCAATTATTTTCCATGCCATTATTACCGGTACAGTATTTGAAATATTGGTTCATTATTCAAAGACTCAAAGAGAAAATTCGTAATTAACATTTGCTTTCTGAAAATAAATTATCCCAATAAATCATATCAAAGAAGTAGCATTGAAGAGATATTTATGGAAGTCCATGTGGCTATTGTTGTTTCCCCAAATAAAACTCCCCAGTGGTCCGTGGAAGCTTAAGAAAGTTACAAGTGTCCATTTAGAAGCCTCAGCTTTATATCAACAACAGTCGAATAGCACACATTTTAACGATCTTTGTTTGAGTGGCTCCGGGCAAGTTTCTAAAGCTGTTAATTCTATTGATTTTCTATCTGAATTGTTCTTTTCAGACTATTTTCCGAGCTAAATTTAGTGCAATAACAGAGACTGATGTAAAACATGCTATGAACAACCTGATATCCCCCAATGAAAATGAAGCTATGTCAGTGGATGCTCGTCAAGAACTAGACTTAAGGATTGGATGTGCCTTTACAAGATATCAGACAAAGTTCTTTCAGGTATGCATTTTGTTGTATGAATTATTTTGAACAATTTCCGTAGGACATCTGTGCTTCACCCATGGGTTACCTGTTCAAATTCCTCTCTGTTAAGATAAATTGGGGAAAAAATTGATAATTTTTCATGCGATCAATGTTTGTGGGGTGGTAACTGCTGGCATAACCGGCTTTCTTCAAGGCTATTTGGTAACACTGATCTAGAGGTGTTTGGCTGGTATGAGTCAAACTCAGACCCAGGGGCTCGTTTCTTGAAGCAGTTGCATTGCTAGCAAACCCTAGTTTCACCAGTGTCACGTTATACCAAAAAAAAAGAGATAAGATGTCATGGCAACTACTAATGTATCTAATTTGAGCCACTTGTGAAAATCTCATAGAATCTTACATGGCTGATTTAAACTACTTGTAACCAGTAGAACATCTAATATCCTCCTTAAATGATCCTGGGAAGTGAAACTAGACTATAAAATGGAAATAACCTTTAGCTGCTTTTTAAAATGGGATTCTTTGAAGTAAATGCCCGGCTCTATTTAAGTGCCAAATTGAGAAAATAATTCCTTTAATACACACATGTAGTTACAGAATCCGCAACATTTGTTATGAGTTACACCTCTTTGATGAAATATCATTAATCAAAGTTTACCTTTAGTGGCAAGCCTCTACCATCAGACTTTGGGAAACTAACCCAATATGACATAGAAATAACCACAACTGGAAACTTCTAAGTTCATTTTTCCTTTGTTTTCTATGAAAATAGGTTGCCATCGTAACTTCCAGACAAAAGAAGCCTTGTCAGATATAACTACTTCTGTCATGCTAAACTGCACCAGTTTCTCCATACTATATAGCAGCTCAAATTTACGTTGGTCGGCAATGTTCTGAAATATACTCAGTGAAGAAATCAGTTTATCTAAAAGTCCTGAATATATCTGTGGCTCTGCATTTACTTGAACTTTGATGATAGTTTTGTATGACATTCATGAACGATTGTGAGAATTGTGAAGTTTGAAGATCAAATTCCGTGTTTTTTGCAGGGTAAATATGGTGACTTAGACAGCACGCTGATATCCTACGGACCTTGTCAAACACCTACTCTGGGTTTCTGTGTGGAGAGACATGATAAAATACAATCATTTAAACCAGAGGCGTATTGGGTTATACAAGTTAAGGTAAGGCCCTTCTACTTCAGATAGTTAAAATAAAAGATAACGCTGTAAATTAAATCAATTAATCACAATAAAATACAACTGTTTCGTTGTTTGGATTCTTGTGTATTAAAAGGATAATGAGGCTGCTCCACACAACCAAATGCGCCTCCAATTTAAAGATATCTTCTAATGGAAACACAACATATTGAAAAGTGGGGAGAATGACCTGACTCTATTATATGTCATGAAACCTCTAACAATAACAACATTGTCAGTTTTATAGACTCAATTTGAACTTTAATGGCCTTGAATCGAAGATAGACTTTCTAATTTATCTGAATTTCTGATGTGATAATTATGATGGTTGAGTAGGTGCAATGATATATTTTTATGAACACTAAAACACACAGACACAGGGAAAATCTTCTTGTCTAAAATAACCATGAAGACAAGTTTCTAATTGTGTTAGAATGATATACAGTATATGGGTACGATGACACAATTAAGCCTTGTATCTAGGGCTCCATGTTTCAGATTCGACAAAGTAATAAGAAAAAACATTGTGAGTGTGTGGTTACTTGATCAATCCTTGTGGTATGGTTGCCTGGTCCCTGTCAAAGATCAATCAGTCAATCATGTATGTACTCCCTTTCCATTCAGATTAACCACTCCAACGGTAAAGTGATGTTATTAGACTGGGAAAGAGTGAGAGTATTTGATAAAGAAGTAGCACAGATGTTTGTCAACTTGATCAAAGCTCATGAGAGTGCCAGGTAAAATCATTTAACAATTTAGCTCACGCCTGCTAATTTTCAATCAGCACACTGAAGTTAAAGCGAATTTAATACATTTTTAAATTTATTTTATGACTATTTTTTACTAGATGAATAGAATTTATAGTATTGTCAAAGCAACTGTTTTCTTTCCTTTTTGGGGACTCGGTGGTCCAGTGGGTTAGAGTGATCGTCCCTCAGTCCCACACAGACCTTCCCCCGAAGAGGCGCGAGTTCAAATCCCACTCAGTCAAAATTGAAAAATTTCTCTGTGGATTTTTCACTCGGTCGCCATATGTGGAAGAGTTTCCAGATATTCGCCGAAGGTTGAGGGTTTTTTACAGGCAATGAGCCCGATTTCTTCCCCCATTAAACCTGGCCACGCCGTCATATAAGTGAAATAATCTTGAGTGCGGTGTAAAACATCAATCAATCTTTCTTTCTCAGTGACAATGGATCATTGTGTACTACAGAAAGATATTGGAACAGTTAAAGTATGCTCATACAAATTCTGGGCCTTTCCGCTATTTAAATATCTAGAAATTCCTCTGAACCATTGGTAGATACCCAGTGCTGTAAATTACTATAGATTTGTATTATTTTCTGTTACTGATGTTTTCAGGGTGACAGATGTAACCCATAAAGAGAAGACAAAACCTCGACCACAGGCTTTAAACACAGTAGAGATGTTGAGAGTTGGTAGCTCCGGTTTAGGTATGGTATAAGCTTGTTCGGGGTTTCGATAGCGCATGCTGTGCTGTCTTAGCTCTCTGTTTTCCGACGTAGGGATGATCATATAATTGGGATTCTCAATATTGTACAGTGAAACGAAGATTCCCAATCCCAATATTCTTCACTATAATCATCACTATGTCACACATAATGCAAAGAGGTCCAGCCTTCAATTCTCATACAGTCCAAAGAAATTTTTCAAAGAATTCTGGAAGAGGTTTTCACTTGATCACTGTATGGAATGGTTGTCAAAGGTCTGATGTTTCCTCAGGGCAAAAAGCCAGCTTACTGGCAATGGTTCATACATTCATGTATGTGAAATACAGTAATAAGAAGTGTGACATAAAACACAAATTAATCAGTAAATCCAAAATGCATATTCTAGCCTATTTTATGTATGGTATCTTTTTTTTTTGTCTCTATAATAACCTGATATTTTGTAGTCCTGATTGACTTTTATGATTTTTGTAACAGGTATGGGTCCCCAACATACGATGCAGATAGCAGAGAGGTTGTATACCCAGGGCTACATCAGTTACCCCAGAACAGAAACCACCAGTTATCCAGATAACTTTGATCTCAAGTAAGACAAAACTGTCAAATCATTATAAAACTGTCAAATCATATGTCCTTTTTTCCGCTATTTTTGTGTTGAGGGTGGTTGGAGGGGCATTTGATAGCTTCACGCTTTAAACATCCTTGTGGCCTTTAATTGGTTTCCTTATTTTCTGTTTTTTTATCCTTATGGTATGGTTGCAGCACTTCTCTTTAATACCATGGTTGATTAGTGATCGATGGTCATCTGGAAACCTCATCTTTATATAAACAATGGTAAAATAGCACACATTTTAACAATATTCGCTCTGGGCACGTCCTTTTAAAGCATGTCTTTAATATTGAGTATGATGATAGTGTGCTACAATGAATTAACCCTTGCAGGCGTAATTAGTTTCTTAAAATTTTAAACCTATTTCCAGTATATATGAGATTGTGGTTTTGTTGTTTACAGAGGGACATTAAAGCAGCAATCCAACAGTCGAGCCTGGGGAGAAGATGTTAGAGAACTACTCAAACAAGGAATTAATAAACCAAAGTAAGCTATATCTAACAGCTGACAAGGTAAATCCAGGGTCAGTTAATTTTAGTTCTAGGGTTTAACGTAAATAGCAAAATGGGAGCCTCCGTGGTTCAGTAGGTAGAGCGTTGGACGCTCAATCCGAACAGCCTTCCACCAATGGGTCGCGGGTTCAAATCCCACTCATTCCCCCCAAAAATTGGAAAATTTTCTGACTGGGTTTTCACTCAAACAACCTACCGTATTTTCTCAAGTACTAGACGCATTCGTGTACTAGACGCAACCCAAACTTGAAGGTCAAATCCATCAAAAAAGCATATTACCATAAATAAGACGCATGTGTATTTCTGAGGTGGACTGTATACATTGTCAAACCTGGCTTTGTTTCAACTGGCCTTTGCATTCAAGTATAAACACGCATTACGTAACAAGCCAGTCAAGCCCGGCCGACCGCTATGCTGGAAAACAGCAGGCGGAAGATATTACAGGTGTTGAAGGGATTTGACGGTCCCAGTGACTGAATCTGCAATCACATTGTCCACGAAGTCATTGTAAACACACAACATCCTTTGCTGTACCAAAACAATCGTCACTGCTAGTCTTGTTTTGAAGCCAATTAAATTTAGTGGATATAAAATGTGAAATTATTTCTGATCTCTTCATAACTTCCACTTTACTATAATTGTTCACAACGTATACACATCAGATAAATCATAAAATGTCAGGTCGCAGACTCGCCTATACGGCGCGAGAAAAACTGAAAATAGTTCACTTTGCTATGGCCCATGGAAATTGTGCAGCCGGTAGAGAATATCACGTCAGCGAGTGTAATGTAAGAAGATGGAGAAGTATGAAAGACCGTCTTGAGAAAATGCCCAGGAGTAAACAGGCAAATCGTGGAAAACCAGCACAGTTCCCAACTTTGGAGGTTGACCTTGTCAACTGGATTGACGAAAAAAGAAGAGGCGGTCTTGCGGTGTCCACGGCAGAAATCCGTTTAAAGGCGTTATCTATAGCAAAGGGAGTTGAGGGGATGGAAAATTTTACAGCGTCTGCAACTTGGTGCTACAGATTTATGAACAGAAATAATCTATCAGTGCGACGACGAACACACATTGCCCAAAAGCTTCCAGAGGATTTCGACGACAAACTGATATCTTTCCAAAAATACGTCATTCATCGGAGGAAAAATAATTATTACAGTTTGGATCAGATAGGAAATGCCGATCAGACACCGCTAACCTTTGATTTGCCGTCAGATTACACGTTGACGACGAAAGGATCAAAAACAGTGACTATTAAAACGACCGGCAATGAAAAAAATCGTTTTACAGTTATGCTTGCTTGTACAGCGGACGGTGGGAAATTGCCTCCTTATATAATTTTCAAGCGAAAGACAATGCCAAAAATGACATTTCCTAAGGGTGTAATTGTGCGCGTCCATCCACATGGATGGATGGACGATGAATTAACGAAAGATTGGCTAAATGTTGTGTGGGGAAGGAGACCGGGTGGCGTTTTGCGGAGAAAAAGTTTACTGGTGTTGGACGCTTTTCGCTGCCACAGGTCAGATTATGTGAAATCAAAATTGAGAGACAATCACAACACTGACCTTGTCATAATACCGGGGGGTATGACCTCAATCCTGCAACCGCTTGATGTCTCCATAAATAAGCCAATGAAAACGAAGCTACGACAAAAGTGGGCGGAGTGGATGGCTGGTGATGAACATTCTTTCACTAAAGGCGGCAATATGAGAAAGCCTGACCTGCCAGTCATCTGTCAGTGGATAGCTGACGCTTGGAACGAGATCGAGCCAGCAATGATCATAAAATCTTTCAAAAAATGCTGCATTTCCAACGCCTTAGACGGCACGGAAGATGACTATCTTTGGCAAGACGATGTCAAAGCTGCTGAGGATATAAATAAAGATATGGCAGACGAACAACCAGAAGAAATTGAACTTTATTACGCAGATTCGAACGCAATGTCTGATAGTGAAATTGTCCGCCTTTTTACCGAAGATAATGTCGATTCAGGCCTAGATTTTGAAGGATTTACAGAACAGGACCTTTAAATTAACTTATTTTAATACTTGGTTAAATGAACTACGAATTCAAAAATAAAACTCAGATTAGAACACAATTTTTTATAGTCTTTTATTTTTTTATGCCGTGCCAGCGTAAACCGCTGCCTGTCAAAGTTCAGCTTCGTTTTCACTTAACCGCTCGTCATGTGCGGCCCGTGTAGATAATACAGCCTGCAAAATACTCAAACAAAAATACCTCTGAAATTGAAGGGTGAAATAAAATGGAGAGTTTTTAAACATGAATTTAGGTTTCACATATGCCACTTTCTTAGTCTGGCGACAAGTCACATAGCGCTCGCTGATTTCACTGACTGAAAAAAGTTGGGTTTTGCGTGTAATTGTGTATTAGACGCATGGTCGGAAACCGCTCAAGTTTTGATGAAAAAAAGTGCGTCTTGTACTTGGGCATATACGGTATGTAGGATAGTTGCCAGTTACCACCGGAATGTCGTGGGTTTCCTCGGTATAGAGCCTGGTTTCCTTCCACAAAATGAGTGCAACATCAAGTTTTGAATATTAAGTAAATTTGGTAAATCCTGACTGTAAATAGTTTTATCTAAAAAAGTATAGAGCTCTTTATAAAGAAATAATCTAGGCTGGAGGGAATAATTGTTATAAATCACTGTTAATGTTTGAGTTTTCTATCGCAAGTTTAACACAGCAAGTACATTTTCTTCGGCCAAAAATAATTCTTTTCAGCAATATCTGAAAAACAGAGATTCTATTTGGAACTGTATATTGGATTTTAATGTGGAGATAACTGCAGCATGGCTTTTGTCACAGGGAATTCTGTACCCTGTATAATTTATAATGTATTGTCCTTGTGTATAGGAAAGGTCATGATGCAGGTGATCATCCCCCCATCACCCCGATGAGGTCAGCATCAGAAGAGGAACTAGGAGGAGATGCATGGAGGCTGTATGATTATATTACCAGACATTTTATTGCTACGGTAAGTTAGACAAGACTACATTATCTGGGTTTTGGATTATATAATATTATTTTTCATTTTCACCTTTTGCAAACTTTGCATGAGGTGATTTTTAAAAAAATGGGAATCATTTCCACCTTTAGCCAACCAAAAAAATTAAACTAAAAGATGTTCATTTTCTAGTCATGTTTTAGTGTGTACAAGAAATCTGTACTGACCATTTTAGAGAAAGGAAAAACAAAACTCACAATTGGGTTTACGTTCATTAAAGTGGCATGAGCTGTGGAAATTCACACTTTTTTCATAATGTCTAATCGTCATGACAGTAAGAGGCTTTGAAGGCCATCGAAAAACTGAATGATTGGTGTTGGAATGAGGAATCCATACAGTATGTGGACTATACGAACCAGAATAGTGTTCGAAATGTAAACAAAATTTAAATAACCGGGACGACCATTCATTCATTGGGTAAAATAGCCGATAATTTCAACATTCTGTTTCAACGTAAAAATATCAACATTTTGGCAGCCATGCCACTTTTAAGTATTTAAGTTGATGTTTACTCACATATTGATAATAATTATTAAAAACATGTCATGCCATTTATTTCAGCTGTCTAAAGATCTTCGCTATCTGCAGACTAAAATTAATTTTGAGATAGGCAAAGAGAAGTTTAGTTGTACTGGGAACAGTTTAGTGGACGAAGGCTATACAAAGGTCATGACCTGGCAAGCAATGACTAATGATGAACAGTTACCTCCCTTTGAAAGAGGACAGCTCCTTGGTATCAATGAGGTAAGAAGGTCATCTTGCTTGTTGATATTAGGGGAGAGTAGATAGTGCCTGGGTATTTAATGTGAAAAGTCACCACCCAGTTGTTTGTGGGTTTTAATCTCTCTCAGTGCCCTTATATGTTTAAAGTGGCACGAGCTGCCAAAGTTTGCACTTTTTTCATAATCTCTCATCGTCATCACAGTAACAGGCTTTGGAGGCCATCGAAAAACTAAATGATTGGCGTTGGAATGAGGAATGTGGCCTCTACAAACCGAAAATGTGTTTGAAAAGTAAACAAAATTTAAAGAACCTGGACGACCATTCATTCATTCTGAGCCTAAGTTAGTTCAAAACAACACTTTATCGTACATTTTCGAAACTATAGGCACTAAAATACTTCTGAATTTTACGTCTTGAGAAAAATAAGCAATGTTTTATCGGCAAAATATCATCATTTTGGCAGCTCATGCCACTTTAACTCTTCTGAGACTGATCGTTCCAAAGATAATTTGCTTAACGTGACATGCCCCAACAGATAAATTCCTTTGTGGTACATGTACAATGTCATCTAGCCTGTTGTTCCAGTTAACGGTGCTTGACTCTGATCTAACAAACCTACACCGGATTGTTACCAGGTAGTCCATAGTAGTTGTGAGTTTCCTCTCGTTTGACAAATAATCATACATACAGTGTAAGACACCATTTTAACCTATCAGTTTTAATGACAAGTCTCCTTTAATTCATAGATGCATGCAATATTGTCAGGTGCAAATGGTTGACATGTTGACAGGCTTATTACACTGATGGAGAAACATGGTATATGTACAGATGCATGTATACCTGTCCATATTATTGTATTATTGTCAGGTGAAAATGGTTGATCGTCAGACATGTCCCCCTGATTACCTGACAGAGAGTGAACTTATAACACTGATGGAGAAACATGGTATAGGTACAGATGCCAGTATATCGGTCCATATTAACAACATCTGTGAGAGGAATTATGTCAACATTATCTCTGGCAGAAAACTCAAACCAACCACTCTGGGTATAGTTCTAGTCCATGGATACCAGAAGGTGGGAATTTTTTTTATTTCTTTTATACTGTTGTGCATTTTCAATGTTATTATTAAATTCATTCTATATATCATTTTGGTTCCTTATTGATTATTTTTCTCTCATCAGGTTTCATGAATTGGATAACTTTGGCAGTTCATATGTACATATAGCTGTTTTACTTCTCTTTGAATTATCACACATATTTCCTCCATTAACCTGTTGCTACGTGCAGTTTAAAAAATATATTGGAGTAGTTAATATCAGGAATTACTCACAATAAATAACCCCAGCAGTCCTGTGAATGTCAAATGTTATCTGACGTCAATTTATCCAGAAGGGCTTAGACGTGAAATAAGAGCGTGCCATAAAACATCAATCAATTAATAAATCTAGAAAGGCTTACATGTAATTTTATATACACATTTTTGAATAAGTTACCATTACTTCTGATGTACACTTTGTTGTTGTAATCAACATGTTTTTGTTGACCGTTATGTTGTATTAATCCAAAACGGTGCCTCCGTGGCTCAGTTGGTCAGAGTGATTGTCCCTCAGTCTGACACAGGCCCTCCATCGTTGAGGCGCAGGTTCGAATCCCACTCAGACCAAATTAAACTGAAAAGTTTCTGAATGGATTTTTCACTCTATCGTATGTGGAAAAGTTGTCAGGTACTCGCCGAAGAGTTTCCTCCAAACAAAGAGCCTGGTTTCCTCCCCCTCCTCCCACATTAAACCAGGCAACGCCGCCTCAAAACATCAATTTAATCTAAAGCACAGTGAATACCTTTACAATTAACATGTTGCAGATTGACTCTGACTTGGTATTATCCACTATGAGATCAGCAGTAGAACAGCAGTTAAACCTTATTGCCATGGGAAAGGCAAACTTCCATGCAGTACTACAACATGCTGTGGATATCTTCTCAAGGAAATTTAAATATTTTGTTGAGAATATTATGGCCATGGATGAGTTATTTGAGGTGTCCTTCTCCCCGCTGGCAGACAGTGGTAAACCACTCTCAAGGTAACTACAGTCTATAATAACTAGAGCGGCTGTGGCTCAACCTACAGTCTACAATAACTAGAGCTGCTGTGGCTCAACCTACAGTCTACAATAACTAGAGCTGCTGTGGCTCAATAAGTTAAAGCAACAGGCACTAATGTGGACCTTCCATTGGTGGGTCACTGATATAAATCTAACTCTATCCAAACAAAGTTTGAAAAATAAAAAGTTTGACTTGGTTTTCATTTGATAGCCCTTTGTGATGTCCTTGTCCCCTATAGGCCAGTGGTTTCCTCGTGACACACACTGGTCGATTACCCTCTGTCTCTAAACCTGTAGAATGTTCCCAGTATGCTGTGTAGCATCAATCAATCATTCACAAAATGTCTCTTAGGAATTAAGATTGTTGTGAATCAAAAGAAAAATCTGATGTATTTCTTTTGTCACCCTGGTGCATATTCAGTACAGTATATTGTTAATGCCATGGTTAATTGTTTTGTTTTATTTCTTATACATATATGTACCCTAAGATTTTCCATTGTCAGGTTTTTTGTTGAAATACAGCTACATGTACACAAATATGAACTAGAAATGTAAATATTTTATTTAAATGGTTACTGGTGTCTTGCCAAATTCATTAGTTTTGGGGGTAAATATTTCCCACAATATTTTCTTCTGTTTCCCAGATGTGGTAAATGTCGTCGATACATGAAGTTTGTTCAGGCCAAACCATGTCGTTTACATTGCTCATCATGTGATGACACATACTCTCTACCCCAAAATGGAAACATCAAACTGTATAAAGAACTCAAATGTCCACTGGATGATTTTGAAATGGTGTTTTGGACGACAGGAATCAAAGGAAAGGTCAGTTTCCTCAGTAATGGATTGATTGATTGATTCAGGTTTTATGCTGCACAGAAGACTATTTCGCTCATACCACAGCTTTCGCAGGTTTAGTGGGAGAGAACCCTAGGTTTTTTTGGCCAGAAGAAAGCCTCTGACCATAGAGGTAGCTGACAATCCTTCCAGATAGTGTGATCATGTGTAAACTTCTCTCACAAATTTATCAGGCCTGTCATTAAGAATAGACTGGGGGAGTTATAATATGCTCTCCCAAAACTGTCAGGGTGACCTGTTTCACTCTCCCCAAAAATGGTCTCCCTAAATACAATGGGAGTGCAATTCCTCTCATGTTTTTCAGAGAGAGAACACGATCATGATGAAAAAAAGGGTGTGAAGTTACAGAAAGGGAATTTTTATTTTGGTATAGTTATATATGTCAGAATTGCCGTGCAAATTCTGGCGAAAAAAATCTTTAACAAAATGTTATCCTAGTTTTTTATATTATCAAACAGTTATTTCTATTTTAATGGACATGAAAGGGTTGGAGAAAAGTTTCATCTTGGGAGAGTGAAAAACATAAACCCGGGGCCTGAAACTGTAGGGAGAGTTAAGGGGAGTGATAAACAGGTCTCCTCAGACCCCTCTGGGGGTGTGTGGAGGGGAAGGAGAGCAATCACTCTCCCTGTTTGTTGTATTGTTTTTTTTATTTTTTTTTATTGGAGGTTGCCTTGGGGGAGGGGAATTGAGTGTGATTCAAACCTGCAACCCTTTGATAGAAGGCCTGTGTTGGGCTGAGAGACTGTTGGTTTGCAGACTTAGGCCCCCTTCAGTAGTAGAACATTTGAGAAAGATTTGTGATTGTGATTAATTTGACTGCTCAATCTTTGCCTTTAGACTTAAATTGTTCTGAACATGTAAATTCTTTAATTGATTATCATTATTTTCATTTTTATATATTTGTTTTTTTAGAGTTATCCTTTATGTCCATATTGTTATAACAACCCTCCGTTTAAGGACATGCGTAAAGGTATGGGTTGTAATGAATGTACCCATCCCACCTGCCAACATAGTGTCTTACAGACTGGGGTCTCAGAGTGTTTGGAGTGTGACAGGGGGGTGCTGGTTCTAGACCAATCATCAGCACCCAAATGGAGAATGGCATGTAACAAGTAAGTACAACCCATTATATTCCAGCAACTGCTTTGTAAGGTTCTCATACTATATTGAAATCAGAACTATGAAGTCTTAACTTAGTGATTTTTTTGCAAAATCGAGTGGACGTTGTTAAAAATGATTCATGGATACTTTTTTCCTGATGCCACGTTTGGGTTATTTTTTTTTAGGAAAGATTACGATCTTTCAAGCCACAATATTCGTATATTGATGGAAGGAGCATTAAGCAAATAGTTTTTTTTTTTCTGAAAATGACCCTTATTTGTATTTCAGATGTAATGTTGTGGTGAATTTCTTTGAGAATGCCCACAAAGTAGCTGTATCAGATGAAACATGCGATGACTGTGGGGCTAATCTAGTTGATGTCGACTTTAACAAGGTAGGTGTAATTAAATTCAGAGTAACTTGCAATCCCATTCCTTAATGGAAGATTTTCGTCAATAAAGGTATGGTTTTATCCACAATCATTTTGGTATCATTGAGAAATAGGTTTAACATCCATAAGGGTTATTCAGAAGGAATGTTCCATTAATTGATGTTTTCAGAAAGCAGATGTCTAAAGAAAAACAACTTTCTAGAATATGACAGAAAATGTTGGTCTTAAGAAACTTAGTAAATGGTATTTTCTGTTATTTTGCAGGCGAAATCTCCTCTTGAAAACGGATCTACGGAACATTCTGGCTGTGTTTTCTGTGACCCAGTTTTTAAACCGCTAGTGGAGAAGAATCACGCCATGACACGATTCATTCATCATCGTCCCTCGGGAGGTCGAGGTGGGCGTGGAGGGAAGCGACGAGGCAGGGGTAGAGGGAGGGGCAGAGGAAGGGGGCGAGGCAGATCACAATAGGATCATATCAGTTGTTACCATGGTAACTGACTTTACTAAAGACATTGCTACCTATACATGTAGGTTTCACTGACTTGAAGAGGGAGTCCATTAAGTACCTTTTAGGATTAACATTTTGAGATTAGGGCACACGAATCTCATATGGATGGGGATTTTTTTTAATTTTATTTTGAACAACTGGCTGAGTTAAGTTTGTCTCTTCAGGATGAAAGACGAAATCTCGAATCATAGAATTTCATCAATTACTGCATGTTGTTATGGACTGGTGCTTCAATCAAATCATGTTATTAGGCAAAGCTATAGCCTATACTCTGTTTAGTTAACAATTAAATAATTGTAATCATGTTAGTTAACATGGAGTAAGGTGTGTAGGAATTACAAATTATTTGTTGTTACAAAGTAATTGCTGTTTGCCATCTTTCCCAATAATCCAAACATTGTATATATAAGTTTGGTTTTAAGGGTAAAGAATCATGCCATAGGTTTCAACGTGGTCCTACAATAAGCAACATATACCATCAACATTATGTTACGACCGGAGCAAAGTTATGACGGGCCTAGGTGTGTTGAGAAACAGCCCCTGGTTTACAGTGTGAAAACAAACTGAAAATGAATGTCAGACAAACTCATTTCCGATCGTCAGTGGAGCTCACCATTTACGTGTATAAATCGACAGGAAGAAATATCAGTGAATTTCTACCCTTAATACAAGATTTTCATATGTTGTATGACTAAAACCTGCAATATCAGCAGCAAGACATAGAGCCCGGTTTCCTCCCACAGTAAAACTGGCAACGCCGCCATTTAAGTGAAATAATCTTGAGCGCAGCACCAAACAATCAATCAATCAATCTTGTGCTACAAAATATTAAATTTTCTGATAGAAATGAAAAGTGCTACCCCTCTCCCCCCCCCCCCCCCCCCACATAATTTTGAGATCACAAGGTCCAGGTCAATTGAAATCCAGATTTTTTTTCTAGTATTAGGCTATTGTAATCTATTTTCTGTAAAAAAAAATTATTGATCTACTATACGAAAACCAAAACCTTGACACTAAGTTGACGAATATGACTAAACTTGTGATGCTACATGTACATGTATAACTTTGTCTATAAGTTACATTTAGTTGCAAGAATGGCTGACTGAATGAACAGGTCTTGTATGTTAATAGTTCGATAACATACATGTATGCACCTTAAACTGGTCAATAATGTGTAGCCCTTCAAATTATGATTCACTGATTGGTTAATGAGACAAATCCAAATGATGTCTTCTTGCCATTAAGTTCTGATACGTTACGGAAGGTTCTTGGTATTTGATCTGAGTACTTTTACAGAGAGCGATTCTGTACAAAAAAAATAAGGCAAGCCCCATCTACCTTTCCACACACAAACTTATGACTGGGCTTTGACTTGATTGCCCTTTGTGGAAGGGTTTTCAGGTGCCACAGGAAAATATGGCTTTCTTCAAGAAGAGCCCATTTTCATCACGCACAAAAATGGCCAATACCACGATACAAAGAAAATTGTGACTATCCATAGGTCATCTGGTATGCTGATTACTCTAAACAAATATCCGGGGCCTCAGTGGTCCAGTGGGTTACAGTGATCGTCCCTCAGTCCCACACAGACCTTCCATCGATGCGGCGAGTGGATTTTCCACTATGTCGCCCTAAGTGGAAGAGTTGCCAGTTACTCCCCGAAGGGGGTTTCCTCCCCCACTAAACCTGGCAATGCCGCCATACAAGTGAAATAATCTTGAGTGCGGTGTAAAGCATCAATCAATGAATCTAAACAAATATCTTATGTAGGTTTGCTGAAACATTTAGGGTGCTTTATAGACTGGGCACATATATAATTTATAGATTATACAGTATGATATTTAGGGTCAAAACAGAAATCATTTTGTTATGTAGATGTATTTAAAGGAATCAATTTTATAGAATAAAAACAATTTTTTTTTTCAATATAAAGATTAGTTTTTGTTGGTTTGTGGATATTATAATATTCTCCATATTTTGGGGAATACATTTGTTAATGGGGACAGAATATGGGACGTGGATTCAATTCCCAGTTCAGGCATCACCTATAATCAGCAGAATGTTTGCCCCTTCTCCAGGAAAGTGTCCTTATTGGTTATACTTTTAGTTAAAATGGCGTTAGCTATAAAATTTTTGCCTTTTTCCTTAAATTCTAATTGTCAAGAGAAGTAAATAAAACAAAAGCATTAAAACTTCAGCCATTTGTTGATATTTAAAGTGATCCTCACCCCACATATATCGTCCATTTCATATTTGATCATTTTGCAAAAAAAATATACTATTATGAAGAAAAAAAAACAATCTGGTGTACATTTGTTTTATTCTCTGCCAAAAATGTTGAGGTATGTACGTATCACAGTATTACAAGGTTACAAGAGTTATAAAACTAATATATAATACATGTAGTTGTAAATAAAATTTTGGAAATACTTGAATTTAATGATTGTCTGTAAACGTGAATAAAAGGTGTATCTTGGTCATTGTCACACCATGTATATCTGGTCATGGACTGAATTAAAGACGACCCATCACATACTGCTTTGTTAACGCCACAATGGGTGCCCCTGTAGGGATTCCAGGAAAGGGTCCCGAGGAACCGGCTATATCTATATGTGAATACGCCAACGGTTTCTCAGAGTCTATACCATGCTACAATAATAATAAAAATGGAGGCTTTAATGTTTCTGTGAAAACATCTCGAACTGTCAAGTTAAACAATTCAATGTGTCAAATAATCAAACCATTTTAAATAATTAGCTCATTGCAATCGTTATTAAAGGGGCATGAGCTGCCAAAATGTTGATATTTTGACGTTAAAACAGCATGTTGAAATTATTGACTATTTTTCTCAAGACGTATAATTCAGAAGCTTTTCGATGCTTCTAGTCTCGAAAATGTACGATAAAGTATTGTTTTGAACTAACTTTGGCTTAGAATGAATGAATGGTCGTCCCGGTTATTTAAATTCTGTTAACTTTTCTAACACGTTTTCGGTCCGTATAGGCCACATGGTGTATGGATTTTCCTCATTCCAACGCCAATCATTTAGTTTTTCGATGGCCTTCAAAGCCTCTTACTGTCGAGACGATCAGAAATTATGAAAAAAGTGTGAATTCTGGCAGCTCATGCCTCTTTAAGAAAACTATCAAATTAGGAATTAGGTTATAAAATAAATCAGACATGGGTAAAAACCCACGTCGAATTGAGACTAAAAATCCCTCTTAATAAATTGGTTACTAGTTTGCTAACTAGCTTACCCCTGCCAAAATACAAAGCTCTTAAGAAACCTGAAGCATTTACATGTAGTTGTGATAAATCCAGCGACATTAAGTGGTGATAAATCCAGCCACATTAAGTGGTGATAAATCCAGCGACATTAAGTGGTGATAAATCCAGCAACATTAAGTGGTGATAAATCCAGCGACATTTAGTGGTGATAAATCCAGCCACATTTAGTGGTTATAAATCCAGCGACATTTAGTGGTGATAAATCCAGCGACATTTATTGGTGATAAATCCAGCCACATTTAGTGGTGATAAATCCAGCGACATTTATTGGTGATAAATCCAGCCACATTTAGTGGTGATAAATCCAGCCACATTTAGTGGTGATAAATCCAGCGACATTTAGTGGTGATAAATCCAGCCACATTTAGTGGTGATAAATCCAGCGACATTTAGAGGTGATAAATCCAGCGACATTTATTGGTGATAAATCCAGCCACATTTAGTGGTGATAAATCCAGCGACATTTAGTGGTGATAAATCCAGCGACATTTATTGGTGATAAATCCAGCCACATTTAGTGGTGATAAATCCAGCGACATTTATTGGTGATAAATCCAGCCACATTTAGTGGTGATAAATCCAGCCACATTTAGTGGTGATAAATCCAGCGACATTTATTGGTGATAAATCCAGCCACATTAAGTGGTGATAAATCCAGCCACATTAAGTGGTGATAAATCCAGCGACATTAAGTGGTGATAAATCCAGCAACATTAAGTGGTGATAAATCCAGCGACATTAAGTGGTGATAAATCCAGCGACATTTAGTGGTGATAAATCCAGCGACATTAAGTGGTGATAAATCCAGCCACATTAAGTGGTGATAAATCCAGCGACATTAAGTGGTGATAAATCCAGCGACATTTAGTGGTGATAAATCCAGCGACATTAAGTGGTGATAAATCCAGCCACATTAAGTGGTGATAAATCCAGCGACATTAAGTGGTGATAAATCCAGCAACATTAAGTGGTGATAAATCCAGCGACATTTATTGGTGATAAATCCAGCCACATTTAGTGGTGATAAATCCAGCCACATTTAGTGGTGATAAATCCAGCCACATTTATTGGTGATAAATCCAGCCACATTTAGTGGTTATAAATCAAGCCACATTTAGTGGTTATAAATCAAGCCACATTTAGTGGTTATAAATCCAGCCACATTTAGTGGTGATAAATCCAGCCACATTTAGTGGTGATAAATCCAGCGACATTTAGTGGTGATAAATCCAGCCACATTTAGTGGTGATAAATCCAGCCACATTTAGTGGTGATAAATCCAGCAACATTAAGTGGTGATAAATCCAGCAACATTAAGTGGTGATAAATCCAGCGACATTTATTGGTGATAAATCCAGCCACATTTAGTGGTTATAAATCCAGCGACATTTAGTGGTGATAAATCCAGCCACATTTAGTGGTGATAAATCCAGCGACATTAAGTGGTGATAAATCCAGCGACATTTAGTGGTGATAAATCCAGCCACATTTAGTGGTGATACATCCAGCCACATTTAGTGGTGATAAATCCAGCCACATTAAGTGGTGATAAATCCAGCCACATTTAGTGGTGATAAATCCAGCCACATTTAGTGGTGATAAATCCAGCGAATGTCCCTATGCTATCCATGACCTACCTTGTCTAGTCCAGAAGCCATGATCATAAAGGCGGAGGGAGCTTGGTGACCTCTGGGTGTCCGTGATGATGCTGCGTTACCAGAAGATAAGACATCCTCATATTCAGACTTTCCTCTGTGAAGTTCATAATCCTAGTTAAACAGACAAGTATAAAAACATTGGTGAAAACCCACCCAGAAATGGATCCAATGTAGAAGGGGTACAAGGTACATGTTGGACAGCTAGGATTCCTACCCGCCACTCAACCTGGTAACGCTGCCATTTAAAGTTTGGCATAGCCTGCCACTTTTATGTGTCCCGAGAATACATGTAGCTAATGTCCAGCCTTTCAAAACCGATGGCCTGAGTGTATTTTTCACTCGGTGAGCCCGGTTTCCTCCCCCAGTAAACCTGGCAACGCCACCATACAAGTGAAATAATCTTGAGTGCGGCGTAAAACATCAATCAATCAAAACTGATGGCAGCCTGTCGCTTGTTAGAATGTTATTTGATGAAAGAGAAGAGACTGAATTAAGTTTATATTTACCTCTTTCCTAATGGTAGAAATCTCAAAAGGATCCCCCATCTGATCTCCAGAAGATTGTAAAAGTTGGGCTGTTCCAAGTTTTCTGGCTGGTCCATTATCCATTATTATCTGTGAGCACAATTATAAAATAAATCAATTGTACTATGATTTATTACATCTTGTATCATATATTTATGAACACTAAATCACACAGGCACAAGAAAGATCTTGACTAAAATAACGATGTATTTACAATAGGAATACATTTTAATCTATTTTTTTCTAACTGTGCACTGTCTGGTCTACAATATGAGTATGTTTGTCAGCTACCAACTGAAGGTTATAGGTTCCATCACACATTGAACTCTTATACTTCTATCCACAGTGAAAGAAACATGTAATTCCTTTACCTCTGCTCTAGCTGTGTTTTATTTTAAATGTGGTTATGTTGAGTCTACCCAGCATATCAACTTTGTTGATATGTGAAGCAGTTTTACAGGGGAGATTGACAAGGTATGCGCACCTGCTAAATAATCTGATATTTTGTTAAGTTATGTCATAAGAAGAAAGTGAAACAAATTCAACGAATTGAATTCAAACCCTGTGTTACATTATAGAAAGTAGAACTTTTAAAATTAAATGAGACAAGAAAAATCCACCAAAATTCAGGCAGTACTAATTACATGTAACTATGTTTTTTTTATGACAAGTAAAAAGTGTGTCTTACGGAATAATTTGGTCCCATACTGAGTATAGCATGACCAGTCAATGTGGCTATGGTGAAGAGATGGGGATTTGCTGCCTCTATTGCCTGAAATTGAAAGACATTAAACCAGCAATAAGTTGTCAATCTCTGGTGACATTGTCATCTTTGGGTGTCATATTGGTTACTATGTATAAATAATATATCGTCCCAAACTATGAATAATGGGGCTGAGACTGCAGAGTGAAAGTCCGTCAAAAATTAAGCTTTGGGGAGATATATAATATGCTGGTCTGGCTCTCCATGGTGTGGAAGACGTCTTCAGTATGATTTTTTTTAAATATTCCACAGCGACATGGGTTCCAGAGTTAGGCCTCGGTGATTTACTCCGGGCTGAGAGCCCGGTTTCCTCCTTCACTCAAATTATCAAGTCTTCAGTACAAGTTACTGTTTGTAAACGTTACAGGAGATTTGATTTGACCTTTTGCAGTACATGTACATGTAGGTTTAAGTGGCATGAGATGACAAGTTTTAGATATTTTTCCATTGCAACAAAATTTTGAAACTATTGGTCTGAAGCTTAATGATGTCCCTCTATAAATTAAGTGACCTTGTTTGAAACGACGACATCATTACAAGCCTTTGTATCAATACATATACTTTTCTGTGGAGATTTCTTTCCGTCGGCCATGTGGATCCCTCAATATACCCTGATGATGTCATTAAGCAATCAGTCTATTTTAGAAGCTTTTAGTGCTACAAGCGACACAGGTTGGAATCCCACTCAGACCCCCCCAAAATTGAAAATTTCTGAGTGGATTTTTCACTTGGTCACCGTACATGTATATAGAACAGTTGCCAGGTAAGAAATGTTTAAAACTCTCTTTAAACGTGGGTTCCATGAACTTTTTTTAAACGTGGGTGACTTTTTGGCAACTAGTGTCAGTTTGGAGGTTTAATCTAAATCGGACCATGATATTTCCTTATACGGTAATCTTTTTTCCTGAAAGCTTTCAAGTTATATTTAAAACTTTTCTCCAACAAATTTGACAATTTCACGAAGTATGATAAAGTGAAATGGTCTGGTTACCGGTATAAAGCTTTAATCAACCAAATTGAGAGACATTAAAGCCAATAGTTCATTCACGAAATCTCCAATATTGCCTGATAGTGCTTGCAAAATCAAATTTTAAAAAAAAATGTATACTTGTACATAACTAACCCGTTCTTTCATCCGACACAGTAGGTCTGTCATAACCATCCTTCCCTCAGCATCTGTGTTCCCGACCCTTATCCGAACACCTGCCCGTGACGTAATGATTTCATCAGCAACATAACCATCTGAAACAGAAAATACAGACCTTCAGTATCTAACAGGCAAAACTCTCTCAAAACCATATACATTAACATACATTATTTTCTATATTATTTGATCTGCATTAGATTCAAGAACTACCTCCACAGTTTACTGACTATATCCATTTGAAATATAATTAGCATATTACTGCTGAATAATCTAAGAACTACTAGTTATATTATGAAAATGAAAGTAAAGTATATATGGTTAAAAACTTTAGAAAAGATATTCCTATCACCTGGTCCGACACTGTTTCTAACCATGGCAAGTCCTCCCACAACTTTTAACCCTTTGGGCTTCAGCATCGACAAAGTCTGTGGAACAAAAAATAAAATGAAAATAACACAATCAATGTTTTAGGCCACGATATTGTCTTTCCATCAGTCCACTGCTGTTTTCAGTGAGACTGGCTATAGACTTATTGTCAAAGGCAAATGTACCAGAGTTTTCTGCAACCATGGAGATGTGTGTAAAGAAAGGTTTTATAAGCAAGAAAGACCCTCAAAAGAAGGCTAATATTTGAATTTTATCCGCTATTAGAACACATCTTCCGTAACTTTACCATCTGTCAGACGACAGGCTTTATTTCAACATCATTCTTTTTCTAAGGTACTTATAATGCTCAACTTCTCTTTACAATCAGAATGTAAGAAAAAGAGGCTGAATTTTGGCGGCAGCTCATGCCACTTCAGGTGGGTATTGTGAAAGAGGAGAGAAAATATGTATGCATAGTTTCTAACAGAATATCATAATGAGATACCTTAAAGAAACCAGCCACTGCAGCTGCCCCACATTTATCTCTGTGCATTCCTGCCATGATTCCCCCAGCCTTGATATCCAAACCACCTGTATCATACGTGATACCCTGGCAACACACCAAAACAACTTTCACAAATGGGGGCAAGGTAAAAATGAAAGATTTCTAATTACATGTATATGAAAGGGCATTTTATTTATTAAATTGTATCATATTTCTTATTGGAGTATTTAGTACACAAGATCTAGTGGGTTAGAGTGATCATCCCTTAGAGCCACACAGACCTTCCATCGATGCGGCGTGGGTTCGATTCCCACTCGCCGTATGTGGAAGAGTTGCCAGGTACTCGCTGAAGATCTGGGGTTTCCTCCAGACACTGAGCCCTGTTCCCCCGCCTTAAACCTGGCAACACCGCCATAGATGTGAAATAATCTTGAGTGTGGCGTAAAACATCAATAAATCTATCAACCAAAGGATGTGCTGCAAAATACTGGTACAAATTTTGATTGCTTATGTTCTGTAGGAAGTGTGTTAATTAGATTAATTTCTGGGTCAATTAGCTGTTGTAATCAATGATTCATTGTTGAAATGGCATGTGAAGCATACTAGGGGTCTGCAAAAAATTGTGAGGAAGTGCAATCTGTTGATTGGTGCAAAAGTAATTTACATTTTGTAGAGTTTTTTTTTTTATATTGGAGACAAATATCTCATTGCAAAAAATTCAGGGGAGACCACTCACCTTTCCCACTAAGAATAGTGTTTGATCAATAGGACCCTCTCCCTCATATTCCAAGAATATCACTCGTGCCTGATGACGCTCAATCACTACAAACAATTAGAAACACAAAAACATTTATTTCTTATCAACCCATGCAAAAGATCTAAATATATAACACCTCTATTAAGTGTATAGGCTATCTACATAACAAAAGTAGTTTCAAATTATACCCTTGTTCAATTTTAACAAACTTATGGTTATATCACCATAAATTCGGTAAAATTGAACTAATTATACCCTGACCTAAACAAAATCATTTTGATAAGATATTTTGAATTTAATACAGTATGTTTTCATCACCTTTCCCATTTTAAGTCATCTAAACAATATAGCACCCCTAATATATAATATTGATAAAAACATGGAATATGACAAAATGAGTGACCTACCATTGGCAGCCCTGTTAACTGCAACAAGGACAGGGAATTCCTTCTCCAGGGTTTTCAGGTCAGAAATTACTTCAACCTGTAAGATATTTTGTTGATAGTTTGTCAAACAGATTTATAGCTTTCCACTATGCATGGTTCTGATCGTAATATGGAACTTTATAAAATACGCATATTCATAATAACATGGGAATAATTCCACGGTCTACCTGTAATTCTAAAATTAACACATTACAACAAAAGCGGTTTACATTAATGGTTTAAATAGCAAGCAACGGAGCTGAAGAAACCAGTGATGGGTGACTTCAAAATTTCGGTCCATTGCATGTATCCTTTGATGGCTATGTTATTACAGTGGATTTCAGAGCATGATTTGTGGGTACTACTAGGCAGACACTCATATAACTTAACCTTACACTCAATGTGATGTGCACACAATTTGACAAGAAATGAACGGTTATTCTTACTTTTATTGCCGTATCCTTGAAAGCATTTTCAACATAGGTAGCCACATTAGGGGCGGCCATTTTTTCAGGATCTGATCCACCAATATCTCGTGCCACAACCCTGTAATGTAGAAAATGACCACATCATCCGTTTTCTTCCAGCACTACTAACCAGGTATGACAGGATCAGGTTTGACAACCACTGGACTAGAGCATAAAGTGGCTGATTAACTAGTTTTATTGCACCTAATCAGAGTTGGATTCTTGTTAGCAATAATTAATTTATTATTAATACCCATTGTACAACTTCCAGCACACAGGCATATATCTTTAAGTCTACACACACTGGGCATGACTGTTCCCTTAATTCGTTAACCTCTTACCTGCCACTTTCAATAGCTGTTGCTAAAGTAACCCCAGCTTTAACTCTGGCCTCATCATTACACCAGATTCCAAGCTGATCCACCTTAGTCGCTCTCTCGGGAATATCATCTCGAATTTCTAATGGCTACAAAAACAAGGGAAATAAGGCTACTTTTAAAAAGTGGATTCATGAAATTTGACCTTTTTTATACTAAAGTTACATTTTTGTGTTATCTCATTTATACCAATAATTCTATCGAATGATGAAAGAATCTTACCACATATAATCCATGAAGTGTTAAATGATGAGAGAATCTTACCACATATAATCCATGAAGTGTTCAATGATGAGAGAATCTTACCACATATAATCCATAAAGTGTTCAATGATGAGAGAATCTTACCACATATTATCCATGAAGTGTTCAATGATGAGAGAATCTTACCACATATAATCCATGAAGTGTTCAATGATGAGAGAATCTTACCACATATTATCCATGAAGTGTTCAATGATGAGGGAATCTTACCACATATAATCCATGAAGTGTTCAATGATGAGGGAATCTTACCACATATAATCCATGAAGTGTTCAACAATGAGAGAATCTTACCACATATTATCCATGAAGTGTTCAATGATGAGGGAATCTTACCACATATAATCCATGAAGTGTTCAATGATGAGGGAATCTTACCACATATAATCCATGAAGTGTTCAATGATGAGGGAATCTTACCACATATAATCCATGAAGTGTTCAATGATGAGAGAATCTTACCACATATTATCCATGAAGTGTTCAATGATGAGGGAATCTTACCACATATAATCCATGAAGTGTTCAATGATGAGGGAATCTTACCACATATAATCCATGAAGTGTTCAACAATGAGAGAATCTTACCACATATAATCCATGAAGTGTTCAATAATGAGAGAATCTTACCACATATAATCCATGAAGTGTTCAATGATGAGGGAATCTTACCACATATAATCCATGAAGTGTTCAACAATGAGAGAATCTTACCACATATAATCCATGAAGTGTTCAATGATGAGGGAATCTTACCACATATAATCCATGAAGTGTTCAACAATGAGAGAATCTTACCACATATAATTCATGAAGTGTTCAATGATGAGGGAATCTTACCACATATAATCCATGAAGTGTTCAACAATGAGAGAATCTTACCACATATAATCCATGAAGTGTTAAATGATGAGAGAATCTTACCACATATAATCCATGAAGTGTTAAATTATGAGGGAATCTTACCACATATAATCCATGAAGTGTTCAACAATGAGAGAATCTTACCACATATAATCCATGAAGTGTTAAATTATGAGGGAATCTTACCACATATAATCCATGAAGTGTTCAACAATGAGGGAATCTTACCACATATAATCCATGAAGTGTTCAACAATGAGAGAATCTTACCACATATAATCCATGAAGTGTTAAATTATGAGGGAATCTTACCACATATAATCCATGAAGTGTTCAACAATGAGAGAATCTTACCACATATAATCCATGAAGTGTTAAATGATGAGAGAATCTTACCACATATAATCCATAAAGTGTTCAATGATGAGAGAATCTTACCACATATAATCCATGAAGTGTTCAACAATGAGAGAATCTTACCACATATAATCCATGAAGTGTTCAATGATGAGGGAATCTTACCACATATAATCCATGAAGTGTTCAATGATGAGAGAATCTTACCACATATAATCCATGAGGTGTTCAATGATGAGGGAATCTTACCACATATAATCCATGAAGTGTTCAATGATGAGAGAATCTTACCACATATAATCCATGAATTGTTCAATGATGAGAGAATCTTACCACATACAATCCATGAAGTGTTCAATGATGAGGGAATCTTACCACATATAATCCATGAAGTGTTCAATGATGAGAGAATCTTACCACATATAATCCATGAATTGTTCAATGATGAGAGAATCTTACCACATACAATCCATGAAGTGTTCAATGACAGGGGAATCTTACCACATATAATCCATGAAGTGTTCAATGATGAGGGAATCTTACCACATATAATCCATGAAGTGTTCAATGATGAGAGAATCTTACCACATATAATCCATGAAGTGTTCAATGATGAGAGAATCTTACCACATATAATCCATGAAGTGTTCATTGACAGGGGAATCTTACCACATATAATCCATGAAGTGTTCAATGATGAGAGAATCTTACCACATATAATCCATGAAGTGTTCAATATGAGAGAATCTTACCACATATAATCCATGAAGTGTTCAATGATGAGGGAATCTTACCACATATAATCCATGAAGTGTTCAATGATGAGAGAATCTTACCACATATAATCCATGAAGTGTTAAATGATGAGGGAATCTTACCACATATAATCCATGAAGTGTTCAATGATGAGAGAATCTTACCACATATAATCCATGAAGTGTTAAATGATGAGGGAATCTTACCACATATAATCTATGAAGTATTCAATGATGAGAGAATCTTACCACATATAATCCATGAAGTGTTCAATATGAGAGAATCTTACCACATATAATCCATGAAGTGTTCAATGATGAGGGAATCTTACCACATATAATCCATGAAGTGTTCAATGATGAGAGAATCTTACCACATATAATCCATGAAGTGTTCAATGATGGGAGAATCTTACCACATATAATCCATGAAGTGTTCAATATGAGAGAGTCTTACCACATATAATCCATGAAGTGTTCAATGATGGGAGAATCTTACCACATATAATCCATGAAGTGTTCAATATGAGAGAATCTTACCACATATAATCCATGAAGTGTTCAATGATGGGAGAATCTTACCCCATATAATCCATGAAGTGTTCAATGATGAAGGAATCTTACCACATATAATCCATGAAGTGTTCAATGATGAGAGAATCTCACCACATATAACCCATGAAGTGTTCATTGACAGGGGAATCTTACCACATATAATCCATGAAGTGTTAAATGATGAGGGAATCTTACCACATATAATCCATGAAGTGTTCAATGATGAGAGAATCTCACCACATATAACCCATGAAGTGTTCATTGACAGGGGAATCTTACCACATATAATCCATGAAGTGTTCAATGATGAGAGAATCTTACCACATATAATCCATGAAGTGTTCAATATGAGAGAATCTTACCACATATAATCCATGAAGTGTTCAATGATGGGAGAATCTTACCCCATATAATCCATGAAGTGTTCAATGATGAAGGAATCTTACCACATATAATCCATGAAGTGTTCAATGATGAGAGAATCTCACCACATATAACCCATGAAGTGTTCATTGACAGGGGAATCTTACCACATATAATCCATGAAGTGTTCAATGATGAGAGAATCTTACCACATATAATCCATGAAGTGTTCAATGATGAGGGAATCTTACCACATATAATCCATGAAGTGTTCAATGATGAGATAATCTTACCACATATAATCCATGAAGTGTTCAATGATGAGGGAATCTTACCACATATAATCCATGAAGTGTTCAATGATGAGATAATCTTACCACATATAATCCATGAAGTGTTCAATGATGAGAGAATCTTACCACATATAATCCATGAAGTGTTCAATGATGAGAGAATCTTACCACATATAATCCATGAAGTGTTCAATGATGAGGGAATCTTACCACATATAATCCATGAAGTGTTCAATGATGAGAGAATCTTACCACATATAATCCATGAATTGTTCAATGATAGGGGAATCTTACCACATATAACCCATGAAGTGCCCAATGATGAGAGAATCTTACCACATATAATCCATGAAGTGCGCCCAGAGTTGCCACATGCCCGGCCAATGGGTAACTGTCATCTATAGGACGTACCAATAAGGGGGACTTACATCCAGCACTGATTGCTCTGAAAAAAATAGCAAAAGTATGAGTTTGTGTTGTCATAAAAAAGTTTATTATTTTGCACATATGGTTTTACTAACTCTCATATGGAGTATATAAAATTGAATCTTTTCATGAGGCTGATCAAACCAACCACTGGTACATGTAAGTAGGCCTCATCCAGTAACAGAAATAATACTATGGTTCAAAGACTGGGTGGTTTTTATTCACCCCCTGGGGGATGTTTCTCGACACCGACGTAACTTTGCGCCTGGTTGTAACGTCATGGCAACATATACCTTCAACATTACGTTACGACCAGGCGCAGAGTTACGACAGGTGTAAATGTGTTGAGAAACAGCCCCCTGGTTGTCAAATTCTGTTACCTTTTGATTCCCTTTAAACTGGCTTCTGCAAATCTCCTCACATCATCAAAGTCTCGGTTCAATGGTCCAGTTGGGGAGAAAATCTGATAAATGAATAGATCGTGTAGACAACTATGATTGAATGATTTATATTTGATCCCTGCATTCAAGATTATTTCCCTTATATCACGGTGTTGCCAGATTTATTGGGGGGGAAACAGGACTTTGTCTGAAGGGTACCCCAGACCTTTGATGAGTATCTGGCAAATCAGTGGAGAAGATTGAGATTATAACTATTGCGCTATCTATGTAAACAAAGGCTGTACATTGTTTCTGTTTTGCACAAAGAATATATATTCAACATACGCCCTAGAATAGAATATTACATAATCTTATATAGATGTTGTAAGATGTGTTAAATGGTTGACAACACATCCATAAGGTATGGACTTTTCAAGTTGAAAGGGAACCTAGATATAGACTAAAACAAAATATTACATAATCCAATATGGATGCTGTATTATGCAACCGTCCAAGGATGTCTTAAATGCTTCCAGACACATCATCTTCCATTAGCTGATTTACTATCAGTATCAAATCACAGCGGCTATTTCTTACCAATCTTTTAGATGGAATCACATCTGTTTTTAAAACTACAACTTCCTTAGCCGTAGCTTTGTCAACCTAAAAGTAAAAGATTAGTATAAGATTTGAGTGCAATTTGAACCCACAACCCATCAATGGGAGGCCTGTGGTGGATTTAGAGACTATCGCTCTGCGGACTAAGTTACAAAGGCACTGTCAAGGTTTTTATTGTTTGGTGTTCTATGCCGCACTCAAGATTATTTCACTTATAGATGTATGGCGGCGTTACCAGTTTTATTGTGGGAGGAAACTGGGCTCTATGCCTGGAGAAAACCTACGACCTTCCGGTGGTAACTGGCAACCATTCCACATCGGTAGTTCTAGTGAAAACCCAGTCAGAAAATTTTCCAATTTTTGTGTGGACTGAGTGGGATTGAAACCCGCGACCCATTGGTTGAAGGCTGTTCGGATTGAGTGTCTAACGGTCTACCGACTGAGCCATGGACTCCCCCCCCACACTGACAAGGTAAAACAGTAGTTATACATATATTGTGGGATATTGTAGCCAAAATCACAATGTTCTCTGGGCCAGCTATACCATCAAGGAGATGGGGGGGTGATCATTAATCTATTAATCAACAGAACCAGGAGAATACATAATGTAACCAGAACCACTATCATGTATAATGTGTCATGGTATGATGATATTTTTTTGCCATTTTAACTACACAAATCCAACAAGAACCAGATCAGAAAACGTTGATTTGTTGTTGAGATTCCATTTAATGTTCATTTAACAGCACAGCTGCTGGGTGTGCCAGACAGGCTCAGAACTGAGATAGTTTTTCAATTATCAGGGCATCTTCAATGAACTTTTAAGTCAAAACAAAGCCAGTAGGCCTAGATTGTAACTCAAAGGCCTCTATTTATCTTAACCGAACATTATTCAAGCCATGCAGGAATGCTGGCCCTATTATAATTGTTTTACAGTCTTCAATAATATGTATATTATGATAAGACCATCTCTCACCTCTGAATACTCTCTTAAGACTTTCTGTAAACATTCCAAGTTGCCAGTGAGTTTTTCAAAGGTATCTGTTACCACGACAACGCCATCAAACGCCTTATCTGTTACGTCCACACTATATGTAAGTGGCGTTACTCTGTAACAAGAAAATAGTTCACAATATAAAATATGACTACAATGGGTGGGTGTAATTTCTTTTTTCTTGTCAAAATGATTACGATATTGTACATGATTATTTCATGACCTTACACGAAGTCTGTAGGTGGATTATATATATCATCAAAGTATTAACCATACATGATGTATACAAGTCTGGATAGTTGTAACTTTTAAGTGATAGATACTTGTAAATATGACAATTTTAATGTACTATTGTAAACATTTAACCGTTGTTTGATACATTGTTGCCAACAAAGCAATATGCAGTGTACAAACCTGATCGCATGGTTCAGTAGGCCTATATTTGTGGCACTCCTTTGTAAAACGATGATGTAAACATTTTTCTTTACATTTAATAAATTATTAATTGAGACTGTTTTCAGAGTTGTAAGTCCGATTTGCTAAACTGACAACGTCACTTCCACCATTATTTCAGTCTTATCACAACAATTGCCAGTTTTTAAAGTTGATATAACTACATGTATGGGCTGAAAAAAATCTTTTTTGTGAGACAAAAAGATGAGAGTACTTTATGAGCAGAATATTTTTGCACTTGATTGCCTTATGTGGAAGAGTTGCCAGGTATTCATCAAAGATGAGGGGTTTCCTCCCCTAGTAAACCTGGCAACGCCACCATATAAGTGAAATAATATTGAGTGGGGCATCAATCGATTATGATAATTATAATATATACATCTATGAACACTTCAACACATGCACACTGGTACCAGTATATATGCATCCATGTAGAAAACAAAGACAATTGGAGATACTTGAATCTCACAAGCATGAGAGGTGTCTCAGAAAATATCAACATAGGGGCTTTCTGAATAGACCAGTGTGTCATATGGTAGGAAATGACAAAGGTATAAGGGTTTACTTTGAAAGATCCCCTCCCCACAACTCACCCCACTCTCATCCACTTTTCCAAAGCTAGTTTAATACTAGGCCTGGAACCTATGTGGAATATTTTTAAAAAATTATACTGAAGAAGTTTTGGGAACCAGACCAGCATATTAAATATCTTCCCAAAGCTTAAAGTTTTTGAGCTAGTTTAATACTTGCATCACACCTTTTTGTTCTTTTAGAACACAACAGATGTACTTCTTATGACAAAATATAAATAATATAAATATTATGAAAACAGGATACTGACACAGGACTTACACAATGACAAGGGGTATTTACAGTTCCTATAATTGTTTTGTATTGACAAATCATTAATGACTTATTACCCTTTAAATTTTTTGACAAACTAAATTTGAGGATAACTGAAATTTGATGAACTTTTAATATAGAATTTTGCTTGTGTAATTGTGAATCACTTAGTTTTTCCATTCAACTATATTGCACAGTGCTAAGGTGATTAAAAAGCATTATAAAACTAAGATATAGATTTAGAAACTCAATCAATTAAAATAACTCCACCAATAAACTGTTAAAATAACAGATAATTAAATGACGTTGTAAACAAAGAGTGAGAAAGGAAAATAATCACACTAGAAAATAATAGGATTAATTGAAATAGTTTTGAGTGTGGCATAAGGCTCCAATCAATGTAGACATAAACTTCAGTTCACTTGGCACCCATTGCTAAACAACATGATGGGAATACGTTCAAATTAGTAGCTAAAAAATAGGGAAGACTGATTTTTTTAAATGGAAAAGAGCGAAGAGTGTATTATAAGGATTTTCAGCCTGATAATACACATGTAATGCACCTGACAGCATTTAAGGATCTCTAGAGTTCCAAAAAGGTACTTACGTAGGCTGTTGGTTGGTTGTTTGGTGTTTTACGCCACGCTTAAGATTATTTCCCTTATATGGCAGCATTGCCACTTTTATTGTGGGAGGAAACTGGGCTCTATGCCCGGAGGAAACCCACGACCTTCCGGTGGTAACTGGCAACCATCCCACATAGTTCGTTCGAGTGAAAACCCAGTCAGGAAAGGGACAAACAACGATATTGTTAAAGTCATTTTTCCTGCTGTAAAGTTAGTTTATATCTTTAAAATATCACTTGATGTCGAGTTAGACACTTATCTACTATACAGGCTGAGTGTGAAATGCACAATGGTGTGGAGCTAGAAATATAAAAATACTTACCCTGCCATGTTAAATTGAAGTAACAAAGTGTGTGTATGGTGAGGTGTGTTGACTGTGGCCTGTCCTGTGGTGGTTACCTCCCAACTGTCAGAGCAAGTGTCATATGATGAATTACAAGTCTGTATGGTTTCAGTAATACTCCACATGTGGGTTATCTCTCAGTGATATACACACACCTCTCCACTGTCAGATTCTTGTCTGACCTAGGATTATAAAAAAAAAACGAGTCTTAACTCGGTTTTATTAATCTTAGGTCAGATCTTCACCTCTCACTGAATTTGTTTAACCTTACTGGTTGGGTATTTACTTCAAGGCTAAATTAACTGGAACTAAAATTCTGCAGTGTTTCTGGTAGCATGTTATTGTCTATCATTTATTGTAACAGTCAACCAAAGCATTGGCTCATTCATTAATCTAATAACAAGACCACAACAACAAAACAAATAGCAACTTGTCAGGGAATTTTACTTATTTGATCTCATCTAAAAGACGAATACAGAATTTAAAACCCTCTAAATCAGTGTTGAACATCCAACCAGAACCTCTGCTGGTTTATGTTGACCATCCACCCAGAACCTTTGCTGATTTGTGTTGATCATCCAAGCAGAATCTCTGCTGGTTCCTGTTGACCATCCACCCAGAACCTCTGATGATTTGTTGACCATCCACCAAAAACCTCTACTGGTTCCTGTTGACCATCCACCCAGAACCTCTGCTGGTTCTTGTTGACCACCCACCCAGAACTTCTGTTGGTTCCTGTTGACCACCCAACTAGAACTTTTGTTGGTTCCTGTTGACCACCCACTCAGAACCTCTGCTGGTTCCTGTTGACCATCCACCCAGAACCTCTGCTGGTTCTCGTTGACCATCCACCAGAACCTCTGCTGGTTCCTGTTGACCACCCACTCAGAACCTCTGCTGGTTCCCGTTGACCACCCACCCAGAACTTCTGTTGGTTCCTGTTGACCACCCAACTAGAACTTTTGTTGGTTCCTGTTGACCACCCACTCAGGACCTCTGCTGGTTCCTGTTGACCATCCACCCAGAACCTCTGCTGGTTCCTGTTGATCATCCACCCAGAACCTCTGCTGGTTCTCGTTGACCATCCACCAGAACCTCTGCTGGTTCCTGTTGACCACCCACTCAGAACCTCTGCTGGTTCCTGTTGACCATCCACCCAGAACCTCTGCTGGTTCTCGTTGACCATCCACCAGAACCTCTGCTGGTTCCTGTTGACCACCCACCCAGAACCTCTGCTGGTTCCTGTTGACCACCCACTCAGAACCTCTGCTGGTTCCTGTTGACCACCCACTCAGAACCTCTGCTGGTTCCTGTTGACCATCCACCCAGAACCTCTGTTGGTTCCTGTTGACCACCCACCCAGAACCTGCTGGTTCCTGTTGACCATCCACCCAGAACCTCTGTGGGTTCCTGTTGACCACCCACCCAGAACCTGCTGGTTTCTGTTGACCATCCAACCCAGAACCTCTGCTGGTTCCTGTTGACCACCCACCCAGAACCTGCTGGTTTCTGTTGACCACCCACCCAGAACCTGCTGGTTTCTGTTGACCATCCAACCCAGAACCTCTGCTGGTTCCTGTTGACCACCCACCCAGAACCTGCTGGTTTCTGTTGACCATCCAACCCAGAACCTCTGTTGGTTCCTGTTGACCACCCACCCAGAACCTGCTGGTTTCTGTTGACCATCCAACCCAGAACCTCTGATACCCCCCGACCCAGAACCTCTGCTGGATCCTGTTGGCCATCCACTCAGAACCCCACCTGCTTTCTGTTGACCACCCAACCCAGAACCTCTGCTGGTTTCTGTTGACCATCCAACCCAGAACCTCTGCTGGTTCCTGTTGACCACCCACCCAGAACCTCTACTGGTTTGTGTTGACCATCCACCCAGAACCTCTGTTGGTTCCTGTTGACCACCCACCCAGAACCTGCTGGTTTCTGTTGACTATCCACCCAGAACCTCTACTGGTTTGTGTTTTTTTTTTGGTTCTGAAGGACTACTCACTTAAAACCTGCTCGCCCCTATTTCGGTTCCTGTTGACCACCCAGACAGAACTACTGGTTTCTTTTGACCAGCCACACTAATGATATGTTAGTTCATGTTGACAACCTATCCAGGCCTTCCGGTTCCTGTTGATTGTGCCTCTGTTTGTTCCTGTTCTCCACCCACCCAGAACTTCTGTAGGTTCCTATTGACCACCCACCCAGAACCTCTGTTGGTTCCTGTTGACCACCCTCCCAGAACCTGTGTTGGTTCCTGTTGACCACCCACCCAAAACCTCTGCTGGTTTCTGTTGACCATCCAACCCAGAACCTCTGCTGGTTCCTGTTGACCACCCACCCAGAACCTGTGTTGGTTCCTGTTGACCACCCACCCAGAACCTCTGCTGGTTTGTGTTGACCACCCACCCAGAACTTCTGTTGGTTCCTGTTGACCACCCACCCAAAACCTCTGCTGGTTTCTGTTGACCATCCAACCCAGAACCTCTGCTGGTTCCTGTTGACCACCCACCCAGAACCTGTGTTGGTTCCTGTTGACCACCCACCCAGAACCTCTGCTGGTTTGTGTTGACCATCCAACCCAGAACCTCTGCTGGTTCCTGTTGACCACCCTCCCAGAACCTGTGTTGGTTCCTGTTGACCACCCACCCAGAACCTCTGCTGGTTTGTGTTGACCACCCACCCAGAACTTCTGTTGGTTCCTGTTGACCACCCACCCAGAACCTGTGTTGGTTCCTGTTGACCACCCACCCACAACTTCTGTTGGTTCCTGTTGACCATCCACCCAGAACTTCTGTCGGTTCCTGTTGACCACCCACCCAGAACTTCTGTTGGTTCCTGTTGATCACCCACTCACAACTTCTGTTGGTTCCTGTTGACCACCCACCCAGAACTTCTGTAGGTTCCTGTTGACCACCCACCCAAAACTTCTGTTGGTTCCTGTTGACCACCCACCCACCCAAAACTTCTGTTGGTTCCTGTTGATCACCCACCCAGAACCTCTGTTGTTTCCTTTTGACCATTCACCTTTAAACTCTGCCGATGGTCCGTATTGCATGGCCAGTGGTCCAGTCAGACATTTGCTAGTACCTGCTGACTACACTGCTCATAAGGCAAATTGGCCAATGGTATCCGTAAAAATACACAAATAACTGAAACAAAATGTATAGGTTTTGATGAGTGAACTTTTAAATTGCCTGAAAATTAAGTTGTTTTTATTCAAAGGAGAGCATTTCAAAACCAAATGACATTAAGATAACTGGGAATTTTTTTGTAGAGAAGGCCCCTGTCACTATGTTTGTAGGTTACAGGTGGTCATCCAACAATTATATCAGATTATAACAACAATTATATAGTCAGTTGTCAAAATTATGTCCACACTGATTATCTTAGTGTGTTATATAAAACATAAACAGAATGATACCATTCTTATTGTTGTAGGCCTAGTCAATGGCATCCCAGGTTTTACCCTATTTGATAACAGTACTGATACACCCACTTTCTAAAAAGATACAAACTAATTAAACTCATACATTCATCAATAGAAGCTGTGTCAATTACGTTACCAGAGGGGTGTCAGTACTTAATACCTGATGTAGTATCTACCAGCCAACTGCATAGTACCTTTTTTAGAGGAGGTCGGATGGCTGAATGGGTAAGGCAGCCTGCATTTCGTGCTGGTGATAGGGGCCATTCTCTGGGACCTGTGTTTCATTCCTGTTTCAGACGTCATCCAAAATCGGTTTAAGAATTTCTGCCATTTTTCAAGAAAATGTATGTGATCGCAAAATAACGGGAATAAAGAGAAGTAGTCACCTGGGGCTATACAAGGCAGTGAGAGTCCTGGAACCTGTTTCACAAAGCGGCGTAGAGTAAGTTTTCACGTAAATGTCATAGCAACGTATCTCTACGTTATGAATTTATGGGTTGCTATGGGATTTACGTGAAAACTTACGCTACGCCGCTTTGTGAAACAGGCCCCAGATCTCATTGTTAGTTCTTATCAGTTAATAGTTAATATTGCAATTTTAACACTTTGAACGTAAATTTACTCGAAATTTTCGAGCGCCCATTTCTTTAAATGGGGTATTCTGATATTTTTTCTGGTGTAGGCCTACATGTACATCTTCCTGAATGACAACTAAGTAAAACATGAGAGACACAAGAGTGCGGCCGTCAGTATACATGGCACTGTGAGATCATGAGTTTGGAATTTCACAACAATCCCTATATCTGTAACTTGTTCAAACAAAAAACTCAAATTAAAAGCAAAAATTCGACTCTCGCCTCTGCAACAATGTAAAAAAAAACACGGTATTTTAAAATTCTCCAAAGGCACACCCCAGATTGGTAGTCAGTTGTCCCCCCTGTTTAACAGGAAAATTATTGTCTCCCCTTGGCCGACGATGAAAAATGTGGATATCAAAAGCCTCCAAACGTCACTCCTGATAAACAGTTTCTTATCTTGGCTGATCGTAAATGGACATATTTAACTAAAATATATACATCCAAAGTATATGGATGAAGTGCTGGCCATAAAATGATTGATAGATCTATATGAAATGGGTCAAAATGTCAGCCGTTGTATGAGAACAGACGTCTGTCGGCGTATTACTATTAGGAGAGATTGTCAACATCAAAGGCGGTGAGAGAATAAGTAATAAGTTTAAGTATATAGCCGCACTCATGTGTCTCTGTCCTGTGCTACTTACTTGCCGGTATTACTTTTAATTTTATCTTACCCGTAAAAGAAGATCTTGCGTTTACAGTTACACTAAGGCCGGATCCTGCTAATTTTTCGCCGGAGGAGAAGGGGGAGGGACTAGCTAGGTAGTGTCAAACGGGCACTATAGGCCCTGCCTGTGACCTGTGTGTGTAAAAAGAACAAGTAAAACTAACAGTAGGCCTAGACCTCGTCCGCAATATGTTGAGTGGATTGAAGTTATTCTGATACGGCCGAACGCTTTTGAAAAAGGCTGTGCGGCGGAATCAGAATAACCTTAATTCGTGTCTCATCCTGTGTTAGTACTGCCGGTCAGGAATATATATAGCTGCAGGACGGTTTCGACATTTGGGGGTGAAGAGGGGGCAAATTACCCCAGCACACCAGCCAAAAGGTCTGTGGATAATTCAACAAAATTAAATGCCTGCAGGTTCCTTGTTTTCAACATTCGGATATATATTGATCGGTACCAATACATTTGTCATAATTTAATCTAAATGTGGGGTCCCAGATTAGGCTGTCCAACACAAGAAACCAAATAACAAAAAACATGCTACAGTGTATAATTACAATAAAGTTTTTGAAAATGGATGTTGTTTCCACAGTTACAAGTCCGAGTGGCATGGAACACTTATATAACACAGGGTCCAGAAGCTCTGACATGTAGCGTTAATGTGAGGCCCGAAGGATGGAATTATAGACTGAGCTCTTTGCTCATTAGAGTATTTTTTACTACAATTAAGGGTCCAGCCGACCAGGCCAACGTCTCTATTGTATGATTTAACAATTTGCTGAGCAAATCTAGGGTCCAGAGGCAGCCTTTACATAGGGCTGAGACCTCTCACCTGAGAAACAATCCTATAATGATTTATGACTTAATAGGGGCACTTATTTGTAAACTGTTTTAACAGTCTGCAGAAAGGTCAGACTCAGGCCACGAATTGACCAATAATGCCACTTTAGACCAATGAAATATCACCATTAATTAGGTTAATACATCATTATTTTCTTTTGGTGGAGGTGTTTGTCTTGGTCAAGGCAAATTTCAGTATTTATTCAACAATTTAAAATTATCTTTGCTATTTCTATTCAGATATTTTTTGGTCTGTCTCACCATTGTAAAATATGGATTGAGGTTAGAGATCTACCTGTGTGGAATATCTGAAGTAGATAACACTAACAGATAGGGTATGAGATCTAGTATTATTGCTTTAAATACATCCTGGGAGCTGAATTCACCAAAGTAGGCTAAATGTGTAATCTGAGTCCAATATCAGTACCAGTAGGTTATGACAATAACAGGCTATGTATGAATTTAGAGAAGGTAGAATCATAGCTTACCAGTAGCTCTACAGGTGGAATTATTTACCAAGGTAGGTGCTACTATGTTTTTAATGTTTCATATTGCGTCTGCACTGGGTGTAGGAAATATATATTTGCTTGTAACGCTATGTTTACATATTTGTATGAGGAATCCTGAATGATCAGTGATTGTGATAAGTGATGTCTCTGGGAGTTCACATTGACAATCAGTGCTGGCTATTGGGTTTCTTCGAGACCAGAGTTTGATTCTTACTTTGAGCTCTAGCTGGCAATCAGTGCTGGTGATAATTGGTTTCTTAAGGACCAGGGTTTGAGTTCCAGCTGGCAATCAGTGCTGGTGATAATCGGTTTCTAAAGGACAAGGGTTTGAGTTCCAGCTGGCAATCAGTGCTGGTGATAATTGGTTTCTTAAGGACAAGGGTTTGAGTTCCCGCTGGCAATCAGTGCTGGTGATAATTGGTTTCTTAAGGACAAGGGTTTGAGTTCCAGCTGGCAATCAGTGCTGGTGATAAGTGGTTTCTAAAGGACCAGGGTTTGAGTTCCAGCTGGCAATCAGTGCTGGTTATAAGTGGTTTCTGAAGGACCAGGGTTTGAGCTCCTGCTGGCTAACAGTGCTCATAATGGGCTTTTTTGTGACCAAGGTTTGATTCTCAGTTTGAGCTCTAGCTAAAAATCAGGGCTGGTGATAGTTGGTTTCTAAAGGACCAGGGTTTGAGTTCCAGCTGGCAACCAGTGCTCGTTATGTGCTTTCCTTGGCGATCAGGGTTTGATTCTTAGTAATTAGTGTCAGGGATGTTTCTCTGGGGGCCAAAGTTTGAATCTCAATTCCGCAATTAAATCTCTCATCTCCTTATTTAATAATCTATATAAAAAAAACGTGGCAAATATTAATTATGCTATATTAATTGGGATAGTTTTCACATAATCTGGCTCTTTTTACATATTTTGTCTTGGAAATTGATATGTTACCCAAAATGTTCTTTCCTTCTTAATTTCAGAAATTTCTCTATCCAACCTAGTCCTCTAGCCATGAGGTTTGTACAGTTTCAACATGGTGAGAGGAGAGGTGTGGGAATTGAACTCAAACAGAATGGTGGAATTTTAGACCTCAACTCTGCAAGTTCAGAATTTCCCACAAACATGTGTGAATTTTTAAAAGGAGGTCCAAGTTTACTGGAACATGCAAAACGGTCAGTTATTTAGGCTTATATATTTTTGACGAGGTAAATTAAATATTTAATTATAAAGAAAATTAGGAATATACCATGGATTAAATCATTTAAATATTTTTCAACCTTATCAAATTATCAGAAATATTTTGCACTTGTTAAGAAGCATAGTTAACCAACTGGCCTATTCATCAAGCATCACATTATTAGTGTGATTATTAATCTATTTAAATATTTTGCCCCAGTTTGACAGATGAGACCATCATAATGTTATACATTTCCAAATTATTACTGTTTATGAAGATACAAACTGCATCATATTAGATTAGATAACCTTGTAATGTAAGATCATGTTTAAACTCTGTAAAAAAAAAGAGTATTCTTCTTAAATGTTCCTGTGGCAGGGAAAAATAGAAACTCTTAAGGCCCGTTCACACTGTGCGATTTGTCGTATCGACTTGTAGGATGCGATTAAAATGGATGCTTTTGATTGGTTGTTAAATCTTATTCACCAATTAGAAGCATTTATTTTCATCGCATCCTACAAGTCGATACGACAAATCGCACAGTGTGAACGGGCCTTTACACAGATATACCAGTTTTTGTTGGGAAAGACACTGATATACACATGTACAAGGGTCATGTTTCTAGTTATAATACCTCAAAAGGAGACTGTTTGTTTTAACTGTTCAAGTCTGGTTATTAAGTATGATGTTACAATGTTTTATGGGTCAGTTTATTCTGGGTCTACTGTAACTGGTCCAGTCACACAATCTTTAATCGGGTGTCCCACATAATGAAACTTGCTGGTAATATACTATGATTGGATGTCGGACATGATAAAGCCTGCTGGGATACTGTGATTGAATATCTGACATGATGAAGCCTGGTAGGATACTCTGATTGGATGTCCCACAGGATGAAGCCTGGTAGGATGCTGTGATTGAATGTCGGACATGATAAAGCCTGGTAGGATGCTGTGATTGAAGGCCGGACATGATAAAGCCTGGTGGGATGCTGTGATTGGATGCCGGACATGATAAAGCCTGGTGGGATGCTGTGATTGGATGCCGGACATGATAAAGCCTGGTGGGATGCTGTGATTGGGTGTCTCACATGATGAAGCCTGGTAGGATGCTGTGATTGCATGTCTCACATGATGAAGCCTGGTAGGATACTGTGATTGGATGTCTCACATGATGAAGCCTGGTAGGATGCTGTGATTGAATGTCGGACATGATAAAGCCTGGTAGGATGCTGTGATTGGATGCCGGACATGATAAAGCCTGGTGGGATGCTGTGATTGGGTGTCTCACATGATGAAGCCTGGTAGGATGCTGTGATTGGATGTCTCACATGATGAAGCCTGGTAGGATACTGTGATTGGATGTCTCACATGATGAAGCCTGGTAGGATGCTGTGATTGAATGTCGGACATGATAAAGCCTGGTAGGATGCTGTGATTGGATGCCGGACATGATAAAGCCTGGTGGGATGCTGTGATTGGGTGTCTCACATGATGAAGCCTGGTAGGATGCTGTGATTGCATGTCTCACATGATGAAGCCTGGTAGGATACTGTGATTGGATGTCCCACATGATGAAGCCTGGTGGGATGCTGTGATTGGATGTCTGACATGATGAAGCTTGCTGGTAGGATACTGTAATTAGATGCCCCACATGATGAAGTCGGGTAGGATACTGTGATTGGGTGTCCCACATGATGAAGCTTGGTAGGACACTGTAATTAGATGCCCCACATGATGAAGTCGGGTAGGATGCTGTGATTGGGTGTCTCACATGATGAAGTCTGGTAGGATACTGTAATTAGATGCCCCACATGATGAAGTCGGGTAGGATACTGTAATTAGATGCCCCACATGATGAAGTCAGGTAGGATGCTGTGATTGGGTGTCTGACATGATGAAGCCTGGTAGGATGCTGTGATTGGGTGTCTCACATGATGAAGTCTGGTAGGATACTGTAATTAGATGCCCCACATGATGAAGTCGGGTAGGATACTGTAATTAGATGCCCCACATGATGAAGTCAGGTAGGATACTGTGATTGGGTGTCCCACAGGATGAAACCTGGTAGGATGCTGTGATTGGGTGTCTCACATGATGAAGTCTGGTAGGATACTGTAATTAGATGCCCCACATGATGAAGTCGGGTAGGATACTGTAATTAGATGCCCCACATGATGAAGCCTGGTAGGATGCTGTGATCGGGTGCCCCACATGATGAAGTCGGGTAGGATGCTGTGATTGGATGTCCCACATGGTGAAGCCTGGTGGGATGCTGTGATCCGGTGTCTCACATGATGAAGCCTGACAGGATACTGTGATTGGGTGTCCCACAGGATGAAACCTGGTAGGATATTGTGATCGGGTGTCCCACAGGATGAAGCTTGGTAGGATGCTGTGATTGGGTGTCCCACATGATGAAGCCTGACAGGATACTGTGATTGCATGTCTCACATGATGAAGTCTGGTAGGATGCTGTGATTGGGTGTCCCACATGATGAAATCTGGTAGGATATTGTGATTGGATGTCTCACATGATGAAATCTGGTAGGATATTGTGTTTGGGTGTCTCACATGATAGAGCCTGGTAGGATATTGTGTTTGGGTGTCTCACATGATAGAGCCTGGTAGGATGCTGTAATAGGGTTTCCCTCCTGCAAAAGTTTGGGTGAAATACTTTGGCTTACCTAGACGATGAATCATGGGTATGTTGTGATGGCCCTTTGTCACAGGATGACTAAACCTGGACACACCATCATGAAAGTTTTATAATCTTGAGTGGGGCATGAAACATCAATCAATCTATGGTCTCAGATGAATGGCTGCTACAAGCTTTCATTTGATTGGTTGAGACCTTAAATCCATTGGAACAAAAAACAGGTGAGGGGGATAGGTTGTTTTTTATATACAGGATCAATTTGTGGGGAAACTATTGTGAAAACATTTCATTTACTGTTAACCTTCAGATTGGTATTTGAGAATAGTGGACCAGTGATATCACAAGATGAATGCCGTATATTAGCACCTATCACTCAGCCTGATAAAGTGTTATGTGTGGGGATGAACTATACAGATCACTGTGAGGAGATTGGAGTACCAGTACCCACTGAACCTGTCATCTTTAATAAGTTCCCCAGCAATATCATAGGACCAAATGAAAATATTCAATATCCTGATGTTACACAGGTAAGTCTAAGTGGATATATTTATCCCCAGTTGTCCGAGCTTACCAACATTATTATCCTCTCTTTTTGCATTTTGATTTATAACCCCACCCCTATAGTCTAGCTGTACAACTCTTATTTTTATCTTATTTGTCATTCAGAACAGCTGCACATTTTTGAAAATTATCGGCTATTTTTCTGCAAAAGTACAAATTAGAAGCCTGTCTTGAACTATCTGGGTCGGACATTAGTGCTTTATTGTTCACCATATCTGTCTCAAACATAGACGAATATCAACTGTGCCAAATATGTTAGCCCTGAAGTCATTGTAATTTTAAAATCATTGAAAATAATGTTCTATAAAATTTGAAGTTTCCAGTCCAAAATTACCAATTTTTGTATTTTACCTTTTCTTTTTAGCAACTAGATTGGGAAGTGGAATTAACTGTTGTCATAGGGAAAAAAGGGAAGAACATTCCCGTAAGTTAATTTATATATATTAACCCTTTCATTGCTCCAAATTCAGGAGGTCATATTTTATGTATTTTCCCTCTCTCTCTCTCTCTGGATTTTCGATATCCTCCCTAACTAAGCCTGGCAATGCCGCCATGTAAGTGAAATAATATTGACCGAGCCCTTAATCATTAATCAAATGAATGGATTGACTGAGGCTTCAAATACATTTAGTGCAAGAAATTGAAAAATTATTAGAAGTTAAATAAGTTGACTGACTATGCCACTATGCCTTACCCCCATCCCAAATAAACACATGGAATAATTCTTCTCTTGAATTTTTTGGTACAGAAAGAAGCTGCAATGAGTCATATTTTTGGGTACACAGTAGCACATGATGTCACCGCTCGAGATTGGCAGTCAAAGAATGGTGGCCAGTTTTTATTGGGGAAAGCAATTGATACATTCTGTCCTCTCGGCCCAGCTATTGTAACTCGTGATGAAATCTCAGGTAAACACATAAACACTAACACAGTCCTTTAAACTCTTAAACACATTCTTATAGATAACATGCCTCTGGATTTGTTTGTTAGCATTGCTTCCGTTTGGAGTCGCATTGGGACTGACTTGCTTTGTAAAATGTGTATTAAGCTGCCTTGGTCCAATGGTTATAATTGAATTATTATCCAGCTTGGGAATTTCTGTGTGTGGAAAAATGATAATTTCACAATTGTATTCTGATATTTCTGGTATATTGCCTGCTACAAAGGCCAGCCACTATAACACATTAAAAGGTTTCATTCATTGATTGTTAAAATGTGACACACATCTGAGTAGCTATTTTCCTATGTTTAGATCCTCATAATTTGGGCCTGAGGAGCCGGGTAAATGGGACTGTGAAACAGGACAGCTCTACCAGGAACCTTGTGTTTAAAATTGATACCCTTATCAGCCATATCTCCAGGTATATATTCAGGTTCAGAGTGGGTGTGGGGGTAGGTGTGTTAGTGGAATTGTACAAGGGTAGGGGTGATGGTTGAAAGGTTTGGGATCAAATGTGGTGTTTAAATTGGGGGCGGGGGCTTGGGTCTGGTTGAAGAGTGCGAATTGGAGGATTGATTCGGGGTGGTTGGGGGTATGGAAAGGTAACTGAAGGGTCCCATGGCTCAGTAAATGATAATAAAAGGTGCTTTGAACCCTTCAGCCAAATATGTCCAGTAAATATCTGAGTGACAAAAACTCCACTGAATTCTTCATACTACATGAATTAGGTATGGTGAATTAGGGATATTTATTGTGAGTATTACAACTTTCTGTAAAATAGTAACTGAGAATAAACCACTTATTCATCAGATGTCTCTCGTCACATCTGAAAAAGATTGGATTGAAAGAGACCATGTGATGCAACTTTCAAAACAGATTTATGAAATTAAAACTCAAGTCGTTTAGTACAAAGTACAGAAAGGACTATAATTCTATAACTGGAAAATAAAAATGCAAGTGCACAACTCTGGCAAATGACGTATATTCACTTTGGGTATTAAAACTCAGTCAGTCAAATAGTAACAGATATATAGACCACACAAACACCAATGGGTCATAAAAGGTTTAACGGGAAATCAGCTTGACATCGAGCACATCTGTGGCATACTAGGGATTTCACCATAAGTACTTGAGGTATAGTCAAGACATTGTTGATCGACATTCAACCGAGCAGATGTACCTGTCCGTTACAATACCCTAGCAATGTGGAAGATTTGCCAGTTACACATCAACGGTCGGGGGGTTTCCTCTGGGCAAAGGCCCAGTTTCCGCCCCCACTAAACCTGGCAATGTCATATAAGTGAAATAATCTTTAGTCGGGCGCAAAAACATCAGTCAATCATTAACCGATAAGTTCAACGGTAAAAAGCTTCCCACCAATAACTGGTCTAAGGCAGTAATATGGCTGTTGGAGAGTTGTCAAAAATGAAACTACTCTGAAAAAAACAATCTTCCTCAGTTATCATTTAGCACAAATTTAGATAGCTGGAATATATATTCTGGAATAATTGCAATAATCTTATTAATAGGCCTAATAAAAACTGAGAAAGACCACAACCAGATATTCAACAAGAGTGAGTCTCTGCCTCTGTTAAAACATCTGGGTATATATATCACAAAGATTATTGGAGGTGTGTCAAAAAAAAGCCATTCAGTTAATTTTCTTTGCTTACAGATTTGTAACTTTGTTACCTGGGGACATAATTCTAACAGGTACCCCACCAGGTGTGGGTTGTTTTAGGAAACCACCTGAATTTCTACAGGTAAATCATCATATCCTACTTAATGATAATCTGAGTAGCAATTTACCAATGAATAATAAATCTCAGGTTTCAACCTTTTCATCAGTCCAGTAAAATTGTAAACATTTTCTATAAAGGTTTTCTTGAGGTGGGTTAATGAGAGAAGATTCAACATCCCTGTCAACGTTATTTTCAGTTACTTACAAGTTTTTAGGCAGATTGATTGATTGGTGTTTTACGCTACTGTCAACCTATTCTACTGGTAGCACAACATTGCCAAGTAAACTTGGGGAGAAAATGAGGCTCTGTCTGAAGCCTAACCTGTTTCTTTTTTTTCGGTCAGGTTTCAGAATTTTTATTTCCAGACAGAACCCCATTTCCTCCCCAAATAAACCTGACAATGTCACCATAGTGAGATAATCTTGAGTGCAGCTTGAAACACCAATCAATCAACTTACGTTATTATCTTATATTATACAGAGTGTAAGACCTTCTAAATCATATTATATAACATATATTTATGACCACTAAAACACACGGGCACAGGGAAAATCTTCTTGTCTAAAATAACCACGGAGACAAGTTTCTAATTGTGTTAAAAAGAGGTATATCATTTAGACCTTTATACCCCATCATAAATTGTTGTAATAAATTAAACCTATGATATTTCATTAGGTTGACGACTGACAGGAGCTTGGCCAGTAGAATTTTCTGGAACACTTTGTATTACATTGTACATGTACCAGTTCATAGCCAGATCTCGTATATGCAGCATGGGGTAATAAATAAATGTACTTATCACTTAACATGTTTGTATTTTTGTTTGTTACAGAGAGGTGACAGTGTTGAATGTGAAATAGACGAAATTGGAACATTAGTCAATAAAGTCATGTGACCTATTCAACCTTGACAATGTTCACTATTATCACAGGCGGAATATCAACCAGGGAAGTACAGACTCAGAAACTCAACATCTATACTCAATATCATGTTTCTTTGAAATATTGTTGTTGCCAAATCTTTCAATGGCATTTACAAGTTGAGGTACAATTAAGGTTTATTGGGTGACAACGTTTTAATGTATTTCTTAACCATTTTTACAGCCAGACATTGATGACAATCCATGAAAATCACAGAGTCATTTCACAAAGTGAACTTAGCCTAAGTAGTGATTTTAATCATACCAAGCTAAGTTGTGATGTAGGTCTACAGCCTGCTTTATCATATTGCTTATCTGTGTGCTTAAAATGAACACTGAAGTGAAAAATATTCTTTTTTTTTATGTACTCATTACACAATATTGCTTGATGCTTTATTGTAACCAATATTAAACATGATTGAAAAGCTTTTTAAATGACAAGGTTCAAATGATACTTCCTGGTTACAGTAAAAATATATAATTTTTATTCAGGATATTTGTTTCTATAGTCTTTCTTTATTTTGGGGGCCTACGTGGCTCAGTAGGTAGAGCGTTGGATGCTCAATCCGAACAGCCTTGCACCTATGGGTCGCGAGTTCAAATCCCACTCAGTCCAAAAAAAATTGGAAAATTTTCTGACAAGGTTTTCGACCGGAAGGTCGTGGGTTTCCTCCGGGCATAGAGTCCGGTTTCCTACCACAATAAAACTGGCAACGTCGCCATATGAGTGAAATAATCTTAAACGCGGCCTAAAACACCAAGCAATCAATCAATCTTTATTTTGGGTTTTGAGGCCTCGGTGGCTCAGTCAGCAGAGTGATTGTCTCCGAGTCCGACACAAGCCTTCCATCCATGCAATCCGGATTAAATCCCACTCAGACCAACTAAAATTGAGAAAAATATTTGAGTGGATTTCTCACTTCGTGGGCATATGTGGAGTCTGGTACTCGCCAAAGGTTGGGGGATTCCTGCAGGCAATGAGCCCGGTTTGCCCACCCCCCCCCCCCCCCCCCACTAAACCTGGAAATGTCAAAATATAAGTGAAAGAATCTTGAATGCGGTGTAAAACACAAATCAATCAATTTAAGACAACTAAACACTAGAATTCGTCATTGGCTTAAAGTTGCATGATTTTCTGTATAAATAGGTCAAGTGTGACATCGTTGTCAATAGCAACCACTGCTTTGTTTAGAAGAAGCAACAACATTGGTTAACATTTGTAGATATCCCTTGATTATATTAACCGGATATTATCCATGTACATATTAGAGACAATGAATGAGGTGAAAACATATTTCAGACAAAACAATGATGTAGAGTGAGATTTCCATAGAAGTATAGACCCTTTCGGCTTAGAGTGACGTTTTTATGACGTTCGAATTGTAGGGCATTGGCGCCATTTCTCTGTTGCGGTCGCTATGACTCGCCTCTTTTGCATTACGTCATAGACGAAATGAACAAGATTCTGATGTCAGATTGATTCAAAAACTCAATTTAGTGTTATTTTGCCATACAACGAGGCTTCTGCGCAAGCGTCAATCCTTAAGCCGAAAGGGTCTATTGTCAGATAAAGATGAGAATAGGATTATAGATTTTTTTATGTTTCATTAATTGATTGATGTTTTACGCCGCTTTCAAGATTATTTCACATATATTGCGGAGTTGCCAGGTTTAGTGTGGAGGGGGGAACGGACTCATTGCCTGGCAACTTTTTCACACAAGGGGCCGAGTTTTATGTTTGAAGCCACAGCCGTACTTTGATTATCTAGTATACTAGTCTGAAAACAGTTTATATTACTGAATATTAACATAGTTAAAAGTAGTGTTAAAAAAAATTGTGACAATTTGTATTGTATATCAATTTCATTGCCTAACTGGCAGCAGGCTAACATGCAGTTTTATAGCGAATTGGACAGTTTTGATCAGTGCTTCACCGTACATGTATATTACTAAATATTAACATAGTTCAAAGTAGTGTTAAACAAATTTGTGACAACTTGTATCGTATATCAATTTCATTACCTAACTGGCTAACAGGCAGTTTTACTGAGCTAACATGCAGTTTTATAGTGAATTTCAAATGTAAATAAAGGTACTCATTTCTCAAAACGAAAACCATATTTGATTAGTGCTATTTTGCCAGTGAAATACATCTCAACATTTAAACATTTGCACAACATCATAAATGCATATAAAAACACATGTACTATAACTATAACATTAAAGCTAGATTATCAGTGAACAATAGGATGAAAATTACATAAACACTTAACATCAGGACCCTGTCTTAAGAAGCTGGCGTAAAGTTGCGCATGGACCAGTTGCGACTAAGGCGTAAGTACCTATAGCTCTAACAATGATTTACGTCCGACGTAATTTAAGCCAGCTTCATAAGACAGGGCCCAGGGATAAAACCCTGATCAGTGAAAACAACACAATGTCTATAACAATACATTAGTTGTCTATTTAAACAACATAATGTCTAGTCCATTAACAATAAATTAGTTGTCTATTTTAACACAATACTCTTTTTGTTAGTCGAACATTTAATATTTACAAAGTAAGTTCCGTAATATGTAAGTGCATAGTAGCATTTTCTGTGACTTGGGGTATAAACCATAATTTAAGATATCAGATACAGTAGGACCCACTTAATCATATTGCATTTAAAGAAATAACCCTCGTATAAAGCTATCTTATTATCAAAGACAGAAACAAACATGTACTTTACTTATAACCATTTTGGTGTTGTGTGTTTATTTTTAATGGATTAGGAAATAATGGGAGATAACTGTAGAAGTCTGAAAAGTTTGGTTAACATGACGAAGCCTATGTGTATAAGCAGGTCCTACTGTAACAACACTGGAATAGTCAGGAAATACTGAAGGTTCCATGATAGTCAATGGAATTATACACCAGTACACGGTCTGGTAGAATGAGAATGACAACATAGAATGATATTTACAAACTTTTTAAGTTAAACAACACACAATAGGATTTGGCTGAACTGCCAGCAATATGTGGCACAGAGCTACACATAGTTTTTGGCAAGAAGTTTAACCAGAGAGCAAAAAGATCATTTCCACTGCTTACTTATATCTAATGACCAATCTAATGCAACTATTTAAGTCTCCAGTTGACTATTTCAGGTAGCTTTGTCATGATGCTGATAAGATGTTTTTCTATTCAGCTTTTCTCATTACAGCCAATCCATAAAGTTATGGGAATTTTCAGACCTGCATTGAGTGAATATGACATACATGTATGGTGGAATGATTAGAAATATAAGTATGTGAGAATGAATTACATGTGGCAATGTGAATGACCAAGGAGTAATTGATCAACTGGAATGACATCACAAATTGGATTGATTGATTGATGGTTTTTCGCACACTTTATGTCGGCTATGCCAGGTTTAGTGGCTCGCAAGGATTGTATTCAGGGCCCTGTCTGACGAAGCTGGCGTAAGTTACGTAAATCAGTGTTAAAACTATAGTAACTTACACCCTGGACGCAACAAATCCATGTTGTAGGCCTATGCACATCTTTACGCCAACTTTGTTAAACAAGCCCCTGGTAATAACTTACACAATCATCTAATATTTTAATAATGCTATTGACAAATGGTTTTCTATTGTCCTGGTATTAAATGGCAAGATGTGATAAATTGTGATAAAGTGACAATTAATATAAATTAAACATTTGGATTTAGTACATCAACAAGTTAAATATGGATCATATACAACTTGACATCATCACTTATCTTAAAGTGGCATGAGCTGCCAAAATTCACACTTTTTTCATAATTTCTGATCGTCACAACAGTAAGAGGCTTTGTTGGCCATTGAAAAAATAAATAACTGGCGTTGGAATGAGGAAAATCCATACAGTATGTGGCCTAAATGAACCGAAATAGTGTTCGAAAAGTAAACATAATTTAAATAACCGAGACAACCATTCATTCATTCTAAGCCAAAGTGGGTTCAATACGTCTTGAGAAAAATAGCCAATAATTTAAACATTCTGTTTTAAGGGCAAAATGTCAAAATTTTGGAAGCTCTTGTCACTTTAATAAGAATGTGGTACGGAAAACCCTGCCAGCATTAGGCACTATATCCATATCCAGAGACATATTCCAATCCTGGTTCTGACTCGTCTACATCAGTCATAAAATAACTCATGGAAGGTACGCGGTTAAGTCCAGCTCTGTTGGGACAGAGTTTCAGTCTCCGGACATACAGAACTATGGCCATGAAAACCACACAGGAACAGAAAACTATCACATATTCAGAATAAAACCATGGTTTCTGAGGTAAGGTGGTGTCTTGTATAGACTCATGCTTCTCTATTTCCCTGAAAGATACAATCACATTGGATTATTAGAAGGATTTGTTGATCTTCTATAAAACACTGTGCATTATTTCAATTAGATAAAAAAAACTTCTGAGAGTGTTTTTCACTCCATCACCCTATATGGAGGGGTAGCCCAATACCTTCTGAAGATCACGTAAATGCCATAGTAACCCATACTGTAGAGATACGTTGTTATGGCATTTACTTGAAAACGTATGCTACGCCACTTTGTGAAACGGGCTCCAGGGCTTTCTTGTAATATAAGTGATTAATTGATGTTGTATGCCACACTCAACATCATTTTATTTATAAACCAGCCCTCTTTGCCCGCTTCTGCTCTGGCTAGTTCCTGGGACACCTCCCACATATGGCAATCAAGTGAAAAACTCAGAGAATTTAAAAAATTTCTTGGACTGAGTGAGATTTTGACCCGCAACCCATCAATGAGCCTCTTCTCCAGCCAAGTTAAAACCTCCATGACCCCATTCCATGTTTTACCTTGGTGAACTACTCCACTTAAACCCGTAAATCGAACAGCGACTTTTGATTGGATGCGAGTAAAACTTCTTGAAGCTAATCAAAACCTTGGACACTTACACTCTTCCACCAGGGAAGAAATGACGTAATGGAGGCTGTATACACCTTGAGCTTTCGTTAACCGAGTGCTGATTGGCCAAGACTATGGATAGGAAAGACAACTCTTGCATTCTCACCACTAGTGAGAGTTGTTCTATTTACAGGTTGGAGTGGAGTAGACCGCCAAGGTAAAACACAGAATGGGGCCATGGGGATTTTAACTTGGCGCGAAAAGATGATCAGTGAGAGGCTTGTGTCAGGCTGAGAGAATATCACTCTGCAGAATGAGTCGCCACAGCACCCCCCCCCCCCCCCCCCCACACACACACACACACACGCGCACACACTCGCCAACCCACACGTACCCACTATATTAAATAAACAATTAATAGTGTCGATTAAAGGATGAAACAATACATCTTTGTAAATTGAAACTTTCAACAACATTTTAACTTAACAAAGCCATGTAAGTTAAGTATAGACTCAAACTGTGAGTTACTTTGTGGCAAGGGCACTCTTAGAAAGGAAAAAAAGGTGTTTTCCCCAACAACATAAACATGAACAGCTGCCTTTGATCGCAATCAGCAAGACATACAGTAAAAATAAACATAAGTATATGTGAACCCCCTACCTGAGAGGTAAGTAACGTGTACGGTAAATTAAAGCCCCCAGTGTCCATTGTACATCTTTGCCCTTTACTAACTGGGCCGTTTGGAAATTGGTAAATGTTGGAGGAACTTTGAAGCCATCATGCAATACAGCATGCACCCAGGCTGCCTTGAAACACTGTAAGCTACAGAAAAAATAAACATCAATATTAAACATTAATTTGCCATTATTCTTCGACATTGGTCCCCACCACCTATGAGATGTGCCGAAATGGCAATATGTACAGCTTTAGTAGTATATAAAATACAATTTAGGCCTGATTTAGTTAAAGTGGCATGAGCTGTCAAAATTCAAACTTTTTCATAATTTCTGATCGTCATAACAGTAAAAGGCTTTGAAGGTCATCGAAAAACTAAATGATCGGCGTTGGAATGAGTAAAATCTATACGGTATGTGGCCTGTACGAACCTAAAACGGGTTCGAAACGTGAACAAAATTAAAATAACCCGGGCGACCATTCATTCATTCTAAGCTAAAGTTAGTTCAAAACAATACTTTATCGTACACCTTCGAGACTAGAAGAACTAAAAAGCTTCTGAAGTATACATGTTGAGAAAAATAGCCAATAATTTCAACATTCTGTTTTTAACATCAAAATATCAACATTTTGGCAGCTCATGCCCCTTTAATAGTGCTTGGTCAGCTGTCTTTGTGTTAACATATTTTTACGCTATATCCCAGACTTTATTGCTAAATTTACAATGACTAAAATTATGGTTTTGAAAACCTGTTCAAATTTCTAAGATCTTAACTCATTCCCTACTGCAGGCATAACTGGCCGTCACTGCCGTAGCTGTTGTCTGCCTACAGCCTTCCTGTCCCCAGTAGAAAGTCGGTCAGCGTAAACGGTGGAAGGCTATACAACGTAACTTTCCACTGGCTTGAAACCATCTTTTTTCATTAGATAAACTCTTATAACTTGCGAATATAATCTGGTTGTGATGAAAGTTCTATAATTGGCTTAAAAATAAATATATGGAGCTTGTTAAAAAGATTAATTAGCGCATATTTGTGCGTCAAATCTACAAGAAAGTTCTACTCGTCAACACTGCGGCCGTAGGCCTACACAGTACAGCGGGCAAAAGTAATTTTTTTTCTGCCAAAATTTGTTTTGCAAACATAAATTTTAAGAAGTTCAACGTTATTTTTCCACTTTTCAATCAAATAAAAAGTTTGAATTGGTTTTGAAAACTCCTTTATCGGCCGTTTTGTTTTGCTATGTTCACCGCTGTTCAACACGATCTCGCCATTTCCGGCTTACCTGAACTGAAGACGTATGCAAGTCATTTTCGACAAACGGACAAGTAAATTGTAAATGACAAATTCGTTGACAGTATATCCAATCCGAAAGAATAATACTCTGAGGTTTTATTTTCTTATTTGTTTTCCAATCAAATAATTATATAGCGGTAAAATACGAAGAGACCGACACCATGTTTTACACTGACTATCGTAGCCGCCATTTTGTGACTGCCACAGCTTTGCGCTGTTTTTAATTTAACCTCGTCAAACATTGGGGATTTCCACTCACGTCATTTGTTTTAGCCAATAAAAAGTTCGGAAATATAAGCCTAAGTCACTAATAAAAGTAAATTTCATTGGATTATACTTTGGGAAAGCCCAATCTTTCACTATTTATACCCAATCGTACGTTATGTTATTTGCAGGTATATCCGCTCGCGGGGAAATGAGAGGCAGGCTGACAGAGCGGGTTTAGTCGCTCGTGGGGAGGAAGGCTAGTGCACAGGCAGCGGCCTGAGTCGCTCGCGGTAGCGAATGAGTTAACCAAAAGATTTCCTATGTCTTTTAAAAATGTTAGACAAACCTGAATCTTTGCATGTTGGCCTTCGGGTAGAGATTCTTATCATACCAGTCCATAAGGGTAGACCACTCTGTCTGACAATAACTCTGGAGGGATAAAAAAGTTATACTTAGTAAGAATTGATTTATTGGGGAATAACATGACACTCACCAGCCAAGGTTATATTGCAACAAACCACTAACCGACCAATAGATCACCCAGCCCACCCACCCACATCTAAATTTGGGCATTAGGCTCGTCATAACATAAAATGTCAGGAAAGCTAATGTATTTGGCATACTTAATGTTCCGTCGTGCCGGGTCAGCATACATGACAAAAGCAGAGCCACAATGCTCCAGCCCAAGGGGTCAGAGTAAGAAAAATACAATCTAAATTCACAATAATATCATTAAAATGACTAATATTGAAGTCAACTTATCAGTATAGATGTAGCTCTATCAAACATTGAGTGTAATTAGCATGTCTGCTGGCTTTACTGATGAGCTAGTGTAGAAGTAACATGGAATCATGCCAAGGGGGCATCAGTTAATCAGTGATAGCCACTCAGTCCGACACAGGCCTTCCATCCATGCGCTACAGTTTCAAATCCCGCTCAGACTAAATAAAATTAATAGATCACCGTACATGTATGTGCAAGAGTTGCCAGGCACATACCAGGGGGAGGCGGTTTCCACCGGCCAAAGAGCCCAGTCCCCCCCACTACAGTTGGCAATGCCGCCATATAAGTGAAATAATCTTGATATATTATGTTTATATAAAATCATCAACAAAATAAATAAACATCTTCCTGTAACATCAATAGATACGGTAAGATCTCCGCTAATTCAAGGAGCAGTGATGTGAAAATAACGAATTATTACATTGCTATTTGCCACATTTGGTCTATAAAAACAACAACAGCGATCGTTCAATAGGATTATCTGATTGCTCACTCCAGGAGGTAAGACTCTCAATGAAAAAAGTTGAATTTTAAGTGTACTTTTGTTAATGTTTTTCTGGCCCTTGAATTTTTTAGAGTACTTGAATTAGCAGAGATCTTACCGTATCTATGTTTCTTACCTCTGCATTATGTACAAACTTGTCACTGCTGTAGACACCGGACATACGGAACACATCCTCGGTGGTGTACCAGAACTCGGAGAAGCCATAGAACTCGCTATTATGGAAGTTAATGTCAGGCTGATATACTCCATTCATAGAACACATCTGTTTTTCACACGGTACAGTTAGATTAAGTAAGGGTATCACAGATTGACGACAGGCCTGGAAATCTCCAGTGCCTTTGAAATAAAAATTGATTTTAAACTCTTCATAAAGATCTTCTGATGTATGGATGCTGTTAACGGGAAGGCAAGGGTCGAGAAATGGATGTTCACGGCTACGTCCAATAGACATGCTGAAACAAAAACATATACACACATGTTGATTATTGGTAAAAGAAAACTGAAATATTCCAAATATCTTATGACTGTAATCTCATCATAAAAACATTGTTTATATAATCATTTCAGCTCAAGAAAACAGAAAGAATATATTTTTTTATGTTTTCTTGGAAACCACTAGAGATAGCTTAATTAGTAAGTTAAAGGTTAATTTACTAATACAGTAATTTCCCTGATGATGATTGCAACTAGAGATAATGAATGTAACTAATAAAACTTGGTCAACTCAATGTAACTCAACATTTCAGATAGTTCTAACATCGAATCACTTACGTATTATTGTGTGCCTTTGATAGATGTGGGGTGACTAACTGCATCTCATATCTATATCTAGCCTCATTCGCACCATAGCCAAGGAAAGTGGTGACATATACTCTGTATGAGTGGTCTAAATCAGACTGACGACATCCCAAATTAAACTCAGCCAATAAATTCTTACCAATTTCCTTTTCCTATCATGAAAAAAAAAATTATGTTATTAACCCTTAAAAACATTATTAAAATAAATATCATAAAAATAATCTGCCTAAAACAAATAATCAAACTTCAGTCATTTTAAGAAAGATTTTTTTTGCTTTAGAATTTATAAATAAGATACAAGGTTTTAACGTTAATTGGAATACAGACAAAGAGCAAATGTACCACTCACACAAATGTGAGCCTACATGAAAACGGCTTTATTATAGGTTATGTTAAAAAAATATTTACAATAGATATAACAGTATACTAAAATTGTTGGAATGATACCGCATCATATAATGAAAGGTATTCATTCCAAAATAATAACCTTTGCTGAATGGTATCTTACAGTGTCAGGGACTTCGTAGGCAATTTGAACGGACGCCCCTCCCATGTCTATCATTCCCACAGTCCTCCGACGTATATGAGGGGCCCGTTCACCATCCTCACCCGGTACTCTAACAGCTACTAATGGGTGGTCTGAAAGCAATATACAGAGAAATAATCAGACATAAACATTCTGGTCCAGATAAGCAGGGAGATGGTGTGGAATCGTATCAATAAATGTTATTTTAGACAAGAAGATTTTATCTGTGCCCATGTGTTTTAGTGTTCGTAAATAAATGGGTATTGGATGACCATCACATTTGCACTGAGTCAAGCAACTAACTACAGCCTGTTCAGACAGTCAAGCAGGTAACTATAGCCTGTTCAGACTGAGTCAAGCAGCTAACTAAAGCCTGTTCAGACTGAGTCATTCAGCTAACTAAAGCCTGTTCAGACTGAGTCAAGCAGCTAACTAAAGCCTGTTCAGACTGAGTCAAGCAGCTAACTAAAACCTGATTGGCCTGATCCCAACAGTTAAGCCTGTTCAGGATGAGCCAAGCAGCTAACAAAAGGCTGTTCCAACTGAGCCATGCAGGTAACAAAAGCCTGTTCGGACTGAGTCAAGCAGCTAACTAAAGCTTGTTCGAACTGAGTCAAGCAGCTAGCTAAAACCTGTTCAGACAGTCAAGCAGCTAACTAAAGCCTGTTCAGACGGAGTCAAGCAGCTAACTAAAGCCTGTTTGGACTGAGTCAAGCAGCTAACTAAAACCTGTTCAGACTGAGTCAAGCAGCTAACTAAAACCTGATTGGCCTGATCCCAACAGCTAAGCCTGTTCGGAATGAGCCATGCAGCTAACTAAAGGCTGTTCGGACTGTCAAGCAGTTAACTAAAGCCTGTTTGGACTGAGTCAAGCAGCTAACTAAAGCCTGTTTGGACTGAGCCAAGTAGCTCACAAAAGCCTGTTTGGACTGAGCCAAGCAGCTCACTAAAGGCTGTTTGGACTGAGTCAAGCAGCTATTTAAAGCCTGTTCACACTGAGTCAAGCAGCTCACAAAAGCCTGTTTGGACTGAGTCAAGCAGTTAACTAAAGCCTGTTCGGGCTGAGTCAAGCAGTTAACTAAAGCCTGTTCACACTGAGTCAAGCAGTTAACTAAAGCCTGTTTGGACTGAGCCAAGCAGCTAACTAAAGCCTGTTCACACTGAGTCAAGCAGCTCACAAAAGCCTGTTTGGACTGAGTCATGCAGCTCACAAAAGCCTGTTTGGACTGAGTCAAGCAGCTCACAAAAGCCTGTTTGGACTGAGTCATGCAGCTAACTAAAGTCTGTTCGGACTGAGTCAAGCAATTAACAAAAGCCTTTTCGGACTGAGTAAAGCAGCTAACTAAAGGCTGTTCAGACTGAGCCAAGTAGCTCACTGAAGCCTGTTTGGACTGAGTCAAGCAGCTCACAAAAGCCTGTTTGGACTGAGTCAAGCAGCTCACAAAAGCCTGTTTGGACTGAGTCATGCAGCTAACTAAAGCCTGTTCGGACTGAATCAAGCAGTTAACAAAAGCCTTTTCGGACTGAGTCAAGCAGCTAACTAAAGCCTGTTCAGACTGAGCCATGCAGCTCACAAAAGTCTGTTCAGACTGAGCCAAGTAGCTCACAAAAGCCTGTTCAGACTGAGCCATGCAGCTCACAAAAGGCTTTTCGGACTGAGTCAAGCAGCTCACAAAAGTCTGTTCAGACTGAGCCAAGTAGCTCGCAAAAGCCTGTTTGGACTGAGCCAAGCAGCTCACTAAAGGCTTTTCGGACTGAGCCAAGCAGCTCACAAAAGTCTGTTCAGACTGAGCCAAGTAGCTCACAAAAGCCTGTTTGGACTGAGCCAAGCAGCTCACTAAATGCTGTTTGGACTGAGTCAAGCAGCTAACTAAAGCCTGTTCACACTGAGTCAAGCAGCTCACAAAAGCCTGTTTGGACTGAGTCAAGCAGTTAACTAAAGCCTGTTCGGGCTGAGTCAAGCAGTTAACTAAAGAATGTTTGGACTGAGTCAAGCAGCTAACTAAAGCCTGTTCACACTGAGTCAAGCAGCTCACAAAAGCCTGTTTGGACTGAGTCAAGCAGCTAACTAAAGCCTGTTCACACTGAGTCAAGCAGTTAACTAAAGAATGTTTGGACTGAGTCAAGCAGTTAGCTAAAGCCTATTTGGACTGAGCCAAGCAGTTAACTAAAGCCTGTTCGGGCTGAGTCAAGCAGTTAACTAAAGCCTGTTCACACTGAGTCAAGCAGTTAACTAAAGCCTGTTTGGACTGAGTCAAGCAGTTAACTAAAGCCTGTTCACAATGAGTCAAGCAGTTAACTAAAGCCTGTTCGGGCTGAGTCAAGCAGTTAACTAAAGCCTGTTCACACTGAGTCAAGCAGTTAACTAAAGCCTGTTTGGACTGAGTCAAGCAGTTAACTAAAGCCTGTCCGGACTGAGTCAAGCAGTTAACTAAAGCCTGTTTGGACCGAGCCAAGCAGCTAACTAAAGCCTGTTCACACTGAGTCAAGCAGCTCACAAAAGCCTGGTTGGACTGAGCCAAGTAGCTCACAAAAGCCTGTTTGGACTGAGCCAAGCAGCTAACTAAAGCTTGTTCACACTGAGTCAAGCAGCTAACTAAAGGCTGTTTGGACTGAGTCAAGCAGCTAACTAAAGCCTGTTCGGGCTGAGTCAAGCAGTTAACTAAAGCCTGTTCACACTGAGTCAAGCAGGTAACTAAAGCCTGTTTGGACTGAGTCAAGCAGCTAACTAAAGCCTGTTTGGACTGAGCCAAGCAGCTAACTAAAGCCTGTTTGGACTGAGCCATGCAGCTAACTAAAGCCTGTTTGGACTGAGTCAAGCAGCTAACTAAAGCCTGTTTGGACTGAGTCAAGCAGCTAACAAAAGCCTGTTTAGACTGAGTCAAGCAGCTCACAAAAGCCTGTTCAGACTGAGCCAAGCAGCTAACTAAAGCCTGTTTGGACTGAGCCAAGCAGCTCACAAAAGCCTGTTCAGACTGAGCCAAGCAGCTAACTAAAGCCTGTTTGGACTGGGTCAAGCAGCTAACTTAAGTCTGTTAGGACTGAGTCAAGCAGTTAACTAAAGCCTGTTTGGACTGAGTCAAGCAGCTAACTAAAGCCTGTTTGGACTGAGTCAAGCAGCTAACTAAAGCCTGTTTGGACTGAGTCAAGCAGCTAACTAAAACCTGTTCAGACTGAGTCAAGCAGCTAACTAAAGCCTGTTTGGAGTGAGTCAAGCAGCTAACTAAAGGTTATTCAGACTTAGCCAAGGAACAAACTAAGTGGTTGACATTACCTGAGATAAATCATATAAGAATTATATTGAATTGTACCTTCCTCTCCATGGACAAACTTATTAAGGACATAGTTAATGGCCAGCCAGGAGTAAACACCCTCTTGTTTCCCTGTGATCACCTCAAAATGGTTCTCTGCCACAAGAAAGTTAAACAGCTTAGGGATGTCATTTCTCAGATCATCCAGTATGGCAGTTTGCTCACTGAAAACATAACACAAATAAATTCCAGGAAAAGATGACAAGCTTATTATAAAACAGTGGTCGGTCGGCTCAAAACCCTGAAGAACTGCAGGGATGGAATGGACCAACTGCAAAGATGAAATGGAACTTTCTTGATCGGATAGAATAAAGATAGATGGAAAAAAAGTTTCTTTAATCCAACAGGTTTCCAGTGTTAATATCAATGGTTATTAGGGGTTTCTTTTTTTACAAAACAATCCTTAATGATTACTGATGTGAAACAATAATGTAATCTTGGTGATGAATTCAGATCAACGTATAGTCAATATTTCTGGCAGTTGTGATCAGATCAATGTATAGACAATATGTCTGGCCGTTGTGATCAGATCAATGTATAGTCAATATTTCTGGCCGTTGTGATCAGATCAACGTATAGTCAATATTTCTGGCAGTTGTGATCAGATCAATGTAGAGTCAATATTTCTGGCAGTTGTGATCAGATCAATGTATAGTCAATATTTCTGGCCGTTGTGATCAGATCAATGTATAGTCAATATTTCTGGCCGTTGTGATCAGATCAATGTATAGTCAATATTTCTGGCAGTTGTGATCACGTCAATGTATAGTCAATATTTCTGGCAGTTGTGATCAGATCAATGTATAGTCAATATTTCTGGCAGTTGTGATCAGATCAATGTATAGTCAATATTTCTGGCCGTTGTGATCAGATCAATGTATAGTCAATATTTCTGGCCGTTGTGATCAGATCAATGTATAGTCAATATTTCTGGCAGTTGTGATCACGTCAATGTATAGTCAATATTTCTGGCAGTTGTGATCAGATCAATGTATAGTCAAATTTCTGGCAGTTGTGATCAGATCAATGTATAGTCAATATTTCTGGCAGTTGTGATCAGATCAATGTATAGTCAATATTTCTGGCAGTTGTGATCAGATCAATGTATAGTCAATATTTCTGGCAGTTGTGATCAGATCAATGTATAGACAATATTTCTGGCAGTTGTGATCAGATCAATGTATAGTCAATATTTCTGACAGTTGTGATCAGATAAATGTATAGTCAATATGTCTGGCAGTTGTGATCAGATAAATGTATAGTCAATATATCTGGCAGTGGAAGCACAGAACCGGACACAGTACTAACCTTTGTGTCAGCAATCTCATGCCTGCAGTAGCAAGTATATACAGAGGAGTTTCTTTATGTTTTTCTTCTGGTACAAACAAAGAGGCATATTTTAAAAGGGGACTTATATAAATGCTGGCTTCAGCTGGCTTGTCAGCGTACTCAGACAGACCTGCAACAGAATACAGTTACGTTAGTCTTGGAAAGCAATTCCATATTATTATTTCTAGCACTATGAGGGAGGGTGGGGGGGGGGGGGGGGGGTGCATAAAAACAAAGGGTTGTTTTACAAACAGATTATTTGCCTTACATGGTGAAGTTACCATAGAGTTGAATTTAGGACACCAGGAAACTTGTCCAGGCTAAAATCGTAACTTGAAATATCAAAACTTAAAATTCTACAAGAAAGAAAACTCAATTTAAAAAAATGGCTTGAATATTGATATTCAAATGGAGTTTGATATCTTCAAGATTTACAGTAAAAAAATCTGGATAAAATGCCCATGACATTTCCACAGTATTGATTATTACCTGGTGTTATTTTTTTACTAACTAAATTGGCATCTTTGTCTCTCATGGGTTCAATTTGCAGTAAATCTTTCGGATCTCCAGAATGGGACGGCCAGTAATATACATAGACTCTACTACCACTGGAACCACAGTCTATCACTATACCAAAATGTAAAGATTTGTCCTCCACATTTGTTGGAACACTTATCGTGGCCGGTTTCCTGCGATACTTCGGATTCCAGTGTTTGAGATCGGAATTTCTAGCTGAGTGAACAGTCTCCATAATGGCCATTGTTAACATGGTAAAGAATATCACAGCAGTAAGAGTCAAAACCAAACATTTCAAGGAGACTTTGGACCACCACTGTTTGACTGACAAACAAATTGAATAGTTCAACGAGAACCTGAAAAAAAAATAACAACAGAATTATGACATAAAATATCAGCAAAAGGGCTACTTTTTTTTACACATACATGTAACATGTTCTTATGCCCAAAAATGTCCATAATTTTAAGCTCTGAAATCAGAGAGAATACCATTTGTTCTATATTTCGACAGATCTACAGCCATTATCAGGAATATTTCTTAATATATGTAGATCTGTTGAAACATAGAATGTCATTCAACTATGGCTTCAGTTTTTCGAAGTTGCATTTTCTTTTGCATTCTAACGAGAGTATAAAATCGACAAAATGAGATTTTGAGTGCTCTACCCTACGATCGAAAAAACGTGTCGCGCTCCGATTTCAGGTTTAATTATGGAGGCTGCCATTACATTGAGAGAGACTGGTATAGTTATGCGAATTAGCTATAGTGTTGTAACGTGGAATACTTACAAATTAAAAGTTAGATAAACAAATAGAAACATTAAATCTGAATCATAAACTGCCAATATCCTGTGTGGAAATTCAGACACAGAGAATTTTAAGTTCAGGTTCGTATTTTTCTCTTTTTAAAAAGCTATCTGTCGATAGTGGTTTTGACATTGCGTGGAGGAATCCTTGGATCTTTGGCGAGTACCTGGCATCTTTTCCTCACAGAGATATAGCTTAAAATATTCATCGCGTTCACATCTAGGCTTTGCCTACGTAGCTTGCACTACAGTACCTGGCATCTTCTCAATAGAATATCTATCGTGTTCGCATCTAGGCTTTGCCGACATCATTTTATTATTACTGTTTTACTTTTAACTGGTCACTCTTATTGTTAAGGTCTTGGTGATCTCTTAAAATGAATTTTCATTTACCTTGACATCCTAAATAAAAAAAAATCTCAAGAGGTGTCACAAACGTAATAAGTAGCTCATATCGAGAGGTAAACTCAGAACTCCACGTTGTTGTTGTTTAAACATTTGCTTTCATGATCATAATGATGATGATTTCCCCTTGGGTAAATTTAACTGTATGGCCACCATGCATATAACTTTGTATCCGCCCCAACAGCTTAAAATAATCAAACATCAGAGCGCAGGGAGTATCTTAAAGATAAAATATAAACACATATTTGAAACCGAAAGTGACACATTTCGGTACGTGGACTGTCAAAATGTTCACAGGATCATAAAACGTAATCTGTGTGATGAGTCGGAAAATTAAGAAATTTGTAATTCTCAACACATTGATGTTTTTAAATATAATCAGGTGATTGATTATTAATTTCATATTTTACTCAAAGAATGGTATATAAAAAGTTTTCTATGTTTTATCATTCTTAAATTGGGAAGTTTTGTAGGGTCCGTTTCCAGTTGCAGTATAAATTTGACGTTTTAAAATGGCGGACGATGACGTCCGGGTACGGGCTTGTTTACAAGAAATTGTTAAGCAACAGCTGGAAATTACAGCCAGAATACAAGTAAGTGGCCTGTTTAATCGAAATATGAATGCTACAAAGAGCTCTTTAAATAGCAAAATAGTAGATGGAGGACCATGTGACGAGTCAGATACGCCTCTGAAACCCACGAAAACTGAACACTACATAACCAGACTGGGGAAAATCGTCGATCGTCGATTTGTGTACCAATATTGCAATACTAATGATAAAAAATTAAGATATCACCACGTAGTAAGTTGTTTTGAACAACACGAGCTTTCGACACCTGTACTGGTGCCTTCGTCAAGTGTAACACTTGAGCTTTCGTCACCGGTACAGGTGTCGAAAGTTGTGTTGTTAAAAACAACTTACTACTTGGTGATGTGTTAATTTTTTATCATTAGTATGGAACTCACGGTGCAAATATCAAATCGTTTTTAACTTTCGTCTTTTAGATGTTATTTTTTTTTAGATTTTAGTAGGGGTAGTTTAGTTTTAAGCTTGTAATATTAAATTAGTCATAAGTTCTAGAAGAAATGAATAAAACGAGGGGCTTGCCCCCCCCCCCCCCCCCCCCCCCCCTGACGATTATAACGGTTTGAGACTGATGGACCAATTCCATAGTCTGTCTGAACCCACGTTTAAAGAGAGTTTCAAACATTTCTTAATATTGCAATAATTGTAGAAAACAATCCTCTAATGAGCTTGGAGGTTGACCGCTACATGCCAGATTTAGTCTACCAAAGGATGGGTATACAGCTGCTATACCGCCGAAGTATAAACCCGTGCTTTTTCTCTCTGCCTGGCTCTCATTGATCAAGTTCGATTATGCATTCGATGTACGCTAAACACAGGAAACTGTAAACCTAACGACTTTCTTCGGCTGGTAATTTGTGTAGCACTTGACCGATTTATTTGGGACATGCAATCTCCAAGTAGCCAGGGTGCAATCGGATTTCAGGATGACACACATGTTATTCATATGCAGATAAACAAGTAGTCATGTCATTGTCAACCAATACGATTTCTTACTTCCGTTAATCAATGCCTGCACGTTCGATTTGAACACTGAAGACCAAACACATTTTCCTTACGTCAGACATTACCCTCGGCGTACGCCGAACACATAATCAAACTCAACCTTTGGTATTCACCCGTAAATTTCTAACGTCCCTCCTTGTTTTATAATCTGATATAGCTCCAGGTGACTATCCTGCCATTCTGTTGTATAGGTCCCCGCAGAGTTCCCTAAAATATGATAAGAGTTGCGTCCCCTGGCTTCCATCTGCCGTTGACTTTTAACGTGGGAGTAAATGGAGGAAAAGCACATTTTCGACTGTAAGATAAAATAAGGATCTTTTGAAAATATCAGCAAAAAAAAAATTGGAAAATTTTCTGACTGGGTTTTCACTTGAACGACCTATGTGGGATGATTGCCAGTAACCAACGGAAAGTCGTGTGTTTCCCCGGGCATAGCGCCCGGTTTCCTCCCACAATAAAATTGGCAACGCCGCCATATAAGTGAAATGATCTTGAGTGCGGCGCAAAACACCAAACAATCAATCAATCAAAATAACACTTGTCTGAGTCATTGGAAACATTATATACTTTATTATACTGAAGTTTGGGATATTTTTCTGGAGGAAATTCGAAGTCACTCACTACGAAGTAACTCACTACTTTTCTCCATTTACGCCAACTAAAAGCAAATGGAGGTAATTTAGCACTTAGCGCCCTATAGCCACAGGTGTCATTTGGCTGTGTTGGATGATTTATTTTGTAATTTGAATCTATTTTCTACATGTATCTCAGGATATTCGAGAGTGTGGCGGACCTTTGGAAAGTCTTGTTTCTATAAATGGAGATATCAGAGAAAACATCAAGAATCTGAGGAATAAGTTACAGGTACTGTATTCAGTTGATGTGCTTTTCATAAAACTCATGTTGTTGTGCTTAACACATTAACTTTAACGTAAAGAAAAACTGAATTTTAGTAGTTTGCTTTATTTTCTACTTCAAACTAAGAATTGGCAACCCCTACGTTATATCTGAATAGATTTTCCCTGATTGCCCCATGGACGAATCTATATCTAAAAAATGATTGGGGTGCTAGCTTCAAACAACTGTTTTATGTGTTACCATTTTTTTGTCTACTAACAGACCTGATAACTTTTTAAAGATATATTTATATTTTTAGCTTATGTAAGTTCCCTTTCAAGTCTTGCCATCCCGTATTAGCATCATCCTGACGTTGTGTTCCATCACATCACCAAAATTTTAAAATGATGACGTCGTTCAGTGTCAGGGCGTTTGACGTCACTATGAAAGCGTTCTCCGCATATACTCTAGTTTATACGCCAGCTTTGTCCTATCTCACAACATGTAGGGAAATCACGCATGTGTTAGAATATATTGTTTGCCAGGGTGTGTCTCACTGTCTTTGCCTGAGAAACTCTGCTGTCACAATAAGACTTTGTTGATGTAACAATGTTGAAATACAAAAGTAAATTGAGACACACGTTCTGGGACCAAAATCAATTAAGCACACATGATTTCAATTTCTTTCTAAATGCCTACATTGAACCTCAGTTTGTTTGACTTATACCAAATAAATGCTTGATTCATTTCTATATTCTTTAACTCATTATGTTTCTTTAGGAACTGGAAAAGCTTGGAAATGAGCAAGACAAGCAGAGTGATAAAGAAACCATTATAAAGGATGTAGAAAATCACAGGAAGAGTCTGGCAAGGTAGGGAATCTTTTAGCAAGCTGGTATTAGCCTTATTCTTATATGGACTAGGGACTACTTTTTAGGGAAAATCAGGAATGGTTCAAGACATCAGTAAAAGATTAGGGCTTCCCATCGGGTACAGAGCCTTTTTCTCCCCTGTATAAATTTGACACGGCTGCAGTATAAATGGTGAAACAAAATAGTCACATAAATCCGAATTCCCCTGAGAGACAAAAAAAATCAACCCCTGTACTCTAGTATCTAGCAATATCTTTAATATACTTTTGAGATAATGTTTTAGGCATCCATGGCTCTCTCAACAGAAACCAGGCACAGTCAGAGAATCAATACTTCACTGATCCATTAAAAAAAGTAAAGATGGCTGCTAAGAATTAAAGAAAATCATTGGGTGAAATGTTTCCATTTAGACGACATAGTGAAGGTTTTCTTCCAAGAAAAAATAATCCTTTATTTGAAATTGTTATAAAATGTCAATCAATCAGCTGGATAATAAATCTGAATGTCCTTGTGCTATGATAATCATTTCTGTGATTGATGGTGATCGTTTATCTTTGTCTCTTTCAGCACGGTGGTTTCCTTACGGCAAGCTAACTTGATGGCTAATTTGGCCATTGATAAACAAGAAAAAGATGATCTGCTGAAAGGAACTTCTGATGTTAGGAAAAGGTTAGAGAATACCCTTTCGGCTTAGAATGATGTTTTTATGACGTTGTTCGAGTTGTATGGCATTGACGCCATTTCTCTGTTGCGGGCGCTGGGACACGCCTCTTTTGCATTGCATCATAGACGAAATGAACACGTCAAATTGATCAAAAAACTCAATTTAGCGTCATTTTGCTATACAACGAGGCTTCTGCGCAAATGCCAATCCTTAAGCCGAAAGGGTCAATATGCACAGCCAACATAGAGTTTCATATCAGGATACTCAAACAAGTAGATAACCCAAGACTAGTTGAACATGTTCATGTTTGTAGCCTGTTGAAGGATTTCATCAAAATTTGTCCATATTTTGACAATTATCACCTGTCGAAATACCATTTAGAGCCAAGAAAATAAAATTGATCGCAGTATGTGGAAGAGTTGGCAGGTTCTCGGCTTCTCACCGAAGGTCATGGGTTTCCTTCGTGCAAAGAGCCCGGTTTCCTCCGCGACTAACCCTGGCAACGCTGCCATATAAGTGAAATAATCTTGAGTGCAGCGTAAAACATCAATAAACTTAGTAATATCGAAAGGCACAGTTTATGATTGCATCCACTGCCTAACCTACAAAAATGTACATTCTAAGCGGTCTCATTTGGTGCATTTTCAGAAATGTGAATACAAAGGATGGTTTGGCAAAGCAAGCAAACAGCATTACGGAAAGTTTAATGGGGTTGAGTAAGATTATGGCTGGTCAAGTGGTTCACAGTCAGGAAACTATTTCTACAGTTGGTAAGACTCACATCTTAACATCTTGTACTAGCTGAAATTAAGAGAAACAATTCAGTACGTTTTAGGAAGGAGCCTTAAAGGTACATGTGACCTGAATACATTAAAATGTCTCCAATTTCTATGGTATAACCACATTGACCTCTGAGTATAATCAATGATAATTGCTTTCAGAAAAGTCATAAGAAATTATGAATACTTTTTTTGAAACTAGGTGAAAATGGTCTTTAAAATAAAGTATGATGTATTTTAGGTTAAGTGTCCACTTTAAAATTCAGACTGGTTTAAGCCCCAATGATTAACTTGGCATTGAGTCTTAATTCACCCATCTTCTCTAGCCTCCATGGATAAGCCTTCTATCGATATGGAGGGGTCCTCCATGGGTTAGTAGGTAGAGCGTTGGACGCTCAATCTGAACAGCCTTCCACCAATGGGTCGCGGGTTCAAATCCCAGTGTCCCCAAAAAAAATTGGAACATTTTCTGACTGGGTTTTCACTCGAACGACCTATGTGGGATGGTTGCCAGTTACCACCAGAAGGTTGTGGGTTTCCTCCGGGCATAGAGCCCGGTTTTCTGCCACAATAAAACTTGCAACGCCACCATATAAGTGAAATAATCTTGAGCGCAGCATAAAACATCAAACAATCCACCAATCAATCAATCTTCATATATTTGATTCACTGAACAACTTAACATAGAAAACTAGGAAGAAACTCTGTAAATATTCCTTATTATGACTGACTTTCAACAAATGCAACACAAATTTTAAACCTCTATACCTTCTTAGTGTCTAACATCCTTGTATTCTGTTTTTTCGCTATCAATACATGCTGTGTTTTGATGCACTCATAATTCTCCTGATGTTGACGTCTTCATTAAAGTCTTCTCGTTATTTTTCGGATTACACTAACTTTCTTAAAATTTGGAAGGCTTAATGGATAAGACAGCGGACATTTAGTGCTGGCGATAGGTGCCATACTCAGGAACCCAGTTTCAGTCAAGTGTAATCACAAAAATATTGAGAATACTGTTATTGTCCCTTTCTAAAAGACACTAATTAATTAATTAAAGTCTTAATATCAAGGTTTACACCACAAATATTTACTCATTACTTACTTACTTATGTTTATTCTTTCCAGAAACTTCTTCGAACACAATATCTGGTACTCACGAAGAATTTAAGAGTATGGGTGGTCATATTCAAAACTCAAGACGTCTACTTACAAAATACAACAGACGCGAAGTCACAGATAAATTACTCATCTTCATAGCTCTCGTATTTTTCTTTGGAACAGTTTTGTACATTGTCAAAAAACGCTTATGGTCTTGACGAAAAATTAAAAGTGAAACCTGATGTTTTATTTGTATATGTGCAATACTCTGAAGCAGTTGGAGTTTCTTTTTAAAGCAGTTGTTAGTTTTACACATAATTGACCAGACCAAAAGTTTGAAAGGTTAGACACAATCAGTATAACAGCTGTCTGTGGTGTCTTAACTGTCGTACAGTCACACAGCCTTCAATTCCTTTCGGACGCTAATTCAAAAATATCAAGGTCCCAAACCTGAGAAAGTTATCTGGAATATTGGGATTAATAATCAGACAACGGTATTGTCTGAGCTCTTGTTCAAATGAAATTCAAATCTATAGAATTTCCGAGGGTTGTAAGTTGCGAATCTACATGTACCACCTATAGGTATCGGTCAGGGTTAAAAGTTAGTGGTAATAATTGGGAACAAAACATTCATTGGGATAAAACGCATACGGATTTTACGTATCCAACAACTGTCCTTCTGTTACAACTAATTTCATAATACAAACAAAACAGTAGATGTGCTCTTACTTCCTTAGTCCAAGATTGATAGTAACAGAATCATGAGTGCAGCGTAAAACAGGATCAATCAAACGATAACAAGGCTTATGTAACACTCTGTCAAACGTTATTAAGAACAAATGAGGACAGTTGTCCTGTGTCAAACAGTTTAGTCACATGTGGTGCACTCTGGTTGATTGATGTTTAGCGGTTTAGTGGGAGAGGAAACCGGGCTCTTTGCCTGCAGGAAACCCGAACCTTAAGTAAGAGTACCTGGCAACTTTTCCACATCTACATACAGTTCAAGGGAAAACTGAGAAATTTCTCAATTTTATTTTGTCCGAGTCAGATTTGAGCCTGCATTATCAGGTAACAATTGACCAAAAGGCCAAATGATTTTTTTCTTCTCAAAGAATATATTCTGAATATTTGACTTATCATGTGCATAGTGATGGAAACTGGACCTTTGGTATAAAATTTGGTATAAAAATATCTTATGAGATAAAATGACACACAGGTTGTATAGTACAGTAGCACAGATCACCCATTTCATTGAGTTCTGTATCGTAAGCTGTTGTCCATATCATCAGTTTTTTTTTCCTACAGTAAAATCTTAATCGTTATTTCATAGAAATTTACATTCAGCTTTGAAATTAATGTCCGGCTTTGTTTACATGCCAATTCGACAAGATAAGACCCTCCATACATATCTTTACATGGTAGTTACAAAATTTTATTTGTTTTACATCTTAAATGAAATATTACGTAAATTTGGTTATTAGTGTCACGGTTTCTAGGAGGACCAACTCGCAGGATTATGTTTGACCGGAAAATAACGTCCATCTGTACAAATATGGCCAAACAGACGGACAGGTAACTGACTCAACATCTTGCACTCATACTGGTCCTCTGTGATCTCGGACTATTAAGTTAGGGTCAAGGTATATTGACTGAAGATGGCAGGATATGACTAATGTAACGACAGATGAGCAAATGAACCCATGGTATTGACTTGAACAGGTGAACAGGCAACTCTACAAATAATGTTCAACTAATTAAACACCTCCAGCATCTCAATCTACTAATTGACTTTTGCAAAGAGAAGTTCGTTAAAATGTGAGCTATTCGGCTGTTTTTTTTTTATATAAAGATAAGGTTTCCAGATGGCCATTGGTAACTTTCCTAGCTCTGTATGGGAGTTTTGGGATTCCTTTGTCTGCTTTACTGACTCAAAATCGACCCGAGTTACCTGTTCGGTATAAAGGCTTTTGTGAGTGTGGTGCATTCTCGGCTATTTGCTTACCGTCAGACCGGAAACAAAGCAACAGGGAATTCCCTAAATAACTCTTTAAAAGTACATGTAGATTTGCAGCCTTTCATTCGAGATTGATCACTTCTACTGAAGGTCAACAGAATTTTAATTTTCACTGTAGAATGGTTGACCTATGTGCCTGTGGAATGTAGAGCTTTTCTCAGAACATTCGTTTCCTCTTCGAAAGCAACATTGCCGTGTAGGTGAAATAAAATGGTCCCGTAAAATATCAATCAATACAAAATTTAAGAACTTTTTATATGATACTAAACAAAACAAATACTTCTTTTCACAAAATTTTAATAGACAAAAATAACAATATATACAGTTCTCATGTAGTTCCATATGACAATGGAGATCTGATTCTTCAGCATAAATAAATAAAGTCTTTCAATTCTTAATACAAATTTACAAGAATATTTAGGAATGCAAAAACAATACATATCTTGAAGGAAGATGGAACAGTAAAATTTCCAATTTGGAGGTAAACAAAATATTGAATCAGGCTATTAATTGTTTATATGATATTAGATATTGGAAGACCACAGAAAAACACCATCACAAATACAAACATTGAATTTATTTGAAAGAGCTTATTTGTAATAACGTTTAAAAACTAAAAGGTTCAAAGTAGCATTCATTTCTTTAAGTGGCATGAGCAGCTGAAATCCAAACTTTTTTTCATAAATTCTGTCCTGACAATCACACGGTTTTAATTTCATTTAAATGACTAAATGATTCCCATTGGATAGTGACAGTGACATACAAGAACAGAAAAGTATTTTAAAAGTGAATACTTTCTTGAATCTTACTTTCATTTTATTGTAAAAATAAATGTTAAGAGAAAATGACATTATTGGTGGTTATTTTTAGACTGTAGGAGTAGATATGAACCGGCACAGTATCGTCTATTCCATAAAATCCAATTAGAGAGAGAATGAACCTGATTAAAAGCTTTATCATTTTACTTGAAATGAAAAAATGTAACAATGGCTGCAGTTCATATAAAAAACAAAAACTATTGAAGTATGTTATCAACTGAACCAAATTTCAATATGGCGGCGTTGCCAGGTTTAGTGGGGGAGAAAACCGGCCTTATTTCCTGGAGGAAACCTCTGACCTTGGACGAGTACCTGGCAACTCTTCCGTAAGGTTAGAATATGGTGTGAAGTTCATCGAAAAATTAAATAATTTGCATTGAAACAAGAATCCATACAGTGGACTACAACATAAGTCTCATTGTTTACTTGAAAGACAAAGTTAACACATTAAACTTCAGTTTTAAAAAAAGAAAAACAGCATTTATAATTCATTGAAAGACTTAAATGGTGATTTTTGTGTAGGTTAGAGTTCCTGATATGTCTGATTGAAATCTCAGCGTTCACCTGAGCACCTTACTGAACAAAACCAGCTCTTCAAAATCATCATCCAGATGACACAAAGTCATACTTCCTATTTTTTGCAATGTAAGTTACCCTGCTTTCACGTCCATTTCAAAATTTAATTTCGGAGAATTCTGTTCGTTGAGACAGAGCAGAATTATCGGCTGACACAACGATAGATCCAGAAGTAGGTGCTTCAGCTATAATATCAATGGCTCCTATACCGTCCACTCCGCTAGCTGGCTGTAACTCTAACTGCTGAGCTGCCAATTGCTGGGGAGAAAAATAGTGCAAAACATTACTCAGATTGTTGGACTTTTGTGCTGAACACAATTTTATTTTACTGATATGGCAGGCTTGGTGAGGGTGGAAATTAACCTTTGTGTCCAGACTGAGCCCGCAGTGTTCCGGTGGTAACCATTAAATCCCCAGCATGTATTTGTTATATTTTTGTGAGTGGAGCGCAGAATAAATGTTTTCTACACAAAAAAATCAGTTCCAGGAGCCTGTTTCACAAAATGGCGTAGATGTTTTTTCGGCATAACTTTCATAGCAACCTATCTCTACAGTACGGGTTGCTATGGCAGTTAGGTAAAAACTTATGCTACACCGCTTTGTGAAACAGGCCCTTGTTTTTGTGTAGACCATCCTTACTATACCTAAATCAATAGATACTGAAATTTACGGACTGAATCTTATTGTACCGTATTTCGTCTAATGTTTCGCACGCAAAAAAAGACGATAACCCCCTGGAGAGAGTATGGGGAACGAGGGGATAATCCTATAATCACCAAACAATGAATCGCTTGATTGGACCAGGGAGGGGACGACTGTGACAGTGGGCGGTATACAAAGGCCTAAGTAGATAGTACAATCAATAGATGAACACTTTGCAAGTGTTTTAATTATACAGCAGATATTATAGGTAAAATGACACTTTGTCAAGTCTTTGTTCTGGGCTTAAATACTTTCAAATTATACTTTAGAGATTGTGGAGAAATGCCGAGATCAACTATGACAATTTTTTAGTAAATGTCCGCTTTTGATTTAAAAAATACCTCCACGATAAAGAACAAATCAAAGGGAAGCTATCGGCACTTACTAAAGTTATTTATTCTTTCGAGTAATCTTAATTACAAGTAATGGTAACATTGCAAATGTACGAGAAGTTGCTTTTAATATTACAGGCCTAACTATAACCAGTAAGACTACCGTATTTTCACGCAAATAACCCGCGGGTTATACGTAAAATAAGTGTTGTGAAATACGCCCTGCGGGTTATTATACTAGTCGTGTGCGGGTTATATGTGCATTGCTGCTTATTTTGGTGAGAATATAGGCGTGATTATATTACCAAATTGATTATAAAAGTAAATTTCTAAACAATAAATTACTTTCATTCTTCTCTTTTCTTTTTACAGCGATCGTATTGTATGAATATCTTCACTGTTTTCAACTTTTCGCGCTTTATTCTATAGACCTACATGTACAGAGTACAGCACGGCCGTAGTGTAGAAGCGGCAACAACGTCCGTTACAGAGCTGCAATATTTATATCATGCGGTCAAAGATTGTGGGGAAAATTAAGTTTTTTCTCACGAGTACAATATTCCCGATGTAAAAAGATGGTATGATCATGAGGAAATAAAGTTTTAATGACGGAAATCTTGTTTGTTATACATGGAGCTGCAGAATACCAAAGTATAAACTGAACGGTCTACTCAATAATAGGGGTGATAGCTCAGTCCAAATTAGAAAACCATAATAATTAAATTCACGTAGTACGGCGTATAACAACCCATTCGATCAATAACATTTAGATTAAATTTGTAGAGCTAGTATGATTAAAAGCCCAAGCGTACCTTTTTATCAAAATTTAAAAAGAAAGAAAAAAGCAGTTACTGGCTTGAACTTTGAAGTATGAACTTGACTCTTGACACGACTTGAGATCAACTCAGTCGACTTCGAAGTCAAACTCAAAGTTTCGTCAGGGACCGATTATTAAAAAGAATTCCCTTATATTGGAACAAACTTGGATTCTCCTTTACAAAAAGATCAATTATGGAAAATATTTTTTATTAAAATCAATAAAAATGTACAAGTAATCGCTAATTTGGACAGTTTTTTTTTCACTCTTCCTATTTACGGATAACGTACGCCGTAGTGTGACCTAATTATGGTTAAGCCGTTTACTGACCGATCAGTGATGAATAACTAGCTCCCCTGCCAGCCACTTTGCAGTCACTCGACTCGTCACCGCGGGGCTCGTTAGCAGAGGTGTGAATATGTCCCCCCACTTTTGGGCGGTTCCTTTCATATCAACAGCAGTCCGAACAGGGAGGGTAAAAACTGGCGTGCGAAACATTAGACGAAATACGGTAATGGTTTTTAGGATGAGTTATCTAGTGGGAAACTAGAATTCAACTGAAGTAGAAGTGTCGCCTGGCAGGATAAATATACAAGGAGAAGGTACATCACCTTTCACAAAAAAATTCACTGTTGTACTTTATTTGTGAATATATGTATATCATGCTGTGTAAGATGTTACCTGAATATGAGATATTAAATAATAATCTGCGTCAGATAAAAATCAAACTTGAGCGGGTATTAAAGTATTAAACTTTCCATTTAAATTTGAAAAAAATTAAGCCAGTGGTTTTCAAGATATTGCAGGGAAACCAAGTTATTTGTATCAGCCAATTAAAAACAATAATTAAATATGCGCGGATTTTAGCGAAAGTCGAACTTGAGGGGGGTATTAAGGTATTAAACTTTCCATTTAAATTTGAAAAAAATTAAGCCAGTGGTTTTCAAGATATTGCACGGAAACGAAGTTATTTGTATCAGCCAATCAAAAGCCTGTACAATAATTAAATATGCGCGGATTTTAGCGAAAGTCGAACTTGAGCGGGGTATTAAGGTATTAAACTTCCCATTTAAATTTGAAAAAAATTAAGCCAGTGGTTTTCAAGATATTGCACGGAAACCAAGTTATTTGTATCAGCCAATCAAAAGCCTGTACAATAATTAAATATGCGCGGATTTTAGCGAAAGTCGAACTTGAGCGGGGTATTAAGGTATTAAACTTCCCATTTAAATTTGAAAAAAATTAAGCCAGTGGTTTTCAAGATATTGCACGGAAACCAAGTTATTTGTATCAGCCAATCAAAAGCCTGTACAATAATTAAATATGCGCGGATTTTAACGAAAGTCAAACTTGAGCGGGGTATTAAGGTATTAAACTTCCCATTTAAATTTGAAAAAAATTAAGCCAGTGGTTTTCAAGATATTGCACGGAAACCAAGTTATTTGTATCAGCCAATCAAAAGCCTGTACAATAATTAAATATGCGCGGATTTTAGCGAAAGTCGAACTTGAGCGGGGTATTAAGGTATTAAACTTCCCATTTAAATTTGAAAAAAATTAAGCCAGTGGTTTTCAAGATATTGCACGGAAACCAAGTTATTTGTATCAGCCAATCAAAAGCCTGTACAATAATTAAATATGCGCGGATTTTAGCGAAAGTCGAACTTGAGCGGGGTATTAAGGTATTAAACTTCCCATTTAAATTTGAAAAAAATTAAGCCAGTGGTTTTCAAGATATTGCACGGAAACCAAGTTATTTGTATCAGCCAATCAAAAGCCTGTACAATAATTAAATATGCGCGGATTTTAGCGAAAGTCAAACTTGAGCGGGGTATTAAGGTATTAAACTTCCCATTTAAATTTGAAAAAAATTAAGCCAGTGGTTTTCAAGATATTGCACGGAAACCAAGTTATTTGTATCAGCCAATCAAAAGCCTGTACAATAATTAAATATGCGCGGATTTTAGCGAAAGTCAAACTTGAGCGGGGTATTAAGGTATTAAACTTCCCATTTAAATTTGAAAAAAATTAAGCCAGTGGTTTTCAAGATATTGCACGGAAACCAAGTTATTTGTATCAGCCAATCAAAAGCCTGTACAATAATTAAATATGCGCGGATTTTAGCGAAAGTCAAACTTGAGCGGGGTATTAAGGTATTAAACTTCCCATTTAAATTTGAAAAAAATTAAGCCAGTGGTTTTCAAGATATTGCACGGAAACCAAGTTATTTGTATCAGCCAATCAAAAGCCTGTACAATAATTAAATATGCGCGGATTTTAGCGAAAGTCGAACTTGAGCGGGGTATTAAGGTATTAAACTTCCCATTTAAATTTGAAAAAAATTAAGCCAGTGGTTTTCAAGATATTGCACGGAAACCAATCCGGACGCCGACGTCGCCGACGCCAGACTACGCCGTCAAAGTGATCCCTAAGTGCCCCCTTTCAGGCGACACAAAAATGGTTGCAAGAATTACATACCTGTAAAGCTTCAAGTTGAGACGGATCTGTAACCACAAATATCTGTCCACCATTACCTATAGTTACACTAGCTAGACCCTGTTGTTGTATTTGTTGTAAAGTAACATGTGCAGCTTCATTTGCCTGCAAAATAAATTAATAAAAAAATCACAATTCTTTTACAAGGAAAGAATGCAATGAACCAATTTAATTTCAGCCAAGTGATCATAACAATTCACAGATCTTTTTTCTATTAGGAAATATTTATTAAGATATCAAAAAAGGTTTGGCTTGCATATGGATATACCTTATGTAATATCGGATACAATCACCAAGTTGGTTCTTAGATGTGTCAAATAAAAGCTTCATATATGAATTACTTTGTTCCTTGACAAAATAACCCAATAATAAAATTGGTGTTTATTTGATAACAAGAGAAAAAGGCAGTGTTAACAACCAAATTTAACCAGTTAAATTCAGACAGTAAGACATGAAAAAGTTGAAAGAAGTCACCTCTTCTCCGGCCTCGCCAGTATTTATCACCAGAGAGCTTTCCTGGTCGCCCACTTGGACTGTGGCTGTATCACCTAGGTTCGCATCATTCGCCGTTGTCAACTCTAACCGAGCTCTCTTCAGATCAGACATATCACCTTTTTAACAACAAAATCAAATTGATAAAAAGTTTCTGTGGCAATCAATGTTATTGTGTACATATCACCTTTTTAACAACAAAATCAAATTACTAAAAGCCTTCTGTGGCAATTGATGTTATTGTGTACATATCCCCTTTTTAACAACAAAATCAAATTGATAAAAAAACTACTCTGACAAAAGGATCAATTTTATTATTTTGTATCCTTGAATTTACAGACCAACTCTGGATTTAATATTCTGTATCTTTACCATTCCAAATCAATTGGCCTCTCTTCCAGCGCCACATAGACAGGCCAATGATTCGATTAATAGTCCAACTTAACAACTACGGTTATACGGCGACAAAAGTACATGTACCCACCAACCAAAAGACCATTCACCCTTCCGCATCTAAATTTGGACGTTAGGCTCCAGAGACCATAGAACGTCAGGAAGGCTAATGTATTTGCCATACTTAGTGTTCTTCCTTGCTGGATCAGCAAAATGACTAAAGCAGAGCCACAATGATCCAGCCCTGAGCCCAATCATTTGAAAACGTTAAAGGCACACTTGCCGCAAAAATCCAGTGGACGGTTTTCTGTATTTTTCCCAGACAGAGAAAGTTATGAACTTTCTATTTTTACCAGAAATTGAAAGTTTTGACATCATTTAGTATTTTTAATTTGAAATTGAAAAACAGATTTTTCGGGTGCCCTAATGATTTGAGTTGTGTGGGCAATCTAACGACTGTCGGACACAGTATAATTTTACGAACTTTATCTAAGAAGTACATACTAACGATCGTGTAAGAAGGACTGTAAAAGCCTGCCGAGTGCAAACCATCAACAAAAATGCATGAACAAAGGTAATCCAACACTTGAGTTAACCAACACTGATCAGTGTTGTTGTAATCAAGCTTCGATTCTTCGTTTGTTTTACACCCTCATCTATACATTCTAAACCTAATTGGACATGCTTTATGTGTCCTATGTTTAATTTTAATGGTTTTATCTGTAGAAAGCTCGTGCAAATTGGTTTTCAAATGTCAAACAGGCCACGGCGCCCAGTGGGCCTTTAAACAAATCCACGTGAACATCTCTAGGATGTCTTTCATTTATAATGTCACTAGGCTGCAACCCTAAATTTGTCTAACTTCCTTAACCCTTAGGTCTGCCAGAGAGGTCAATTAACGATACATCATTCATTTTTTTTTCATGTAATCTGGTATGCTATGCTTTGTGCAGTCATAATATATGTTTAGCCAACCTCTGCTTTCAACTAAGTGTTAAGGAGATGAGGTGCCAAAATTAGGATATTTTTTTTATAAAAAAGACGTACATGTAGAGTGTTCTACAAATTAATCTTGTCACCAATGTTGAGAATAGATAATCCTGTATTGTACATATGTAAAACTTGAGATGGAAGAAAGACTGCTTGTCTGATGTTATAAGTTGATTGTTCAAGACCATGTCCTCCACCTTTAGTTGCTACCTCTCTTTGTAATTGAACCAAGAACATTTCATTAAACCTGCAGCATTGAAAAATAGGCACCATGGTTGGAGAAAACCCCTCAAACATATGCTGGTATCCGGTCGTCAGAGAGTGAGATAAAAGACTTGCAAAGACTGGATTACAAGGGTACCGGAGATATAGCAGAGCCCAGACCCTCTACATTAAATCCTAAGGTAACTATAACATAGAACTTAAAATCATTAGCATTTTGTACTGGAGATATACACTGTAGCACAGACCCTCTACATTCAATGTAACTATAACATAGAACTTACAATCATTAGCATTTTGAGCAAACAATTCTGCCTCAGCCTCGGGGGTTATTTCTTCATTATGGACTGTCCTCTTGTGCATAGCCAAGGTGGAAGTTTGTCGGTAGTTTCTGTTACAGTGGTTACATTCATACGGCTTAGCATGGGTGTGAACCACATGGTGTTTATATAAACTGGAATACTCAGTAAAACGTTTCCCACAGTTAGCCACTGTACACACATACGGCTTCTCACCTGAAACAGTAGAAAATAAGGTACAGGGGGCAGTTTCTGAACACATTTTCACCCGACATAATTTTGTGCCTGGTCGTAACAGAAAATTGAAGGTATACATCGCCATCACAGCCTTCTATTAGACTTACGTCAGCAGGAAATGTTTTGAGAAACAGCCCCTTGGTTTTATGAATAAAAACTCCTTAAAGGCCAGGATAAAAACAAACTGAAAACAGGTTGATTGATTAATATTTTATGTTGCGATCAAGATTCATTGATAAAAAGCCTTAACAGATTTTGAGAGGGTGGGGCTGCCATGTAAAAAGACTTTCGGACGTACCTGGCAACTATTTAACATTCAAATTAAAACTTTGTCTTAATTATTAGAAACGAAATAGAAAAGATATAACATGTAAATCTATGTGTGACAGACAATACCTGTGTGAATACGTATGTGGTTTTTGTAGTTGGTAGCACTGGCGAACGCCCGTCCACATTGATTACATACATATGGCCTCTCTCCTGTGTGCGTACGTATATGAACTTTTCGAATGTTGGACGTCGTAAAAGATCTATCACAGCCCTCAAATGGACACTTAAATGGTCTTTCTCCTAAAAAAAAGTTATTGAAAAAAAGAATTAGCAAAAACTACCTTACAACCAGGCCCCAACTAATTTTAGAGATATAAACCCACATCCAATAGGTGGACGGCTTCTTGAACGAGCCTCAAATGTGTGACAATAATTTGAGTCATTAAGCGAGTGATACATTTGTTTTTTGTCTGGTCATAGCTATTTGAGGGATACATTTGTGTTGTGCCTGATCATAGCTATTTGAGGGATACATTTGTTTTGTGCCTGATCATAGCTATTTGAGGGATACATTTGTTTTGTGCCTGATCATAGCTATTTGAGGGATACATTTGTTTTGTGCCTGATCATAGCTATTTGAGGGATACATTTGTTTTGTGCCTGATCATAGCTGTTTGAGAGGTACATTTGTTTTGTGCGTGATCAAAGCTATTTTAGAGGTACATTTGTTTTGTGCCTGGTCATAGCTATTTGAGTGGTACATTTGTGTTGTGCCTGATCATAGCTATTTGAGTGGTATATTTGTTTTGAGCGTGATCATAGCTATTTGAGTGGTACATTTGTTTTGTGCCTGATCATAGCTATTTGAGGGATACATTTGTTTTGTGCCTGATCATAGCTATGTGAGCGATACATTTGTTTAGTGCGTGATCATAGCTATTTGAGGGATACATTTGTTTTGTGCCTGATCATAGCTATGTGAGCGATACATTTGTTTAGTGCACGATCATAGCTATTTAAGGGATACATTTGTTTTGTGCCTGATCATAGCTATTTGAGTGGTACATTTGTTTTGTGCCTGATCATAGCTATTTGAGGGATACATTTGTTTTGTGCCTGGTCATAGCTATTTGAGGGATACATTTGTTTTGTGCCTGGTCATAGCTATTTGAGGGATACATTTGTTTTGTGCCTGATCATAGCTATTTGAGGGATACATTTGTTTTGTGCCTGATCATAGCTATTTGAGGGATACATTTGTTTTGTGCCTGATCATAGCTATTTGAGGGATACATTTGTTTTGTGCCTGATCATAGCTATTTGAGGGATACATTTGTTTTGTGCCTGATCATAGCTATTTGAGGGATACATTTGTTTTGTGCCTGATCATAGCTGTTTGAGAGGTACATTTGTTTTGTGCGTGATCAAAGCTATTTGAGAGGTACATTTGTTTTGTGCCTGGTCATAGCTATTTGAGTGGTACATTTGTGTTGTGCCTGATCATAGCTATTTGAGTGGTATATTTGTTTTGAGCGTGATCATAGCTATTTGAGTGGTACATTTGTTTTGTGCCTGATCATAGCTATTTGAGGGATACATTTGTTTTGTGCCTGATCATAGCTATGTGAGCGATACATTTGTTTAGTGCGTGATCATAGCTATTTGAGGGATACATTTGTTTTGTGCCTGATCATAGCTATGTGAGCGATACATTTGTTTAGTGCATGATCATAGCTATTTAAGGGATACATTTGTTTTGTGCCTGATCATAGCTATTTGAGTGGTACATTTGTTTTGTGCCTGATCATAGCTATTTGAGGGATACATTTGTTTTGTGCCTGGTCATAGCTATTTGAGGGATACATTTGTTTTGTGCCTGGTCATAGCTATTTGAGGGATACATTTGTTTTGTGCCTGATCATAGCTATTTGAGGGATACATTTGTTTTGTGCCTGATCATAGCTATTTGAGGGATACATTTGTTTTGTGCCTGATCATAGCTATTTGAGGGATACATTTGTTTTGTGCCTGATCATAGCTATTTGAGGGATACATTTGTTTTGTGCCTGATCATAGCTATTTGAGGGATACATTTGTTTTGTGCCTGATCATAGCTATTTGAGGGATACATTTGTTTTGTGCCTGATCATAGCTATTTGAGGGATACATTTGTTTTGTGCCTGATCATAGCTATTTGAGGGATACATTTGTTTTGTGCCTGATCATAGCTATTTGAGGGATACATTTGTTTTGTGCCTGATCATAGCTATTTGAGGGATACATTTGTTTTGTGCCTGATCATAGCTATTTGAGGGATACATTTGTTTTGTGCCTGATCATAGCTATTTGAGGGATACATTTGTTTTGTGCCTGATCATAGCTATGTGAGCGATACATTTGTTTTGTGCCTGATCATAGCTATTTGAGGGATACATTTGTTTTGTGCCTGATCATAGCTATTTGAGGGATACATTTGTTTTGTGCCTGATCATAGCTATTTGAGGGATACATTTGTTTTGTGCCTGATCATAGCTATTTGAGGGATACATTTGTTTTGTGCCTGATCATAGCTATTTGAGGGATACATTTGTTTTGTGCCTGATCATAGCTATTTGAGGGATACATTTTGTAACTCTTTCTATACTGAGTGGGATTTGAACCCGCGACCCATTGGTGGTCAACCATTAGAAAAGAAATATGCTAAATGTGACCAGACAAATTTGCTCATTAGAGGGAATTAAAGCAATATGAAAATGGTTATCCTTAAACATAATTCCATATCTCTGTTTTCGTACGACTCAGTAGATAAGAAATACTGTAATACTAACCCGTAGACCAATGTCATAACTATAAGAAACGAGCAAGGCTTGGTAAACTTTCAATAGTTGGGTCAGAAATGATGGTTTATTAAACCAAAATATTGAAACTTTAACATGTCTTGTTTGTTGTTCTCAGAGTTATGACTTTTATCAAACTGTTCAGTGGGAATACCTGTATGTGTACGGATGTGTTTTTGTAGATCACCAGAGGTCTTGAATGCTTTACTACATGAAGGCTCCACTGTACATTTATATGGCTTCTCTCCAGTGTGAACTCTGTTATGACTCTTCATTCCATACCCAGTGGCAAAGGCTTTTGTACACCCTGGGTATTCACATTTAAAAGGGCGATCACCAGTGTGAGATCGGGAATGTACCTAATAATAAAAATACATTTAAAACATTCCCCATTAATACATGTATATTAGTGATATATATATATACAAGTAGCAAACTCTTACACTTTTTATGTAATGCAATCTGAAGCCTGAAGGGCAGACTTTGTATGTTGCTCTACACAGACTAGCCATCAATAGGCAAACTGTTATAAAGCCTTTTCAAGAAATGTCTAGGCAGAACCACTGATTACAACCCTGCTCCGATCGTCCTCCCCCTCCCCCCCCCCCCCCCCCCCCCAACACATCAATTCCAACATACGGACACACTTACCTTTAAATGGTGTTGACTTGTGTACAACTTTTCACAGCCTTCATAATCACATTTGAACGCTTTTTCTGACATGACGGGTTTGTCTACGCTGAGCAGTATGCCACCGGAGTTTGAAGTAGTGGGTGCACTCATAACAGTCTATTAAACAGACACAACATTTACCCATAACAGTCTATTAAACAGACAGAACATTTACTCATAACAGTCTATTAAACAAACGCAACATTTACTCATAACAGTCTATTAAACAAACGCAACATTTACTCATAACAGTCTATTAGACAAACGCAACATTTACTCATAACAGTCTATTAAACAGACAGAACATTCACTCATAACAGTCTATTAAACAAACGCAACATTTACTCATAACAGTCTATTAAACAAACGCAACATTTACTCATAACAGTCTATTAAACAGACAGAACATTTACTCATAACAGTCTATTAAACAAACGCAACATTTACTCATAACAGTCTATTAAACAGACAGAACATTTACTCATAACAGTCTATTAAACAAACGCAACATTTACTCATAACAGTCTATTAAACAAACGCAACATTTACTCATAACAGTCTATTAAACAAACGCAACATTTACTCATAACAGTCTATTAAACAGACAGAACATTCACTCATAACAGTCTATTAAACAAACGCAACATTTACTCATAACAGTCTATTAAACAAACGCAACATTTACTCATAACAGTCTATTAAACAGACAGAACATTTACTCATAACAGTCTATTAAACAAACGCAACATTTACTCATAACAGTCTATTAAACAGACAGAACATTTACTCATAACAGTCTATTAAACAAACGCAACATTTACTCATAACAGTCTATAAAACAGACAGAACATTCACTCATAACAGTCTATTAAACAGACACAACATTTACTCATAACAGTCTATTAAACAGACAGAACATTCACTCATAACAGTCTATTAAACAGACAGAACATTAACTGATAATAGTCTATTAAACAGACAGAACATTTACTCATAACAGTCTATTAAACAGACAGAACATTTACTCATAACAGTCTATTAAACAGACAGAACATTTACTCATAACAGTCTATTAAACAGAGAGAACATTTACTCATAACAGTCTATTAAACAGACAGAACATTTACTTATAGCAGTCTATTAAAAAGACAGAACATTCACTCATAACAGTCTATTAAACAGACAGAACATTCACTCATAACAGTCTATTAAACAGACAGAACATTCACTCATAACAGTCTATTAAACAGACAGAACATTTACTCATAACAGTCTATTAAACAGACAGAACATTTACTCATAACAGTCTATTAAACAGACAGAACATTTACTCATAACAGTCTATTAAACAGACAGAACATTCACTCATAACAGTCTATTAAACAGACAGAACATTTACTCATAACAGTCTATTAAACAGAGAGAACATTCACTCATAACAGTCTATTAAACAGACAGAACATTTACTCATAACAGTCTATTAAACAGAGAGAACATTTACTCATAACAGTCTATTAAACAAACGCAACATTTACTCATGACAGTCTATTAAACAGACAGAACATTCACTCATAACAGTCTATTAAACAGAGAGAACATTTACTCATAACAGTCTATTAAACAGACAGAACATTCACTCATAACAGTCTATTAAACAGACAGAACATTTACTCATAACAGTCTATTAAACAGAGAGAACATTCACTCATAACAGTCTATTAAACAGACAGAACATTTACTCATAACAGTCTATTAAACAGACAGAACATTTACTATTATATTAACTTCTTTGCCATACAGTTTATCACCTCGATACATCTTCTAATATAAAAGGAGATCCAAATTTGACTCTTCAAATATTGCTATGAAAGACTAAATACTAAGCCAGATTATCTATGCTTAACGTTTCACTGTATCATTATTTACTGGAAGTAAATCAATCAGTAGTATCTCATTCCTAATAAACATAAATAGTGAAACCTGTATATATGGACATATCTTGGGAAAGAAAAGGATGTCACACAGGCATCAGTTTAACAAGGTTATTTTAACATGCATTTTAAAGTGGTATGAGTTGCCAAAATTTACACTTTTTTCATAATTTCTGATCGTCACCACAGTAAGAGGCTTTGAAGGCCATCGAAAAACTAAATGATTGGCATTGGAATGAGGAAAATACATACAGTATGTGGCCTGTACAAACCGAAAACGTGTTCGAAAAGTTAACAAAATTTAAATAACCGGGACGACCATTCATTCATTCTAAGCCAAAGTTAATTCAAAACAATACTTTATCGTACTTTTTCGAGATTAGAAGCACTAAAAAGCTTCTGAATTATACGTCTTGAGAAAAATAGCCAATAATTTCAATATTCTGTTTAAACGTCTCAATATCAACATTTTGGCAGCTCATGCCACTTACAGAAGGAAATTGAGTATATCTTCAGTTTGGACAGAGTTTGGGTTTATAAAGGTGTTGGTTTATATTTATGAACACTAAAACACATGGGCACAGGGAAAATCTTCTGGTCTAAAAAAACCACGGAGACAAGTTGTTAGTTTACACATGTATAAGGAATATGAAAGTTATACAGGATTTTATTTCCTTTTATGTCCTCAATTCCACATGCTTCTGATCTTGTGTTGCTTGTTGACCACGCACTGTTAAAAGTTCAAGATATTGGCATGTCTGTTCAGTAAGATTTAAACCTACACCATACTGGTGTATACGATGAAAGCTTTATATATACCAGCATGTCTCGAGGAGAGAAAAAAATTGCCAGGTATCAGTTTATCCAGGTTATTTAACATGTATTTTAATACAGAGAAAACTTGGGTAAACAGGGTTCCAGTTTTTATTAAAAACTGGAACCCTGTTTACCCAAAAAAGATGTCAGTTAAACTTTACCGACTAAAATAAGCCACATTAATCTTAACATGTGAAAATAGTTACATACCAGAGTAGCTGTTCTGGACTGTTCTACAAGTGAAGTGGGGTTGGTTTGTAAAGTTTCACCCCCCTCTGATGCCTATAATACAAGAAATAATCACATGTAATATGGAAAGGCAAGATGGATGGATTGATAGCTCAGTCACTCAAAATTATTAGCATGTGTTGTCCATTTTACAAGGAAATCTGTTTCTTTTACTGGTGCATCTGTTAGAGCCACATAAATCTTTGAAACCATATAAAAGCAAACACTTAAAGATTATGAGATTGTACGATTAAATCAAACAATAGAAAATTGTTTACATCACATAAAAGTAGTAAGGTCATGTAAGTTCGCTATCTTCTTAAACATCAGGGGGCTGTTTCTCGACACCGACGTAACTTTGCGCCTGGTCCTAACGTCATGGCAACATGTACCTTCAATATTACGTTACGACCAGGTGCAAAGTTACGACGGGCGTAAATGTGTTGAGAAACAGCCCCCAGACGGGGCTTTGTCGATGAGGGCCGTAAAACAAATTTCCACAGAAAAATTAAAAAAACAATTGAAACGTAGAAAGAAAGAAGATAAGCAGAATTGAAATTACATCCATTTAAGAAAACCAGGAACTCTCCAGTATAATACACCAATAAACACATACCTGAGCTGTGAGTTGATCTAATGGAATGGATGCTGAATCTAAGTTGTTCTGTTCAACAAACAGACTCTCTGCTACATCAGGAGCCAAGTAAGCAGTTGTTCCGTCCTCCAGCTGAATGGCTTGGTAACCAACTGAAAACATTGTACCAGATTTTATATTCAATATACGTCTTCAAGCTGAATGGCCTGGTAACCAACTGAAAACATGGACAACATTTTATATTCAATATACATCTTCAAACTGAAAGGCCTGGTAACCAACTGAAAACATGGACCAGATTTTTTATTCAATATACGTCTTCAAGCTGAAAGGCCTGGTAACCAACTGAAAACATGGACCAGATTTTTTATTCAATATACGTCTTCAAGCTGAAAGGCCTGGTAACCAACTGAAAACATGGACCAGATTTTATATTCAATATACGTCTTCAAGCTGAATGGCCTGGTAACCAACTGAAAACATGGACCAGATTTTTTATTCAATATACGTCTTCAAGCTGAAAGGCCTGGTAACCAACTGAAAACATGGACCAGATTTTTTATTCAATATACGTCTTCAAGCTGAAAGGCCTGGTAACCAACTGAAAACATGGACCAGATTTTTTATTCAATACACATCTTCAAGCTGAATGGCCTGGTAACCAACTGAAAACATGTAAGCTGGTACCTAGCAATCATCTCACAATGTAATATTAGAAAGAGATGGTTCCTCATACCTCCTTTATGTGTGTTGTGAATAAAAGCAGTAGTTCCATCTTCTAACTGTACGGCCTGTCCATCTTCAAACTTTGCTCCAGACATTTCTTGATGAACTGTTATAGAAAACACAATTTACAACATTTTGAAACGTGACAAGATTCCGTCCTATGAAAGAGAAGTGTTTAGTAGGCTCATTTTCGTCATGCAAAGACAGTTTAATGATATATAGGTCATTTTTGTTGATATGAAATGGCACAATTTTGTACTATAAGATGTGTGGGTAGCTATTTAACCCTACAAACATCTGTATTGGGATTCCAGTTTATACATCCAGCTCATTCAGGAATGCACTTCCAATTTGAATGTTTCCCACCATCCATAAGCTGCCAAATCTTTGATTATTCTAATTACAGAATAGTAAATTACAAGTTCTACATTTCTACCATGGGTATTTGTGTTAAAATAGTGATAAAAATTAACAAGTTGAGATGACTTTTGTCCCCTTTTCGTAAAGGTCAACATTATTTTCATTCAAACAACAATTGCTTGTATTGTATTGGCAATAGGAATTTAGGCAGCTCATATCACTTAAATAAACCACAGAGAAAAAAAAGAGGGTGTACACACCAGCCGTTTCTTTCAAAGGACTGGAAGGCTGAACAATAGCTGTAGTACCATCTTCCAGGGTTACTGCCTGTCCTTCTAAAAATTTACTTGCTCCTGAAATAAATGATTTATGCTACAATTGTAATCTCAGTAAAACTTAATTTTAATAAATTATATGGTTTGCAATTTTAATATATTTATGAACACCAAAACCCACGGCACAGGGAAAATTTTCTCTACTAAAATATCCATGGATTGAAGGTTCTTATTCTTATGTCATTTAGACTGTAATTTTAATATGAGAGGGGATTGAAAATAAATAAAAAAATCAAATTATGGAAGTTGGAAAAGCGTTTGCGGATGGAGAGTCTATTAAAGTGATAGAAAAAGGAATTCGGGGTAATAAGTTATTTAAGAGTGATCTCTGCACATTCTAAGGCATACTGAGGATTTGCTTAACAATGATTACCTTTTTTATGTTGAATATAAGCTGTGGTACCATCAGCTAACATGACTGCTTGTAATGGACCATCTTGACCTTGACCTAACATGGAACCATCAGGAAGGTCAAGGTTAGGCGCTTCTTCATCAGGCACCTCCTGAAATTAAAAAAAAGACTTATGAATCCATAAATTTTTTTTGGTATAATGTACATAAGTCAAGGCTTTATTAAAGTAACTTTAGCAATAGCTTTTAGGTGCAGATCATGCATGTTCAGTCTATGGATTCTGTGTTGTTCTCTGATTCCCACTGTGATAAACAATGAATATGCAGGCCAACACTTACAGCTAATTGGTGTTTTCCAGTGATTGATGTTTAACGCCGCACTCAGGAGTATTTCAATTATATGCAGGCATTAACAGGTTTAGTGGGGAGGAAACCCTCGACCTTTGGCAAGTACCTAACAACTCTTCCAAATACTGTTGTTATTGAAGTCTGTCAAGTGAATAATTTGAGGTTTTCTATCATATTTCATTTTGAGAGGGGGGATAATTAATCTCAAACCATGTACAATAACATAATAAATACAACGTGTGAGGCCCGTTATGTAATAGGAGAGCACTCTGCAAGCAAAACTTTACAAGTGTTTTCTAACTAGAACAAGCGGGTCAAAATAATTAACAAAGCTTACTGTTTGATGATCTGGTAACAATAAACTGATGACCTCATTCTCAGTTCCTTCTGACATCTCAACACCATGAGGATCTTCTTCAGCACATAGAGTTGTCTTCTCCTCGGTCCCAACATCTGACAGGTCTGTGTCACCATGGCTACCAGCAATATGCAAAGGCTCTTCTACGGCTGATGATAAAGCAACACCACCGAGAACGCTTTCATCTACAGTTATTCCCTCCATGTTGAATTGGATGATTTGAAGTTATTCTATAAAAGAAATTAGACCACGTCACAATTATAGTACTTAGTTGTAAACTGGACAAGCAATCAAGGTTTGGGCATCGTTATGGCAGACAATATGAATGGTAAAATCAGCATAGCTATAGTTTATGTTTTCAACTAAAGTTAGTTGATTAGTTGATGTTTTACACCGCACTCAAGATTATTTGCCTATGGCGAGTACCTGGCAACTCTTCCACATACGGCGACCAAGTGAAAAATCACCTCAGAATTTTTTTATTTTGTCTGAGTGGGATTTGAAGCCGCGCCGCATCGACGGATGGAAATCTGGCTGGGACTGAGGAACGATCACTCTAACCCACTGGACCACCGAGGCCCCCCTTCAACTAAAGCATTTCTATCAAATGTGAGTTTGACTACATTATGACAGACATGTAAATGACTTGTCCAGTCAGATACTGTTGCTTTGACTGATGCAAAGCAAAATAAGCACTAAACTGAAGATGCCTTTTGAACTTAACAGGATGTTGATACAATATAAGTTAACTATAGAGGGGTGAGAAAACGAGTTAATATTTCCTCTTCGAAAAGTTAACTACTGTATGTGGGATTGTTGCCGGTTACCAGCGGAAGGTCGTGGGTTTCCTCCGGGCATAGAGCCCGGTTTCCTCCCACAATAAAACTGGCAACGCCGCCATATAAGTGAACACCAAACAATCAATCGAAAAGTTAAGAATGTACAAATCTGTGGTTAAAATTTCATTACTTTGTATAATTGCCCTCATTACAAATTTGGGTTCCGAGATGTCACCAATTAATTGTTTTTTTTACACATGGAGCACTTTTTTCATATTGTGTTTATAATTTACCAATATTTTGAGCCATGAATACAATAGATAATGTTGAAAGATAGATTTTTATAATTCCGTTTCATAAGGTATCAATTACAAAAAGTAATGTTCTTCAAAATGGAGAAGGGGTTGCTTGATTGAAGTTTTACGCTGCACTCAAGATTATTCACTTATATGACAGAAAATGATTCATTTACAAGATATTGCTTTTCTAAAATGATTTCATATTAAAGCTGGTAGTTTAGGAAGAAAAGATCAGCGAGACCTTCATCTTTGGGTGCCTTAGAAGCCAGTAAGAATTGCATGCCAAAATTATGCACGTCTCCATTATTCATGTTAAGACTGACGTAACCAAATCTTGAGATGGTCACCTAGGAAAATTTCTGAACTTTGGTTGAATTTATTTGGTATAACCCAACCTAGTGCCTCCTTAATACACACTCAAGTCAAATTATAAACAATTTTGATAAATCTCATTGAATAAGGACTTGTATTTGTGTAGAGGTAGTACAGTAGTGTTTTTCAGATGGTACAAGTCTAACTTTACATAATAGTTACTCAGACACTTGTACAGTAATCAAGACTTTACACTCCGCTTAAATAAAACTAAGAGCTACCGAATTGTAAAAAAAAGTTTGTAACTTTTTTTCTTGCGTTTATATGCAGCTCGTAATTCGTATACTGATAGATTAATTCAGCAACTAATTGCTAGCTCATTTTAGCTATGTATAGGTCTCCGCGGAGTTCACTAAAAAAATAGCAGAGTTACGCCCCTTTGCCAATCTGAGTCGTTGAAAATTAACATGGGAGTAAATGGACAAAAAGACAATTTTCCACTGTATTAGATAAAACTGGCTCCAAGATTAGAAGTGAAACTTTTGTAACTCATCGGAAATGCTTTTTTCTTGAACATACTGTTTGATTGACTGATTGATTGTTTGGTGTTTTAGGCCGCGCTCAAGATTATTTCACTTCTATGTGGCGTTGCCAGTTTTATTGCGTCAGGAAACTGGGCTCTATGCCTAGAGGAAACCCACAACCTTCCGGTGGTAACTGGCAACCATCCCACATATGTCGTTAGAGTGAAAACCCAGTCAGAAAATTTTCCAATTATTTTTTGGACTGAGTGCGATTTGAACCTGTGACCCACTGGTGGAAGGCTGTGTGGATCGAGCGTCCAACACTCTACCTACTGAGCCACGGAGGGCCAGAAGAAAGTTTGAAGCTTTGCTAAAAAAACTGACTACCCCCCATTTACTCCCATGTTCAAAGTCAGTGTTTACTGAGTGCAAAAGGCAGGTAACCTTGCATAGAATGAAGTCACTCCGCAGAGCCCTATTATATAAATAATACACTGGTTTACAGATATGATGTAAGCCAAACTCAAAATTTTAAGTTAATGCTACATATTAAATGGAGTGGTTGAGTAGGGATTAACGTTATTTCCATTGATTAAAATTTAAATGGTTTCATTATTTTTACAGGGATGTCCGAACAACAGAAGAGGTATATATAACTGTAGCAGTGTAACTGTAGTGTAGTGTAAGTTATGTATTTACGTATTGTACTAAGCCTAAGGTGATTTTTATCGTAGGCAGCTAGAACTGGTCATCATTCAATAATATTAAATGTCTACAGGTAACCTACCTCGTTATTTATGTTTGGATATATTTGTTACTAATACTTTAGGAATACTAGTAATTTTAACATTAGTCGGTACCTGGTAGTTTAGTTGATTAGTTCAATTTTACCGAACTTATGTAATAATAATATCACCATACATTGTAACTTCATAAGTTTGGTAAAATTGAACTAGTAGTTGATGACCAACACTTGTATTTTTCTAAATCAGTAAATGTAAAAATTATTAAATTACGGAGGAAGACCTTTCCTTGAGTTAAGTAGAACTGGTCATTGTAGTATAGTAATATGGTATAGTAGTTGTATTGTTTCCAGTACTACTTTACTAGGTCAGTTAGTACACTACAAATGTCGACTTGTTGGGTGTTGTGACCTGAATTTGACTTGTCTTCTCTTCCAAAAGTCTCCATATTGAATTGTGGAGACATTTAACACGCTTTTACACTTTTGCCAGATAATACTACAGTCAAACTCTGGACCCATCCCGAAAACGAGCCAAATGTTAGCCACAATTAGGACACAAACTCGATACGTCTTATTATTTCAACTCGTCTTCGCTTTAATTCCGCCAAGTTACAAGGAACACTGGGAAAACTTACCCAAAAATCCTCACTCTGCTAGACCGCCATGCACTGCGACTGCACTTAGTAATAAATGAAAACCATGGACATTCAGAAGTCCTCCCTCATAGCTGTTTACTTCTATGGACTGTTTCCGATTCTGATCGAAATTCTCAAGTTGTATCAATTTAGTTTTTTAAATACACTAAAGCGAATGGAAAAGAAATTTAATTTGAAAAGCAGTGTTGCATAAATTTCCATATTTAAGTAATGACTTACATCAATATGCTTGATTGGGGCCAATACTTGAAACCGTCGCCACCTGGCGGTATTTCCAGTATCTAATTATGGACAGATAACTCGGATGACAAAAATAATATCATCGTCCGATCACCTATCTTCGATTTCGAGATTAGTTGTAAAAAAAAGTAACAATGATCATTGCCATTTAGTTTACACTATTGAAACTACGATAATTTCGTTAGCAAGATTATATATTCTGTTTTTTTTTCTGATCACATAATCGCGTAATAGTTGGATCCATAGCTATATTTCCATGTACGTGTACACACGGATCTATAATATAATACCAGATAATAATTAATACTAGCCTAAAGAAAGTAGTGAATAGTGTGTCTGCATCACTTTAAGTGGAGAATTAAAAAAAAATACTAAATAAACTGCTGCCTAGACCTCCATAATACAGACCAAGGGAACAAAAACGTTGAAAACCCCAACAAACAAAAACTGTAGTGTAGTCTAGCTATACCATATAATGATATATTATGTATTTGTAGGCCTATATAATAATCAATATTTGTTAATATTTCTACCAGTCAAGAAACATCATAAGAAATTATTCCACCCATCTAAAACAGTAAAACTAAAAGCAAAACAAGTAGACAACTAAAACGTAAAAAAGTCAAACTAAAGAAGAAAAACCACATTCGAACGAATTTGAACAAAACCAATGAATGTTTATTTTCAAAACCGTGATAAAGCAAATCTCTCAACATGACATCATTATCATTTGTAAATTTAATTTCGTCCAACGCTCAGATAATCAAAATTTGAATGATGCCAGTCCCACGCTTAACATCGTCATTTCACAAGCACTAGACACTCAAACTCCCACAATTCCCTGACCGGAAGTACATGAAGGGAAGGGTTTGTAGATATTTGATTGCAATTTTTCTGCTCCGTCTTTCAGAGAAATTTGGTAGGTAGACTTTTGGGGTTGTTCCAGATATTTTCTGTTCTCTAGAGAATTCATTTTCCTCATTATTTATCTACACTTCTTTGTGTTAGAATTCCAATTTATCCTGTGATTTCGAAATGAATAGTACGACCCGTCGAATATTTATCGTCGTTGCCATCTGATTCTGACTTTCTTCACTCATAAAGATGGAAGAAATGGATAATACAGCGTCGTTTTGGTCGTGATTTACAAATTATATAGATCTTTATACTAACGTGTTTAAAGCCCCAAATATACAGCTATGGGGGTATTTTAAATCAATCATTACTAATTCATAAATGTAAACGTTGAACAGGTGTACTATTGATGGAGTTATTAATTTCCTTTGTTTTGTACATGTCTAGTTTAACAATAATATTATAACAACTAACCTATCACTTGTCAATGTCCATCTATGTTATTCCTGTCGGAATCCCAGAAGAGAATAAAAACTAAAAATCAACTGAAAGTAGAGCTTGTTATAGAAACATAATCTGATAGTCATCCTAGGAAATACCAGACCTTCTTAATTGAACCCATTGGCATTTAAAAATAACTTTTTCAAGGTCAATTTATATCGATTTCCGGTACATAAAATCAATACGTTTTGTGTCCACAGCTTCACTTACCATGCTGAGCTTTTAAATATGAAACGACAAATTTCTCACAAAGGAAACTGGAAGTTTATTTTCCATTTCATAGTCCATTGTCCGGATAACTTAATTTTGAATTTAGTCTGACATTCAGAGGCGCACAGAACAGATATTAGATATATTATGTCCTGTCAACACTTAGCCAAGGCAAGGTGATTATATATCAGGTTTGGAAATGCCCCTTTATGTGAAATAATGTTGACTGCTGCCTGCAGTGTAAAACAATCAAATCTATACAAAAAAACAAATAACTTTATTGTCAAGAAACCAAACATGATTGGGCAAGACCTCAAATACTGATTGAAAGTGTAACCAGTAGTATCCTAAGATGTGACCTTTTTCTTGTTTTTAGTGATATCTGGTGACAACAACATTTGATACTGTTTTCTCACTTTTCCCCCTTTTCCCATATTTTGTTACGGGGTGTGAGATAACACTAGTAGCATACTGGACGGAAAGACGGCAAAGGGTGGTGCTTCTCCACACACAGGAGGACGGTACGCTCATATTTTTTCCTGCGAATCTACCTTTAATTTATTATGTTTATACATACTTCTTGTTAAATCAAATGAAAAATATATAGTTTCAGCTAGGGAAATATGGATAATCTTGCTGAGTATTAGACACTGTCATCAGTTTCATGGTACTAAATTTCATTAGCACTTCACTCGAGGCAGCCTTTATGATTGAGACACCTGTTTAAAGTCCTGCCCAAATGCATGACAAACATTTTCATATTTCTAGGGACGAGAGACCACCCCAAGTCTCAGGGCTTAGCGCCCCTCCCAGTGCATCTAAATCAAGATGGATTCCTCCAAGTTGTGTGAAACGAGACACCTCATCCATGAAAGAGAAAAATGATTCTGTATTCCGTAAAGTACGAGGGTAAGTGCTTAACTATTGTTTTCAAGATTTACTCAAATAGACCCGAGCTTAACCGAGTCAAAGCTAAAACTAGCAAGTGATTATTATGGGCAACGCTTAAGTCAAATAAACCAAGATATTTATCTTTGAAGTTTTAGCATGTAAATAAGCATGTGTAATGGATTTTAGAGCGTTTGTTGTACACTTTTTGGGACAATCCATCATGTTGACAACTATTCTTTCAGAATTCTTAATAAACTGACCCCAGAAAAGTTTGACAAGTTGAGCCTTGAACTGCTAAATGTAGGAATCGAGTCACAAGTCATCCTTAAAGGAATTATTTTATTGGTAAGTACTTGGTCATTGGTAAGTAAATTTAATTGACTCTAATCTTAATTTCTGTAAGTATCTGATACCCTAGTCTAACTGGGAAAAGCGTTCACAGTAACTGCCTTAAGCAGCGACATTTTGACTCCCCGCATAGAAATCCCCTACTTAAGACTCCCCAAAGAAAACCCCTTCTTAAGACTCTCCAAAGAAATCCCCTTTTTAAGAATCCCTGCATAGAAATCCCCTTCTTAAGAATCCCTGCATAGAAATCCCCTTCTTAAAGGAGGAGAAAACAAAAAAGCAACATGAAATTGTAACGAACAATCACCCTTAGAGTATCAATTTTTAAGCTGTAAATCTTACCTGCGTTTTATGGTGATGCAGAAAATTGCACATGTTTAAATTGGGTCACAAAAACGATGGGGACCGCCATTTGTGAAGCGAGAAATTGACCGGAAACAGATGTGCCTAGCAATTAACCTAGGCTTAAATGGCAGACTAAGAAAGTTGACCAATTTCACTCGCACGTGCGCTTTGAATTGCTGGGTATGCGTCTACTGATTGGCCGAAGGAGACACACCCCTAAGCACTGTTGTGATGATGGCGGCCAAGTAAGCAAGTCGGTCTCAGTCGAAATCCAACGGTTTTATATAACTTCACTTTAGGACTGTGCGGTGGGGAAAAATCGTAAAAATATGTATATGGTACCATTGGAAAGGGAAATTCGCCGTCCGTTTAGTGTATATGCCTGTTTTATTTGTTTTCTCCTCCTTTAAGAATCCCTGCATAGAAATCCCCTTCTTAAGAATCCCTGCATAGAAATTCCCTTCTTAAGACTCCTGCAAAGAAATTCCCTTCTTAAGAATCCCTGCATAGAAATCCCCTTCTTAAGACTCCCCGCATAGAAATCCCCTACTTAAGACTCCCCGCATAGAAATTCCCTTCTGAAGACTCCCCGCATAGAAATCCCCTTCTTAAGACTCTCCAAAGAAAACCCCTTAAGACTCTCCAAAGAAATCCCCTTCTTAAGAATCCCTGCATAGAAATCCCCTTCTTAAGACTTCCCCACAGAAATTCCCTTCTGAAGACTCCCCTAAAGAAATCCCCTTCTTAAGACTCCCCCAAAGAAATCCCCTTCTTAAGACTCCCCCAAAGAAATCCCCTTCTTAAGTCTCCCCCAAGGAAATCCCCTACTTAAGACTCCCCCACTTTAAGACTCCCCCAAAGAAATCCCCCACTTTAAGACACACACAGAGAGCCCACCTACGTTAACATGGCCACGGCCAGTAGTGATACTGACAACGTTTACATAAAACTTTGTTCCTTATTGGTAAAACTTCTTTAAAAGCAAACACTGATTTTACCACACAATCTTAATCCACTGCTTTATTGAGTAAGCACACAATTATCATTATTTTTAAAGCATACACATTAAGCCAGATACTAGCCCATTGAATTGCAAAGCATACCTGGAATTCTATTAAAGATATGGGTTGAACCAAAAACTATCAAGAAATCAACTTTTCCTAGTTTTCTTTTACTTGTTTTTATTCATTCAGACAAAATTGAACAGATGTGCAACAAAATGCAATGGTCTAAGACCTGCGAAGTCCTCACTGTTGAGGAAAGATTGTAGGTTATCGTTATACCCTTTGCGTCAAATCAGGATAAAGAGGCCAACAATGACCAGCTTTTTAGTTTCTCTTAGTTGACTGCTCAAACTAGGTTTGACTGTAATTAATACAATTGGCTACATCAATCTCTTTGCCCTAAAATTGTCATTTTTTTTTATATTTATAGATTTTTGAGAAAGCTTTGGAAGAACCCAAATACAGTACTTTGTATGCTCAACTCTGCCAGCGACTATGTGACGACGCACCTAACTTCGAACCTCCGGACTCCTCTATCTCCGTAAGATAAAAAAAAATTTGAAAAAGAGATTTTATAAAATTGTCAATTCATTACGCAATGCATCTGTGAAAGGTGGAGGTTTCTGTCTCATTTAACCTGTGGTGCCATATAAATGAAGTAATACTCATTGGAGCATAACACAGCAATGAATTGATTTTGATTTTGAATTATATGAATTTTATTTTTTTATTGAAAATCCTTTCTCTCTTCAGACTTTCCGACGCTTGCTTCTAAACAAGTGTCAGGATGAATTTCAAAATCGATCTAAAGCCACTGAAGGTCAGTACATTTATTGTAACAACATATAATCTGTGGGTTTTTCTCTTACCCTCTTTTAAACTTAGCATTGTTCATACAGACCCAAGCCTTCCATTCCGGGGGACATAGGTGTTTGAATCCCTCTCAGTACAAAGAACCAAACTTTTGTGTGGCTTTTCACTAAATCAACAGAATAAATAAAAATCATTTTTAGTATGACATAAAACAGGAATTAAGTTAACAACTTGCCTTAGGCTCCACCCATCATCCTGTTAGATGGAACCAATTCCTCCAGCCATAAATGTTAGTTCAGAATTGCTCAGTCTATGAAGATTGCTCCATACCACCAGAATATCACATATTTCTTGCAATAAACCCAATCACATCAGAACGTGGATATAATCTTGAACATGTCAGTCAATCATCCGATATTTGAGAAACTCTTTACAATTCTGTATTCTTTTATTTATTAGTTGTATATTTTTTCCCAGCAATTGATCTACTACTTTCTTTATATTCAGTGTATGATAAGAGAGACCTGCCCTTGGACGATGAGGAACATGAACTCTATCACTTGGCCAAGAGCAAAATGCTCGGCAACATCAAGTTCATCGGTTAGTACGGACCCTTATTCTCTAATCAGGGCTGAAATAAATTCAGATACTGTTCACTTTAGCTGGAAAGTTATTTTAATTCAGAACCAAATAAGATTGAGATTAGATGCCTTTCTTAATTCAGAAGTCCAAAAGATTTATTGGCCACGGTGCCTTGGTGGGCGGAATGATAGCCATTCAGTTTGACAAGACTTCCATTGATACGGCGTGGGTTCTAATCCCACTCATACCAAATAAAAATTAAAAAATTTCAGAGTGGATTTTTACTCAGTTGCCGCATGTTGAAGAGTTGCCAGGTACTCGCCAAAGGTCGATGTTTCCTCTGGCTAAAGAGCCCGTTTATCTGATCAAACATCAATCACTCAAATAGATTTAGAAACAAATATTGAAAATCAAATTATCTTGTGAAAAGTATCTTTTTGGAAACAGCTGCATAAATTTACATCTATCAAATTATCTATGGTAATTGTTTATTAGGTGAACTTGGAAAACTTGAAATGCTCCACGAAGGCGTTCTTCACAAGTGCATCAAACAACTACTGGAGAAGAAAAAGAACGTGCCAGTTCGAGACATGGCTGAGGACTTGGAGTGTTTATGCCAGATAATGCGGACTGTCGGCCGGCGCCTTGATACACCAAAGGCTAAGGTAAAACCCTGTGTTTTTTTAACATTGTAAGCAAAACTTTTTTCCCCATAATTGCAGGAAGTCTTATCACATTGTAGGTTCCAGTTAACAGGTTTCTTTATCAAAGGTTGCCACCAAATAAGAGAAATAATCAATCACTCAGTTAATTTTGTTATAAAGATACTTTTCGCTCGTTTCTGGAAACGGAAGATTTTGCCATTGATTTAAGGCAAGTGGTGGAAACGTACATCTTTTTTTATATTGTTTCGTTTTTTATTCAGGCCTGGATGGACCAATATTTTGTGCGCATTCGAGGGTTTGCCGTCAACATGGAGTTGGCATCAAGAATCCGCTTTTTGCTTCAAGACGTTATTGAATTGAGGAGGAACAAGGTATTGACAGAGTATTTGGTTTCTCTCTCTATATTACTTGATGCTATATGCTAAATTGTCAAGTTTTCCAACTTTCATCTTCTATTTATTATTGATGCATTTTATATAATGTTCAGAATATGTATAAAGTAACAAAGAAACAATTTATTCCCTTTTCTGGGTGCATGTCATATGATTTAAAAATAGATATACGGAAGTTAAGTTTTCAACTGAATCTATCAACAACACATTGTTTTTTTCAGTGGGTCCCTCGTAAACTAGTGGCTGATGTAGGACCTAAAACCATTTCCCAGATTAGACAAGATGCTGCTGATGTAAGTATAGACTTGTATGGTGGAGGGGAGGGGGGGGGGGACTTTTCTGATCCCTTGACTCAACCAGTCATTGGCCATTGTGTTTGTGTTTCATACTCAAGGACGATAGACTTCAACTTAACCCATGTTGGGTCTGCCATTGTGGAATTTTGCATGTTGACATTTTACTTAATAATACTGCATTTCTTTATTGTAAAAGCTGAAGAATATTAAAACTACAAATCATGTCATTAGACTACATATGATTTGTATTAACTTGATTCAGGAGCTAGGAGTGTACATACCGTCACAGCAATCCCAGATGTCTAACAGCCGAATGGCTCGGGCAATGAATGGTGGCATGCCTCCTAACATCCGAGGTAGTAGTATGGCGGATGTTTTTGGGCTCGGACCAGGAATGATAGGTAAGCTTCTTCCTCGTCAACCCTTTCTCTACAACCCTCAATGAAATATTCTCTGCCAAGTTTTCTTCTCAATCTGCAGATCACTATTCCACTGCAGAAAGTTCATTTACTTTCCAGCCATCATTTAGATTCTTTTAAGAATTAGTCACTTAAGCTTAATAACCAATTGCTGATCCAAATTTGAGGCAACTTTTGCAGACTTCATGGGGTAGTAATCGTTATGTTTGATATAAATGTCCTCAAGATTATACATCATGGGGAAAGAGGAAAATTTGTGGGAGCTTATGAAGATAAGTGAGAACCTTCTCATCAAGCAGAGTACCTCGGTGGCGCAGTCGGTTTGAGTGATTGTTCCTCAGTCCGACAGGCTTTCCATCGATGCGCAGTGGGTTAAAATGCAACTCAAACCGAATAAAACTGGGTTGATTTTTCACTTGATCGTCGTATGTGGAAAAGTGGCCAGATACTGGCCAAAGGTCGGGGGTTTCCTCGTGACAAATAGCCGGTTTCCTCCCCCCAACGCCGCCATGTAAGTGAAATAATGTGCGGCGTAAAACATTGATCAATCAATCGCATCTAGCAGTGTTATTTCTCTTTTTTCTAATCTTAACCATGTCCTATTCTCATATTGATAATAATGTGTGTTCTGTGATTTAGAATTTACCCCCTCTTATTATAACAAAACCATTATATTTGTATTTATTTAGGTACAATTGGCACTGGTCCGGGAGTTATTACAATGGATAGCTTTACACCCAGCTTTCCTGGAAATGCTGGCAGAAACAGAGGCAATCAGCAGAATCAAGGTAAGAATTGTTTCCCTTTTTCCCCCCATGCATATCTGCTGGTCCTTAGCATTTCTTGCTGTAACATATTCCTAATTGATATTATTGTAGTGTAGTATATAATATTTTTTTAGGGTTGTCAATGATATCTTTTTGGTGTTCTCAATCAATATGTACTTGGTATAATGGTAGATCTCCTCGGTGAAGTCAATGAATAATTCTTGGATATGGCATTTAAGTAAAGGCTGTCAAACAACTAATTAAATTAAATCACACTGCACGTGTAAAGCAATTACACAAATAGTGAATGTAGCAAGAATTAAATTCCACTCGTTCATAAATTTCATAAAACTCCAGTCATCTTTTTGATATGTGGGAAATTTAATTCGAATTAATCCAAGAAAGAGTAAGTCAAAATTTTTGGTTGTGTTTTTTTGTTCTAGGTTTCAATCCTCAATTTAATGGTGCAGCTCGCCGTTCCGACTCCAGCAGTCCCCGTGGTGGTCGTCGTGGTAACAACACCTCCCCACAACCTAGTCAGAATCAATCTTCTCAGCAACAGAGACCAAGTAAGTTGAGCTTATCATTCTATAGTTTCATGCATTATGTGTTGAAAAATTGTTGTTGGTTCCTACTGGCGGAGGGAGCAATTAAAAGTTAAGCAATTGAACTTCCTTTCTAAACTGTTGTCTGTGGCATTCAATCTCCTGTCCGGTCTGCCTGTGGACTCTTGTTGATTGTATTGAGTAATGTCTTTTTCTTGTTACTGAGCTCATAGCTTTTTTGTCAGCCGCATAACATCGTTGTTGAGCTATATGTAAAACTCTCTATGAAGAAAAATAATGTGCAGGACATGATATTACAAATATTTCATTAGTTGCTGTATTTGGAAGAGTTGCCAAGGTCGCCATTTTCAAGTGTGCCGTTAAACAAAATGAATCAACTGAGGTCATGAGGGCATATCTTTGCACTATTATTCTGCTGCAGTTTACACATGTATTACTGAAGAAGAGACTTGAGTATAACGTTGTCATGTTATTTCCAACAGCTTCCAACAGCCGAGACTTACCCCCTCGCTTCCAGAAGATGACAACAGGCGGAGGTCAATCAGAAAGGAACGGAGGTCCTCCTGGAGGATCAAAAGAAGAAATCAGTTTGAGGCCTGCGAAGAACTTCATGGTCTTCAAACCAAATGCCCCAAACAAGTTACCGAGGTCTGCCCAGTTACCACCTGTTATGAACTCGGCGCCTCTACAAGTGCCCGGGGCAGAAATTCCTAATCCTCTTCTTCAAAAACAGGTAAGTCTATTGTAACACCAGCCATGTGTATTCAGTATGGATGTAATTGTCTGTATTTTAGCTTTGATAAGCAAATACAAGATTTAGCTATGCTAAGGCCTGCAATTGCACCCTATTTAAGGAGATTTTATGCCTGGAACATGTTGCCCCACTTGGTTTGTTTCTCAAATATACATTTTCACCGTATTAACTTAACTTTGTCATGTTACCTAATATATCAACAATTTTCTATTGAGCAAAACAGGCTGGATTAAAAAAAAAAATAACAAATTTAGATTTGAACTAAACAAAAATTATTACAGAAGGAGATGTGAATTTTTCACCCTGGAGATTGCAGGACATATTTAACATTGAAGAATACCTCAAGTGAACTTTCGCTTTGTTTGTATTTTCAGGCTCAGGTGACCATCAAACAAGTGAGTGCTGATAAAAATAAGGCTCCCAAGAAACAAGTTCTGAACAGGGAAGAGACAATGAATGCAGCTGTAAGATATCTCCACTTTATTACTATTTTCTTCAAACTTGTCTCTTGCTATTCTTGTAAAAATTGCAATAATCCTAACAATTCTGTGGCTCACATTAGTATCAGGTTTTTCGTCAAGCCCCAATCAACGAATTTATCTTATTTATGGGAAGGACAACAGCATTTTATGGCACTCAAATCATCAACCATAAAGTTTTCAATTAATCTATTATGCCACCATTTAAGTGAAATAATCTTGCGCACTGCGTAAAACACCAAACAATCAATCTATTACGGAAATCTATCAGAGAAGCTGTGTCCGGTTTCCTCCCACAATAAAACTGGCAACGCCGCCATATAAGTGAAATAATCTTGAGCGGGGTGTCAAACACCAAACAATCTATCAGAGAAGCTGTGAACTGACTTGTTATTTGATATGTTTACTCAGACTCAGATGCTGAAGGAATACCTGGAGAATGGGGATTCCAACACAGCCATTACTACCATGAAAGATATTGCCATCAACAGGTAAAAACAAGATTACCTAGTGAAAATAACAAATACATGCTAAAAAATGTTTGAAACTCTTTAAACGTGGGTTCCATACTAAGGATAAAAAATTAAGGCACCACCACGTAGTTAGTTGTGAACAACACAAGCTTTTGACACCTGTACCGGTGTCTTCGTCAAGTGTAAGTTACACTTGACAAAGACACCGGAATAGGTGTCGAAAGCTTGTGTTGTTCACAAACAACTAACTACATGATGATGTCTTAATTTTTTATCATTAGATACATACTAGTTTGATAGTCCATTGTTGAACTTATGAGGGAGAATATTTTCCAAACATTTCCTAATCCATTCTTGTGCACAAGCTGCTTGTACATCCCCCAAAAAGCCACTAGGTGGCAATGGTTGAACCTGTTAATATGGACATACAGGTCCATTTCTCTGTATAGAATAAACACATAAGCATTGTGTAATCGGTATGTCATAATGTTGCAAAGCAATTCTGTCATAATGTTAACTCATTCGTATTTACGAGCGCTTCTCGGGACGAATGAGTTAAGCGTTGTTAAGCTCGTCTGTCATAAAAGCTCATCTAGTGAATATGGAAAGTAAACACTGTTTTGATTGTTGGCACTTTTTTTTTTTACTATTTTCAAAATCAAGCTTAATTTATTTAACAGATATGTACCTGAGATCCTAACAAAAGCACTGACTATGACTGTAGAACTTTCAGGTAAGAAATCCATAGCTTTACGTACAATTTATCAACAGCTGACCCAACATTTATTTCAGCTGTATAAAAGTTACATGTAAAATTCTTTTTTTTTTTTTTGTATCGCTTAGATTCTATTGTGACTATGATTTTTGGTTATTTTGTTTTACAGAAGATAGTCAGTGTGAAAGAATAATGGAATTCATCGCTAAATCTAAACTTGAGAATCTCATTTCCCCTGAACAGTTTCAAGAGGTATTTATTCAAAACAAGTTTTCCTTTCTTTATCTGTAATCTATCTATTTTATTCTTAATTTGTTAAAGTAAGAGGAATTGTTTAGAAATACATATGACCCCAAACTGCCATAGTATACCATCCACCATTTGTAACCATCAGTAACTCTCAAGTTAGGTAGGAGAAAATGGCTACAGTCTTCTAAGCAGACTATGGAGCTTTAGTTATCATTATTGCTCGTTCAAATATCAATCATTCAGTAAACTCTTTAACACTCCTCTTTCAATCCAATTTAGTTTAAAATGTTCCTTGCTTTCAAAATTGTGTCTGTGCCCTTTATTTGGAAAGTGGGAAAGTGATCCTCCCAAATTGACTCAAAAATTCTTTTTGAACAAATAGTAAGTTTATATAATTAAGATTTAATCTTATTGCTTCAAACTGCTGTCCCACGTCTAAGAGAAATTGGGCTTCCACCCACTCTGTCGGAGGGTTGCCCTGTACTTCGGAAGGTCAAGGTTTTCCTCCCCCGACTTAATCTGTCAACATGGCCATATAAGTGGAACAATCTTAAGTGTGGTGAAAATATGAATCAATCAAAAAGCTGTCTTCTTAAAAAATCTAAAGGCAATACAACGAGAATAAACAATTGGGCAAATCTTGTAAGATTTACTGAACCCAAAAGTAATCAGAAAAATGACAGAATGTTGTATACTCTAGATACATGTACCAAATTAGTCATATATTTTACTATTTGATTTTCCAGGCCTTTGAAACTGTCCTAGAGCAGATGTCGGACCTGGAGACTGATATTCCTTTGATCCGATCTTACATGGCTAAAGTTGCTGCATGGGCAGTGGCTTTGGATGTTATATCCTTGACAGAGTTATCCGCCCCTATGGAAAATGGCAGCCATTACCCCCTGTTCATGCTCTGCCTTCAGCAGATGCATAAAATCAAGGACAAGGATTGGCTAATTAACATATTTAATGACAGCAAGATTAACCTGCAAACAATGCTTCCAGGTAAACATTCAACATGAGCCAATGTAAAGGGATAAAGGGACATTTTATTTAGAAGCTGGTTTCATAAAATTCAGGGGGCCTCCGTGGCTCAGTAGGTAGAGCGTTGGAAAATTTTCTGATTGGGTTTTCACGCGAACGATATATGTGGGATGGTTACCAGGGGAAAGTCGTGGGTTTCCTCCGGACATACAGCCCGGTTTCCTCCCACAATAAAACTGACAACGTCGCCATATAAGTGAAATGATCTTGAGCGCGGCGTAAAACACCAAACAATCAATCAATCACTATTATATGTGTAATGTAATCCCTTTCAGAATCTGACCGTAATAAGGAGAGGATGATAGAGATTTTGGAAGACCGTGGTTTGAGTTTCCTGTTCCCACTATTGAGAGTACAGTCTGAACTCCTCAAACAGATACAGGCAGATCCTAATGCCGTCTCCATTTACAAATGGATTAAAGATCGCGTGGATACCTCCTTGCTTTACACTCCCAACTTTGTTAACATTCTCACATCCAGGTATGTTACTTTTTCCACAATGGAAAAAAGACCTATACTTTGTTTTTAGATTATTTCACAGAGTTAACTATATTGGGGGAAAAAATCCTTCAATCTTCTGCAAATCCATCAATGAAATCTAATGAGTGGACTATCATTTTAGGTATTTTACTTATGTGAATGTGAGCCGAACGTGAATTTTCAAATTAAATACTCATTGAAGGTGTCTTGTACACACATGAAAGTGACAAAGTTATGTCATCTCAGACCTATTACCCCCTTTCATGATTTCTCAATATGTCAGTAAATTTGAATATTTACAGCCTGTCATAGTAAATTACCCATTTAATATTTACAGCCTCTTGATGTACATTACCCATTTAATATTTACAGCCTGTTGAAGTACATTACTCATTTAATATTTACAGCCTGTTGATGTACATTACCCATTTAATTTTTACAGCCTGTTGAAGTACATAATCATTTAATATTTACAGCTTGTTGAAGTACATTACCCATTTAATATTTACAGCCTATTGAAGTTCATTAATCATTTAATATTTACAGCTTGTTGAAGTACATTAACCATTTGATATTTTCAGCTTGTTGAAGTACATTACCCAGGAAGGGGGCACTGTGGGAGAAAATGTGGATTTGAATGCTGTGGCCGAAAAGACAGCCACCGAAAAAGAAAAACTATTATTGGATAAAATGAAGGTAAATAATACATATATCTGTATATTGTTAAAATGCAAATTGAGCTCAAGTTCTAGAATAGCCAAAACAACTTTAACACATATCTCTGTCTCGAAATAATTGTTGCCGCAACACTAGAAACTTCATATATTATTATGCAATTTAAGTGTGTGGTTTGACACCTCTGGGAAAATTGCCGAAAGGCCTTTTCCACGGTACACCGATACGGGGTCGGGGCCTCGGTGATCCAGTGGGTTTGCGTGTCGTCCCTCATTCCCACATTGCGGCGCAGGTTTGAATCACACTCAGACCAAATGAAAATTGAAAATTTTCTTAGTGGATTTTTAAATTGGGCTCCATTCGTCCGATGTCGTTTCCGGAGCAGAACGCGAAAACTATTAGACTCAGTGAAACTTTGTGTGTGGAGCAATCTTCATGTGTAGATGTGTCTTTTGATGTTTTCAACTTTTTTAAAAAAAAATGTGTTGATTTTGTATAAAGGCATCATAGTCTTAGTCTCACATAACTTTTGATTATCAAGTTCAACAAAAAACAAAGTCCTCAACGTTTGAATAAGGAAAATCCATACAATCTGCAGTTTGTTTACGCCAAAAAGTAAAATTCTCAACTAATCACACTATTGGAAAAGCTCTGATTTGTAGTTGATAAAAATAGCTGATAATTTCTAAACAGAAGAATGTATGTGTACATCTGCCACTTTAATAATAACTTGGTTAATATTTCCACAGGGTGTTCTCCAGAAGTTCTTGCATGATAATACAGAACTTCAGATTGCTACTCTCTACTCAGTACAGGTCTTCTGCTTTAATCTCAAATTTCCTAAAGGTATGTACAATGGATTTATGTTTTAATGGATTCCCATTTTTGTATGAGTCATGTTGTCATTAGATCTACTCAGGGAAACAATCCCGAACTTGGCCGATCAATACAAAAACTAATAATAATGGTAAAGCTTTCATTTGGTAAACATTTTTTTCTTTTATCTGAACCTTTGATATTTGAAAGTTCCTCAAATCCATCTTCGCTCTGTTCATGTTTCTTTATTGCCCAAAGAAGACCTACTCTGCTTGTTGTTTTACATTATTCCCATGGTTTTCTGTCTCCTTCATCCTCAAAGCACTTTTATACTTTTTATTTGAACATTTATACCTACGCCTGATATGCGCACTGTGGACTTGATTATAAAACACTACTACTTGTGATCACTAGGTATGATCCTGCGTCTGTTTATGGACCTCTATGACTTGGAGATAGTGGAAGAGGAGTCCTTTATCAAGTGGAAAGAGGAGGTCAATGATGAATATCCAGGCAAAGGAAAGGCTCTCTTCCAGGTTAGAACGCTTTTTTTTAAATTTCTCTTGGTCTAATCTTAAAATAAATGCTACTCCCTACAGCGTCAAAGTTGACCTAGGCCCTGTCTTACAAACCTGGCCTAAGGTACGTCGGACGGAAATCAGTGTTAAAACTAAAGGAACTTATGCCCTAGTCACAACTAGTCCATGTTGTAGGTCAATGCGCATCTTTACGCCAGTTTTTCAACAGTTTGAAAATAAGTGAAAATCGCTGAAGAGGGTGGGGTTTTTTTTTTCTGAAAACCTAAATTTGAATGGACCTATACAAGTCTACTGAGGGGACTGATGTCCAATGAATAACTATTTGTGTGTGTTTCTAGGTAAACCAGTGGTTGACTTGGTTAGAACAGGCTGAGGAAGAATCGGATGAAGAAGAGGAGGATTAAGGTGTATCTCTACAGATAATTTACACAGAAAACAGTGTTTGTGGTAGATTTGTGTCAAAACTCCAGATGACTTTTGTGGCGTAACCTGAATGAAAATTAACAAAAAAAAAGGAAAAATAAAAACACTTTCTTTGTTGGAGGACTAGATGCAAAATAACTACCAATGTTTGTGTGGTGAACTTTGGACCGGTACCTGGAGGCAATATTAACAAGGATGAAAGACTGAAGACAGAAAACAACAAAATGTTCATGTATTACTAAACTCAATCAATTATTACAAATCACTCTTTTAACATTTTCACACAGTTAAATCTATTATATTGAAAGTTGTAATCAAACACTAATATACTGTTCCCCAATCTTTTTATGAATTGTACATAAAATGAAAAATGTAAGGTAATAAGTTTTTAGTTTTTTTTTGGTTAAATCTGTCCTTCACAACCTACTGCCTATGTTTGATGAATTGTGTTGACTAGTGTTAATAGTAAATTGTGTAAAGTGTAACTTATAAAGGTAGCATTCTCATCATGGTTTATATTAAATCACACTTTGGAGACTGGAACAAAATCCTCTCTTTAACTGACATGAGCATTTTCTATGGAGCAATACCTGATAATTGTCATCTAATTGTTAATCTCATGGTCAGATAAATGAATATCAAATAAGTAACAAACTAAAGCATTTCTCATCATTGTTGGCCCACTTATTCCAGGGAAATATTTCCATGCCTTCAAAAAAATATCTTTTGCTAGTTTTCATGTACATTTTTTTTGCTATTTGCTTGATAATAATTTTCACTAAAAGCCACACACCCTGAATTATCTGTTACGCCCACTCTTACAACTAATTTAGAATTTTTAGCCAGATTTTTACCCACTTGCTTCCCAATAGAATGTGATATATCCTGTGAATTGAATGATTTATTGAGATTATTTGATTTGCTGAACAATCAGGAGGTTAATGCCCTGTTATGAAAACATTTTATTGAAATGTACATGAATTACTACAGTGAGTACTTTTCTACCAGCGAGCTGTGGAAACCCCCATAAAACACAACTCTAACATTTCAAACTTTTAAGGATACTTCTGACTGCCTGGACAAATCTCTGCAGTTCCCCTTCTTCTTGCCTATGTTATTTCCTTCTCCTCACTTGCTATCATGCCATCAGCTTAGAGTATCCAAAATAAAACAAAGTTTGTGCTTCATTTTGTTAAAATCAAAATTGTAGGTTAGGAATGTAGGTTATATGTCCTGTTAATGTGAGTTACGTGTCATCATATTTATGTCAGTTTTACTTTCCTGTGATAGATAAGGGGTATCCACTTCTTATTTCTCACTGCTATCATTCTGTGAATGTGCTATAATCAATAACTAGGCATTTCTTTTAATAATAAAGCCATCACAATACAAATAAGCAAACATGCATGTAAATTAAAGTTCTGTGTCTTGTCTCTGGTAGACTTAGTAACATTTGTGTTTCAATCAGTAAATAATGCCGCCCTTTTTTAGGAACCTGTAATATCACCATTGGTTTTGTTCTTGCAATTTGTTTTCCGGTTGTATTAAAACCCTTGTAGCTTTTATATGGAATAATGTTATTTATGAACAGACATTGGCAGAGAGTCGGGGGATCAAAGCCCTTTATTAAGTATGTAATTGTGCTGGGTATGTTGAATTTATGAAATAAAAAGTATGTGTTTTGTCTTCTATCAAACGTTTTTGTTTCTCGTGCAATGCATATGATATACTGGAGATGTAGTTATAAAACTGTAGATTTTTTTTATCACAAAGACATTCGAATGCAATCTTGCGACAAATTTAGAAATGGCCAACTGAAGATCACTCACTGCTTTTCAACAAAGCCAGGGCTGAGTTGTTCAAACGTGTATTAGGCTTAAAGTGGCCTGAGCTGCCAAAATTTTGATATTTTGACGTTAAAACAGAATGCTGAAATTATTGGCTATTTTTCTCAAGACGTATAATTCAGAAGCTTTTTAGTGCTTCTAGTCTCGAAAATGTACGATAACGTATTGTTTTGAACTAACTTTGGCTGAGAATGAATGAATGGTCGTCCCGGTTATTTAAATTTTGTTTACTTTTCGAACACGTTTTCGGTTCGTACAGGCCAAATACTGTATGGATTTTCCTCATTCCAACGCCAATCATTTAGTTTTTCGATGGTCTTCAAAGCCTCTTCTTGACGATCAGAAATTATGAAAAAAGTGTGAATTGTGGCAGCTCATGCCCCTTTAATACAAGTCTAAATTACGTCGCTCAACAAAGAAATCCAATTTTTACGTTGACCCACCACTCTGATATGCAGGTAGAATGTTTTCCTGGTGCCAAATTCAATTCCTTTCGGACACTAATTCAAAAGTATCAAGGTCCCAAACCTGAGAAAGTTATCTTGAATATTGGTATCAATAACAAGACAACTACTGAGCCAGACATTTCGTTAAACCAGATGCGCAACATGATGGCAGCAGTTTGGAAGACTTTTTCCAACTCGCTATCTAGGCCTACTTTGTAGAGATTCAGTCATCGTCAAAATTACCGGCCAGTGAAGTTTCGAACCTGAACTTATATAACTCTTCTGCTTCCAAGATGAAGAGAGTTATGATCATACCAAAAATATCTTGGTCAGAATTTAAAGTGACATGAGCTGCCAAAATTTAGTTATTTGGCCATTATAACAGAATGTTTAAATCATCGGCTATTTTTCTCAAGACGTAGGCCTACAATTGAGAAGCTTGTTAGTACTTATATTATAGGCCACATAGCGCCTACTGTATGGATTTTCCTCATTCCAACGCCAATCATTAAGTTTTTCGATGACCTTCAAAGCCTCTTACTATCCTCAGACCTGACAATCGGAATCTATGAAAATAGTTTGAATTTTGGCAGCTCATGCCACTTTAAAGGCACACATGCCGCGAAAATCCAGAAGACTGTTTACATTAAAAACAGTGGACGGTTTTCTGTATTTTTCCCAGACAGAAAAAGTTAGGAACTTTCTATTTTTACCAGAAATTGAAAGTTTTGACATCATTTAGTATTTTTAATTTGAAAATGAAAAACGGATTTTTGAGGTACCCGCAATGCCAACAAACTTCGAACCTGATCGTGTGCAAAAGTGCCGTAATGGTTTGAGTCGTGTGGGCGATCTAACGACACAGTATAATTTTACGAACTTTATCTAAGAAACACATACTAACGATCGAGTAAGAGGGACTATAAAAGCCTGCCGAGTGCAAACCACAGACACAAACGCTTGAATGAGGGTAATCCAACATTGATCGGTGTTGTTGTTGTAATCGAGCTTAGATTCTTCGTTTGTTTTTCACCCTCATTTATACATTCTAAACCTAATTGGACATGCTTTATGTGTGCTATGTTTAACTTTAGTGGTTTTAGCCGTAGTAAGCTCGTGCAAATTGGTTTTCTTAACAAATGCCAAACAGGCTATGGTGGCAAGTGGGCCTTTAAAGTTTCCACATACAAAATTCTCTGGACGAGGATGCAGCGGGTGGCTTGTATGCCCACTGGTTTCGGACACTTGATTTGAACTAAATTTGGGACAGGGCATGTGCCACCCTACTTTCGGCTTAGGAAGTAGTGTTGTTAATCTTAGTAATGAGTGAGTTCACTGCTGATTGTATTTATCTACTCAATAGAGGACTTTCATTTGTGCCTTGCCCCAAATCATTATCTGATGGGAACTTTTCTATTAGTAAACCGGTGCATGTTGTGGACTGCTCCAGAGTTGTGGGTCTGGCTGATATCTACCGAGATTCTAGTGGGCTGCGCGGGCCGCTTACATATAAAAGCGGCTGTGCGCCCCCTTCTCACATGTATGGCCCAGAGGTAAGCATAAGTCGTGACTCTGTATCAAGGAAGTTTGAATTTTTAACTAATCCTGAGGGCCAACATAACCTTACTCATTCAGAATGTCTCGCCTTAGGTAGGCTAAGGAGAAATCAAAACATAGTTATTAGACCTGCTGATAAAGGTTCGGCAACAGTTATTATGTCTGGGCAGGATTATATTGAAGAGGTAGAACGGCAGCTAAGCAACCCTCTTGATTACAAAAAACTTGATAAGGAAATTTGAACTGAAAATGTTAGAAAGTTCAATAACATTCTTGTTTCTCTAAACGGTATCGCTATTTGAAGTCATAACCCTAAAACAGGTTCTTCTATATTCTTCTGAAAATTCACAAACCTATTGAAAAATGACCCAGGCCTACAATGCCCACTGGGCGTCCTATTATCTCAGATTGTGGTAGTGAAAGTTATAGAATATCAGAGCTAGTTGGTTGCTGTCTGAAGTCGGTGGCGAATCGGCATCCTAGCTTTATAAAAAATACGGATGATTTGTTTGCCAAATTGTCTGAGAAATTCATCCCACAGGATGTGATTTTGGTTACTCTGGGTGTGGAGTCCATGTATACAAATATTGACATAGCTTTGGGAGTGGTGTTCTTCGCAGGTGTCACGGGCAAACTTTCGTTTGCCTTCGGTATCTGGATAGCATTTTTCTCGTTTGGCAGCATACTTTGGAAGACCTTCATATTTTCATTGATACTCTTAATTCTCACGACCCCAGCATTAAACTACAGCCTACTAATGATCATGCTTCTGTGTATTTCTTGGATGTAACTATTTACAAGGGTATACTGCTGGGTATCTAGATTACAAAGTATTCTTCAGACCTACTGACACGCATCCACTTCGGTGTGCTGGGTCGTTCCATCCTCCCCACACTTTCATAGGAGTCATTACATCTCAGATGTTTAGATTCTAGGGTTACTAAGTCCATTGTGACCTCTTGGACCAAAACCGGCCTTTAGTGCATTTGGCTTAGGCCTACCGATGTTTTGCAACTATTGCCACTTTAGAATGTTTGATATATCTATGAACACACAGACACAGGTAAAATCGTCTAAAATAACCATATAGATACGTCTAATTGTGTTAAAGAGGGCAGGCCTATGTTGTTTGGATTCGGTACCCAATCATCAAGTTGTTGCAATAAACCAAAAACCCATGCATGATATTTCATCAGGTTTAAGGCAGACAGTAGTTTGGTTTGAGTCATTAGAATTTTCTGGAGCATACAAATTGTAATATATTGACAAGATTGCACGGATCCTCAGCTATTGCAAGAATACCAGTAAATGTTAGTTCCCTCAAAAATACATATAACCAGAAGTCAGACTTCTGATATAACCTATATAGGTAGAAGACAGACGGCAATGATTGGCCGTTGCCTCACAGGACGATCCATTACACCCTGAAATAGTTTGTACGGTACTCTTCTACTATAATCTGGGACATGCTGGTCTTGTTATACTGAAACACAAATGGTACAACCGTATAATACTTTTTTCACAACATCTTCCCGTTGTCAAGGTTAATTTAAACCCAAAGACTAACAAAATCTGGAACATTTTGGATCCAAAACCTTTTTCTTTTCAAACGGTAGTGCTTTGATATCTGCAGCGGAAGGGAGAAAAGGGATTTTGTTCTATGGGCATACCATGGTTTCGAAATGGCCCTTAACCAAATGACCCGGCGGAGCAATAAAATTATGTGCCCTTGGCAAAGGATGTCGAGATCTAATGTCAGATAAATGACTGGCGCTCTTTGTCGTATAGAATTACGAGTTTCTCATACGCATATTGCTTGCCCTAGTCTTCGTGACATGTATGCTGGCTAAACGAACCCACAGAATCTCTGGGATGATCTCAAGGCAACGCTGAGTCCATGCAAGTCACACCATTTTGGAAGTCCTTTGGCAGCATGAGTTCCTTTTTCAAGGATGGAAAGACGGACGGACGAACAGGCGAACGGCCATATTGGATTGCGCGCATTGCTGAAAATCAATCCCATCCATCCTCTCACCAATGTCAAGGCACACCGCAAGTTTGAAGTTCATCGGATGAATCATCCACAAGTTATTGTCATGCAGACAAGAAAATCATGCTCATAATCCAATATGATGGATAGCGGCCATATTGGATTGCGCGCATTGCTGAAAATCAATCTCATTCATCCTCTCACCAATGTCAAGGCACACCCCAAGTTTGATGTTCATCCGATGAATCATCCACAAGTTATTGCCCGGACAAGAAAATCATGCTCATATAATCCAATATGATGGATATCGGCCATATTGGATTGCGCACATTGCTGAAAATCAATCCCAACCGTTCTCTGCCCGATGTTAAGGCACTCCCCAAGTTTGAAGTTGATCGGATGAATCATTCATGAGTTATTGTACAGACAAGGATGGAAAGATGGACGGACGAACAGACGAACGACCATATTGGGCTGTGCACATTGCTGAAAAATCAATCCCATCCATCCTCTCACCAATGTCAAGGCACACCCCATGTTTGAAGTTCATCGGATGAATCATCCACAAGTTATAGCCTGGACAAGAAAATCATTCTCATAATCCAATATGACGGATAGCGGCCATATTGGATTGCGCACATTGCTGAAAATCAATCCCAACCGTCCTCTGCCCGATGTCAAGGCACACCCTAAGTTTGAAGTTTATCGGATGAATCATCCATAAGTTATTGCCCGGACAAGAAAATCATGCTCATAATCCAATATGACGGATAGCGGCCATATTGGATTGCGCACATTGCTGAAAGTCAATCCCAACCGTCCTCTGCCCGATGTCAAGGCACACTCCAAGATTGAAGTTGATCGGATGAAGCATTCATGAGTTATTGTACGGACAAGGATGGAAAGACGGACGGGCGGACGAGCAGACGAACGGCCATATTGGACTGCGCACATTGCTGAAATCAATCCCATCCATCCTCTCACCAATGTCAAGGTACACCCCAAGTTTGAAGTTCATCGGATTAATCATCCACAAGTTATTGCCCGGACAAGAAAATCATGCTCATAATCCACTATGACGGATAGCGGCCATATTGGATTGCGCACATTGCTGAAAATCAATCCCAACCGTCCTCTGCCCGATGTCAAGGCACACCCCAAGTTTGAAGTTGACCGGATGAATCATTCATGAATTATTGTACGGACAAGGATGGAAAGGCGGACGGACGGACGGAAAACATAATGGCTCCGCTTTCGCTTTGCGGAGCCATAAATATTAAAGAGAGTATTAAATTGTAGGCCTACTTAACTAAAGCAACGGACTCAATAAAATCTTGTAGATTCTTTGTAATTGCTCTCGGAATATATGTTGATCCATTTTTATGGCTCCGCAAAGCAAAAGCCTAGCCATTATGTTTTCGGGTCTTCCGTCTGTTCGTCCGTTCGTCTGTTCATCCGTCCGTCCGTCCGTCCGTCCGTCTTTCCATCCTTGCCCGTACAATAACTCATGAATCAGTCATCCAATCAACTTCAAACTTGGGATGTGCCTTGACATCGGACAGAGGACGGTTGGGATTGATTTTCAGCAATGTGTGCAATCCAATATGGCCGCTATCCGTCATATTGGATTATGAGCATGATTTTCTTGTCCGGGCAATAACTTGTGGATGATTCATCCGATGAAATTTTAACTTGGGGTGTGCCTTGACATCGGGCAGAGGACGGCTGGGATTGATTTTCAGCAATGTGTGCAATCCAATATGGCCGCTATCCGTCATATTGGATTATGAGCATGATTTTCTTGTCCGGGCTATAACTTGTGGATGATTCATCCGATGAACTTCAAACTTGGGGTGTGCCTTGACATTGGCGAGAGGATGGATGGGATTGATTTTCAGCAATGTGCGCAGCCCAATGTGGCCGTTCATCTGTTCGTCCGTTCGGCTTTTTATCCTTGTCCGTACAATAACTCCTGAATTGTTCATCCGATCAACTCCAAACTTGGGGTGTGTGCCTTGACATCGGGCAGAGGACGGTTGGGATTGATTTTCAGCAATGTGCGCAATCCAATATGGCTGATATCCGTCATATTGGATTATGAGCATGATTTTCTTGTCCGGGCAATAACTTGTAGATGATACATCTGATGAACTTCAAACTTAGGGTGTGCCTTGATATCGGACAGAGGTCGGTTGGGATTGATTTTCAGCAATGTGCGCAATCCAATATGGCCGCTATCCATCATATTGGATTATGAGCATGATTTTCTTGTCCGGGCAATAACTTGTGGATGATTCATCCGATGAACTTCAAACTTGGGATGTGCCTTGACATTGGTGAGAGGATGTATGGGATTGATTTTCAGCAATGTGCACAGTCCATCCGCTATCGGCCATATTATATTATCAGCATGATTTTCTTGTCTGGGCAAACACTCTTGTATGATTCATCCGATCAACTTCAAACTTTGGGTGAGACTTGACATCGGTGAGAGGATGGTTGGGATTGATTTTCACCAATGTGCGCAATCCAATATGGCTGATATCCGTCATATTGGATTATGAGCATGATTTTCTTGTCCGGGCAATAACTTGTAGATGATACATCTGATGAACTTCAAACTTAGGGTGTGCCTTGATATCGGGCAGAGGTCGGTTGGGATTGATTTTCAGCAATGTGCGCAATCTAATATGGCCGCTATCCATCATATTGGATTATGAGCATGATTTTCTTGTCCGGGCAATAACTTGTGGATGATTCATCCGATGAACTTCAAACTTGGGATGTGCCTTGACATTGGTGAGAGGATGTATGGGATTGATTTTCAGCAATGTGCACAGTCCATCCGCTATCGGCCATATTATGTTATCAGCATGATTTTCTTGTCTGGGCAAACACTCATGTATGATTCATCCGATCAACTTCAAACTTTGGGTGTGACTTGACATCGGTGAGAGGATGGTTGGGATTGATTTTCAGCAATGTGCGCAATCCAATATGGCTGATATCCGTCATATTGGATTATGAGCATGATTTTCTTGTCCGGGCAATAACTTGTAGATGATACATCTGATGAACTTCAAACTTAGGGTACTGTGCCTTGATATCGGGCAGAGGTCGGTTGGGATTGATTTTCAGCAATGTGCGCAATCCAATATGGCCGCTATCCATCATATTGGATTATGAGCATGATTTTCTTGTCCAGGCTATAACTTTTGGATGATTCATCCGATGAACTTCAAACATGGGGTGTGCCTTGACATTGGTGAGAGGATGGATGGGATTGATTTTTCAGCAATGTGCACAGCCCAATATGGTCGTTCGTCTGTTCGTCCGTCCATCTTTCCATCCTTGTCTGTACAATAACTCATGAATGATTCATCCGATCAACTTCAAACTTGGAGAGTGCCTTGAAATCGGGCAGAGGACGACTGGGATTGATTTTCAGCAATGTGCGCAATCCAATATGGCCGCTATCCGTCATATTGGGTTATGAGCATGATTTCCTTGTCCGGGCAATAACTTGTGGATGATTCATCCGATGAACTTCAAACTTGGGGTGTGCCTTGACATTGGTGAGAGGATGTATGGGATTGATTTTCAGCAATGTGCACAGTCCATCCGCTATCGGCCATATTATATTATCAGCATGATTTTCTTGTCTGGGCAAACACTCATGTATGATTCATCCGATCAACTTCAAACTTTGGGTGTGACTTGACATCGGTGAGAGGATGGTTGGGATTGATTTTCAGCAATGTGCGCAATCTAATATGGCCGCTATCCGTCATATTGGATTATGAGCATGATTTTCTTGTCCGGGCAATAACTTGTGCATGATTGATCCGATCAACTTCAAACTTGGGATGTGCCTTGACATTATTGAGAGGACGGTTGGGATTGATTTTCAGAAATCTGCGCAATCCAATATCAAACCTGGGGTGTGCCTTGGCATGGAGGAAAGGGCGATTGGGATCAATTTTCAGCCATGTGCCCAATACAATATGGCTGCCATGAAGCATATTAGATTATGAGCAATATTTTATCAGGAGTAAAGTTAAACTAATTGTGATAAGGCTTTATTTATTGTAAGTTTTCAGCCATCTTGATTTTTAAAGATGGCAGCCATCTTTTAAAATAATTAATGCCAAGAATATCATACATCATCTTTATTGTTTCATTTCTTCTTCAGGTCACCTCTCAAACCACACTGTCGGTTCTAATACCCTTGTCAATCAGTTCCCCTCCTTCGCGGAGCCATCTCCAGTGATTGCGTGCAATCACTTAATCTCTAGTTGTATATTGAATCATGCATCTAACCCGGGCCATGGACATGCATATCAACCTCATCGATTTTTGTTGCTGTATTCTTATTGTTGATAGAACGTTAAATGTTCTCTCACTCACTTTTAGAAATAGTTTAGCCAATTACAATATAGGAGTTTGTTCACTCGATTCACTTTCAGCGTTATTTATTCACAATACGGAAAGAAAATCCAGCCAAAAGCATACACTCACTGCACACATCGATGTATTTAGCTCTCTATAGAAACGTGAAGTTTATTACTGCGGTTTCTTTGCTGATCCTTCAGAGATTTTAAAATTCAGCTTACTAGTATTTGGGATAGTGAAAGAATTTATATCATATTGATTTCGACAGACCGCCTGCTGACAGAGCCGGCCAATAAAATTGTCACATGTGACTGAAACATACAATTTACAACACACAACATACAGAGAGACATGTATGTCTCTCTTCGGCCCAAGCTGGCTTTGAATCCGTCACATGAAACTGATTTCTATTTTCCATTTGAAATAGGCCTACGTTAGCTAGCGCTAAATCAAAATTGGCCATTTTTAATCCCCCAAGTGCTTTTAAAATAAATCAAACCATACATGGCACATTTTGAACTACATTGTAATGTGTATTACCGAATTCTGTTTTAAACGCTAGATAGTGAAGTACTGATCGAGAATTTAAAAAATCAGAAATTTACACACATCGCCATTGTTAATTAATTAAGCTCACGCTCTGTACTCTTTATGGGTACAAATGTCACATTTTAACTGGTATGAAACTAAAGGGCTCTACCAGATATTTAGGCCTATGGCCAACTTTGAACACCTCGTGGATATTCTTTCATTTTACCTTATCCACATAACTTTCAATTCCATAAGCCTGGTTTTGCAAAGAATCTTTTATAATATATGTAGGCCCTCAATTGCTCAATTTAATGTAGGCATGTAGTAATACCTTTGTCAATTTGAATCATTATAATTTTTAATAAGTTGGTATCCTCGAAATAGTTTCGCATGTGTTTGTTTTTAAAAGCCTGTGATCCAATGTGTCTCAACCCACTGTTCATTTCATTCAAGCCCCATTGATCCACCGTAAGAGTAAAAAAAGAACGATAGCCTACATGTAATCTAAGCTTGTACTTCTGTATTTTAGAATATTACTTATTACCAATGATCATCTGGAAAACAATTTGTGAGTGGCATGAATTCTAAAAATAATGTTCAAAACTGCTGCCATGAGGCCCCAATATCTTGCTACTGTATAGGCCTTGGCTTTGTTTCTAAATGGGCGGAGCATTAATGCACCGCCTCCGTCTTGACCAATCCGTGCGCTTTAACTGAAATCGATAACTGGACACTCGTACCTTTTCCATGTACGCTTTACACCGCAATGGTGTACGAGTGATGCATCTGGGACAACTGTGGCGCCAAACTGAAATTGAGGGAAACCGGACTGACGCCAAATAGATTTTTTTTTACAAGTTTTCGCAAATTTTCGACCAAATCTTGTAGAAATGTCTAATAGATCGAATGCATTTGGCGTAGAGACAGAAGAAGGACGCAAATATCAACACAGATGGTCGAAGCAGTCCAGATACGACCGAAAAAAAACGTAAGAATTTAGATCCTTGTCAAGTCTTTGTTGCTATTTTGGCTTTTTGCTAAGACAGTACGGCCGTAAGAGTTATTCACAAGACTGTCTGTCATTGATTAAGATCGAATGAAAATTGAGTGAGGAGAAATGGAGCACTCAAGTCACTTCATCAACCATCTCGATTTTTGAGGATCTATCCACAGGGCGAGGCCCTTCATTCAGTTCCAACTTTCATCCATGTTTGCTGTTGCCTAGCCGAGAAATCTAGGCTCTGCCGAGGCCAGCCAAATATAAAATAAGCCCTCTAGACCGAAATTCCGGGCTAGCTGTTGCCTATTTATTAGTTCTATTAACTAAGATCTATCACACAATACCCAGATACTAGCCCCAGTTGACTATCCTGTCATCAATACACCAGAATTGCAGGATAGTCCTGGGGCTACCTAGTTCAATTTACCGAACTTATGGTGATATTAGTATTACATATACCAACGTGCGGTATACGAATTTGAAATACAAGGTGGAAATGATGCTTAAATTACAAGCCATGAAAATATTATTGTAACTCCTCGGTATGGACGATTCCTACCTCAGACTTCTTTAAACTCATGAAACTTGAAAGATTATTCTTGTCCGCTTTTATTACCTGTAGCTATGCCAAAGGGCGTACACCTGGTCTTAAACAACAACAAACTGTCATTTCTTGGAGACTTTGCTGCCATTTGCGTGACGTTCGAACTGGGTCAAACGGTGCATGCCAAATAAATAAAATAAATAAAAATAAATAAAAGAGGACAAGAATAATTTTGTATTATGAGTTCTAAAGAAGTCTGGGGTAGGAATTGTCTATACAGAGCAGTTACAATATTATTTTCATGGCTTGTAATTTCTGACAAAAGTGCGTCAGACTTTACCAACCACCAGCATTTCAAAATTCGTAGACTGAACGTTCGTATATGTAATTTCACCATAAGTTCTGTAAATTGAACTAGGGGCTACCCAGATACCGGTTACCTCCTGTTAGCAGAACTTCAGGGGAATATCGTATAACTTGAAGTATCGTGTGAAAAGAGGATTGCCATTCAGAATTCAAGCCGCAGCGGCTCGCACTGATTGATTTCCCCTCTCGCGAAAATTAGAGCGGTGACTCGTGAAATAATGTAAACGGTCTGAAAAGTTAATGTTCTCGTAAGCTTTAAATTAAAGTTTGATGTGATGGAGACCGAAAGTTTGTCCTACCTCTATTTGCATGCGTGTTCCTCACAGTTCACCTAAGTATCAGAATTAACAGACTTATGTTGATGTGTTTGACAACGGCGACGGTCAGCTAACATTCCGGTCTCTTGTTTGTATTGCTGTCAGATCTACTTCACACGCCAACAACGGACAAAATTCAAATAGTCTGGTTGTATCCAAGCCATAGGATTTAACAGTAACGATCGGTTCTGGTAGTACAGAAACGAAAATCTGTCACCCATAATGAAAGCCAGTATACATGCATGGTATGATGTATAACAAAACTAGCGGTTGGTCCCCAGCATTTCAATAAACAGAACCAATTCAATGTTTATGACCGACACCAAAATTATCTGGCTTGTGTATCAGTATATTTTTGAGTTACTGTTGCTTACGAAACCCACCTTAATGTACTTTCACAAGATAAGTAACAGCTGGAAGCTTTTATTTTTTACTCGTTAAAAATGATGAACAATATTCTGATTCAACGAATGTTATCTAAATTGCTGGTAAAGTTAAAGATTATTATTTAAATTGTCCATGCCATACATTCATTCAGGATCAGAAAATATGGTGTCCAAAATAGGTATTTCCACAGAATTGGGTGTCCAAAATGACTCAATTTTGTACCTTGGCCATGTTAAATTGATCATATTGGATTATTATTTCTTCATACTTTTTGTTACAGTGAGGGAGGAAACAAATACAGTCGTGAAGGAAACCTAAGTCCTCTGAGAAGTCCACTTCGAGAAGAGAACTCTGGACGTTACAATCGCAGCAGAAAAACTGAAGGCAGAGGGTATGGTGAAAAGTTATTTTGTGTATTAGTCTTTTTTATAAGTATGACAATGAAGACTAGGGGTAGGGTGGCATATGCGAAATGAAGTGTAAAAAGTCTGGAAACTGTTTCAGTTAGGGAATATTTATTCAATTCTGGACTTATTTTATATACTCTTTTGGAAAAAATGCATTTGTTTTGGAGTTATTTTACCTTGTCAGTCTATTTCTTTAGAAATGCACCATGTTAAACTCAAGGTAAAACTTGATGTCCGACATCTCATTCATTTCTGATTATTTTGACAGCTACACCAATATCCGGTCAGAGCAGCAATCTCAAACACCACCAAATGTTCAGAGTACAAAGGAGTTCCCTGCATTATCTCAGGAAAATTTGTAAGCCATGTTTTGTTCAAATATTGTTCAGCAGGTTATTTATTTATCAGCATGTTGTGTCTAAATTATTGTGTATTGCTGTAAGAAAATAAAAACACAATCTGTTGCCAAGATAAGGCATCATGCTATATGTCAGGTATCCACCTGGCTTCTATTTCTTAAAGGATTTATGAACAGCTTTTGGAAATATTCTCTAATTTGCGTTAGTTGTGTTGCAGAACATGTACTTTAAAAGTCTGAACAAAAAGAAAATTAAATTTCGATCGCAGCACATACAAAATTCAAGCTACGTTTACCGATCTACAATGCTTACGAAAGTTAATTATCTCAGAGACTTATGACGTCAAACACGACCTCCGTTGTGTACGTACCCTCACAGCGATGACGTAATAAACGATTTCTGTTGTCTCAGTACGTCTTCGTGGCAGTTTGTACACATCGAAGGTCGTGTATGACGTCATTTTTCCGAGCAGTTACGAAAAATACGGAAAATATGCATATTTCCTCCCCGTTCGTTTTTTGACTACCTGGGAACTAACGCGAAGGTTGTTTCGTTTCAACTGATAATTTTCAAATATATATTTAGTCAATAAACAAGCACAAACCAGCTTTGAATCTTGTTCATATCTCCTTTAAGGGGCCTCAGTGGCTCAGTAGGTAGAGCGTTTGACGCTCAATCCGAATAGCCTTCCACCAATGGGTAGCAGGTTCAAATCCCACTTAGTCCAAAAAAATTGGAAAATTTTCTGACTGGGTTTTCACTCGAACGACCTATGTGGGATGGTTGCCAGTTTCCAGCGGAAGGTCGTGGTTTTCCTCCATACATAGAGCCCGGTTTCCTCTCACAATAAAACTGGCAACGCCCGGGCTTTAGATTACCTTAATTTGGGCACACCTGGTATTTTGCCAAAAGAAATTTCTAGGCGAGGGGTCTGGGGGCCACTTAGGCCCCCGGTCGTCGGAGACCCAGGATGCCCGGAGTTTGATTCCAAACCGTTTTAAATAACAGTAAAGAGAGTTTTTAATAAACTAAAATCTTTAAGAACAATTTTACCGTATTTACGTGTGTTTCAATTGTTGTTTTGTCAATACAGTAACATGTATATCACATGAATCAGTGAAGTTTCACATGGCGGTCTTTGTTGGCGTGGTTAGTCTGGTACCCTGCCCTAAACTGCCCTTGTTGAATATTGGTTAGTCTGGTACCCTGCCCTTAACTGCCCTTGTTTAATATTTAACAAATGTAAGGTAATATATTAGCAGCCAATCGCGAGTGTGGTTATTTTTGCAGTCGGAAATACATGTAGCTTACTCCTTTTGATAGCCGAAAAAGACTGCATGTAACTCTGTAGTATTAGTACAACAGCAGCCGACAACCTTATTCCTTACTGCAGGTATAGTTGGAGATCTCCAAACTCTGTGACCAAAGTATATTGATGATGGATGACCAACAGAAAAAGTTGGCCACCCATCAATTCATCAATATACTTTGGCCACAGAGTTTGGAGATCTCCAACTACAGGCATAGCTGACTGTCACTGCTGTAGCTGTTTCAGTTTGCTGCTTACAGAGTCGTCCTGTCCCCCACAGAAAATCAGTCAGTGTAAACTGTGGAATGCTATATAGTGTACCTTCCACTGAATAATTTTAAAGTTGAAACCATCTTTTTTCATTAAATAAACTCTTATAACTTGCAAATATAGTCTGTTTGCAATGACAGTTCTAGAATTGGCTCGAAAAATAAATACATGGAGCTTGGTAAAAGGATTAATTAGCGCATATTTGTGCGTCAAGTTTACAGGAAATTTTTTTTCGTAAACAGTACGGCCCCTAGACCTACAGCGGGCGAAAGTAATTTTTGTCAAAATTTGTTTCGCAAACATAAATTTAAAATTCTTCATGGTCATTTTTTCACTTTTCAATCAATTAAAAAGTTTGAATTGGTTTGGAAAACAACATTTTAGTTTTGCTATGTTCGCCGCTGTTGAACACGATCTCCTCATTACCGGCTTACCTGAACTGAACCCATTTTCGACAAACGGACAAGTAAATTGTAAATGACAAATCCGTTGACAGCATATCCAGTTCGAAAAAATACTCTGAGGTTTTATTTTCTTTTTGTTTTCCGAACAGAAATTCATAACAGCGGTAAAATCGCTGACACCTTGTTTATCACTGAATATTGTAGCCGCCATTTTGTGACTGACACAACTTCGCGCTGTTTTTGTCAAACCCTGGGGATGTCCGCTCACGTCATTTGTTTTAGCTAATTTCATTGGATTATACTTTGGGAAACCCCAATTTTCACTATTTTTACCCAATCGTACGTTATGTTTTTTGCAACTATAGGCTACTCGCTTGAGGAGAAATGAAACTGAAAGACAGGCTGATAGAGCTGCGTAAGCCGCTCGCGGTATGATATCGAATGAGTTTAAATTACGGACGGAAATCTACTTTGCTTGTCAGTCATGGACAACCACACTTCAAGCTACTGATTGTAATTTGACCAGCGCTTCCAAAAAAAATTTGGGCAGGACGTTTACCGTCGCAGCTAAGATGTAATCTAAAGCCCTGAACGCCGCCATATAAGTGAAATAATCTGGAGCGCGGTGTAAAACACCAAACAATCAATCTTTATCTTAAAAAATATTATGCTGATGAGCCTGATGTAACTTAATGTTATGTCAGGTGTAAATTGTTAGAAAAATAGTCCCTGTACACAAGCAGCAATAAAAAGGATTTTATCCACTCCATTAAATTTAATCTGCCAGATTGGCCTTTACTTCCATTCACTAACAATTCAGAAAAGTCTTTTTCTTGACAAATGTATGATAAATTGGTTCCAGCACTCTCGACTCTGATGATGACTGTCAAGTAAATTTAGGGTCAATAATGTTGTATTCTATGTAAAATAGTGTTGTATTCTTTTACTTTCAATGTTGTATGTTTTTATCTAATATACGTTTGGTTATAAATTTACTTTCAGTCTCACTTTAGATGTGAATGGACCAGAAACTCCATGCTGGGCCACTATGGTAGAGGAGGAAGAAGAAAAGGCTAACAGAAAACTAAATAATGACAGGTAAGCTTGTTAAACAGTTAAGCCAAAATTTTACTGCAACTCTGCTCTTAGTTTGATCATATTTCTTCATACATGGCATGAGCTGCCAAAATTCAGTCTTTTTTTCCTACAGTCTTATTGACTTGATAAGCTAAGGGTTTGAAACACCTCAAAGGATTTCCGATTGATGTTGAAAAAAAATATTGGTAAAGATTTTAACCCGTAAGAACGCTGTGTGCTCATAACCGCCCATATTCAGCCAGGATGTATGAGTTCATGTTTGGCTTTTTGGGGGGTTTATAAAAACTACCGTAACATACATATCCAAGATTGTTACCAGCGGAAAGCTCTTATTTTGTATTTCTTGACAAGCAATTAGCTAATTTTGTTTCATTGAAATTTTCACTATATTTGGTAGCTCATAATGTAAATTTTTTAAAGCTTAGTTATCAACTGTAGTATGGAAATCCATCAAGCTTCATGAGCAACACCATGTATTTAACTAAAAGTATCTTTAATTTTCCCAGGCCTAGAAGAAGGTTAAAGATGTCTGAAGGAGGAAGGTATGCTTCTTAACTTGTTAATACAAATTGTATTTGGTCTATCAGAAAGAGGATAGCTTGGTTTTAGGATTAACTTATGAGGGCAACAAGACTATTAAGTCACCCTTGTCTACCAAAAATAATGAAACAGCTATATTTACTTGAAGAAGAATTGGAAATGAGCTATCGAATCCATCGATCTTGACAGAAACTATTGCAGGTGTTTGTACAGAGTAAAAATCCAAGCAAATCGTAAATTCTATATTTTAATGATCTTTTTTTAAAAATTCATGGTTGTTACCATTTGATTTATAATTAGTTATTCTATTTTTCAGCAAAGAAAATATAACGCAAGAGGAAACTGATGCAACTATTCTGGCAAGAAGACAAAAAGACATAGACTATGGGAAGAACACGCTTGGCTATTCTCGTTATATTGCAGCAATAGATGTGTAAGAATATTTGACCTTATCTGAGTTATCCATTGGTAGCATTCATAGTTTAGTACAGTGCAAGTAGAGTGCAAATTCTAATATTGTCATTAACACCATAAATTAACACATATACATTGCTATTGTCCAGAAAAATGTTGTCGCAAAACTACTGATGTGTTCATAAATAATTAGGTAATTTAAGTGTTTGGATTTACACTTCAGCGAAAATTGGCGAAATACTTTTTCCACTATACATTGACGGAAGGATGTTTTTTGACGTCCCATAAAGACTTACCGGTAGCTGCATTTGTGATTACTAGGCATGACAAATTTTGATGACAAATGGCGTTTGACTTTCTGGATCTGATGTAACACGAAACTGATCAAATGCAAACGGCATATCTCATATTTTGCCAGTCACAAAGCTATGATAAACAATATGTATTGAAATTTTTTTTTAAATGTTTTTACTTGTTCGATCAATGGAAGGAATAATAAGGGATATTCTAGACATAAGTTGATTTAAAGTGGCATGAGCTGCCAAAATGTTGATATTTTGACGTTAAAACTGAATATTAAAATTATTGTCTATTTTTCTCAAGACGTATAATTCAGAAGCTTTTTAGTCTTGCAAATGTACGATAAAGTATTGTTTTGAACTAACTTTGGCTTAGAATGAATGGTCGTCCCGGTTATTTAAATTTTGTTTACTTTTCGAACACGTTTTCGGTTCGTACAGGCCACATACTGTATGGATTTATGTGATTCCAACGCCAATCATTTAGTTTTTCGATGGCCTTCAAAGCCTCTTACTGTCGTGACGATCAGAAATTATGAAAAAATGTGAATTTTTGCCAGCTCATGCCACTTTAGCGCTTCAATTGTACTTACCATATCTTTTACTTGAAATCAAAATTATAGAAAGAATTTTTGGCATGTTCTGGTGTTAAGCAATCTGCGTTCATCTCAGAGTAATTTGTTATGTATATTGCATTGTTGGAAATTACAGTGCTTATGTTGAACGTCTCCTTTTCAGTTAACTCCGCTTATGAAATATTCTTCACCTTTCGTAGCAAAGTTCTTATTTATCCGCATTTTCTTCCCATGTCTGAGTGTGTCTCATTATTGGAATATTTCTGTTTATCAATTACAGCCGTAGCCGCAAACCCGGTAACCCAAAGACCCCTAACAAGCATGTGAAGTTTAGTCGTCGTTCGTGGGACACTCAGATTAGGCAATGGAGACGCCGTCTACATAGCTGGGATGTCCCGCAACAGAGGAAAAGGAATGCGTCAGAACAAAGGTACACACGACAACTGTTATCTCCCTTTGATATATGGCACTGGTTATTTGGATTAAATTACTAGTATTGGTTTCAAACACTGTCCTACTGTAATCATAAGCTGTATGAATAATAGATAGATATAAATGCTAATAAACAGTGGAATCTATAAACATGATATCCAGCTTCATTGTAAGCCTGGGGCCTCCGTGGCTCAGTGATTGGGTTTTCACTTGAAAGACCTATGTGGGATGGTTGCCAGTTACCAACGGAAGGTCGTGGGTTTCCTCCGGGCATAGAGCCCGGTTTCCTCCCACAATAAAACTGGCAACGCCGCCATATAAGTGATATAATCTTGAGCGCGGCATAAAACACCAAACAATCAATCAATCATTTTAGGTCTGAAAGTAATCACAAGCTGTATCTCTGCAAGCGAAATAGTAGTTATTTTACTTTGCGAAGGTTGGAGTAAGGCCTCTGGGTGTCCAAATGAGAAAAATTTTGACCAGGGTGTCCAAAAGACCGTTGACACCCCTCTGGATGAACCCTTGTTAAGTAGCTACAGATGTTTTCTAGCCTTATATCACTGGTTGTTATTTGTTCATTGTCAATTTACATTTCAGCTTTGACACCATTACCTCTGACACTACCTCAATCAGCTCATTATCATTGGAAGATGGGATGTCTGTCCGCTCTGTTAGTCCCACGGAGAGTCGCCCAGTGGGTAACCTAGGCCCTGAAGATTTCAGCCCACCCTGTAAATACTCGGCTTCAAACGATTTCCAAAAAATACCTGTACTTAAAAGCATGGGTCGGGGTTCCTCTCCTTCAGCAGTGAGAGCTGACGTTACAGCTACCAGATCCAAAGCTCCCCATGCAGATCAGAAATATGTCCGTGCAAGAAGTGTGGACGAGAAACGGAAACCTGAAGACGCATTTTTTGAAAATTTCCAATTGGATACTGTCCTGTCCATTGATGATGAAGCGAATTGCATTTAATAATCCTCCAAGCATTTGTCACATCCTTCAGTTTCATTCACTATTATGACTCCTGTCAAATGAAAATTATCATTTTTTATTCATAATAATCTCATCTTGAAACCTGCGAATACCAAATTTTGATTTTTACATAATTCAATCTGGCTGAAGTAATTTGTTAATTTTGTTTTTTTGGAATAACACAACCATCCTGGACTGAACCTAAGTTAAAATGTTACTATTCAGTATTCACGTTAGTTTGTGAGAATTCTGTCACCTGTTTGTATATCCATTCTCACCATCATGTTATTTATGCACTTTGTATATATGTATGATACGTCAGTATTTGAAATATTCTTTGTAATTCTGCTGTTCAGTTAGAGAATGGAGAGTTTAATATTAAATTCCAGGTTCTCAATGCAAGGGTTACAGCTCACATATTTACCTTCTAATTCTATACCAATAAGGAATATAACAGGACATGCTGACTGCAGGCAAATGACCACTCAAAACAACTTAAATGTTATTCACATCAAGACCAATGGTCTGTAAAACAAAGCATCCAAAAAGTTTGTTTGTCAGTGGAACATTTTTCTACTGTTGCTCGGTCCGACACAGGTCTTTCATTGATGCTACGCCTGTTCCAATCCCACTCAGACCAATACAAAATTTAAATATTTCTAAGTAGATTTTTCACTTGATCACTGTATGTGAGAGACTTGCCAGGTACTCGTCAAAGATCAAGAGTTTCCTCTAGGCACAGAGCCCAGTATCTTGAGTGTGGCGTAAAACATCAATCATGAGCACAGGATTAAACATAAATAGATCTGCCCAAGTTCCTGGTTAATCACAGTCAGCACATTTCCTGTAAAATCTCAGAGGAATCCCATATATTCAAATTAGTCTTAAGGTGAACACTTGGACTCAAATACATTATACTGTAAGACAATTTGTTACTTTTTTCAATGGATTCATTGTCAAATTAATAATCTACAGTAACTGATGATAAAACATACACTGTTGAGAGGAAAACTATTTCATGCTAATGTTATTAATAGTATATCTTAAGACTTAAGGTTTTGTTCTAAATGTACTTTCCCTTGGATATCTATCATTTTAAATTACTGGTTAGTTAAACCTTATACTTTCTGTTATATTTCCATATATGTCAAAAGAAAAGCAATTGACAAAGAGTTCCAGGACTGACAATTATAGACACTCAAAAGATCATCTGTGTAATCATCTCTGCTAGCTTTTAGCATTTATTTTTTTTTTGCTCTGTTTATTTGTAAATAAGAATATTATATATAAAAGTTAGCAAATGTTTTTACAGGTCTTTAACTTGAATTTTTAGTTATTATTTTAAAGGAAAGGGTTGAACTTGCCTACCAAGATTTTTTTATGATTACCATTTTGATTCTTTTAAAATAACTTGTTATAACAGGTGTCTTTTAGTTTAAGTCTTTTCAAATGTGCTCTAACAATGTTTTAATACACAAATGTTCCATTTTGTTTACAATTGCATTCTTATAATTCTTTGGTGGCTTAGATGACCAATATTGTCTCCCATCAATGGGTCGAGACTCAATCCCATTCCGTTAAAAAAAATTTTTCTCAAAATTAATTTTTTGCCCTCACTTTATTGTCCCATGTGGAAGAATTTTAGCCGCCTAAAAGAAATATGTGTTTATACAGACAATTCACATCGCCGGGATGTAAGAGTATATTTTAAAGTTTTTTGATTCTCATAAAAACTACCATAACATACATCCTCAACATTGGTATCAATAGAAAGTTTCTATTTCTTACTTGCAAATAAATAGGATTTTTTTTTAATTTGTGGATTCTGTTTCAATTAGCTTTTCCGATAGCTCATGCCAGTTTAAAGTGGCATGAGCTGCCAAAATTCACACTTTTTTCATAATTTCTGATCGCCACGACAGTAAGAGGCTTTGAATGGCATCGAAAAACTAAATGATTGGCGTTGGAATGAGGAAAATCTATACAGTATCTAGCCTATACGAAAAGTAAACAAAATTTAAATAACCGGGACGACCATTCATTCATTCTGAGTCAAAGTTAGTTCAAAACAATACTTTATCGTACATACTCAAGACTAAAAAGCTTCTGAATTATAGGTCTTGAGAAAAATAGCCGATAATTTCAACATTCTGTTTTCACGTCAAAATATCAACATTTTGGCAGCTGATGCCACTTTAAATGACGAGAATTACCAACGTTTTTGTTCAGAATGAATTATATTTAACCAGTACAGAAAGTTATCTGTAAACATAACTGATTTATTAGACAGATTTTTGTCACTTTCTACAGAGCTGTGAAATATGATTGTGTATGTGTGTAATATTACTACCATCTTTGTATTCGAACGAAACTTTTTTGGCTACATTCAATACTAATTAATATTTTCAATTGCATGCTGAGAGTGGGTGTGTATTGAAATACCTGAAGGCACATTATTTTAATACAGACAAGCTGTTCATGTTAATTAACCCATTTATTTCTGTTGCTCATTTAGTTCATGTTTGCCATAAAACCAGAAAGGTGAAAATAAATCTTCAAACAGAAGTGTCCTGTGTTTGTGTTAGAATGAATATCACATGCTATAACTCTCCAGATGGATTATTATACCCCCCCGCAACGAAGTTAGGGGGGGGTATACTGGAATCGGCTTGTCCGTCTGTAGACACAATTTTGTCCGGACTACTCCTCCTAAGATTTTGCTTTGATTTCAATGAAATTTCACAAATATGTTACCAATGGTATGTAGATGTGCATGCCCAACTTACAGGATGATATTTCCTTTTTTCACATTTTTATGACGTTTTGGGGTCTCATTCCATATGAAGACAGGGTTATCGTGTTATCGCCCCTACGTCTTCCCTACCTTCTTGATAGCCTACTCCCTCGTAGTGAGTGCTGGTAACATGATCAGCAAGCAGCCTCATAGTCTACTTTCTTGTTGTCGATGCTAACTAAACTTGTCCAGCAAGGAGTATTTTGCATGATATTTTGTCTTACTCCATCATTTGTCACAGACGTAGCATTAAATCATGCCCAATTCATGTGTCTCCTCCTCTTGGTGCTGTTCCATCCATCCAACTCACTGTCTTAACACTAATACCCCCTTACACTTTCCTGAATGTTATTAATTTTTTCATGTTGTTGATAGATGTTGGCCTTGGTTGGTGCCAGTTCCTGCAATTTTGATGCAGTCTGCTGCTGTCATCATCTGCTCATGTAAAGTCATATCTGCATCTCATAGCTTGTTCTCCTTGCTTACTTGCCAGCAGAATTATCATCATATTCTGTGTTTTTGCATTTTCAATTTCATTGTTGGTTTTCTCATCACTTATCACTGACCATTATATTATTGTTTTGATGCTACAATTCTCAGATAGGCCGACTTTTCTTGCAGAGCGGGGGGTATCTCAGTTATGTCTAGTTATGAGAAGAAATTGGCCTACAGAAACCTTGGTGGGTCCGTGGCTTAGTAAGGATAGTATTAGATTAACACGATTCTTTCCACCGAGAGTTTGAATCCAAATAAAAATCCCCAAAATTCTAAGTGCAAGGGTTGTTAGATACCTGCCCTCAAACTGGCAACTTTGCAACCTTGGATAGGATTTTGGGGCTCATTCAGTTGGAGAGATAGTCCCTCACTCCGACACAGGCCTCCCATCTATGTGGCGCCGTATATGGGATAGTTGTCAGGCACTCTAAGAATGTTATGGGTTTCCACCCCCATTAAACCTGGCAAAGCTGCCATATAAGTGAAATAATATTGAGAGCGCGGATTTGAGCATACGTCTAACTCGGGTGGGGCATTAAGGTAATTTAAATTTTTTCTAATGGACTAAGTAGTTTTCAAAATATTGCTCAGTAACCAATTAATGTATCAAAAGCCTGTAAAATAACTAAATGTGTGTTTATGAGTTTAAATTTAAATTCATAAATTTTTTTTTTCAAATCGAGTAGTTTTCAAAATATTGCACGTAAACCAATCCTGAAGGCGCACAAGGTGACACCTAACTTCCCCCTTTCAGGAGACACGATATCGTGTTTTTTATCGAGGTAATGGACAACAAATATATATTAATTTGGGCTGAAGTAGGCTATATGCGGACTTGTATATATTTGTTGTTCAAAGTGACAGAATAAATTTCTTCCATGAACTTCATATACACGAGTGAGAAAAGAGTTAACATCCCTTTCTACATTATTTCACGTTTCATAAACATACAAATTATTTTTTCATATTCACGTCTTCTGGAAAAATAGGGGCCCGAATGTCTCAGTCAACAGCGTGAAAATCTTAGACACAGGCCATCCATTGTCACGAGTTTGAATCGTACTTGGTGTAGTTAAGTTGCTAGATACTCGAAGTTTTGAGTTTCCTTCTACAATAAATCAATCAATCTAACATATCTTGTTATGAGACTACTGAAAATAACATAAAAAGACAAAGGATTTGAAAGGGTATTTTATTTTTTTATTCAAGGAACACGGAAAGTTGATTATGCCATTGATAATGTGAGAAACCTGTAGGTAGCACTTCGAAGGAAATTCTATACAACTCCCCCATAGACATGCATATACCAGCAATTGAGAAAAGGATACCTGTGAGCAGATACATGTATATATACAAATTGATCAAATTAGAGGATTACAAACTATCAACAAAAGGAGAGGAAAAAAAAAACAAACAAGTTTTATCTATCTTTATGGAAAAGCATTGCATTCATACAACATTCTTATTGATATGGACATATTTGGCAACTTAAAAGGCTGCCCAGTCCGTCACAACTTTTTATCATCAAACGGAAAACCATATAAAAGTCCTGTGTAAGTTTTCTAGAAATGTCCTGAGATTGAGGAGTCATTATGAGAGACATATGCTGGTTCAAGTTAACACAATGTGCTGGTCAAGTGACTATATTCAACCAGGTTTACTATACAGGAGCTTGTTTCACAAAGCAATCTTAGCTTAAGGTGATCTTAATTACCAATGGCAGCATATACCTTTAGCATTGGGTACCATGGTAGTTAAGATCACACTTAGCTAAGATCGCTTTGTGAAACTAGGCCCTGGTCTTATAAGGCCTAACCATTATTAAATAACCACATGCAACAGAAAGTTTATGTCCATAAAGAGATGGGTGTCTCTGAACTTCCCTAAAGGGACAAACTGGGCATATATTCCAATTACTAACAATGCCCAGAATACAGATGAGGATATAAAATGATAATATAACTATCAGTGTGAAAGAGATTTGTTGTGTACAGCATCAGTGGGCATTATTATCTTTGCCTTCAATAAAACAACAAATATTACAACTTCTTAGTTCTGTTTATGATGACAAAATCATGTGATTGTCAGCTATCAGTTTTTCTTCTGCAATTTTTTCAGAAAGGTTAGCCTCTTTTTCATCAAAATTAAAGAAAAAAGTAACATAGCTGTCTTCAGTTTTATTATTTGATTAGTTGGGTAGGCGAGACAATTTTCTCTTTGGTTATCAAATTATACCCGATTTGTCATAAAAATTAAATCCTATATTTTGAGGTAAATATGTTATATGATTTTATTCAACTTTGTGTCAAAGCCTTTGAGGTTGTATGGACAATTAAACCCAAAATCCAGCGTTAAGACTGATATCTTTTGGTTTTAGCTGCACAGGCTTTTTGGGAATTTTTTTAAAATTAAACACTGATAAAATAGCATTCAACAAGAGAGTAAATAGGCTTCTGAAATAATTATTATAGTAAAGATCATGCATAGCTATTAGAGGTGCAGCATTGAATTGATCATAGCAAAATACTTAGTGCAAAAAAAAATTATTAATGAAAAAACTTTATAGCTGTGTTTAAGTATTATTAGAACAAAGCGAAGAAACGAGACTTTATTCTTTCTTGGATTTGTTTAATACATTATATCATATAGGAGATTGCATAAAAGGGGAGTGAAAAAGGTCACAAATAAGGGGTCAATGAAGCAAACTATAGAGTTAATAAACAGGATTCATCAAAGTAAGACAAAGAAAAGTTATGAAGGGAAACTAAGAGGGGGGGGGGGGGGGGGGGGCTGCGACAATTCCGAGTTTAGCCTAACAATAGCACTAGGTTGTCATGTGGCAATTGTCCGACCAGGTCAACCTGTGAAAATTTCCTAGAATTTCACGGATTAATTAGAGCTCTATACCGCTAACTTCCAGGTTTACTTGGGGTGGAAACCGGTCCTTCAACTTCTACCTGCCAACCATTCTAGAGAATGCTGAAGTTAGAGGTATGAACGTCCATTGGGGTTATTCAGATTAAGAGTAACACTCAACTAGATAACCAACTTCCTAATGACTGACAACACTACAGAGCACTACACAGATTGCTCTATATAAATCAATGTATAAAAACAAGTCCTGCAAAAGCTTCCTTATAAAATGTCAGTGTCTAAAACCTAAAAAACAAATGGAGTAATCATTTGACACCTTTATGGCTTTCTTTGGATTCAACACCTATCTTTTCCTTCTTTTTTTTTGTAAATAGACAGTGAGAGGTAGATTGGGTTCAATATACATATATTGCCCTTTCAAAATATAATTAGTGGCCATTTAACCCCTAGTTACAACATTGACTTATGCGATTACTTAGAGTCATAATACAGGGTATACGGTAGACAAAACAGACAGCTATAAAGTAACCTCTGTCCCTTTCCATACCATCATATATATATTTTCTATATATTTGCTTATAAACGAATTGACATATATAGTTGCACTATGAAATTTGAAATTAACAAGTTCAATTTTGTAAATAATAATAATAGTAATAAAAAACAACAATGCTTGTACAATCTTCTTCCATGCAATTAGACCTAGAAACAGATAATACATTGACCGAACACAAAGCTTTATTCTCTTGTGATATATAACAGATAACAGGGTGAGAAAACAAATGTTTTTATAGAAAATATCATTATGATGTCACATTTACAGGTTTCTATGTAATCATATCAAATTCCTGTACGCCATTGAAGCAGCAACAACAACATTGGTCCATCGTCAGGAAAGGCACAAGCACTTATCTTCTGCAACTGTCCCATGGCTTTTAATAAGCAGTCAATTGAGTGACCAATATCAATTTATCAGGGCCACAATTAACCAACAATATTCAGTCCAATATCAGTTGTCTTTTTTTGTAAACCAAACTATTAAATCCATGTTTTGTTTGGGCATAAAATTCATTGTAATATGCAGATTAGTTTGCTGCATTTTTTTAATTAATAAACATATTTTTGTCCAAATCCTGCCATTCTTTATACAACTCTATAAATGTCTCAACTAAGAGTCAGTCCATAGCAATTTCCAGAGGAAGAGACTGGTTAATACAGGAGACATTATGAAAGAGGTATTTTTGAAGGTCACTTTTCCCTGTAGGTTCTGTATTAAAGAAACCAGAGTAATTGCCCTTGTTTTGCTGTGTGACCACCAGAGCTAGCTAGTGTAAAATAGCAGACTAATCTGATTGGCTGGCTGGTTCAGAGGCATCAGCACGGCATATAGGACATGTTCTGTTCGTCTGCAAAGGAAAAATAAATAACTGTTATAAAGTTAACCGAGAAATAAATTGTGAAGCAGATACTAGCTACCAAATTTCACAGATTGTGAAATTTATTTCTTTATACAACTGTTTGCTATGTGCATTAAAGTTGTGTTTGGTAGTAATGAAACCTAATCCTTGAAAAGCCACTGGCAATATTTTAATTTTATTTGTGATTGCCAAACATTCTAAATATAGACTGCAGACTCTTTTTTTTTTGTAAGTGAGTAATTTAGTTCTTTGACAAACTTCAAATGCTCGTATTTTCTTGACAAATACAATTTATGAGGGAATTTTGAATTAGCGACTTTAAAAATTTCGTGATAAGATAACTTTCCACCCACAAATATACAAGTGATATTTTTTAGCGTGGTTTGAAATGATGTAGTATAACCTACCTTAAGCCATTTGTCCACACATTTTGTATGGAATTCATGTGAGCAGGGGAGAACTCGAAGCATTTGTCGACTTTCAAAATCACACATACAGACAACGCAGGAGGTTTGGTCTGTGTCTGACTGATGACTTTCCAGGTTAAATCTGTAGTGGGGTAACTGTTCAATCTCTGGTTTAGTTAACCCCCTTGGTTTGGCTTCACCCAGGCGCTCAGCAAGGTTCAATAATGCCTGAAATATAAATAGGCTCAGTTTTAGCAATTTATAAACAAAAAACAAACACAAAATTAAGAAAATAAAACTCAAATTAACTGCTGCTGTCAATTACTGCTGTTGTTGGTAACAATCTAATATTGGTTATTAAAAATACACTAACCAGATTACCAAATTAAATAAACAAATAGATAATAAAGTAAAGTTTTTAAAATTTTGTTTACTTTAATGTAATCTTAAAAGATTGTAAATTTTTTTTGAAGGAGTTAGTAAAGATGTTAATGAAATGGAAATATACTTTGAGACATACATGTACCTCGTAATTTTCATCTGTTGCCTCATCATTAATGTCCATTGATATACCATTAGGAGGGAAGTGGGGGTTCCCTAACATTGCTCTGAAAACAAACATCATATACATGAACATACCATTATTTACATGGGTGGATGTATTTATCAATGTTAACGCCTCAAGAGTATTCACTTATATGAGGGCATTGCAATGTTTTATTAGGCTGAGAAACCAAGCCCTTTGGAATAAATGGGATTGGAATCATTCACATCAACTGACTAAATACTATATTTAATCAATCCTGATTAAGATGCAATCTGCCGATACATGCACACAGATGTCAATAAAACAGGACAGCGTCACATGAACATGCCAAAAGTTCAAAAACGTTACATATTCAGGGAAACGGCTTTGTCACATAATGTAGCGTTACAAAACTACTCAGCTGAATTTGTCTTTTCCAATGTTTGGACTGGCTATGTGGCCCTGGCACAGATGTCTATTGAAAACTTTTGTAAGAAGTTCAACAAAGATTTCAAGTGCCAGATATAAATTTTCTTTATTAAATGATCTTATTTATAACAAATTTAAGAGTTTCTCTTTTAATAAATGATAGACCAAACCAAAATTTACTTACAAGAATTGTAGGAGGAATCCTGGGTAAGGTGCTGGGGGCCCTGGGACCCCTGAACGAAGGCCACTTCTATTAACACGTCTAGTGGTAAACCGACCATAGGGTCCCTGCAAAATCCAAAACAAGTACATTAGATTTTTTGTGAAGTGTTTGAAAGATGTGTAAGCATTGTCAACTACAAAGTGTTCCAGAAAATTCTACTGACTAAGGTCAAGCTCCTGTCAGTTGTCAACCTAATGAAATATCATGGGTTTAGTTTATTACAACAACTTATGATGGGGTATAAAGGTCTATATGATATTCCTCTTTTTAACACAATTAGAAACTTATCTCCATGGTTATTTTAGACATGAAGATATGAACACTACAATGGGCACAGGGAACATTTTCTGGTTGTTTTGGTTCATTAAAATAGTTGAGTATTCATTATAGTCAAATGTAATTTTATCACTGGGGCAAAGTTTGATATCATGTGACTTTAATTTGTAGTAGACTATCCTAGGGTAATAATACAACTTACATAGATATCATGTGACTATCCAAGGGTAATAATACAACTTACATAGATATCATGTGACTATCCAAGGGTAATAATACAACTTACATAGATATCATGTGACTATCCAAGGGTAATAATACAACTTACATAGATATCATGTGACTATCCAAGGGTAATAATACAACTTACATAGATATCATGTGACTATCCAAGGGTAATAATACAACTTACATAGATATCATGTGACTATCCAAGGGTAATAATACAACTTACATAGATATCATGTGACTATCCAAGGGTAATAGTACAACTTACATAGATATCATGTGACTATCCAAGGGTAATAGTACAACTTACATAGATATCATGTGACTATCCAAGGGTAATAATACAACTTACATAGATATCATGTGACTATCCAAGGGTAATAATACAACTTACATAGATATCATGTGACTATCCAAGGGTAATAGTACAACTTACATAGATATCATGTGGACTTGGATGCACTGAAGGCTCTTGGAGTAAAACAGGTGGTGAGGGGTTAAGTGTTGCCCCCTGGTGGCGTAATCCAGGAGGCAGATGATGATGGAACTGGGGTCGATGTTCCGCTATTATCTGAATGTCCTCTTCATGGACGTGGCGAGGCTACAAATGGAACACCAAGATAACAGTTAGAAAACTTCTTGCAATTTCATTCCGTTTAAAAATAGGTCATTTTCTTCATAAGTGCACATTTATATGTGTTAAAGTTACTTTACAGAACCATTGATTATTGGCTGCACATTTACTTTTACTCAAAAAACTCCCAAAAATTTTCAAAATGAAAGTGTTCTTTAAAACGCTATTAATTGTTGTTATTTTGATCTAGCAAGTAATCTCACCTGTTGATGGTGTCCAGTTGGGTGTGGGAAGTGAGCATGATGGGCCATGTGGGGGTGATGGGGGTGATGAGGATGTTGTTGTTGATGAGGGGCAATATGATGATTGGCAGGAGGGTGAGCGTGTTGATGGGCGGGGGCCATCATCGGGGGTAACGGATGAGGTAAAGGCAACTGTTGTAGACTACAAGCCGGAATGTGTTGAATACATGACGTAGGTAACTGCATACTACAAGCAGGAATAGACCATGTCGGCTGGCTCGTGCACACGGGAATATGAGCGGAGGTGCATGTTGGGATGTGATGAGCCCCAGTGCATACTGGGATAGCATAAGGGGGAACAGCAACCCCAGCTGTCACAGGAACCTGAAATTATAAACAATAACAGTTGTTAGCAAAGAAAGGCAAATCACAAAATAACAATGTGTACTCTTCCAAATGGCGGCAAACATGAGTTTGTGTGAATTGTGAATAAAGTCATTTGAATTGTAGCCAAATCTGATTAGAAGACATCTACATAATTAACTATATGTTAGTTACGCAATCAAACAAAAGATAACATTTTTCTCATACCCTGTCCATTTCTAGGAAGACCCCTTGCTGAGAAGGGTGTGGTCTGTTACCATGGTGTCCTGGTAATACTGTGTGATTGGGTTGAAGTCGATTATGAATGACAGGCGGTTGGAAGGCCCGCCTCTCTGGAGATTCACTTGGCCGTATCATGTTGCGATCCCTTGCACGCCTCCTTGTAACAGGACTGAAAAAACATTGCAAAAAAAAAAGTTTAAACTATGTGTATAAAATCTTTTTCATAACAAATTTGAAAATAATTAGTAGAAAAATAAGGTTCAATTAAGTCAAATTCTATGAATTATAACACAATAAAACCAGACACAAGGTTAATATTTCTGTCTGATTTAAATTTCAAGGCCTTATCCAGGTTTTCTCAAGGTCTAAATTAAAATGTTGAATTAAACGCCCTGTATTCACCCAGTTATCGAAATGTATGTATGGTGGACAGAAATGAGAGGTGACAATCGCTCACGTTGATAGTCACAGAAGGGAATATACATGTAGTGACAATCTTCTCGACAACACAGAAGTTGAATTTAAATGTAGAGAAAGAAAGGCCTTTGAGAGAGATGGCAAGCCGGATCTATCAGAGTCAGGCTGTATGGACATGGCTATTGATTGGTCAGGAATCCCCCAGGAGCGAAGCACACACTCCACAGCCAACTTCGATAAAACTAGCCAGATAATTGCAAGGCTAGGAGAAAATGGAAGACATGGTAATGGTGAATGGTTGCCATGAAGAGAGGAGAAATGCAATAATGGCAGCAGGCTCTAGCAACCAAGCCATATATCTGCATGTATACATGAATCGACCAGGGAGGGTTTCATGAGAGGAGTCAATAACATACATCATGCATGTATAATTCACACTCAATATAATCCATTGGCAATATAACCACAGGGATTACTAGATACATATATGAATCACAGTCAGTTGAACTCATCATAAAACCAAAAATATCATAACAGTTTTAGCCATCACAATAATCAAACTGCATGAGTATTGACAGAGCCAAATTATCCTAACAAACAACTTCACAAGATTAGAAACATAACAAATGATTAACCCGCACAAAAGCCCACAGTTGAACAAAGTAATTGTTTAGATTTGCTTTCAAACACATGTTTAGGACAACAGCATCAACTTGTATAACATTTTCAAATTAATGGTCTGCATAAAACACATATACATGTATATATATGTTTGAAAGAGGTAAACAGATTATTGCTGGCTAACAGAGTCTAAATGATGTTGGGGAAGAGAAAGTGAAATTGGTAGCTGATATCATCAGGTATTCCCCCCAGTACCAACCTTATCCATTCGATTTCCTCTCTGGCATCAGAAACTGCTGTCCAATCTGTAAACAGTTGCCAGCGGCTGCAGAGCGTGCACACTCTAGCAGTCTCAGCTGCTGTGCCACAGAGAGAGAGCGACAGGCAGGCCAGCATTAAGCCTGAGAGGAAATCAATATGCAATCTGGCTATGTGGAGGGAGAGGGGAAGTATTCTGGTGTGTGTCCAGGCTACAGGTATAGCTAGCCTAGCTTCATTCACATGCCAACCAAATGGGCCTCATCAAATATTCACAGCCCTCTGTCACCAAGAACACAGCATCTTGTCCAGCGCACAGAAAATCTGTCACCACACTTTGCCTGACACTCTCACAGGGACAACATTCTAGCAAGGCCAGGCTCCTCTAAACACAACTGAATCTAGCTTACTCATCAACAGTTGAACAACCAAACAACAAACACAACAACAGCCTTTACCTCTCTTTCCAAACAGCATAACTAATATACATGTACATCTTGCAAATCTGACAGGCTTGTTTGAATCGTGGGCTATGTTGGTCCAGATTTTCCTGTGTTGCACTGATGCTATAGCGTTTTTAAACCGCAAAGACTGGACAATGATATAATAGAGTAGTGTTCTCCCTATATCCCATCAAATGAGGAGAGATGGCCTGGGCTGAAGTAACGTCAAAGAAAATGGATGAGGCGATAGAAGTCATTTCCACAGTGAACACCTCCTACATACGAACGGCCAAACCAAATCATGCCTGCCATAATCACTGATCCAACTGACAGAGGACAATCAGTTGTAACCAAGACATAATAAAACATCAGCAAACCCTAAACTCACTCGCAGCTCATTTTTCATGTATTTTGAGACTGACGGGGGACATCATTATTTTTTCTGCCAGCTTTGAGATACACGGACGCAACAATAAACAATACCACAACTTTCAGAACCGAGTTTGAAATCATGAATCTAGAATTTCCTTATTTTTCAACATTGAACGTCATAAGGCCTATATAGACAGTTGAGAACTCCTCCTAGATAAAATTGCCCTAGATTCACATAACACATCATGTGATGGAAAACTTTCCATTTTAGGAAACCCTGAAAACATACATGTGGCCGAACATCATTTTCGATGAGAGTAACTTCATAAGAGTGCTCAAAATTGTAGGAGTCACAGCCAGTCACAAAGTCTCTGAAATTTTCCATAAAGCTTACCTTCTTCTAGCTCTTGGTGTTAGACATCGCTGGTCGCCTGATGGGCGCCGTTGAGAAGACATTCTACGGCGTACTGGTCGACTTGCCTCAGCAACAGATTCCCACGGTCGGCTTGGGGGAGGGCTTGGTGAATTGGACGTCAAATCTATCACATTGTTGGAGGTTTTCCTACGTTTTCTATTTGGACTTTCACTCTGTAGAAGAAAACAATTTAATTTTTTAGAAGAAAATTGAATTTCTATAATTAATCTTAAAATACATCTTTTAAGAGGAGCTGTAGCCCTGGAAACTTTTCTTTAGTGCATTTGTATTTAATAAAAAGTACTTTTGCTCAAACTTAGATTAAGCAGGTTGAACCAACAGAGATAAGAGACTCGCTGTCCCAGGGGATCTGAATTCAACATACAACGTTGCACAAAATACACTGTCAATACAGAGAACTATATAGAAAGTATAATGTTTCATTGGCTAAGAAGGCACGTGCATGTAACCACTCCATGATATTAAATAAGGTATCTATGCCAAGGTTAATCATAGCAGTTTGATTGGTTTTTAAAGAATTCAATAAAAATTCTTTGATACGGTTCAAATCAAACAACAATTATAAAAACAACACACACACCAAATACAATGAATCAAATTATCATTTGACTTTTGAATTAGACAGGTTTTCTCCGGTAAATTTGATTAAGTTGACCTTTTTCCAATTCTTATACCGGTGACGAGAACAGTTGGTCAGGTAAACTTCCCGATGTTGAGACTAATACAGGTGATATTTGTCTGGCTTACATGGGTGATAATCAATACTTTAGGTGTGCACGTTCCCTCCTTACCCCATACATCCACACACCTGTTCACAATGAAAGGGCAAGGGCAGAAACAAGACCTAAGGGCCAGTTTTCTGCACAGGCTATATATTATGCATGTCTACAGATATTACCATATATTTAAATGCTGTCAGAGTACACAATTATTTCACACCTGTAAAACTTTATCTTTCAGCTTACAAGCATTTATTAAATGAAATTCAAACTCATGCGCAAAGATAATAACCAAGGCAACATGTACTGTTCAACTGGAAAAATTCACAAACTTATTAAAAATCAGAGAATTGATAGAATACACCCTAATCCATTTATATGCAAAAAATGCTGATTTTCATAGATAACTTTTACTATATTATGTACTGTTATTCAAAAAAATTGACGGAGAAAATCTACTACATATTTGATACCAAACAAGTTTTAAAAGATTTACATATATATTTCTCTGGAGAAAAAGTTATATAAAAATGTAAACCTTTCTAGCCAGAAAATATAGCTCTTTTTTCTATTTGTCTGGAATGGCCAGCTTAGTATGAGGGATAATTAGGAACACATCTGTTGGCTTAGACTTAGTGAATTTGATATGGAAAGTTGAGCTTTGAAACCGCGTCCTGTGTTACATAGGGGACTGGTGCATGTAAGGCTGTTCAACCAGTCTACTTCACTGAGGAAATGTCCCCTATACAATCAGCTCTAATGCAGCTAGGAAAATAAATTACCCCGAAAATTGGTGCAATTTTGATCTTGAGCAAATGGCTGTAATAGTGTAATCAATGAAACTGATTTGAAGTCCTTAACTTTATAAATGACAGCTAATAATACCAAAAAAAACAACCCAAAAAGCCTTTTCTTTTAGAATGTGGTTCCTAGACTCACTTTGGCATATAATATCAAATTTACTTGTAATACACATTTGCGAAATGAACGTTATCCATATTATGCATAAGACTTAAATATTTGATGGAAAAAGTATCTTGCACAGATTTAGACCCTAAAATTCACAAGATATGGCCCTGCTTTTTACTGACGTCGATCGAATTGTATGGTACTGACGTCCTTTCTCTGTTGCAGGCGCTGTGACACGCCTCTATCACATTGTGTCATAGACAAAATGAGCATGATTTCAATGACAGATTGATAAAAATCATTTTGTTATACACCAAGACTACTGTGAAAGTGTTAATCCTAAAGCTGAAAGGTTCTATTGAGACAATACTAAGCACTGTACGTAACGGAAACATTCCTGTGTACATGTATTTGGCAAGAAATGGCTACTTTACATCCAAAAAAGCTTATTAAATGTCATTCCTAGACATATGGAATTTGACTAAAGCGGAAATGTACAAACCGAATAAAGAACTAAAATAGTTTAAGTTGGATTATACTTTACTTATTTTCATTGCATGGTGTTTGATATAAAGGTTTAAATGTGACAGTATTTCAGGCAATTGAATAAATATACAGGAACAGAAATAAGCTAAAGTTGTGGTAATCATATGTAAGTTGGGAGTTTTGAGTTGAGCTGTTCAGTGAACTAAGTCTTTACAGTTCAGTCCCCCTATAGGATAGGCAAGTCAATACAGAGGTATATTGTAATCTACCTTCAGGTACACATACAATCTATCCCTACACATTTAACATGGGCTGGCCTAAAAACATGAGGCTTTCTCAACATTAGAGCCTCCAGCTACATAAAGCTATGGTTGTTCAGACCTCAAACTGGGTCACCTGCAGCCATGAAAAGTTTTTCACAATGTCAGAGCACATTTCTCCACTGCCAGCCAGTACAGATTGAATCTGATGCCTACAGAACCATGGCGGTATAAATAGTACATTATCTAGTCTCTTTATATTTAAACTTTTGACAGACCTGAAAAATAACTGGCATTAAAACCTCAAACCCAAGCTATTTCACTTTTGGCACTAACTTCTTAGACAAAAACAGAACTGCATGAGCACAAACTTCAAGTAAATACTGAGATAGGTTGATTGATGCACACCCAAGATTATTTCACTAACATGGCGGAGTTGCGATGAAAAGCCAAAGCCCACATGACAACCTTTGGCAAGTAAGTGGCAACTCTTCCATATTGAGTGAAGAATCCACTCAGAAATGTTTACAATTTTTATTTGCACTCAAAGGGTCTGTGTCATCAAAAAATATTAAAAAAAACAAGTAGGAGAAAAATACTACAGAATTCATCTCTTGGGTATTTATCAATTTTTAGCGAAGGGTTCCATGGATCAACAAGGACAGAACATCTTTTGCAAGCCTATCCACCATCATTTCCATATAATCAAGGTCTTCAATTGTTGTTCCTCACTAATGAAGGACATACATGTATTTATAAGTCAGATGAAAGACTGTGTTCCACTTTCAGGCATTCAACAAGAAACATAAAAAGTACAGCAATTCTCACAAGATCTTTAGTAAGAAGAAAAGATGAAATCTTTGGCCTGAAGGCAGCAAGGAGATTAAATTATGTATGGAAGCCCAATACAACCATCCCTCACAGCTTCTCTGCATAAGAAAGAAAATGTCACATGACCACATCTATTAAAACCATATGTTTTACAAACAAAGGAGTTTCTGTACACTAGGTAGATGACTAAAGATATGTGTGTTAATGATTTTTTTAATTGAGTTCATTTCAAAACACATGATTTGGCACAAGAAAACATTTACAAATGTAAACGTTAATTCATCAATGAATTAAGGTGGATGTCATTTTTGCCACCAAAAATGAATGGTTTCCAATCCATTTTGATTTATCAGCCATGACTCGGTAAACACAACTGATTCCGTCTTCAGAAAAATGTACATAATGATTAAGGAGTTTTCATATTTGAGAATAATTTTCAATACACCCATGTTTTAAAGATACAATTTAAGGCATGGAATATTTGGACATTCCAAAGGCTTGTATTTCTAAAGGTTTTTAAATTTGGATATAACAATGTTTCAACAGAAGAGCAGTAATAAGAAACAGTGTATGTATACATGTAGCTGGGAAAAAAAGTTTCAGATCTTAAGCAAATGGAATCATATGGGTAGGTTGGCATTTCTGGAAAGGTCATTTAGTAAGAATGGCTGGAGTCAGCTGGTGGTCAGTGTCAGACATTAATCAATAGATGAAGGTCCAGTATTGACCATTACACTAGTGATGGAGTGGACAATAGAGATGGTGTGACGGAGCCCCTCCTGCCTGGCGGTAAACACCAGCTGATAGATGTCACACATTTTACACTCATTAGCACTTCTATAGATTCTCCCTATACACATGATGCCTGACCATTAACATGGCATCTTTTAACATTAATGAATCAGACAAAAATGCCAGTCGACTAAAAGCAGTATGCATGTACATGTAGCCTACATGTATGCTTACGTGTATATATATATGCATGTACTTGCAAATTAGATTTAACGTGGCATGAACTGCGAAAACTAGAAATCATTTAGAGAAGTTGAGCATACTTAAAAGATTGACATTGAGAAAGTAAAATTATCCTTGATAATAGAATTATTTAAGTTTTCTGAAAATTTTAAAAGGCATGTCCGGCTATTTAATTGTACTGTATAGCAATACCAAATGCTGTACATTAAAATGTAGAATATGGTGTGAACCTGATACTTACAGTAGTTTAGTGTTTTACTAACTTTTTGGTTTCACACAGAATATTCACACAACTTAGAAAAAAAAAGAAAGTTTAAAACACCACAGGACATGGATTATGAGTTAGTAGTCGAGCATGGGAAGTTTCATTAGTAAGGCTTCGTTTAATGATATATTTGATGAATTGAAGATAAAGGCGTGTGCTCCACACACCCTGCTGTTATGTCTGATTTAAATTTCAGCTCAGATAACCTGCTATTTTCTACTTCTAAAGACATCTTATACATGTAAGAGGGGAATTTCAGTTGAAACGTTAACTGGTGCCTCTCAGTCTGGCCAGCTCTTTGCCACTCTGTCTCCAGGCTAAATAGAAGCCTGTACTGGTTGGGTGAAGTTCAGAAAACACTCCCTACATGAGCTGGGCCAAACTTCACACACTCTCTGGACACAGTTCCTCATTATTCAATTCAAGGGGACAGGCAAATTGAAGGCAGCTCTATAACTGTACTGCTGCTGGTGAGCTGGCAGGTTTCCTAGGTGACTGCCATGAAATAGGGGCTTAACTAGAGAGCTGCTGTGAGATAGTTAGACAGGAGTGGTATGGGAGGTGGTCACAGGGGGATTGAAGGGGGGAATGGATCTCCTCTATTGATTCTACCTTCCACTGACTGGCCTTTGTTGAGAGAGTAGTCAAGTGGAACTAGGAGTCCAGCAAAGCTCCACTCCACTTCCCCGTGACAGCCAGCCGGGTATTATCTCTCAACTTAATGATAGGATCAGAACCAGCATACTGTAACATGTGGGCAGGCAGGATTCTACATGTATGTGCACACATGCCCGCAGGAAAGTAACAGTGCCTCAATTTGCATTGCTGGTGTCAGGCAAACGGCCAACAAGGCAGCCAGAGAGCTGCTAAATTTCAGAACCTCTTCTGGCAATTCACTCAGTTAAAGTTACATGTATGATGTATACAGGATGCGTTTTCAAGTTCTATTCCCTTAAAAAAACACTTTTTGTTGAATAACGTCACAATAAAATTTGAATGCACGTTATGGGTGTGGTCCAGGGAATAGAACTAGTATTAAAATGCAGGATTCCTCCCTAACCACATTAATTTCAAACCTAAGAAATATTTATACATTACACAGGATGAATTGATGTACTGGTTTACAGCTAACAGTTTGAAAGGGCATCCTCATTTGGAGTTGTAGAGGAACTTCTCACAACATGTCCGTTATTAGATGGGGGGGTCAATACCCCAGTTCTCAACCCATGCATTTCCATAGCCATCTAATAAACATGGTCCCTAAGATTTAAAACTTAGGGAATGAGAAACATGTATCATAAACACTGCGGCACATTATCATCTCTGAATAGATGCATATAAAAGTTTTAGCAGCATTTACCCGATGCAATAATATCTAATCCTTTGATCAATAGGTAAACTATGTTCAATTCTGACATAAAGCACAAAAATACTTTGTTTCCATAAAGTAGTAAAATCTGAACATTTGACACAGTTGAAGTGCTTGCTAATAATATGTTAATATATTCCTCTTATCTCTGTTTATAATGACACATCAATAATTTATTATAAGCACATCTGATATATTCCTAATTTATACACTGCATCACATATATAGATGCTTCAAATTCAAGTTGGGGTATGAAAGATGTAACAACTTTACATCCATGTACATGTACATGAAATTTACAAAACATTTTTCTAAGACGAGGAGGAATTGAGGATAAAATTAATTAGGCTGTAGTGTTCATATTCTCAGAGTTCCATTGTCAATTTGGAACAATAATAAACTCAATATAATTAAAGTTTATCTGTACAGTAAAAAAATCAATATAATTAAGGTTTATCAGTACAGTAATAAACTCAATATAATTAAGGTTTATCAGCACAGTAATAAACTCAATATAATTAAGGTTTATCAGTACAGTAATAAACTTAATATAATTAAGGTTTATCACTATAGTAATAAACTCAATATAATTAAAGTTAATCTGTACAGTAAAAAACTCAATATAATTAAGGTTTATCAATACAGCAATAAACTCAATATAATTAAAGTTTATCTGTACAGTAAAAAACTCAATATAATTAAGGTATCAGTACAGTAATAAACTCAATATAATTAAGGATTATCAGTACAGTAATAAACTCAATATAATCAAGGTTTATCAGCACAGTAATAAACTCAATATAATTAAGGTTTATCAGTACAGTAATAAACTCAATATAATCAAGGTTTATCAGCACAGTAATAAACTCAATATAATTAAGGTTTATCAGTACAGTAATAAACTCAATATAATTAAAGTTTATCAGCACAGGTAATAAACAAGATATTTGTTAAAAGTGAGATGAAATGACTTACTTTACGTCCAGATTCCTCTGCGAATATTCCTGAGTAAAGTTGGGGAGACTGTTGCATTTGTTGATTATAAGTACTGTGGAGATCTGCAATGAAGAGACAAAGAGTTTTGGAATTGTGAAAATAATAACACAGTTTTTCACAATACTATTAATGAGTAGAAGCCAGTTGATTGAGGCCTTTGTCCACATTAACACAGGATCACACTGTTTAAAGGTTCATGCTATGTATGTACAGTGAATCGCAAAGCTCACTGTTTTTACAAGACAGGAATATTACCTGCTAAATATATCAGGGCTTACATGTATATGAACTTCTTCCTAAAACCAAAATACTGTCATGGATATATTTAGCGGCAAAGGATAGAGATGTGAACGGTTGGTGAAGTAAAAAGTCCAAATGGTCATGTTTGACCTGGAAGGGTGGTCAAAACTGGACAGTACTTCACACACTATATTAACACAGGATTTCACTTAACCTAAGTCCAGTATTTCATGACACAATATGACCAGCAGTCTCTCAGTGGGTTACAGATTTAATAATAGCACACTACGCGGAGTGCAAAACTGACGTTCAATTTAAATATATATCATATGTGGGATATTTTCTCGAAATAAGAAATCAATAACAAAAACAGAAACAGAAAGATGACCTATTTCTATAATTGTTTCAAGATATTTAAGTATGATTTTCAAAATGATATCTTACATGTAGGTATACAACACAGTGAGAAAATGAACATGTCCATCAAACTAACACCACTGACTGGCGTAAAGCTGTATTTAAAGTATTTCTGACCTCAAATTGAACTCAACTAATATTGCCAAAAAGCACTATTATTAAAACCTGAAAAGCTGCCAAATTCTACATTTCAAAGAAATCCTAAATCAGACGAATGCTACAATATATAGTTTGAGCCCTTGAACTTGGTAATCAAAAAAGTCAGTTTTAAAAATGTAGTTTTGAAGTTGATGGGTGTTTCAAAACAAATTTTGACAACATTAGAAACTTGTATAAATGAATTTTTAGTTTGACTAACAAAATAACATTTACAATGTATGTGAGAGGTAACTGATATATACACAACCTGGGGTAATGTTAGACACAGTAATGTATTTGTCAGAGAACATCGGATGTGATTATGAGAATTTAACTATACCAAAATTAAAATGATCTCTGACATAAGACAAGGGCAGTGTGAGAGGTAGAATCATAGTGGTATTCTTTGATTAATATACTCTTGAGTCATTATATCATGACAAATATCATGAAATATTTCATTTGATTGAGAAACGCTCTACAATACAAGAAATATATTTTAAAAGCTCATACAAAATAGAGAGCAGAAAGCAAAAAAAACGACAACAAAAATGGAGGTTGGTAACATCAACAGAGAAGAGGTAGAGAAAAATAGGACACATATATATTGTACATGTAAGTATCTGCAAATTTCCATTAAACTTGAGTCTACATTACTTCATGGCTGTAAACAAGGGAAATAATCAATAGAGAATAAGGTAGGAGTGTCTGCTATTTTCCTAGCCTACATGTAAATGTATGTGATATGGCAGGCAGTAGGGTTATGCATGCACACAGTCTGTTAGCCAAATGTTTCCTCCTTCATAACCCAAATACACTAGACAAGGCAGGAACAGAACCAGACAACTTGAGACCAGTTTTACTAAGCTTTATCAAACTAAACCATAACAGACTACACACATGTATACAGAAAAACCTCACTCATATATACACGTTACCTGGACAGGTGGTTTAATATTCTGCCTTTGATTCATTAAGTTTGAATGCTGGATAAATAACTACCATCATGCATGGCTCTACTGAAACTTGATATGCAAGAATTTGTTTGAAAATATCAATTTTAATAACTACATGTACATAGCCAGAGCTTCCCAGAGAGCTGAGCCTATATACTTAAATGCTTTATACAAGTGTTATTTAACTCCCTAAATAACATATTGATTTCGTATAATGAAATGAGGAGAATGTCAAATGTCTATGACAAGAAAAATCTGAATGCCCATTGCATGGAGTTTGCATTAGTTTTAAAGACATCAATTTGTCACATTACCTTGTGTGTGACACAAAATCAGTTTTGGAAAATGTAATTCAAAATGTGACAATTATCGTAAGTTGTTTTCTCTTCATAAAAATGGACACTATAGATGTATAATATATTACGTAAAACCGAACAACAAAAAACAACCCACTATTACAAATGAGAGGAGTGAAAAACCTGGTTAAAATGGAGGTCTCTAGTTTAGTATATGTTCACAAAGTTTAGTTTGGTCTATGTTAACTTACCCAGACCACGTAGGAGAGTCTCGGGAGAGTGTTCAGAGTTGTGGGTATGAAACGATAAGGCTGTATGTTGGTGACCAGTATCGGGTAAAGTTCTGTACCAGTTTGTAGGAGATAAGCTTGACCCTGGAGAAGAACTCTGACAATTCACTGTAATATTAAAGTCAGTGGTAGGGGAGGGGAGTAAATCCAGAGATGGACTAAACACAGCCATCATAACTTGATTCACCAGACACAGGAATTATTCACGTAGTCAAACCAGCTAACATGTACATAAAGTCCTAACTAAGTCCCGAGTACTAAGTCCAGCTTGTTAACAACGCATGCTAACACACCACACAGCCCAAGTACAAGTGAATAGATGAGAGATATAGCCAGTAGAGTAGAGCCAGTATGGAGTGAGGCCTACATACAGCCTACTGGCGTTAGAGCTACAGAGTGTTCCTTCCCTCTGGGCCTCATACATGTACAGTTAGTTGTTCATGGGGAATTCAGGCCACTCTATTCACTGAGTTCACAACCACTGAGAGTGAGGTCCCTCCACCTGACATCAAGCCCAACCCCTTCACACAGCCAACCCAGTCATAGCCTGCCACCAGAATTCAATTTGAAAACCTGCCACAGCTTGGACTAAGTTATACAGTACATGTACAAGCCTTAAGCTTATAGATCTAACAAACTCACAGCAGTTGAATATTTGAACAGTTTTATCCTTTCCCTATAAATTTTACACAGCTTGCGACAGAATATTAAATAAGGCATTTCCTGAAATAAAGAAAAACTACTTAAAATGCCATATTTGGCTTGGTTACGCTTGATTAGATTGCTATAAACAAATCCCCCATATCTAATTATCAACACCACTGTTAATTGGCATTTAGTTATAGTTAAAAGAAAATGTTGCCTTTGAAACTAACTAAGGTGGTATTTTAAATGTACATGTATTCAAATAAATTTAAGGCTGTTAACTTTTTAAACACATTTTGAAGATTTTAAGTTTACATGTATATTTAACAGGGTTGTGTAACAAAACCTAAACCAAAGACTTCTTTTTTTATTTTTTAAATTAAATTAAACAACAATTATGTTTATTAAAACATGTAACAATTCTGTAGTCTACCCAACATAACTTAATGAAATCAACTTACTTTTGTTTAAAATTTTCTATAAGCTGAAGAAAAAATTGCAATTGAGCTGCAGGGAAATCTTAGCCTTCAACAGTGTAAACCCAGGTAAAAACTCCAACCAACCTAACCTTTCATAATGTAGGCTAAAAATGTATGCTGGAGAAAAAAATAAACCACTGAAAAACCATTATTTTTTCACGTTTAAGTTTTTAAACATTTGAGAAGACTTATCTTTAAGGAGACGCCTTGCAGCCTTTTAGGACAAAAGTTAATGTTCACAGAAAAACAGGCCTATTTTAATTTTTACATAACAATTCTACATAATGAGTGGAGATTAGAACTTAGCTCAAGTTTACGACCATGTCCTATTTGAAAAAAAAAAAGTTAGAATTTTGATCACAGTGGGCGTCTAAAATGATGAATCACCTGGTTTTAGAGGGGTCAGAAAAAAGAAGCAGATTTCAGTTCTTAATTTATACCTTGTCCCAGTGACCCGAATCTTAAAGATAACTGAACAGGTTGAAAAACATGTACACAGAACTAGTCAACTTTAAAAAAATTCACCCCAAAGACGCTATGTGGTTTAGAAAACCAACATTAAAACCGGAGAAAACCCAATTTCTTTAAATAAGCTCAGTTCATCATACTATAATTAACCTCTTAAGTTGTAAATACATATCCTTATTTCTCTAGCTGAACTAAACAGCACATATGTCTGTGCCCGTTTTAGAAAGGGAAATAACTTTGAATCAAATAAAACTTTGAAAATTTAAATAATTTTAATTGTTAAAATTCAGAGAAACAGTTTGTAAAAAAAAAACCCCGGAAAATAGGGCTGTGGGAGGGGGGAGGGGGTTTAATACATGGTTAATACTCAACTCCTCACGGTATCTGAAAATTATAATAGGTATATATCTAACCTCCCATCAGGGTCCAAAAATAACTCTGCCAATTGTATGAGACTTCATTGCTGATGTCATGACACAGTTTGACTTGTGGCAGAGGAGCATTTACAAGTGTATTAGAAAGAATTGATGATAGTGGCCTTCAAGAACAAGAGAAATGTCAACCTTACTCAACAGACAAAGCTATTATAATTCAATTATAAGCTAAATATATATTTTGACCTTCAAGCATATTTGAAATTAAATAATATATTTCAGTAAAATAAACAATATAATTAGTAGGTAAAGTCAACCAGATACTGTAGGTTGAGAATATAATACATCAACCATTCAATGAATGATGTAAATTTCTTAAGCAGTTCTTGAACTTTGTCATACGTGATACAAAAGTGTAATAATTTAATTTTCATTTGAAATATGAACTGGTCACGTAGCAATCCATATTGAGTAAAAGGGATACAAACACAAAAACATTTCATTTATTCAATTCAAGGTTATGGAAACTTATTAAAGATAATATTATTCAAGTCACATAAGATAATGGAAACAGTTCTACATGTTATAACAAGAACTTAGAAAATTTGTTTTAGTATTTGAAAATTTATGGGTGTAAGGATAAAACAGGACAAAACGCTCAGATTTAGAATCTATTCAAACTTTAAAGCTGATGTTGAAAAAAAAAAGATGTATCTTTTAAAATACATTTGTACATTAATTTATCAAATATAATAAAACTAACTGTGGCTACGATCAGCATGGATGAATCACAATCAGATTTAAGAGTTTCCCAAAGTTGGTGAAACCACCCTAATCTACATGTAGGCGTTTGCAAGAACTTGGTTGTGATGAATTCAAATGGTGTGTAAAGAGGGGAGATTGCGAGAGGGCTGGGGATTGGAAGGAATAATAGTGTAGAGAGTAGAGAGCAATTGATGGATAGACTACATGTACTTCCATATGGACAAAAATGTATCAAGACTTCCAGCGATGAGTCGCAGGTTCAAATCCATGGAATATCCAGAAAAGTTCTTGATGTGTTCCTTTACCATGACGACCTCTCCCCAGTTCTACTGCCATTATTTGATTGTGAAGCTAACAGATATTGTTTGTCAGTGCATGTGTATTTGGAAAAGGGGAGATAATAATCCCTTCTGGCTTGAAAAAGTTCATGAACCCCAGCTATAATTTAACATTGTGGGGATATTGGATGGGGAGTCCCTACATGTATGTTCAAATAAAAAAAATCATAAACATGTATGTGTACCATAAAGGACATCAGATAAATTATATAGAAGGCCATCACTCAAAATATACTTCATATAATCAACGTGAACTATGAAACCATGTCTTCAAAACAACATGTTGAAAAATAGGTTAGAGTTGAACGTGAACTATCTACATGTATTGTTTGTTACTATGTTTGTCTCATCTTTGAAGTTAACTGTATAACTGATTTAAACCAGGAAAATAAGCTGACAACTGACAAGAAATCCCCATTTGTAATGAAAACTTCCCTTAGATATATTAGGCTTGCTAGAAGTAGAGTACAAACCTCATGTACAATATAACATGCTGAGGACCATTACAGGCTTGTTTTAATACAGGAAAACCACTTTGAGAAAAACTATCTCAAAGAGGATCTGTCAAACTGAATGTCTGTCATACATGTACAGTGTGTACATGTCCCAAACTAAATATGACGTCAAAAAACATGGGGAACTGGAGTGGTTTAACTGAAAATAAACTAATATTTTGTTGTTCTTTACATAGAAATAACAGGACTTAGGCTTATATACATGTACACAAAGACAACTTCAGGGTAATACAGAAACAAACCATATAGTTATAACATAAAACTAGTCACATGGTTAAAACTCCGTTTGTTTCCTGAGGCTGTTAGGCATACTGTACTAAGAAAATTAGTACATTGAATGTACATGTAGTATGAACTATTCAATGCCCAGTTGATGGTGGTATCATGCATATGATGATTCACTTTTGGTTACAGCATTCTTGTTCTTTAGAAGGTTCCTCTTTCTTGAAGGATTACATAAATGCACTACCCATTTTGATGATGTCCAAATGACAATTGATCTACATAACGAAATGTACCACAAAATAAATAAGTTGAAGAAATGAAGGATTCTCCATGGAAACAATGATAAATTCACTTGTTTTGTTAGGCTGACAAATGCCGACAAATCGTAGGTTAACTTATCAGTGGCTATAAAACACATACAATGAGAATTTTTTTTTTTTACAATATTTTTTAGAGCTGCTTAGTACCAATCAATAATTTGGGAGTGTTAGAAATCACTAATGCACAACTTAGAATTATTTCACTTGAAATGTATACCTGCAATTTATTAGGGGAGGAACCCAGACTATGCCCCCCTTATCACAGAGTTAAATACACACACAGCCCCATGATGGATCCATTTTAAAAAATCACACGAAAACAATCTAGTTTTAACCGTTTGTAGTATTTTTCTTTATAAGAAAAAAACTGAGCAGAGCCTGTCCACATAAAACAGTTCAAAGAAAAAATCTTGTGTATGTGAACCCAGAATATTGATAAAGGAAGGAATTTTAGCCTGTGATGTTAGAGCTGTGAGAATGTATCAAGGGCAAGAAACCATTTGTACTCCTCATGTAGGTTTATGAGAAGTAAAGTAACTGCCCTGCACACTGGTCTTCACAAAAGTACAGTATTATATCTTCAGTCAACCTTTCTACCACAGACTCCTCTTACTGTATCACATATTAGCTATTTATTAATCATGTAACCGTTTAAAAAAGGGTTACATGTAATTCTTAAAATTGTAAACAGTCACCTCAATTTACTTTGAAAAGCAATGTAAACTCAACCCCATCACACACCATCAGATTCAGTGTTGGTTTCAAACAAAAACGAAGGAAATTTTCTGAAAGGTGTTCTCATTTGATCATCTAATTGTGAATGCATCACACATGTATACAAGAAGGTCAGAAGTTTTCCAGCCCACTTTTATATATAAAATGGTCAATAATCTGGTGAAAAAGCAATTGGTCAATATGATCACCTGGATTGAAACCTGGATCATTTTTTGCCAGGATTGAAACACCATACATGCAACAACCAAATAAGTTAAAATAACCACAGCCACTATTTTCGGACTCCCCACCCCCTGTCCCCTAAAAATACTGGGGGTTAACAATTCATTTGTGAATATAGGAGGACATTACAATCATGGATATAAACTGAACACATTGAAATTTATGTAAAACAGGTCCTTGTTTAAAAGTAACATGCTTTCCTCCTATTTTAAGGTAACTTCATCTAAAATTACCTAAAGGATTACAAATCTTTCTAAATCAAATTTATGTAAGATCTAATAAATATTTCCTTTTCATTTTTTATGCAAGTTTTCAGATACAAACTTCTATTTAAAGCAGTAATAACTTCAGTATAAGGCAGTAAAACTTCAGTATGAGACATGAGACAGTAATAGCGTCAGTTTGAGACAGTAATAGCGTCAATATGAGACAGTAATAGCGTCAGTATGAGACAGTAATAGCTTCAGTATACGGCAGTTATACAGTTGTAACTTCAGTATTATGAGACAGTAATAGTGTCAGTATGAGACAGTAATAGCGTCAGTATGAGACAGTAATAGCTTCAGTATACGGCAGTTATACAGTTGTAACTTCAGTATTATGAGACAGTAATAGTGTCAGTATGAGACAGTAATAGCGTCAGTATGAGACAGTAATAGCTTCAGTATACTGCAGTTATACAGTTGTAACTTCAGTATTATGAGACAGTAAAAGTGTCAGTATGAGACAGTAAGAGCATCAGTATAAGGCAGTAATAGAGTCAGTATAAGACACTAATACAGTTGTAACTTCAGTAACAGTAAAAGTGTCAGTATGAGACAGTAATAGCGTCAGTATAAGGCAGTAATAGAGTCAGTTTAAGACACTAATACAGTTGTAACTTCAGTAACAGTAAAAGTGTCAGTATGAGACAGTAATACCGTCAGTATGAGACAGCAATAGTGTCAGTATGAGACAGTAAGAGCGTCAGTATGAGGCAGTAAGAGCGTCAGTATAAGGCAGTAATAGAGTCAGTATAAGGCAGTAATAGTCAGTATAAGGCAGTAATAGAGTCAGTATAAGGCAGTAATAGAGTCAGTATAAGGCAGTATTAGAGTCAGTATAAGACACTAATACAGTTGTAACTTCAGTAACAGTAAAAGTGTCAGTATGAGACAGTAATACCGTCAGTATGAGACAGTAATAGCGTCAGTATGAGACAGAAAGAGCATCAGTGTAAGACACTAATACAGTTGTAACTTCAGTAACAGTAAAAGTGTCAGTATGAGACAGTAATACCGTCAGTATGAGACAGTAATAGCGTCATTATGAGACAGTTATACAGTTGTAACTTCAGTATTATGAGACAGTAAAAGTGTCAGTATGAGACAGTAATAGCGTCAGTATGAGACAGTAATAGCTTCAGTATACGGCAGTTATACAGTTGTAACTTCAGTATTATGAGACAGTAATAGTGTCAGTATGAGACAGTAATAGCGTCAATATGAGACAGTTACATGTATACAGTTGTAACTTCAGTATTATGAGACAGTAAAAGTGTCAGTATGAGACAGTAATAGCGTCAGTATAAGGCAGTAATAGAGTCAGTATAAGACACTAATACAGTTGTAACTTCAGTAACAGTAAAAGTGTCAGTATGAGACAGTAATACCGTCAGTATGAGACAGCAATAGTGTCAGTATGAGACAGTAAGAGCGTCAGTATGAGACAGTAAGAGCGTCAGTATAAGGCAGTAATAGAGTCAGTATAAGGCAGTAATAGAGTCAGTATAAGGCAGTAATAGAGTCAGTATAAGGCAGTAATAGAGTCAGTATAAGGCAGTATTAGAGTCAGTATAAGATACTAATACAGTTGTAACTTCAGTAACAGTAAAAGTGTCAGTATGAGACAGTAATACCGTCAGTATGAGACAGTAATAGCGTCAGTATGAGACAGTAAGAGCATCAGTATAAGACACTAATACAGTTGTAACTTCAGTAACAGTAAAAGTGTCAGTATGAGACAGTAATACCGTCAGTATGAGACAGTAATAGCGTCAGTATGAGACAGAAAGAGCATCAGTGTAAGACACTAATACAGTTGTAACTTCAGTAACAGTAAAAGTGTCAGTATGAGACAGTAATACCGTCAGTATGAGACAGTAATAGCGTCATTATGAGACAGTTATACAGTTGTAACTTCAGTATTATGAGACAGTAAAAGTGTCAGTATGAGACAGTAATAGCGTCAGTATGAGACAGTAATAGCTTCAGTATACGGCAGTTATACAGTTGTAACTTCAGTATTATGAGACAGTAATAGTGTCAGTATGAGACAGTAATAGCGTCAATATGAGACAGTTACATGTATACAGTTGTAACTTCAGTATTATGAGACAGTAAAAGTGTCAGTATGAGACAGTAATAGCGTCAGTATAAGGCAGTAATAGAGTCAGTATAAGACACTAATACAGTTGTAACTTCAGTAACAGTAAAAGTGTCAGTATGAGACAGTAATACCGTCAGTATGAGACAGCAATAGTGTCAGTATGAGACAGTAAGAGCGTCAGTATGAGACAGTAAGAGCGTCAGTATAAGGCAGTAATAGAGTCAGTATAAGGCAGTAATAGAGTCAGTATAAGGCAGTAATAGAGTCAGTATAAGGCAGTAATAGAGTCAGTATAAGGCAGTAATAGAGTCAGTATAAGGCAGTATTAGAGTCAGTATAAGATACTAATACAGTTGTAACTTCAGTAACAGTAAAAGTGTCAGTATGAGACAGTAATACCGTCAGTATGAGACAGTAATAGCGTCAGTATGAGACAGTAATAGCGTCAGTATGAGACAGTAATAGCTTCAGTATACGGCAGTTATACAGTTGTAACTTCAGTATTATGAGACAGTAATAGTGTCAGTATGAGACAGTAATAGCGTCAATATGAGACAGTTACATGTATACAGTTGTAACTTCAGTATTATGAGACAGTAAAAGTGTCAGTATGAGACAGTAATAGCGTCAGTATAAGGCAGTAATAGAGTCAGTATAAGACACTAATACAGTTGTAACTTCAGTAACAGTAAAAGTGTCAGTATGAGACAGTAATACCGTCAGTATGAGACAGCAATAGTGTCAGTATGAGACAGTAAGAGCGTCAGTATGAGACAGTAAGAGCGTCAGTATAAGGCAGTAATAGAGTCAGTATAAGGCAGTAATAGAGTCAGTATAAGGCAGTAATAGAGTCAGTATAAGGCAGTAATAGAGTCAGTATAAGGCAGTAATAGAGTCAGTATAAGGCAGTATTAGAGTCAGTATAAGATACTAATACAGTTGTAACTTCAGTAACAGTAAAAGTGTCAGTATGAGACAGTAATACCGTCAGTATGAGACAGTAATAGCGTCAGTATGAGACAGTAAGAGCATCAGTATAAGACACTAATACAGTTGTAACTTCAGTAACAGTAAAAGTGTCAGTATGAGACAGTAATACCGTCAGTATGAGACAGTAATAGCGTCAGTATGAGACAGTAAGAGCATCAGTATAAGACACTAATACAGTTGTAACTTCAGTAACAGTAAAAGTGTCAGTATGAGACAGTAATACCATCAGTATGAGACAGTAATAGCGTCAGTATAAGGCAGTAATAGAGTCAGTATAAGACACTAATACAGTTGTAACTTCAGTAACAGTAAAAGTGTCAGTATGAGACAGTAATACCGTCAGTATGAGACAGTAATAGTGTCAGTATGAGACAGTAAGAGCGTCAGTATAAGGCAGTAATAGAGTCAGTATAAGACACTAATACAGTTGTAACTTCAGTAACAGTAAAAGTGTCAGTATGAGACAGTAATACCGTCAGTATGAGACAGTAATAGCGTCAGTATAAGGCAGTAATAGAGTCAGTATAAGACACTAATACAGTTGTAACTTCAGTAACAGTAAAAGTGTCAGTATGAGACAGTAAGAGCGTCAGTATGAGACAGTAAGAGCGTCAGTATAAGGCAGTAATAGAGTCAGTATAAGGCAGTAATAGAGTCAGTATAAGGCAGTAATAGAGTCAGTATAAGGCAGTAATAGAGTCAGTATAAGGCAGTAATAGAGTCCGTATAAGGCAGTAATAGAGTCAGTATAAGGCAGTAATAGAGTCAGTATAAGGCAGTAATAGAGTCCGTATAAGGCAGTAATAGAGTCAGTATAAGGCAGTAATAGAGTCAGTATAAGGCAGTAATAGAGTCAGTATAAGGCAGTAATAGAGTCAGTATAAGGCAGTAATAGAGTCCGTATAAGGCAGTAATAGAGTCAGTATAAGGCAGTAATAGAGTCAGTATAAGGCAGTAATAGAGTCAGTATAAGGCAGTAATAGAGTCAGTATAAGGCAGTAATAGAGTCAGTATAAGGCAGTAATAGAGTCAGTATAAGGCAGTAATAGAGTCAGTATAAGGCAGTAATAGAGTCAGTATAAGGCAGTAATAGAGTCAGTATAAGGCAGTAATAGAGTCAGTATAAGACCGTAATAGCTTTAGTATACGGCAGACCGATTTTCCAAAAGTAGGGTTTGTTCCTGCAAGCTAGTAATTCTTAATGATCGTCTAATATGCAGAAATAGCTCTAGTATTAGGCATTGTTTATAGCAGTAAAAGCTTCAGTACATGATTAATTGATTGATTGGTGTTTTATGCCGCACTCAAGTCATTTCACTTATACAGTTGTAAGTGGCGTTGCCAGGTTTAGTTGGGGATGGAACTCTTCCAAATATGACGAATCCATCGAGTGAGAAAAAAAAGCTCAGAAATGTATAAGAAAGTTGTAGTTTAGTATATGACAGGAATAGCTTCAGTTAAAACAATAAGTTATAATTGGATCCATGAGAAAACTAGTATTGTACATTATTATCTTACTACCCACACATTGTCTCTCTTCCCTCTTCACAAATGAGCCATGAATTGAGAGTCTATATTTATAAAGAAAGAAAGAACTAGAAAAAAATAGCTAAAAATATCTTAATGCTGAGATAAAGCAAGGCTGTTCATAAGGGAATACTAGAAAATAGAAATCACAGTAAAAATTGTATAAATCAATCATGCCTTCCATCCAATAAAGCATAAACCCTAGCTTTGCTCAAAATGGAAGTTACAACATAATGTAAGTACAGCAACTAGGTAAACATGATTCTACATTCATTTTACATGTACAGTGTATGCATGCATGTACATGTACATTTATGTAGTATTATTTTATAACGGCTTATCAATATGGATGGAAATGAATCAATTAACAGTTTAGGATTCCAGAAATATCCCAATGACTATTGATTGACAAAGAAGAAATTTAAAATAATACATGTATGTACATTAAAGTGGCATGAGCTGCCAAAATTCATAATTTCTGATCGTCACGGCAGTAAGAGGCTTTGAAGGCCATCAAAAAACTAAATGATTAGTGTTGGAATAAGGAAAATCCATACAGTATGAGGCCTGTACGAACCGAAAACGTGTTCGAAAAGTAAACAAAATTTAAATAACCGGAACGACCATTCATTCATTCTTTGCCAAAGTTAGTTCAAAACAATACTTTATCGTACATTTTCGAGACTATAAGCACTAAAAAGCTTCTGAATTATACGTCTTGAGAAAAATAGCCAATAATTACAACATTCTGTTTTAACATCAAAATGTCAACATGTTGGCAGCTCAAGCCACTTTAAAACAAGTTGTTTACCTTGAATGCCTTGAGAGGAAAGAAAACGTCGACTGGACGAGGATCATTCTGAATGTATGTAGGTAGTAAAATAGTTACACCTCCTTTGGTATTGAGGTTTGGGAACCCCCTGAGAAGCAGTAGTCAGACACACTGACATTTAAACTACTCGCCTATTTGCTTTATTGAACTTCTCTGAGAGAGTTAAATTATACAGGGCCCTTCATGCCAGCATCTACAACTGCTCTCACATCAGATCATTTTAACATATATAATTTTAACCAGCATCTATCAAAATGGGTGGTCAATCTGCGTGCCCTATTAGCGTCAAAATTGGGTGAATTTATCTATTAAACTTCCGTTTACCAGAGTAGTTCAGAAATTCTTTTGTCACAAGTGTGCATAGATAATTTACAAAGATGGTTATGAAAATACAAAATGGCTACCAGCGTCAAGTATAATAGTGACAGACATGAAATGTGTCAATTACATGTATGAGATTTGTTGAGATTTTGGGCCACCTCATTCCACACTTGCTAAACTTCTTAAGTGTTTGGCATTTATAAAGTTCACTTAATATAAAAAATCCAATAATGATGTATTCAGATTTTTGCAGGATATAAAGTTATAAATAAGTATGCAGGAAATAAGAGCCATACATGTACATGTACAAGGATTTACAGCATATATTTACAAGCAAAATATAAACCTTTCAAAAGCCACGCATTATAAAGTTCACGACCGAAAAATATTGTTTTAAGATAGCCGTTTACCATTCTTGCAACAAGCTATGATAAGAGCACCAAAACTGAATTCAGACACTGTTTAAAATGAGGACGTCTGAACCAATCGAAAAATTAATTACCATAAAAGAAGACAGCGGAACTACATGTAAAATGGAATCCTATCAGAACTTCTTCATAAATATATATGCATAATGATACATATCAGTAATGTTAATTTTAACTAACTTTCCAGGAAACAGAGATGAGATCCATCATGCATTGAATGCACAAACATGCATTGAATTTATAAAACAAAATTTCAAAGAGAAGAAAATGTGTTTGGAAAGGAGATCCATTTTTGATAAGAAAGATTTTGAACAAAGGGGAAATTTTCTAGTATAGATATATATTTAACTGATGATATGTATTGTTTTCCAAACACCAAACATTTCAACAACAACGAATAAAATGGGTTCGATAAGCAGAACATCTAACACTGCATAATGAAACAGGTGTATTGATTGCAGACTCGTTTTCCCTTTCTAGTTGGAACAATTTCATCTCATAGAACAAAGAGGTTAGACGATACGGGTGGGAATAAAGGCAATTTAGCCTGGCCAGTTATAAGCCTTTGTCCAGGAGAAAATCCATGGAGTGGCCTAATGCTTCCAGCAGCAGAGCCAAGCAGGTTGCCAGCACTGTGATCTCCTTTAGAATAAACCTCCATATCGTAGGCCCATAAGAACAATGATAAAATGGCAGAATGTTCTGTTAATATTCGGTTTCCTGAACTACATAAATGTATTTTTGTATAATATTCTAATTTAAAATGATTCAACGAGTTTAAAAAATTATAATAAAGCAGAATTCATACATGTAATATCAAAAGGAAAAATCAGGTCCTGAGGTGATGGAAAAAAAAAAGGTTGCACAATAAATGTTCTTAGCAAATGGATTACAAAATAGGAGGTATTGTCTCACACTTGTCATTTATCCTTTAATATGCACAATAAATGCATCTAATACTATTTTTACAGTAAGACAGAGGCTTTAAATTTTAAGATATTTGGAGGTGTATTGTTACCTAGATTCTGCTTTGTACAATGTAGCTGATTGAAAACAAACAAATTCCATACATTGGTTTAAAGTCACTGTCAGAAGCATTCATGAAGAAAAGGTGTCTTAACGAAATGGGATAAATTAATTGATGTTTTTTTGTATAAAATATCAGTTTATGAAAGAGATAAATGGGTTTATAATGATCTACACTCATAGCAAACAGATTCGTTGATGAACTCCTGTAAGTCTGGTAATTCATTTTTCTACATGAATTTTCATTTTTTCCATTACTTCTAAGTTTAATGTCAAGATATGTTGCTGGAAATCTAACAGTTGACCAAAACTGGCTGTTTATGATGTGTTCCAAATCTGATTTTTAATACATGTTTCATACTTAGTTTTTTTAGTTATTTATTGTGACAGTATTTTGGCCAACCATACACTGTACATGTATGTTTATGGCACAAAAAATGAAAAAAAAAAAACACCCAAATAAAAGAAAAAGAGCATATATTTGACATGCATTTTGGATTGGCAGGAATTGGTGAACAATGTAGGACATAAAACTGTAGGCACAAGTAACAACTGTTTCCAAGAGGTTTGACAAGTTTAACTTTAGTCACCAAACAAACAGTTTTTTCTTTTAAAATCCATGCTACCTTCACTGTGTGATAAAATAGATTGGCTTTTATACCAATAGACCACAACAATGTGTCAACATGCCAGTTGGAACAGCTGACTTACTGTCAATCCACCAGTTTAACTCCTTTGGGGGGGGGGGGGGGGGGGGGTAACATGTTTGAGTCAAACAGAAAGGCTTGTTTAATTATCAAGTTTTATTTATTACACAGACAGCACCTGTCGCAGCCCTAAATGGCAATTAACAGAAATCTCAACTAGCCAGCAGTTAAAAGTGAAACTAGTTCTTGTATGTGTAAAACGGCCCAGTGGGTGACTAGATATCCAGTCTGATCACTGGCTTTACTTTTAGTTGATGAATCCCTTGGTGCAAAGGTGTTACATGGCTTAATGGTCAAACAAACAGAGATAGCAGATCATCAACCACCTGCTGATAAACCATACATTACCAGAAAACTAATTCAGAAGAACAAAAACACAGAGAGGGAGTAGAGCTCCTGTGATGACAAGCAGAAGTTCAAAATGCTGAGATGAATGGAATCTGGACATTGTATGATGGCAAGCCAAAACAGGATGTTCATTTCCCTCCAAGTTCAGACATGTATAGAAACCAAATGGTACCCGACCCACCCAGGTGTCCCGATGGCCTAGGTGTGCCCAGCCCCCAGGGTTCACCTCATGACACTTGGGCCATTACAGTATTTTGCCCCACCCTTTCTTCCCCATTTGGATTCCCAGCCCCCAATGCTTGAGGGCATTCTACCCTGGTCTATTGAGAAGACATTCAGCTGTTAACAATAGAAAACATTCAATAGATTCCACTGGACTTGTTGAATGTATTCAGCAGATGACAGAGACAGACAAACCATCTTATTTCATGATCTCAAGTAAAACTCAGTTTGTCTTCATATGATAGTGGTGGCAGTTGAAATAACATTGTTTTTATAGGATCAATGTATGTTCATTTCATGTACAAGATGGGTTACCCAGTTTACAGTGACCAGCCGCAGTCTACAGTTTAGTCCAAAGTTCATGTCTGGAGTTTAGCTGCAATTGATCTTTTTTTTCATACTTTTAGGTATTAGAATTACAAACATGTACTCTATTTAACAGCATGATACATCTAAAATAAATTTAAAAAAATGAACATAAACACAACCCTTCAGCCTTGAGAAAAACTTTCGCAGTTTGTATGTTAGAAAAAAAGGATGAATTAGATTGATTTTCAAGGAATGGCCCATCTGAATTACATGGACAATGGAGGTGTAAAGTTTAACTACAATGTTGTTTATATACAGTAACATGATGATTGACGTAGATCGAGTTTTTTGTCATTTACAACTCATTAATACAAATCCTTAGTGACTGTGAAATAAACATTCAGACAGTGTACATAGATACATGCTTGATTAAGTGACTTGCATTCATGCTCATATATGTACAAATATAGACCTTCATGTACTAAAGCCAATAAAAAAAGAGGACCAATAAAATGCATGTGTAGTCAAATCTAAAAGCAGTGAGTAGATATCCTGGTATATGAACACTCCTTAGGTCAACCAGGAGGCCATCAACACATCAATGTATGGAGATATGGGAGACATTTTTTTATTATATTTATTAAATGACTTACATGTAGACTTTGAATAATAGTTTTATATTTACTCAGCTTTTATAACATAGGACATAAATACAGACCTATATTAAAAAAACTAGGGAATGTGTTTTAAAGTTAGTGGCCTGAATTCTGATTGTTAGCACACATTATAAAAAAAAACAGGGATAATTTCATAATCACATTCTCCGAGAAAAGGATAAATAAACAGTTTATGCTAGTTTTATAGTATGATGCTAAAAATATGACATTTTCTTTAGAGAAAGTTAAAATCCATCAACTGATCGTTTTTAGTGAGTACTGTACAAAGCAACATGTGTATGGAGGTAAATGACAACCCCACATAACATCCTCGTCCTATCATGGTATATTTACAGCTATTCAGGGAGATGCCTCTCTGTTAGTATGAGCCAATGGAAATTCAGCATAATATTGAAAGAGGTATACGAGGGGAGGTAACAAAGACCACAAAATTAACAGACTCATCATCTACTTTGTATGTCAAACATGGCATATATATTTGGAATTGATGTTTTTTTTCAAAAAGTTATCTATGTATAAACTTTAGTATAGGTTAGTACATGTATAATAAAATCATTCTCGAGCATGAATATAGAATGAGAAGAACTTACATTACTATGACAATGACATCATTATGACAATCAATACCACTTAGCGTAACATCATGTATATTATATGTTAGCATCTGTAGAAAATTATATTGCTAAAATATATTTTATGTGTACACGAAGTTTAGGAAAATGATGAAAAAAAAAAGCCTAACAACCAAAAGATCAAATGTGTCAAGATCAATTTAAATTGAAGCATGTTGAAACATGTGCTCCATCATTCAACTATTGAATTTATAAATAAACCTATGTATCAAGGATGGGGAATTACACAGAACTAATTCTAGAATAGCGTGACCCTGAGATAACATAACCACTAGTATGTACATGTATACATCGAAGTAAACATTCTGAGTGACATAGTTTCAATTTGGCTTTGTACCTTTATGGGTGAAGGAGAAGACATTACTTATATTTTGTCAGATATTGACCATGGAATTGAAATTAGGTGAAGGGAAACACTTACCTTGTAAACTCCGCCTTCGAGTTGATTCTCTTAAATCGTAAAACGGAGAGGTTCTCTGTGGTTCGGAAGGGCTTAAATTTGGACTTAAATTTAAGATTGGAGGGCTGTGTGTGCTGAAGAAATGTTCAAAACTTTCAGCATTGGAGTTTGCAGCAGACATTCCTGAGAGATGTCCATAGTCAGGTACAACATTGCCTGTATCATGACCATAAAGTGGGGCACCATTAACAACTGCTGGAGAAAGTGGGCCGTTGTGATGATGTAATGGATTGGCTGAAAAGCCAGGTGGCTTCGGTAGGATGTGCCGATAGCGAACTTGATTGTCTTTCTGTGAGGCAGCAATAGGCATGATTCAGATAAACCATAAAGTAAACGGCTCTACACTAGTATTTTTCTACAGAATTCTGGTGGGAGAAAAAACATAAAATTAACAGATTAACTAAAGAGATTTTTTCAGTTGATTAGCAATATTAAGATAAAACACGAAATAATAAAATGGAGCATGACCCCCAAAAGTTCAAACTAATTACTAAAAGATACATGACAAGAGAACAAAAGATAAAGAACAACCATAATTCACAAACATTAATCTAAACTTAGGCAAGATGCAAATAAATATAAGACACAGGTGATTATAAAATTACTAAATCTAAGGATATCACTATGGGATGCTTCCATTCTGTCAGTGGTCATGAGAAGACCTATAATATATGTTCAACAGTGTGTTACAAGCAGTCGGAAATTTAAATTATATGTTGAGCTTTAACATTTTGAGAAACGACTCCTAGCCCACAATCACATAAAAAAGTTGTTTTGACCAAAACTTATTTAAAAGCCAGAATTCAACTTACGTTAAGATTACAGAAAGACAATTGCAAAGTTGAGTAAACAAAGAAGATGAACTTGATCTTGTTATATGTAACTATGTTGTCAGTTGAAACTTGAAGTTGATGGTCCAAATATCAATCAATGTCACACTGAGTCTGACTGATAATATTACTATTGGAGTATATTAATACTAACTTACTCTAAACATTACCACAAATTACAAATCAGTTTCATACTTGTTTCACAAACTTGACTCTCATACTCAGTCTCACAGTCAGAATGTTGGTCTAAGATTGGGATACGGAACTCGTGAACACCCACATTACAGGGACAAACACCCACACAACTGACTCAATTTTGACAAGCCTCTGACTCCGAGTGCATCGACAGGGAACGCTGTTTCTCATGTATGCCTATGCGTATAGCCTGCAGTCATCTGGTCATGCAAGCGAACACTGTCACTAATGTACCGTACGAATCGTGGGTTTGTCCAGTTTGTCACTAGAAACGAAAGCCTCTCTGGCGAATAAAATGCAACAGAGACGTTTAACTATGCTGTTTTGAGGTCATATTAAATGAGAAATACTCACACCAAAACGGTATCCTCTTAAATATATGTTTTCTATCAAATCCAGCGAAGAAGGCAAGTAGTCATGAGACGCCCAGCGAAACGTTCCTGTTCACCCAGAAATTGAAGAAAGGATTCCCCGCCTACATTGATGACGTCACGACCATAGGAAATACCTCCAGTCGAGTGCTTCCGAAAAGTTAATGTAAAAATTAAATTATATGTTTATTGAAATTCAACATTCTTCTGAAAATTAAACTGAAAGATAGTGTCTAAATCAAATTTTGGCCATAACTTAAATTCTGGTAGATTATTTTGATCACAGGTCAACTGACGTCAAAATCTATTAATAATACTGCGTTTTCATTGGCCAGTATCTAGGCAGGTGACAGTGCTCCATATTTTGATTGGTCAATTTACCCTTCAATTGGCCTGCTTTTTCTGTTGTCTACAGAGAAACGCGAAAAAATTTGAGGCGAGAGAGCGAGCTAGATCGCTGAAGGAGGAGAGAAATTTGGGGTAGGGATGTTGAGATAACATTCACTTTGACATTTTTAATCCATCTGCATTGATATTATACGAAAAGTCAGTCTTACCAATCATATTTGGTTGAAGAAATAAGCTGAAACGACGTCGGACATTTCTGACAGCGACCAAGGTCGATCGCCATTTTGGAAACTTCAAAGTCCATTTTTGTGCAAGAAAATCCAGTTTTGCTTTATAAGCATTCGTCTTTCATCGATTGTTTTCTTGACAATCTAACACTTTGTGTTAAATCCAGTGAGAATACGTGCAAGATATAAGAATTGTAACCAAAACATTTGTGTGTTTATCTGAAGCAGAATTGTTTTTGTTTGAAATTGACCGACTTTTCTGGTTGTGACGTCACCGTGGTGTGAGCACTCTCGGAAAACTTAGCCAGTGTACTTAAAGCCAATGACTTCACCAAACAAGAGAACCATGAAGAACCCGACCAAAGAAAATGGGAGATCAAGAAATAAGCCTAAAACAGCTGGCAGCAATCGGCAACAAAGAGGGAATCCGAGGAAAAGCCCAACCTCACCACAGGCACAGGCTTTCGAACGTTCCTCCCCATTGAATTCCATTCAAATGAACCCTAGTCCTTTGACTCTGAGAAAGACTAATAACCAGGGTACGCCGAATGCCAAGAGAGATTCAATGTCTTCAAGACAAGGACTTTCTCCATCTCAAATGCAGCTGATCTCTATTGATGATCTTCAGCCATTTCCGTATGCTGGTGCCAAATTCAGTGACCCACCATCACCTAAGGTTCTTCCTAAACCACCGTCACACTGGATGTCAGAGAGTGCGCTTAGACCAACTTTAGGCAGTAACTGTGCTGATATGACAAGTCATTTGAAAATGATGCTAAAAGTGCAAGTTCAGGCGTAGCTCTCCCTACTGGTACCAAGAACTGTATATTAAGCATTCCACAACGTATTGCCATATTTTTGTATTATTGGCCTCTTGATGCGCCAGTTTCACGGGCAAACATGAACTGTGAACCGGCATTGGCGCTCTCATTTCATCTTCATGATACATCACTTAAAGATTTATATCATATCAGAGTATTTACTTATAGATTTGTCATGTCATAAATTCTTAGTTATGTTCTCTGTGCTTAGTTTAATAGTACTTTTAAAGATGTAACTCCATCAGTCATGACATTTATGGGGGGATTTTTTCTGAGGAGGAGGGATCTATCCTATCAATTTTTTTTAATTATGGCTCCTGTAAATGGGCGTTTGTTAAACTCTTATAAGTTAAAATTCAGTAATTTTTTTTGTCATTTTTTTTTTTTTTTTTAATGAAAAAGGTTGGGACTATTTGTCTTCTCTGGATTTTAATTACAACACTAAAGAGTGCACCAGAGGTAAATGCAATGTACATATTTTTAACTTTTGAGGGTCTACAGTTTGAGCACGTGTATTGTAGGCAATGTGAAGAATTTAGAATTAAGTGCAATAAGTTGTATTGAAAGGAAAGCTATTTTGTATTGAAAATTATTTTACACATTTTTAAAAAAAAGAGGAAACACTGTTATGGCTTAATCTTCCCAGCGTTCTATGTTTGCATAAGTTATTCATTTTTGTGCGTTCAATTTCTTTTTAAAGATACTTGTGCAAGCAGGCAGTCTAGTCAAATTGCACTAATATACTTTAAAAGGGGACATTTTGTGGGGAATGGGAACATATTTTAACTATGTTGGGGTTGGGGAATTAAGTTAGCAAGGGGTTTATTGTATGATTTTCCACCTGTATATAGTTGTGCTATTTTCTTTTTTCTTTTGATTCCTAATTTATCTATTTGCACTGTTAAATGTTAAAATGCTTAGAAATATGGTTTAATGTAATTAATTCTTAATTACGGAAATATCATGACCAGTGTCAATGCGTGCTGCCTACAACAGATTGTAAGCTTTTGGCTTTTAATTTTAAACGCTGTGATTCTAGCCATACTTATATTTTATTTCTAGCATTTTGAAGACCTAGATTGGATAGTGCTAGATAATCTGTCATTGGTTAAGTCAAAAAGTTTTAACTTTGTAAATCTAAAGTGCCTATGTTACTGTTAAATTCTTAATGGTCAACACAGACATGAAAGTTGTTCTAGCAGATTTTTCTTATGAAAAATCTTTATTTTTTTGCTACATGTAGCAAAATTTGCTTTCTCATTTGTGTGTTTGTCTTTGATGTTATTGAGCTTTTAAATTATGCATGTAATGTGATCCAGTGCATCTTCCATAGATTTTTGTATTATACATGTTGAGTATTTAGAAATCTTTAAATGTTAACTTATGGAAACAAAGACGTTGGGAAGGAACCTGTATGGAGAAGTGCTGAAGTTTCAGAAGAAGTCCAATCTGTATTTTACCTCATGAACAATGAATTCCAGGGTATATTCCAAGGTCAGAAAGCTTGCTGTTTTTGAACAACCTTTTTGGTGAACAGAATGACTGTTTTTTATGTGACTGATTGGATCAAAGGACACTTCACCTCCTGACTTGACTGCTAAGAAGACTCCTCCGATGAGTAGCCGGCACTTCATTTTCCAAAAGCAGAACAGTGTTACACAAATAAAATATAGAGATGGTGATTCCTACAATACTGGACTGAGCTCTGGACCTCAAAAAGACATTTACAACTGTGATCTCTTTCTTAGTGTCTATTCAAAACCCTCCTCCTCATGGTTTTTCTCTGTACTTTTTTTTCCTTTTTTTTTTCGGGGTCCTTTTAAGGGCCCCCCAAATCTTCCGAGAAAGGTCTTTAAAATTTGCACAGTATGAGTGAGCGGGTTATGTTTGGATTTTGAATGTTGCGATTTATGAGGTTCCCCGAAAACTTCTGGGGTAGCTTAATGCATTCCTTGTCTGTCCGAATTATTGTCGTCCACGTACCTAGTCTAATAATTTGAGGATTGGTTTCAAACTTGCCGGTTATAAATATACAAATTACCAAATAGTGTAATCTTTTCCGCCATGATAGAACATTTTTAGCGTTAGCTCGTATACCAACACCAGATTTCTTCTGATGCGAGCTCAGACTTGTGTAATCAGAACCGCATGTAGCTTATTTCAACCCTTGTTCTCAAGCTTCCATTGTCCGAATGACTTGTAGGGGCCAGTAGGTAGAGCCTTGGACGCTAAATCCGAACAGCCTTCCACCAATGGGTCGCGGGTTCGAATCCCACTCAGTCCAAAAAAATTAGAAAATTTTCTGACTGGGTTTTTCTCTCGAACGACCTATGTGGGATGGTTGCCAGTTACAAACGGCAGGTCGTGGGTTTCCTCCGGGCATAGAGGTGGTTTCCTCCCACAATAAAACTGGCAACGCCGCCATATAATTGAAAAAATCTTGAGCGCGGCATAAAACACCAAACAATCAATCCGAATGCCTTCAATCCACCCAACATATTGCAGACAAGGTTAAATCTGATGTTGACCTGTTCTATTTGTAGCTTTATGAATATCAACTTAAATAATTTCAACAAGAGAGTTTTAGGTTCCTGGACCATAAGGATCTCTAAGTGACCTGGTTTGTTTTCCATAAATACCGGCTTTTTAAGTTCCATCCATGGCATGCATACCAAATTCTTGACATTAATCTATATTATCCTAATTTGCTACAGTATCCTTCATCAGTCTTCCAAATTCAACTGTTTTCTCTCAGTTCAATTTCTGACTGGGTTTTCACTCGAACGACCTATGTGGGATGGTTGCCAGTTACCAACGGAAGGTCGTGGGTTTCCTCCGGGCATAAAGCCCGGTTTCCTCCCACAATAAAACTGGCAACGCTGCCATATAAGTGAAATAATCTTGAGCGCGGCGTTAAACACCAAACAATCAATCAATCTCAGTTCAATGGCTCAATTCCATTCAAGAAAAAAATGAAAAATTTTATGATTGGGTTTTCACTTGAACAATCTATTTGGGATGGTTGCCAGTTACCACTGGAAGGTCATAGGTTTCCTCAAGGCATAGAGCCTGATTTCCTCTCAGCATAGAGCCTGATTTCCTCCCACAATAAAACCAGTAACACTGCCATATAAAAATTATCTTCAGCGCAGCGAAAAACCCCAAACAACCTCTTAAATCATTGGGTGACTTCGAATTTGACTTGACACTTTTTAAAAAAGTTTCTGCATGGGTTCTCACTTTATTTCATTGTGTAGATTGCTTGCCAGGGATAACCTCTTAGCTATTAGATCGGTTTCTTCCCCCTTTAAACCTGGCCAATCCCCATTTAAGTACCAAGAGGAGATAATTTAAATTTTTTTTTAGTACATCTTTAATTTAAACCGATCTGCCAACGTGTTTTAATTATCAATGTTGGCTATGTTAGTATTCTGCACTGGTGTCCCAAAAGAGGTGCTAGATCGAATCCCTCTGACCAAATAAAAAAGGAAAAATTTCCTAGTGGATTTTCCACTTGATCGCCTTATATGTGGAGTATATGAGCTGCCAGGCACTCTGCGAAGGTTGGGGAAGCCCCCCCTTAACCTAGCAACACTGTCACATACATGAAATAATCTAAAATAAACTGCGACGTCACATGAAACCTCCAACAATTTGATAAAGTATAATTTCACTGCGTCAAAGGGTGTTTACAATGCAAATTTTGCTTTGATCAAAGGCTAATCTTCATGGCCGTCACCGGTTTTATACTGGGTCATGATTTGCCCTTTACTCAACAGTTTCAGGTTTTGGTTTGATCATCTTATTTGTTCTGTCACAGGTTGTTTGGTCGACACAATCCATTCACAATATCGTGGGATGGTTGCCAGCTACCAACGGAAGGTCATGGGTTTCCTCCAGGCATAGAGCCTGGTTTCCTCCCACAATAAAACTGGCAACGCCGCCATATAAGTGAAATAATCTAGAGCGCGGCGCAAAACCCCAAACAATCAACCATTCACAATATCAGGAATTTGTTTGATCAACCCCTGAATCACACAAGTATGGTTAGTTCTGTTCAACACCTAATTTCAACCAACACACCACCTGCTTTAACTGAATGTGCCAGGGTGTGGCTAGCCGCTAACCCCTGATTTCCAGAGATGTGCCAGTTTCTTTGTCCACATGATGTCATGGTTTGGTTTGATCGATGTCTGATTTTCTCCGTGCTATATGTTCTTTGGTGAACACAGTGTCAAGAATTGGATTGATAAACATTTGATTTTCTCTGGGTCCCTTTCTGACTGGGTTTTCACTCGGAACGACCTATGTGGGATGGTTGCCAGTTACCAGCGGAAGGTCGTGGGTTTCCTCCGGGCACAGAGCCCGGTTTCCTCCCACAATAAAACTGGCAACGCCGCCATATGTGAAATAATCTTGAGTGCGGCGTAAAACACTAAACAATCAATCAATCCTCTGGGTCCCAGGTTCTTTGGTAAATACAATGCCATGGTTTGATTTACATCTGATTTCCTCTGGGCCCCAGGTTCTTTGGTAAACACAATGTCATGGTTTTATTTACATCTGATTTCCTCTGGGCCCCAGGTTCTTTGGTAAACACAATGTCATGGTTTTATTTACATCTGATTTCCACTGGGTCCCAGGTTCTTTGTAAACACAATGTCATGAACATATTTATATCTGATTTCCTCTGGGTCTCAGGTTCTTATGTAAACACAATGCCATGGTTTGATAAACATCTGATTTCCACTGGATCCCAGGTTCTTTGGTAAACACAATGTCATGGTTTTATTTACATCTGATTTCCACTAGATCCCAGGTTCTTTGGTAAACACAATGTCATGGTTTGATAAACATATGATTTCCGTTGGGTCCCAGGTTCTTTGGTAAACACAATGTCATGGTTTGATAAACATATGATTTCCACTGGGTCCCAGGTTCTTTGGTAAACACAATGTCATGGTTCTATTTACATCTGATTTCCGCTGGGTCCCAGGTTCTTTGGTAAACACAATGTCATGGTTTGATAAACATATGATTTCCGTGGGTCCCAGGTTCTTTGGTAAACACAATGTCATGGTTTTATTTACATCTGATTTCCACTGGGTCCCATGTTCTTTGGTAAACGCAATGTCATGGTTTGATAAACATATGATTTCCTCTGGGTCCCAGGTTCTTTGGTAAACACAATGTCATGGTTTGATAAACATATGATTTCCGCTGGGTCCCAGGTTCTTTGGTAAACACAATGTCATGGTTTGATAAACATATGATTTCCACTGGGTCCCAGGTTCTTTGGTAAACACAATGTCATGGTTTTATTTACATCTGATTTCCGCTGGGTCCCAGGTTCTTTGGTAAACACGACGTCATGGTTTGATCAACATCTGATTTCCGCTGGGTCCCAGGTTCATTGGTAAACACAATGTCATGGTTTGATCAACATCTGATTTCCGCTGGGTCCCAGGTTCTTTGGTAAACACAATGTGATGGTTTGATAAACATATGATTTCCTCTGGGTCCCAGGTTCTTTGGTAAACACAATGTCATCGTTTGATAAACATCTGATTTCCGCTGGGTCCCAGGTTCATTGGTAAACACAATGTCATGGTTTGATAAACATCTGATTTCCGCTGGGTCCCAGGTTCTTTGGTAAACACAATGTGATGGTTTGATAAACATGATTTCCACTGGGTCCCAGGTTCTTAGGTAGACACTTTGCCATGGTTTGATAAACATATGATTTCCACTGGGTTCCAGGTTCTTTGGTAAACACAATGTCATGAACATATGATTTCCGCTGGGTCCCAGGTTCTTTGGTAAACACAATGTCATGGTTTGATCAACATCTGATTTCCGCTGGGTCCCAGGTTCATTGGTAAACACAATGTCATGGTTTGATCAACATCTGATTTCCTCTGGGTCCCAGGTTCTTTGGTAAACACAATGTCATGGTTTGATAAACATCTGATTTCCGCTGGGTCCCAGGTTCTTTGGTAAACACAATGTGATGGTTTGATAAACATGATTTCCACTGGGTCCCAGGTTCTTAGGTAGACACTTTGCCATGGTTTGATAAACATATGATTTCCACTGGGTTCCAGGTTCTTTGGTAAACACAATGTCATGAACATATGATTTCCGCTGGGTCCCAGGTTCTTTGGTAAACACAATGTCATGGTTTGATCAACATCTGATTTCCGCTGGGTCCCAGGTTCATTGGTAAACACAATGTCATGGTTTGATCAACATCTGATTTCCTCTGGGTCCCAGGTTCTTTGGTAAACACAATGTCATGGTTTGATAAACATCTGATTTCCGCTGGGTCCCAGGTTCATTGGTAAACACAATGTCATGGTTTGATAAACATCTGATTTCCGCTGGGTCCCAGGTTCTTAGGTAGACACTTTGCCATGGTTTGATAAACATATGATTTCCACTGGGTTCCAGGTTCTCTGGTAAACACAATGTCATGGTTTGATGAACATATGATTTCCTCTGGGTCCCAGGTTCTTTGGTAAACACAATGTCATGGTTTTATTTACATCTGATTTCCTCTGGGTCCCAGGTTCTTTGGTAAACACAACGTCATGGTTTGATAAACATCTGATTTCCACTGGGTCCCAGGTTCTTTGGTAAACACAATGTCATCGTTTGATAAACATCTGATTTCCGCTGGGTCCCAGGTTCTTTGGTAAACACAATGTCATGGTTTGATCAACATGATTTCCACTGGGTCCCAGGTTCTTAGGTAGACACAATGTCATGGTTTGATGAACATATGATTTCCACTGGGTTCCAGGTTCTCTGGTAAACACAATGTCATGGTTTGATGAACATATGATTTCCTCTGGGTCCCAGGTTCATTGGTAAACACAATGTCATGGTTTGATAAACATCTGATTTCCGCTGGGTCCCAGGTTCTTTGGTAAACACAATGTGATGGTTTGATAAACATGATTTCCACTGGGTCCCAGGTTCTTAGGTAGACACTTTGCCATGGTTTGATAAACATATGATTTCCACTGGGTTCCAGGTTCTCTGGTAAACACAATGTCATGGTTTGATGAACATATGATTTCCTCTGGGTCCCAGGTTCTTTGGTAAACACAATGTCATGGTTTGATAAACATATGATTTCCACTGGGTCCCAGGTTCTTTGGTAAACACAATGTCATGGTTTTATTTACATCTGATTTCCTCTGGGTCCCAGGTTCTTTGGTAAACACAACGTCATGGTTTGATAAACATCTGATTTCCACTGGGTCCCAGGTTCTTTGGTAAACACAATGTCATCGTTTGATAAACATCTGATTTCCGCTGGGTCCCAGGTTCTTTGGTAAACACAATGTCATGGTTTGATAAACATATGATTTCCGCTGGGTCCCAGGTTCTTATGTAAACCCAATACCATGGTTTGATCAACATCTGATTTCCGCTGGGTCCCAGGTTCTTTGGTAAACACAATGTCATGGTTTTATTTACATCTGATTTTCGCTGGGTCCCAGGTTCTTTGGTAAACACAATGTCATCATTTGATAAACATCTGATTTCCGCTGGGTCCCGGGTTCATTGGTAAACACAATGTCATGGTTTGATAAACATCTGATTTTCGCTGGGTCCCAGGTTCTTTGGTAAACACAATGTCATCATTTGATAAACATCTGATTTCCGCTGGGTCCCGGGTTCATTGGTAAACACAATGCCATGGTTTGATCAACATCTGATTTCATCTGGGTCCCAGGTTCATTGGTAAACACAATGTCATGGTTTGATTAACATCTGGTTTCCTCTGGGTCCCAGGTTCTTTGGTAAACACAATATCATGGTTTGATCAACATCTGATTTCCTCTGGGTCCCAGGTTCTTTGGTAAACACAATGTCATGGTTTGATAAACATATGATTTCCACTGGGTCCCAGGTTCTTTGGTAAACACAATGTCATGGTTTTATTTACATCTGATTTCCGCTGGGTCCCAGGTTCTTTGGTAAACACAAGAAGGTGAAAGAAAATTAATATATTGCAACTGAGAAATATATAAGTACTTCAATATCTTTCGTCTTGAGAATATTATTTTTTTCTTTTACAGCAACTAATGAACAATATCCTTATGACCACTGGAAAAAAAGTCATCAGTTTCCAATCCACAATATTCTTATGTGCCACTGAAAGAAAATTCATCAGGAAAGTCATCAGTTTAAAATCAACAATATTCTCATGACCACCCTGAGGAGAGTCATCAGTTTCGAATAAACAATATTCTCATGACCACCGAGAGGAAAGTCGTCAGTTTCAAACCAACAATATTCTCATGACCACCAGGAGGAAAGTCATCAGTTTCAAACCAACAATATTCTCATGAGACCACCCTGAGGAAAGTCATCAGTTTCAAACCAACAATATTCTCATGACCACCAGGAGGAAAGTCATCAGTTTCAAACCAACAATATTCTCATGACCACCAGGAGGAAAGTCATCAGTTTCAAACCAACAATATTCTCATGACCACCAAGAGGGAAATCATCAGTTTCAAAACAAACAATATTCTCATGACCACTCAGAGGAAAGTCATCAGTTTCAAACCAACAATATTCTCATGACAACCAAGAGGAAAGTCATCAGTTTCAAATCAACAATATTCTCATGACCACCAAGGGGAAAATCATCAGTTTCAAACCAACAATATTCTCATAACCACCAAGAGGGAAATCATCAGTTTCAAATCAACAATATTCTCATGACCACCAAGGGGAAAGTCATCAGTTTCGAATCAACAATATTCTCATGACAACCAGGAGGAAAATCATCAGTTTCAAACCAACAATATTCTCATGACCACCAGGAGGAAAGTCATCAGTTTCAAACCAACAATATTCTCATGACCACCAGGAGGAAAGTCATCAGTTTCAAACTAACCATATTCTCATGACTACCCAGAGGAAAGTCATCAGTTTCAAATCAACAATATTCTCATGACCACCAGGAGGAAAGTCATCAGTTTCAAACCAACAATATTCTCATGACCACCAGGAGGAAAGGCATCGGTTTCAAATCAACAATGTTCTCATGACCACCAGGAGGAAAGGCATCGGTTTCAAACCAACAATATTCTCAGGATGACCAGGAGGAAAGGCATCGGTTTCAAATCAACAATGTTCTCATGACCTCCAGGAGGAAAGGCATCGGTTTCAAATCAACAATATTCTCATGACCACCAGGAGGAAAGGCATCGGTTTCAAATCAACAATGTTCTCATGACCACCAGGAGGAAAGGCATCGGTTTCAAACCAACAATATTCTCAGGATGACCAGGAGGAAAGGCATCGGTTTCAAATCAACAATGTTCTCATGACCTCCAGGAGGAAAGGCATCGGTTTCAAACCAACAATATTCTCAGGATGACCAGGAGGAAAGTCATCAGTTTCAAATCAACAATATTCTCATGACCACCAAGAGGAAAGTCATCAGTTTCAAACCAACAATATTCTCATGACCACCAGGAGGAAAGTCATCAGTTTCAAATCAACAATATTCTCATGACCACCAAGAGGAAAGTCATCAGTTTCAAATCAACAATATTCTCATGACCACCAAGAAGAAAGTCATCAGTTTCAATCCAACAATATTCTCATGACCACCAGGAGGAAAGGCATCGGTTTCAAACCAACAATATTCTCATGACCACCAGGAGGAAAGGCATCGGTTTCAAACCAACAATATTCTCAGGATGACCAAGAGGGAAATCATCAGTTTCAAACCAACAATATTCTCATGACCAGCAGGAGGAAAATCATCAGTTTCAAATCAACAATATTCTCATGACCACCGAGAGGAAAGTCGTCAGTTTCAAATCAACAATATTCTCATGACCACCAAGATTAAAGTCATCAGTTTCAAATCAACAATATTCTCATGACCACCAAGAAGAAAGTCATCAGTTTCAAATCAACAATATTCTCATGACCACCCAGAGGAAAGTCATCAGTTTCAAACCAACAATATTCTTATGACCACCAGGAGGAAAGTCATCAGTTTCAAACCAACAATATTCTCATGACCACCGAGAGGAAAGTCATCAGTTTCAAACCAACAATATTCTCATGACCACCGAGAGGAAAGTCGTCAGTTTCAAATCAACAATATTCTCATGACCACCAAGAGGAAAGTCGTCAGTTTCAAATCAACAATATTCTCATGACCACCAAGAGGAAAGTCGTCAGTTTCAAATCAACAATATTCTCATGACCACCGACAGGAAAGTCATCAGTTTCAAACCAACAATATTCTCATGACCACCAAGAGGAAAGTCATCAGTTTCAAATCAACAATATTCTCATGACCACCAGGAGGAAAGTCATCAGTTTCAAACCAACAATATTCTCAGGATGACCAGGTGGGAAGTCATCAGTTTCAAACCAACAATATTCTCATGACAACCAGGAGGAAAGTCATCAGTTTCAAACCAACAATATTCTCAGGATGACCAGGTGGGAAGTCATCAGTTTCAAACCAACGATATTCTCATGACAACCAGGAGGAAAGTCATCAGTTTCAAATCAACAATATTCTCATGACAACCAGGAGGAAAGTCATCAGTTTCAAACAAACGATATTCTCAGGATGACCAGGAGGAAAGTCATCAGTTTCAAATCAACAATATTCTCATGACAACCAGGAGGAAAGTCATCAGTTTCAAACCAACAATATTCTCATGACAACCAGGAGGAAAGTCATCAGTTTCAAATCAACAATATTCTCATGACAACCAGGAGGAAAGTCATCAGTTTCAAACCAACGATATTCTCAGGATGACCAGGTGGGAAGTCATCAGTTTCAAACCAACGATATTCTCATGACAACCAGGAGGAAAGTCATCAGTTTCAAACCAACAATATTCTCATGACAACCAGGAGGAAAGTCATCAGTTTCAAACCAACAATATTCTCAGGATGACCAGGTGGGAAGTCATCAGTTTCAAACCAACAATATTCTCATGACAACCAGGAGGAAAGTCATCAGTTTCAAACCAACGATATTCTCATGACCAGCAGGAGGAAAGTCATCAGTTTCAAACCAACGATATTCTCATGACAACCAGGAGGAAAGTCATCAGTTTCAAACCAACGATATTCTCATGACAACCAGGAGGAAAGTCATCAGTTTCAAACCAACAATATTCTCAGGATGACCAGGTGGGAAGTCATCAGTTTCAAACACTGCTCCCGTGACCTTCCACTGGTACCTGGCAACCATTTGACAATCAAGTGAAAACTCGATTAGAAAATTTTACCACCTTTCTCTTTCGGGACCTAGGTTCTTATTTAGGCTGATTTTGAAACCCATATATAGGGTTTGGGTGTCTGCAGTTTGGAAGCCCACATCATCTTCTCGAGTTAAGTTAAAATCTTCATGGAATCCATGCCGTGTTTTACCTTGGCGGAATACTCCACTCCAGCCTGTAAATCCTTCAGCGACCACTTGTGGGAATGTAAGAGTCTTGGTCAATCAGCACTCGTTAAACAAAAGCCCAAGGTGTATACAGTCGCCATTTTGTTATTTCTCCGCAAGTGGAAGAGTAAGTGCCCAAGGTTTTGATTAGCTGAGAGAAGTTTTACTCGCATCGATTCAAAAGGTGATGTTTGATTTGCAAGTTAGAGTGGCGTATTCTGCCAAGGTACAAGACGGAATGGGTTCAATGAATATTTTAACTTGGCTTGAGAAGATGCCCTAAACAATGCTCTGTGACCAATTGACAGCTAGGCATCACAAATAACCTTAAAATGCACATACATGAACAAGATGAAGCCAGACAAAAGTCTCATATGTGAATGGAAAAAAAAAAGTATAACTAGATATTGTATTTAAGTAAATGTGTTTATTAGGCATAAAGCAAGCGGTACAGTAATGCCTACATTTGACTAAATGGTGGATAAAAACAATGAAATATACACAACACTGGACATGATTGGTTGTCAACTGTTCACCTAAAAAACTGAATGAGTATGTGATTTATATACTATGAATATATTTGTTGAAGGACATCATTTCAATCTTGCTTCTTACACTAATTGCATGATTGTTAACATTTTGGATTAACAGGTTTTGAAGTCATCAGTTTTTATACCCCCAGCTTACACTTGTAAGAACTTACAGTATATGAAATATTGCTTGAGGGAAAACATAATACATTTACTATGGGTTGTACCTAACAATTGACTGGTAGCAGAATTTATTTTACAGTAACAATCCTGGGTGAAGTAACATTCACAATATAAACATAAAGTAGCAGTATACCATAATGGTGAGAATGTATCCGTGGTGAACTATTACATAGATGTAGTCAATTGTGATGAATTATTACATGTAGATAGTAAATTTTCCTTAAGTCCAAAGAGATCTGATACAATTTAAAATATATCTACAAATGATACAACTTGAACGCTTAAAAGTGTATAAATAATTAAAAAATCTACCAACATATTTATCAAGAAATATGCAATGAACCAAATTGCCATTCCCTGTAATTATTGTTCGTATTAACCAGCTTCTAGGACAAATGACAGATATACTTTCAACTTTGTGTAAGTGAAAAGTAAATAGTTTCTATCAATTAGAAATCATTCCTCTTGTCAATGATGGGTTTGAATTCAGCTCTTTCAATTCAGCACAAATTTTATCCAAAACTTTCAAAATTCATAACTACAAGAACTATATAATGACAGGCTATATCTGGCTGCATATAGATTACAAAGTATGCATTTCTGGGGTGAACTGACCAGCCAGGGTTAGAGGAAAACTCTGCTTTCTGTAACCGTGTCATGGAAAGGTCCTGACTAAAGTTACAAACTTTGTACCATAGCAGCTTTTGTCTGCAGCAAGGATTAGCAGATAGCTATTCCTAGTCATATTCTAAATTCTTTGATTTATTCTGCTTATTGAGTAAATAACTATGACAATTACAGTTTTAGATTGTATGTGTGATTTAAACAGAACCTCATAATGACTGACAACATCATGCACACTTTGCATATTTCTAGAGTATGTAAAGTCACATGTTAGAAATCATGTTTGTAGAGAATGAGAAGATAATGATTCAGAGTAATGTTGATACAGCATGAGGAAAAACGACTATGTACATAACAAAAGGTGTGTAAAAGCTAAAAGTCTATGATATAGCACTGTCAGTGATACAGTCTATGGAGAAATCTGTAATTGTAGATGTTGTGTGTTATAGTGATAATGTTGTAGGTTTGATATTACACAAGAGCATATAGCAGGCTATTAAAAGAAATGAGACGGAAGGAAGTTAAAATGAATGTACACTTGATAATGGTGTATAAAATGTGGTGGTGTGATGCTTTTGACTGAAGACAGTGGAGATAAAACAAGGAGAATATACACAAGAAAGTCTTAACAATATAACTAGAGCCTGGGTTGAGATGGTAACACACTGCTTCGACAATTTGGTCTGGCTGTATTGTTCAACCCCAACTGAAACAAAGAAAGGGAATGTTAAAGAAGAAGAATACGACTCCCTATTTGAAATGTCAATAAAACATTTTTACAGGAATTAGAGTAGGTTGAAAAATACACATTGGTTTCATGAGATTGGTTAATAGCATTGGGTAATCAAAATTCTTCATCTCTAACTATACTAGTGCTTCAAGAATTTTCAGAAATTTAACTGTATTTTATTTCATTTCAAGTGTAGTAAATTTCATAGTGTTTTAAGGAAGACATCGATCTTAATGGAGCAAGATGAGGTTATGGGTTTGTGATAATGTATAAGATTTCTATCTAAACCAAACACATATGTTCTGAACATCAAGTGAAGAGATTAATTAACCTATTTATATAGAATCAATGACCATACAATACTAAATTAGCCATATTTAACAGAGAATAAATAGAAGCAGGGGAGGCAGAATGTACACACACTACTCAAGCAGTCAACATACATGTATACCTCCCAAACATGTTAGAGGATAAAGTGAAAGTAAATATAAGACAATGCTACGGACAAGACAAAAAGGGTGCAAAGCATCAGTTGTGACATGAACCTGTGAGAAAAAAATTACTTTCCTCCGGAAAAAGATAAGACAAAAAAGTGCTAAATGATTGACAGGAGTATTAGTAGCACGGAAATGAAAGAAGGTATTCATGTGGGTCTTGGCTGTTCAAAGTTTAAATCAATTATAATGCTGAATTGTCAATTGGTATTGTATTAAACTGGTCTTTCAAAATAAAAAACTTGGGGTTGTCCAAAAATTAAAGAAGAAAGGGAGAGAATTTTTGTTGGATAAATTTAAGCACTATAAACGAAAAAGAAAGGCTCTGTCACCGGGGGTTTATTGATGGGCGTACAGCAAGGAGAGTTTGCGAAGAAGAAGCGTACAGTAGACTTACAAAAATAGGATCATGCAGCCAATGACAGGTCATCGCCATGCTGCTTTGTTTTGAAAAGGTAAAGGAGAAGCAGAATCGGCCAAATTTAACTGGAAAGCGAAAAATAACACAAATAAATGCACTTTTCTGCTCCAGGAAGTTAATTCCACATTTAAAGAACGAATGTGTTTTCAGATTTATTTTTTTTAAAGATTAGAATAAAACTATTTTTTATGGAATAGATATTGCATTTTGAGGTGTTATATAAGAGCCACAACAGGAGCTGAAAAGTAGTGAATTTGCAACTGGAATTTCAAGTCTGGTAGTCTTGTGGTATGTGATCAACAATGGAACAGCCAAGGCCCAAACCAGGCAGATAGGGTTAAACAGAACTGGGGTGTATTAACAAGTTTTATTGTTTAGGGAGAATTTAAGTTCAGGAACGGCTCAATAAAAATTTTACACACAGCAAATTCCTGATAAGATCCTGTTGTGGTTAAATCGGCTGGGGCTTCGTCTGCGGCGCTGCTTACCGTCGTGTGACTGAACAGCGAACTTGGCCCTTTATTCGTCTCATTTATTTCCACTAATGCTTTACGAGCCAGTCTCTGAGAACGACGTTGCATTGAGCGGGAAGTCTACAGCAAAGGGAATGACAAATGGCTTAACACACGAACCAAAATATCTATGTCATTGGTTTCCAAACAAAACATTCAAAATCCAGATTCTATTACATAAGAATTACTTGCAAACAATATACTTCAGTGGACGTTCCAATTAAATATATGGCCTTAAATACATTTCGTAACACAAAAAACATTCGAGTAAGTTATCCTCTCTGCCAGGCCTTTCTGACAACATCCATCTGCTGGTACTCGGTGGCACTTGTGAACAGGTTGCTAAATTTTCATTGAATAGTTATTCTAAATGTTCTTTCACTCAACTCATCTATTTATATTTAACACAATTAGAAACTTGTCTCCATGGTTATTTTAGACAAGAAGATTTTCCCTGTGCCCGTGTGTGTATTTAAATTTGATACTTGAGTTAACACATACAAGACAGATTGACAGACAGGATACAACCTAAGATTACAAATAGTTTGTAGTGTAAATGGTTAGCTGGGCCAAGTTGACAGAATACATAGATGACAGAACAGTGAACTTTACAGACAAATCGATGATTGAAGTGAACTCTAACCTTTCCTGAAGGTGAAGGTCGTGGCGGTCTGCATGCTGGTGAAAACAATGTACTTGTAAGGTGTCTGTGAGATTGACGATATGATGAGGCGGGAGTTCTCTGTCCAGTTTCATTTAACTGAAATATACAGAAAACCATCTTTATAGTTGTTTGGATGGGGTTCAGCTCCACAGAATACAATGGATTCCAGCTATTACCTATAACTTCCTCCACAGTATACGTATGTAGGACAGACTTTGAAGACATTGAAATGATCTCAAACAAAATATTGTCTTTTGCTATTTCTTTATATTTAAAAAAATCAGATTATTTGAACAAGGCCTCAAGTTGACAGTTTATTTATTCAAATTGCAGCCAAAAGCTGTTAGCATTTTTTGTAAAGCTTCCAATAATTCTTAAAATGACAAGTCACACTGACACTGGTCATTTATAGAACTGTCAACTATGCTTGAAAATAACTTCAGTAAAGAATATTCAATCACAGTTTCATTGTGAAATAAAAGGACATAACCTGCCAAAATGTTGATGTTTTTCTGCTAAAATAGAATATTAAAATTACTACATGTAATCTTCAGAATGTACTTCAAAGTGTTTATTTAGTGTTATATCAATAATACTTAATTTTCTAACACTGTTTTGTGTACAAAGACTATATAGATTTTCCATACTCCAACAATTATCATTTAGTTTTTCCATGAGCTTCAAACCCTCTTATAGGGAGCGCAAGTCTCGTAAGAATGCCTACGAGATTCTGTGATATCCGGTGACAGATGAAGCTATTTATAATGTTTTTGGTGTCGGTGCAATTCCGTTTGACGTATTTTGCTCCTTAACGTCAGATGAAAACATCATGTTAGAACGAAAAGCGCTCGGCCACATGTACAATGCAATGCCGGTGACAGGAAATTTCTGGAATTTGACCGAGACTTGCGCTCCCTATTATCTTGATAATCAGAATTTTAGGGGAAAATGTGAATTTTGGCAACTCATGAACAATAACAAAATTAGATATAGAGTAAGATCATAACATTAAAACAATAACCAATTAACGCAAATTATTATTACAAAATATTTTATTTATATGACAGATTATAAACTGATCCAGAAGCTAAGTCATATAGTGTGTGGTTTTAAATAATACTGGTTTAATGATTATAGGTTATAAAGATTTTAGTTTGTAAGTATCTTGTCACAGGAACTGGTTTGAAATGCTGACTCCAACTCCAGCCCATTTATAAGTACTTACATATATATATATATGTGTGTTAAATACAGGTATATGTATTGAACAGTAGGTTAGAATACTGGCAGAAGTAATTCATTACTACCATAGAGTTCAATTCGCTTCATTTAGTTGCATTAGGTCATGTCACTTTTCAATCTAAGGGAATTAACTCTATCTTGCAGGATTTCTTTACAAAGTTGTCTTCCTTATTTACAGGCGAGAATAAAATAATGAAAGCGAATCTATAAATTGACAAGCAGTGGCTAGCAATAGATGCAACAAGCTTGAAAAATTGAGAGCTTTTAAATGCAAAGCTGAGATATAGTTTTTTTTGCAGCATACATGCATAAAATGGAGTGGTATTTCTATATAACTTACAGTAGCACTCTCAGGTATAGCTGTCATAATCTAGATAGGTGAAACAAAAATCCATTACACAATATAATTACTACATTCAAAGTTTGGCACATTTTGGGTTTTAACACACCCTTTTAAAATCCTAAAAAGAATTATGTATCCTTATAAAGGTGTGACCTTTCACCTTGCTGAATAGCCACATAAACATTAACGAGAAGAGATATAATGTGTACATTACCTTTCTGTGTTTATTGGGTGTTTTTGTTGGGGTTCCCATAAACCTTCTTTTCACTGGAGTTGTTGACACATCACCCTTGGCGCGTTCTTTTTGCTGGAAAAAAAAAGAGAGTATGTTGCCATCAAAACACCTTGGGTTAAGCCAATAGCAACTTCGGGCAATTGCGAAATCAAAATGTGTTAACAAAGCTTTTTATGGCAGCAGTAATGTAAAGTCCTGTTCAGGTTGAGTTAAGATCTGATCCGATCGTCGTAAGCTCCAGTCTGTAGTGAATCTGCGATCAATCAGTCGAAGAACGTTTTTCAACATGAGTGGTCTTAACTCTTTACCCCATAATGACGCTATTTGACGCCTTGCTTGTATCCATGAACTGTTCTCTGGGTCAACCCATAATGACGCTATATGACCCCTTGACATAATTAATATAAGACCTAATTTTATTTTTTTTTAATGAAAATTTTTTTTAATAACTTACTATTAGATAATCTATTGAAGAATGTAAATAAATATGCTGTTCACTTATTGTCTTTGCTTTTCTGAAATAAATATTTAGAACAAAATAAGGTTGACCTGGTTAACTGTCTATGAATCAGAGCACGGCGTCATATGGCGTCATTATGGGGTAATGGATAAAACACTGCATGGGGCAAAGAGTTAAAGACTCTTCAGATCGGTCTCAGTGATCAGTCTTACGATTGTAATGTAATGTAATGCTTTATTTATTTTTCGAGGATGACCCACAGCCCAAAGGCCACGAGGGGATCTCCTCGGCCACGATTGTAAAGGATAGAGCATGTTCTATTTTCTCCTGATCAATCTAAAGGTCGCAGCCAATCAGCAACCTATACTTCATCACGTGATAATTTGTTCTCAGCATTTCTGGGACGTTGTTTTGTTACGTCACTCCTACTCGTGTGCCGTCCTGCCTAATATGACGACGAAGTTCTCTTCCGATCAACTGATCGCATCGACCTGAGCGGGGCTTAAGATTTATCAGTCAGAAATGATTTGGCTGAACGATGAGCCAGTCTTAGTCGACATGAACAGCCTTAAGACTCAATCGCAGACAATTGGATCTTAACTCGACCTGAGCCGGGCTTTAGGGGCATAACTCATTAAAAAGAAAACAACCACCCTGCACAGGTATATTTTCAATAAGCTTCTTTTACTGTGTTTTTTATTGTGTTTACAAGGATATTTTCGGCTGATGGTAATTAAAGGGGCATAACTCTGATCAGGCGCATCGGCTTCCTGTGTTTGCCATATTGAAAAGATGTGTAAAGTTTCAAAGTTGTGAGTGAAAGACCAATATTAAGTCTTGTATGATTTTCAAACTTTTATAGATACAAGAAATTTAAATGCCTGAATAATATTGGAACCATGACAAATTTTAGGACAGATTGTGTGATTTCCACCAAACCCCTAAAAAGGAAATAAATCAATAACTTACTCGGATTTCTTTTTCTCTCGACATCTCTTCTTTATAATCCTTCCATTGTCGATCAACATACTCATGGAATTTCATCCCCATAACAAGAAAGTCTTGGCCATTTTGTAACTCCCAGTTTACAATTGTGTCCTTTGTTTCTTGTTCAACCTGAGATAACCCACGTAAACAAATGTAAGCATGGTAAATTGAAGATTTAGACTTTTTGAATATTTTATCTTTTAAGTTTAACTTTAAGTGCAATATGTTAAAGTGGCATCAGCTGTACAAATTCACACTTTTTCTTCTTCTAAAAAATTCACTTTTTTAGACCAAAATTTGAGAAAAACAAAGACACAAATATGTCCTTGGGTTGTTCTTGTCAATGATTAAATTATTTATTTTACTTTGTAGAGATTCTAAATTGTATAAACCTTCGGTAAATCTTTGAGGAGCTTTTTTCTGGCCTTTTCTTCTCGTAACATCGAGCCCCCTCTATCTTGAAATAACCTGCTGGGATCACTGGCCTTTTTCTGAGAAACAAAACAGTAATGTGGTTAGAATTTAAATGGAGGATTGATTGATTGATGTTTAACGCCAGACTCAAGTTTATTTCACTTATATGGTGGAGTTGCCATTTTTACTGGATGAAACATCTGCCCTTCCAGGGGGCTGTTTTACAAAACTGGCGTAACTTTACCTCAACCGTAACTACTATGACAACGTATTGTGACGCGATGGTAATTACGATGAACGTAGCCTGCGACTGCTTTGTAAAACGGGCCCCAGGAGTACCTGGCAACTCTTCCACATAAAGTGATTGAGACAAAAATCAACATAGAAATTTTCCTGTTTTGGACACGGAGAGATTAGAACCAGCAAACATTGACAGGAGACTTGTTTTGGTTGATTAATTGGTTGCTGTTTTACGCCCCTGTCAAGATGGGGCTTATCCCTCTGCAGGGTGAGTGAGTCAGCAAGGATTCAATGTGTTAGATGGAAATTTGATTACAGGTGTCCACATTGTCCCTTTCTTTACATATTGAATTAAGTTTGCAGCTTTCATTTTCTCATGTTATGACGCCCTTAGCCTGATGCTCTTTATACCTAAAATAGAATTACTGACCTCGAATTCAATCATCTCCTTAAACAGTTTTTCTCGTCTGGCTAACCTTTCCAAGATATCTTTTTGAGCTTCATAATAAGCTTTCAATTTCAGAACTTCTTGATCATGCTGTTCTAAAAGGTCTTCTGTATAATTATCTACAAGAAGAGAGCAAAAGATTTATTGTCAATTATAACATTCTACCTAAAAACCAGATTTCTGAATGTACATCTCTGGACCTCAGAGTCAATAACAGTAAAGACTAGTTGTAGGTGTGATGTCAGAGAAAACAAATCTCAGGTGAGACAACTGAGTGAGTCAATATTTTCATGGCAGCTTTATGTTTGAGATGCACTCAGTTGGGGGGAGGGGTTTGCAATCATAAATTTAATATAAATCGAGATCATTTTTCCACTTTCAAAAATCAAATATAAAGTTTGGATTGGTCTAGAAAACGGCTTTATAAAGAATTTGGAAATACAACCTAAGTCACTAATGAGAGCCAATTTACTTGGAATTATTTTTTGGTAAAGCCCAATCAAATGTTTAACTGCGACTACACCCACCCACAGGGAAATAAAAGGCAGGCAGGCCGACAGAGTGGGTAAAGCTGCTGGAGGGAGTGAAGGCTAGTGTACAGACATGGACCTCAGCAGTTTGTGATAGCAAATGAGTTCAGATATTCAAACCCTAATAAAATGAGTAACTTTAAGTAAAAGCAATAACATAGGTTATTGATCAGCAGTTATATCTGATTTATGGTAAAGGTAACTGATGTTATAAAGACACACTATTTAGCAGTGGCAAGGTTTTCTCACCACCATGACTGTAATAAAGATTAAAAAAAATTAAAAAAACTTACCATCTTTAAAATATAGAAATTGTGCCCTTTGTTCGGGTCCGAAGAAACACTTGTCCCACCATGTGACCAACTCCTTTCTCACTTTTTCTATAAACCTTTGCATATTCTCCAGTTTTAGAGCTTCACAGCGGGCGATTTCTGACAACATCTAAAATAAAGGAGACAAGACAATATATTTCATGGCATGGCTTAATATGGATTATGTTTGATTATGGTTCACACACAGGCCAGCATCTGAACTTGTACACTGAAGAATCAAAGATCATTCAAAAACAATATACACTCTATCAATTACACCATAGTTCAAGGTTACACGTGGGGTTATTTTCTGCCAGAAATTTCAACATTATTGAGAAGACAGAAGTTAATTCAACATTTTTCAAATAAAAACTTACATTTTTTACAACTGAGTGTTTGTATCCTGAGTTAGCCAATAAAAATTCTTCCCGTTCTTCTTGTGGCAGTGATAATCGATCCCATAATGTTTCCACTTGTTCTTTTAAACCAGAAACTTTGGACATTATCTCCCTTTGTTCTGTCTCCAACTGATGAAATAAAAAGGTGAAAAAATATATTAGAACAGACATCAACAGAGTGAGTCACATTTGAAAATAAATAAATAACCAAGACAAGCAGTATTACCTGGTAAAGTGGACAACAACAAAACCCCTGACACTTAGCCCATGAACCATTCAACATAGATTGATTGATTGTTTGGTGTTTTACGCCGCCCTCAAGATTATTTCACTTATATGGCGGCGTTGCCAGTTTTATTGTGGGAGGAAACCAGGCTCTATGCCCGGAGGAAACCCACGACCTTCCGTTGATAACTGGCAACCATCCCACATAGGTCGTTCGAGTGAAAACCCAGTCAGAAAATTTTCCAATTTTTTTGGGACTGAGTGGGATTCGAACCCGCGACCTATTGTTGGAAGGCTGTTTGGATTGAGCGTCCAACGCTCTACCTACTGAGCCACGTAGGCCCCCCATTCAACATAGAGCAATTCAGTAAAAACCATGGCATCGTTTTTTTCTTGAACTGAGTGCTGTGGGATTGGACGTTTAGACCTGGTTTTTTTCTTTTGCTGCCTTGTATATAAACTCACTAGCTTTTTAAAAATCCTCATTAGGTTACCATAATTAAATTTTTTCTAGGGAAACCTAAAAATGGGTTACCATACACAATTTGGCGAAACCCCTAACGGGTAATACAGTGAAAAATTCATTCACACGCCTGCCAATAATATGATTTGTGAACATAGAAATACCATCACATAAACAGTATCTTACCTCAACCTGTAGCTGTTTCAGAGATTCAATATTTTCCAAGGACAGGACAAATGATTCCTCTTTTTCACAAATCACTTCTCTTTCCAACGAAGTGTCTGGATCTTTCTCCAGATCCTTTAAAATGCACTCAATGTTGCATTTAATGGCTTTGAACTCTGCAAATCTTCGAGACTAAACATCAGAAAAATTTAACATGTAGGTATGTATCTGTATTTATTTTTCAATAATGTATTCATTAAACACTACAATTGCTTTTCTGAAGCCATCCAGAAGGATATTATTAATGTTCCAGATAGCTTTTTTTGAAAGGCGTACATAACTCCTTATATTATTACTGGAGGCGTGGTTGATAGCGTACAGATGAACACCAAGGAGGTTGTTGAGTTACATTTGCCAGTCATAAACTATATGATTTGCAGTTTGTCTGAATGACAAAATAAGTTCACATTTTATAATTTTGTTGACAAATCTGTTGAAGGAATTTCAAAATTGTTATAGAATAAAAAATTTCCACATGTTGGTATGCATGTGTGTGCATATAGAAGCTTATATTCCTAATGTAGGCCGGGTAGGCCTATCCCCGCTTCTAATTTGGAACACTTCGCCTAAACATTTGAGCATTGTTCGGAGATTTCAAAATACAGCATGTAAAGTATTTATTGCAGACTGTCTTTTGAAATGCTAAATTAGAAAACAAAAACATAAGTCTTTTGTTTTTTTCTCTCCAAACACTGTTGTAGTGAAAAGTATGTCCGTCATATCGTCAAAGTGAAACAACCCCTCCAAAATTGGGACATGCGGTTTTGATCAGAGAAGATGCCGATGTTTTGGATGGCAGTTTAAATGTTTTCTTGTCCAAAATTTAATCAGCAACGCATCCGCAATGAGCTCAAAGAAAAATAGATTGAAGGCCCTTAATTTGGTAGCAACTGATTTTCCAAAATGTGCAGTCTCAAGGTTTTTCCAGTCACATTGAACATTCAGTATAGTTATCACAGTTCTGTTATAACGTGTCACACGTGCATATTTCACAGGCCTATTCTTAACTCATGCCTAGATGTCACCAGTCTTGATAAAACTAATAGAAATGTAAGCCACATGTTGAAAAAAATAATTATTCAAGAACCTAGCAAATAGACGGAGCTTGTTGTACAGATGACATTGATTAAAATAGAAGTAAAACTTTGCTTATACAATTTATCTATGAAGATCAGAATTAATGGACTTACTTTTTCAGCTGTTAAAGATGCAATGTGTTCTTCCAGAGCTGTTAGTTGTTCTTTTGATGGTACAGCTCCAGTAGGGATGTAATATGGGGTGGCACACAATGTATTACACAGAGTCTGGTCTTCAGACTTAAGCTGCTTCAAGGCTTTCATACGATCTAACTTTTCCTTTTTGGCAGCATTCAGCTTGGAACGAACGTTTTTTTCTAGTTCTAACATGCTCATACTTCCAGGCTGAAAATAGAATAGAAACATAATGTGATGTATGGATATAATTTAAAAATAACAGCTATACATCTAACAATAAGTTGTATTCACACTCTGCACAGTCAACAGACTTTCTTCTACTTATATGATGTATTCACAGTCAACAGACTTTCTTCTACTTATATGATGTATTCACAGTCAACAGACTTTCTTCTACTTATATGATGTATTCACAGTCAACAGACTTTCTTCTACTTATATGATGCAAGTTAAGCCAGATGCAAATGAAGTTAAATTATTTACTGGATGATACAAGTCTAAGCCAAGGTATAACTGAAATTTGAAAGCCTACACGCAGCTTTACCCCAGCATAGTAAATCAAAATTGGGGGGACAGTTTTTCAGATTTAACATGGCTCAGATTCCAAAATTTGGACAATATCTTCATTGTTCAAAGAAAATTTCTGCTCGATGATACATTAGCCAAGAAATCTGGACTCGTCATTTGTCAGAGCCAAGATTACTCGCATAATGAAATGATATTCTGGAATCAATCACACGAAAAAAAACAGGTGCACAAGTTTTCAACAAATAAGCGAAGAAGAGATTATTTACCACTACAGATAGTATGGGTTAAAAAGATGAGATGCTGTGTCTCGCTGTGTGTAATCATAACCTGTTTGACATTTTCTGCGATCTAGTACTGTCGTCTACCTGAAAGTCATCTGTGTGTTATTCTTTTCTCTATAAGTCACTAGGTAAATTCTTCGTTTGATGAGGACACTTTATTTACAGTTTTTTTTTTAAATTTTAAGGCATGAACTCCCATATATGGGATCAATGACATTTCAAATTCATCATTTTGAAAATTAACCGACAGCAGTGCATAATCTAGGCTGATTTTGAACCCCTTATATGGGGTTTGAGGTTCTGCAGTTTAGGTGCCCAAACCAGGGTATGATAAAAAAATTGTTGCGATTATTGCTTTAAATATTGAAATTGCAGAATACAAGTAAAAAGTGCTCTGCAAAGTATTTAAAACATAAATATTAAGGACATATTAATAATTAGATAGAAATGGTGGTTTAAAGTAGGAGTTCTCTCCATGCATGGGACCTTGGGATGGTATTGTCAAGTCGTACTATGGGTGCCCAAACTTTTGCCCTAGATTATGCCCTCACAGTGCGCCTTAATAAGTAAGCTATAAATGGGAAATCAAAGGATGAAATACTTGGAAATAGTTATAATATTACATGTATGTCTAGTCACTAAGACGGAATTATAATTGAGGAGGTAGAACAGCAGCTAAACAATCGTTTTTTTATTTTACCATAAGCTTGATAAGGAAATTTGACTTGAAAATGTTGGAAATTCCAATAGAGTTCTTCGTTCCCTTGAAGAAAAAAGCTATATTAATAAAAAGCACAATTGCTCTTTGGAATCTGACTATAATTCAATAAACAGGGTACTCTATATTTCGAAAATACCCAAACCCATTTAAAAATGACCTAAGCTTTCAACGCCCCAAGGGTGTCCTATTATCTCTGACTTTGGTAGTGAACGTTAAAGAATATCAGAGCTGATTGATTACTATTTTAAACCTGTAGCAAACTGGCGTGTTAGCTTTACCAAACACACTTTTGATTTGTAGCCAAATTATCTTTTCCAGAAAAGTCTACTGACTACGTTCAAACTCCTGCCTATTGTCAACCTACTGAAATATCATGGGTTGTGGTTTATTATATCAAACTTATGATTCCTGGGTATAAACGTCTAAATGATATGCTCCTTTTTAACACAATAAGAATCTTGTCTCCGTGGTTATTTTATACAAGAAGCTTTCTCCTGTGTTTTAGTGTTCAAAAATATATATGGCAATGATAATATATAGCTAGCAAGTCCTAATGTGGAAAACAATATGTTTCCATTGTGATAAGTTAATTAATTTATTTACATTAATTTTTAGATTCGGTTTTAACAGAGGAATATCACAAGTTAGGCAGCTGATGCTGTGTTGATCTTACTGTGTAAATAGGAAGTCCCAGCTCTTTATGAAGAGTGACCAACAATTCACCAAATTTCTCAATGTTCTCCTGTAAGTTGGCCTTCATATTTTCTTCCTCTTCTAACATATTCATCATCAAATTTTGCACATGTACACAGACAGTGGAAAACCGATCCTGTTTCTGATGTTTGTCTATGCCTATTTCTGTCCATATTACTTCCAACCGTTGCATATACCTGTCCACATTCTCGCAAAGTTCCTCCGTGTTTCTGGAAGAACAAAAATTTCATAATTTTTTTTTTACTACTTTCATTTGAATGTTTAGGCCTTTTAAAATATTATTTAGGGTTATCGTAGGTTACAACCCTTACCTACATGTACATGTACCAAGAAAAAAACAAGAGAAAAGAGTGAGTGAGTGAGTGATTGGGGTTTTACGTCCTGCTCAACAGTACATGTATTTCGGTTATATGAAGACGTTGTCTCCTTGTGACAGGGCGGATTTCCACAGCTCTTTTAGGTGCTGTCTCACCGACTTGCCGAAGACAACCAGCAAGCCCCCTCACCCAGTCACAGTATACTGACACCGGGCCAACCAGTCGCTGCTCTAACTCCTATTGCTGAGCGCCAAGCGAAGCAGTAACAGCTACCACTGTTAAAGTCTTTGGTCTGACTCGACCCGAGCTTGAACCCGGATCTCCCAGGCCTGAAGCGGACGCTCTACCGACTGAGCTATCGGGGCTGGTCCAAGAGAAAAGAAACAAGGCTCACTGGTGTTTCTTTTTTCTTCAAGATTATGAAAGATGCCCTATTCAAAAATCACCATGGAAAACATTTTATATATTGACACCAAAGAAATGGAAATACTCAGAAGTTTGAATTAGAGAAAACTGTTGTGATTCTCAAGGTGAATTGCCAGTTAGCTTTTCAGATCACATAAATTCTGTCATATCAGTTTCTAGAATTCAAAATTCAACCAAACGGCCAATGTCTTCCACATATCAGTAGACAAAAGGGCTGAATACAATTGTTATCTGGCATTCAAAAAGATTTTGAGCCTGGATTTAAACACGGCTGGGCACTGGCCCGGAACTAGCGTAAATGTTAAAGGATAAATGGCAAGTTTAAGTCAATGTCTATTTGGTAATCAATTTGTTAAAACTTGCACCGTATAGAATCTAGCCAAAAGCAAAATGAGATTTCAGGCACAGCACAAAACCTACACAATTCAAGGCATTCGTTTTCTCGCTACAGCCTAGATACATAAATTAATTAGCTTTAGGGTCGTGACGTCACAGTTGACCTGTGATATGTACATTATTATTGTTGTGACGTCATGCACAGACGACGTTCAGCCAGGGCCTTTTCATGGTAGGTTGAAATGACGCCGAAAGCGTTCAAATGTCAACGATGACGTCAAATGCAAAGATATTTCCGATTGGTGACAGCAGATATGCATATTTTCAATAATAACTATTTCTTTCACACACGGAGACCTTACTTGAAGTTCGTTTTGTTTCAATATTATGTTTTTAGATACATATTTTAATTTACTCAATTTACAATAATAAATCCCCGCATGGGGTTCAGAAAGAACTTGGCATTTATTTGTTAATGTGTTTCTTGTATAATTGTGAATGGTTCATGGCGACCCTTCTACAATATTTGAACTCCTAGCTCATTAGAGTATTGTTTACTACGATTTGAAATTCCGCATCAAGGTCTGCAGACTTTACTACTTTGCATTTCCAACTCGTATATCGAACGTTGGTACTTGTAATATAACCATAAGTTCGGTAAAATTTAAGAAATAATGCCGATAGGCCTATACGAAAATTGAGAACGCTCATCATAGACTGATCTAGAGACATTTTGATACCTGTATACAGGTATGGGCGCCCAAACTCACAAGCAAAAAATCCGCCCAAATTCTTAAAACCAACAGATTTGTCAAAATAGCATTTAATGTTGTATTTTGGGCCAGAGATGTTGTTTTTGTTTTGTTGTTGGAACATTTTAAACCGAAACGGTATGCCCAAATTTTCCCTGGATCAGTCCCTGCTCTGACACGACAGGCCATTTGACAAAACTAGAGAAAATATTATCGCGACTTGGTAAGAAAAATGAATGTGTAATGTTTTCCCAGAATCCGTTTGACAAAAATTATGATCTTTGTAGTTTATAAATATAAATTATAAGTCCTTCTTTTCTCCAAGTAAAGAACATATCCAGATGAGATGTAATTTTTTTTCGCGTTGCAGTCAGTTTTCTAAAGCTAAGTTAATAGAGGTTATGCAGTCGGATCACGTAATTTGTCGTCTGTAAGCATTGCCGCGCGTTAGTATGGGTCAGTTCCTAAACTTGTCTTGGATATGCAGATTTCACAATCTATTTACTTTAGTAATCTGTTACGTATCAAGGCCTGTGACATTCATGAATATTACTGTCGAATTAAAACCACACAGGCAAAGTTCGTGCAACATGATTTTTTCTAGTCCGAAATATCTGCGCTGATGATGTAAGACATTTTTTGACAGATGATGATGGCCTATCTGTCAGAAAATGTCTTGCATCATCATCGCAGATATTTCAGATTTTTTCCTAAATCGCGACAGTCACTTTACGACATACGACACTGCCGTAAAATGGCACATGCTGCAGTGATGCAATCACTCAAAACATGGCCCGGTGTTTTGAGACAGATCATGCTAACTTTTTCGAATTTATAAGTGATTTCTTTCTTATATGGATTTACAATGTTTAAGGTATTATGCAAATATACTTAGTTGCAAAACAGAAATTTCATTTAGTCAAAATCGGTAACTTTTGTTAATGAAATTCCGTGTCCCGATTTAGGAAGGGTTGTCCCGTTTTAGGGGAAATATAGTCCGCAATATGTTGAGTGGATTGAAGGATAAATTCTGATACGCCCGCACGGGCTTCTTCAATACCACGTCAACATAGGGTACATTTGAAAAATCTAAGAGTTGCTCTCGGAATTTTAAAAAAATGATAACTCGCAATTTTTAAACATTACTCACCTAAAATTTTGTCAGAAAGCTTCTTTGATAATCCCTTAGTAGAGCTAAACCATCATTTGTGATCATACGCATCGCCAAACAACGAAATTCGCTAAATTCCCTTTGCGTTATCACCGACCCTCCCCGACAGCCGTTACCGGTTGTAGTGGCGAGCATGATTTGAAAGTTCGCGGTAGATGGCGGTGTGATCGCCCGAGAAAATTTTTAGTCAACAGACGGAATTCAAACTTGGCGAAATTGGCTGCTGACGGATTTTAAGGTCACATATGATGGTTTAGCTCTACGAAGGGATTATCAAAGAAGCTTTCTGACAAAATTTTAGGTGAGTAATGTTTAAAAATTGCGAGTTATCATTTTTTTAAAATTCCGAGAGCAACTCTTAGATTTTTCAAATGTACCCTATGTTGACGTGGTATTGAAGAAGCCCGTGCGGGCGTATCAGAATTTATCCTTCAATCCACTCAACATATTGCGGACTAGGGCCGTAGGGGAAATAGTAAATTTTTTAAAGATGAGTTTTCAAATAGAAAGCTGCTTAGAGAGACAAAATCAATTGATAATTTAATCATTTAATAAAGGCTATAATCTTCAGAAGAAAAACATTTCAACTATTAGTTTAGTAATTTGAATCATGTGATGAAAATATAAAAGTGTCCCGATTTAGGGCGAGTGACTGTAGTAGAATAATAATTATTACAACAACAACTTAGTTACTTTTGTAAGTTTACACGGTTCCCGTCAAAACAACCTCGGGTGAACTCTCAAGGGCCAGAACTAAGAAATAAATCCTCACATGAATACATGGTCTATTTACAATCGAGCAGCATAACTTACTTGGGTGTTGGTTTGGCCATTTTTCTTAGCTTCTTAAACGTTTATATTAGAATTCCAACATGAATAGAAGTCGCCCTGTTTTTTCATTTCAGACGTTGTCGGCACATTTGAAAGCGGAGCCAATAATGCTGAATGCTGATTGGTGGATTTTAAAGTTGACCCGATACGCCCTCTGTCGATTTAGAAGGGGAGGTAACTGTTGGCAAGATTATCCCACACGACCGCCCAAACATCAGAGAAAGTCCTGATGTGAACAAATGTAGCAGGGGTGTAATTTTGTATGGTGGAATTATTGAAAGATACGAAAGCTTATTAGGGCCATACATGATTTTATTTTCTCACTCTCTCATTATACTGAGATAGTATCGCGTTATAACGAGAAACGATCTCGTTAAAACGAGAATGAAACTAGGCCTATCTCGTTATAACCAGATAGGGGCCTACTTTCTCGTTATAATTAGATAACGTTCCCATCACCCGGGCTATGCAAAACTTATTGCAGTTAGGATAGGCCTATACAGTTTAGTTCGGACAAATAGCTAATGCATTAATTTATGCTGTAGTGTTGACGCGATCACATGCGATAATTACAACACCTGTCCTTTCAAAGTATATTGGGATATCATGCAGTAGGCCTAGGCCCCTACGTGGTAGGCCTAGACCTACCAATGAATGCATGGATGATTGATTTAAAGAACATTAGTAAATAGTATTTTGAAGGGAACGTTTGTAGAAATTACCGCTTTCAAGAACCAGGCATTTCGATTACAGAAATATAACAAATTAAAAAGAGGCCTGTAACGAGGGCAAGCGGTGAAGGTCGAGGGTTCTTGAAGCTGTTCTGAAACAAAAAATGCTACTAATTTCCGGATTTTGCTTTCCTTAATTCTTAAAAAAATACAGGAAAATCGTTATGTTCCAAGCTTATCTCAACGCATTAGGCGAGGGTCCAGCGGAAGCTCAGTCTGAGTTCTAGATTGCCTGAGAAACGTTCTGCGGCTGTCCTGCAAGCAAATAACTTTTGGATTTTGTTTTCCCTAATTCTTAAAGGCACACTTGCCGCGAAAATCAGGAATATTGTTTACATTAAAAAAGAAAGACCGTATTCTGTATTTTTCCCAGACAATATAAGTTAGGAACTTTCTATTTTTACCAAAATTTAAAAGTTTGGACGTCACTTTGTATTTTTAATTTGAATTTGAAAATTTGAATTGTTACGTACCCGGAACGTAAACAAACCGATCTGCCCCCTATTGGCGATTTTATGTTTCAGTCGAGTGAGCGAACTAACGGCATAGTGTAATTTTACGTAGGCCTATTTATCTGAGAAATACAGACTGACGATCGGTTAACAGCGACTGGAAAAGCCTGCTGATTATTGTTTGAGTGTAAACCACAGATACAAAGACCTAAAAGGAGGGTAACCCAACACGAAAGTTGACCGACACTGATCGTTGTTGTTGTAATCAGGCTTCGATTCTTCGTTTGTTTTTCACCCCATTTTTACAGTCTAAAGCTAACTAGACATGTTTTGTGTCCTATGTTTAAGTTTAGTGGTATTAGTCGTAGTAAGCTCATGTAAATTGGTTTTCTTAGCAAATTTAAACAGGCTACGGCGGCAAGTGTGCCTTTAAAAATAACAAAATAAGACAAGCAGGAGAAGCTCCCACGATTTATTTTATACTAATTTGGGCAATTATATTGGGAAACTACATATTTGTGCCACATTTTATAAAAGGGTCCGTGGATAGTTTTCTTTATTGAAAGTGGAAAGGTGGCAGACTACCCAAACCCGGTCAGTAGGCAGATAGGCGTGGGTCCACGTGCCGCCTAGGCTCTTAAAATCATCCTACAACTAAAACTGTCCTTGACTTTCGTTATTTTTTCTTGAAAGTTGCAGTACTGGAGACACTTAATTTTTCTCAGAGATATATTGGCCTAAATTATTGACGATCTGCCAAATTTGACGAAGCTTCGCATTCTCGCTGAGAGAATTAGGAGGCGAAAACGCGAGAAAACGAAATTAAACTAAAATTTCGCCGCGAGAATGCGATTTTCTTGTTTTCGAGTTTTCGCGGCGAGATTATAGTGGCACAAAAAAAAAAGTGGCACAAAAAAGCGCTATTGGCTTATTTCTTGTTTTCGCATTCTCGCGGCGAGATTGTAATTTATTTTTTGTTTTCGCGAAATGGCACAAATCAGCCACCATATGTTCGTGACCGAAGGTATGTCTAAAAAAAGAACGGTGTAAATCGTTTTGTTCTCCATTTTTGAGTGCATATTCCTGTCAGATAAGTATTTTAGCTGCGGATCATTTGTACTGCCCCAGTCAAGGTATAAATGCCATCATTTCAGTGTTTATAATCGAATATAGGTTTATCATGTATGAATTAGCCGAGAAATCTGGGCTCTGCCGAATTTTTTTTTCTCTCCGTGTTCGTCATAGCGCAGATCACTTCCATAGTAAAAAAGTGATATTTTTTAAGAAGACCCGCCGAAAAAATCGGCGGCGCAAATTTCACAACAAAGAAGCAAAGAATAAAGTATTTAACTCTACATTCCGATAGCATAGACATAGAAGAAGGAGTTTGTCAAGTTTACGCGGTTGTAATTTGGTAAGCTTTCCTCTCCACACTTAGGGCCTATATCGATATTATTTTACCCTAGTAATTCGGGCTAAGGCGACAAGACACATTACCAGTCATGTAATACCAGTCGCCGTAAGACCGATAATCCGGGCTAAGGTATGAATTAAAATCGTTTGTGGGGCGAGATGATCACTTTGTGTTATTCTTCACACCCAGACATTGCATTTTTCAAAATTCAGGTTGTTCAATGTTAGAGTCACGCAACACGTTGCTTAACATTGCAACACGGACTATGATGTGCAACCATATTAAAAAAGAAACATATCACCATAGTTATCCTCAAACTAAAGATGAAACTAGCAGACCTAGCTTGCACTACATTGCATATATAATGGTAAGTTTTGGTTCTGTGTTAATTCCTTTCCCCTCCCCCTTTTTTTCTCTACTCCCTGGACCTCCCCCCCCCCCGCCCGCCCCTGGATCCGCCTTTGCAAATTATCTGAAAAAAAAACTTGTGCTAGGTTGGGAAGCCATCTGTGAATCTCCGTTTTCTGCCGTTAAGCATTTTTTAAAACAAACTTTTTTTACGACAATTCTTCTAATATTTAGGCCTAGGCCTATATCAGATGAAATATTTATTTAACCGAAGAAACCCAATATATGCGCTTAAAAGCTTCAGACCACAAGTGCATCCGACATTGAAATTCAAGAGGAAGTCTCCGACAGTACAACGTAGGCCTATACCAAGGTCAAACTCAACAAAGCGACCTCGTGACGTCATAACATTTGTAAAGCCACAAAACCAACCCGCCGTATTTTTGCCTGTGGCGCTGGTGGGCAGTTTTGAAGTTTTTCTGTAACGTTTACGACGTCACTCAACTTTTGCGTCACATTGTATTTCATCACAAAGTAAAACGTTATGTCACAGACAAAAAATCACGTCACGAATTCAGAATGACGTAACAAACGTAACCCGGCGTGTACAGTAATCAAATAATGGGACCTGACACCAAACCCATCGTTTGATTTATCAGCTTTTATTGAAGGAAAGGTAAGACAAACTTTTTTATTATTCAAAGTTACTACAGGTGTGTATGACTGTTACAATGACAACTTGTTCAGTCCTCATTTCTGAAATACGAATAAACATTTTATGTACCTTTATTAAACCCATAAAACATTTTTCGTTTCAAAGTTTGAAAATAAATCTGTATACCCGATCATTGGGCGGCCTGACTTACAATATGCTGTGTGTAATAAGACATAGAGCATAATGATAATACATCTTCAAAAGTATAATTGAATTTATAATATAAACCAAACAACTCTTTAAACAAATAGTTATATTATTCCTTTTTTCAGTCAAATCCAAAACCTGTAATGGGAAATAGTAAAGAAAGTGAAACCCCTAATTTTCTCCAAAATGAAAATGACCTGGCCAGTAAAGAAACGGAGAGCACAGGTAGGAAGTCCAGGATAGACTTCACGCCTATGATAAGTAAGGCAAGACGATTAATTAGTCGAAGTCCTTTAAGGTTGCCGAACAGAAATAGGAAGATGAAGATAACGGACACAGCATATGGTACCAAGAAGACGTCAGAACAAAGTCGGTTTGGTCAAATACCCAAAGGAAACCAAAGTTTTAAGAAGAAGGATGGACGGCAGAGAAAGTCCAGACAAAAGACAATGAAAAAGAAACACATACAATGCCCTCTTTTTTCTTGTTTTGCTGATTGCAAAATATCTACGTCTGACAACGAGAAACAAAATGGAGGCATCACAAACACGATCATATTTGACAGTAACAAATGCAAAGGTTCAAAACAAGATGATGAACACAAGGCATGTGTAAAGAAAATTTGGATGGCAACATTGTATTCTTGCGTATCATCTCCAAAAGATTTTATTGGTGAAGTTGATTGTGTTGAAGGTTCAACCGAGAATTCTCAGAGCCCAACGGGAGTATTTTATTCTGATCATACAGTAAAAACACCAAGTCCCATCCTCTCCCCACCTCTATTGAGAGCAGATTCATCCGATTCAGTACTGTGGACGGAAGCAAGCTGGAATCATTCAAATGACAAAAGGGAGGTAACTATTCAACCTTCTCCATCGTCAACTATATCAACGCCATCAACCGAGAGACTTTCAGTAAGTGATATTCATTTGGAGCAATCCCTTGACCCAAACAAAGGCAGCGTGATTTACACCACAACTCAGAAATTAGCAGCTCTTCAAAACGAAGTAGAAAACACCATTGACATTTTAGGTCCAGTTATCAAAGAAGCTGCCACCAGGATAACTACTGAGAGGGACGAGTTATTTGCCCGTTGTTTGGAACTTGAGGCTACCACTGACATTCTTTTCCCACGTTTGCATACCTCATTGGAAGGAAAAGGCACACTCCAAGGGAAATTCTTGAAGAACATCAGCCAAAGAATTAGAAAAACAGCAAAAGGTTTTTCTCCACACAAGAAGATCGATGTCAAAACATCCAATTCGATGATGATTTTATCTGCTTTGGCAGAAGTTCAACATACCCCATTGAACAGAATCGTGTCAGCAGGAAATGTAAGCGTTAAGATCGTGACAGAAGAACGTCAATTAGGTTCAGAAAATCAAAGTAAGTTTAATTATCATAAACTTTCCAAATGTTGATAGTTTTCGATAAAACAAAATAAGGAATTTGTGGGATACACAGCCAAAATAAATTATTGTGTGTCTTTCTAATTTAAAGTGGTATGAGCTGCTAAATTGGCCCCTATAGGTAAAAATTTCGTTGAAACAGAATTAGTCAATTGTTCGGTTTTTTTTATTCAAGAAGTACAAAATAAGAGCTTTCAGCTGATACAAATCTGGGAGCGGTATGTCCAAGCAACCAACCAATATCAGTTGTAGCCCCGGATGACTATACTGCGATTCTGTTGTATTGTCACAGATCGGTGTCATTTAGCTCTGTAGGACGGTTCAAACTTTTGGCCTTTATGAGACAATTTCAGGATTGAATAACGTACTTTAATGTAGTTCAATTTACCGAATTTATGGTGATATTACATATACCATGGTATATGTAATATCACCATAAGTTCGGTAAAATTGAACTAACTTTAATGATACTTTGGGTGTCCCGTTTGCATACAACTGTCTGGGTTCAAGCCATATTTCAAAATGGCAGCTGGCTTATAGTTTGTTTGCCTCCGCACGCACAAGAATTACACAGCTTAACAACAATCCTTTTGGTTCTGCAGATAACGGAAGCCTGGTTGACGTGAACAAATCATCTCTTCAAAGTCAGACATTTTCACACAACGAGGAAGAACGCCTACCATTACCAGAATTAACAGCAGAGGGAATTTCCCAGAACAAGGCTTCACACCAACCAAAGTTCACCAAAACTTTCGGGAAACTCCGCAACGGATGGAAAAAAATCAAAGCCTGGTTTTAATATGGAGGAATTTGGAAGAGAAGAACTGAAGGAAATTTTATTCCGGTCAGTTGGATCAGGGAAGTTGTTCCCCCTCATCTTTAAGACATAAAATAGCTATGGTATACCTATATAATTATGATATATGTGCTAATGTTGACAATAATATCTGTGGAAAATGTAAAAAAAAACTTTGTTTATTCCTCATCGAAGCACTCTGTGGAATCACGCTAGCTAGAGTTCTTTTTACTAACTTGTTAAATGTATCGTATTGTTATATGTATTTTTTTTAATGATTTATTGAACTGATGACAATCACAAGCCAAAATAGGGCCAATAGCCTCTTGTATATGAAAACAAAATCAGGTAATATCCAATTCAGTCACGGGACTTTTGGGTGTAGGTTTGGGTTTCCCGTGGAAGAATCTGGTGAAGCAATTTCTTGGAGGGAGGTAATGTTTCCTGTTGTCAGAACCTTGTCTCATCTCAATCTCAACTTGAACGGGACGGAAAAGTTCAATTGAGTGAAACACATTCGGCGGAGGATTCATCCATATCAAATTTTCATGCCAACGTTGTCGCTTTTGGACATATCTCTGAACCTATATTCCCCGTGATCTAGAATTTGATAGCATTGAATATTAATATTGGTGATCCACCTGTAAAATTATAATCTCTTAGAAAACAAATTGATGGTTTACCATGCTGAGAAAATAAATCTGATAGCGATATTCACTTCATTGGGTTAGTTTTGTACACTAGCTTAAAGAGAGTGAACTTAAATGTTTTAATCGGGAGTAACTTTATGAATATAATAAATACAAAAGCGATATATGAGCAAATAAATTTTGTTATAAATGTTGACATTGTTGTAAATATTACACCCAGTGCCTTGCCATCCTTTATATTCATCCGCGCACAAGCCTGTTGTGTGTGTGGCATTTGTCTGGGATGCTGTCTTGTGTTTAATAAAAATATCCTTTACAGCCGTATATTTGAGCTTTTTAAGTGCATAGTGTGACAGAAACTGGTTATTGTTTGGGTGCACAATTACTTAAGTACTTCTATATTTCAAATTGTATTACAAATTGAACGATTGTTTGGTGTGCTAAGTTGCATTCAAGATTATTTGAATTTGATGGTTAGGGTAGACCGGGGATAGTTGAACTCCCTTTTCTTTAAGTTACGTTTTGAGACAAACTACAACAGCGAATTACAGGCAGACAGTTGTAATAAGTGATAAGCTTCTTTATAAAACGTTAAAGGCACCCTTGCCGCAAAAACCCAGAATACTGTTTACATAAAAACAGTGGGCGATTTTCTGTATTTTTCCCAGACAGAAGAAGTTAGGAACTTTCTTTTTTTACCAAAAATAGAAAGTTTTAGTATCATTTAGTATTTTTAATTTGAAATTGAAAATTAGATTGATCAAGTACCCGCAATGTAAACAAATTTAGAACCTGAGTATGCGCACAAGTGCCCTAATGTTTTGAGTCGTGTGGTCGATCTAACAACACAGTATAATTTTACGAACTTTATCCAAGAAATACAGACTAACGATCAAGTAAGAGGGACTATAAAAGCCGGCCGAGTGCAAACCACAGACAAAAACGTCTGAATGAGGGTAATCCAACACTTAAAGTGGCGTGAGCTGCCAAAATTCACACTTTTTTCATAATTTATGATCTTCACGACAGTAAGAGGCTTTGAAGGCCCCCGAAGAACTAAATGATTGGCGTTGGAATGAGGAAAATTCATAGAGTATGTGGCCTATACGAACCGGAATAGTGTTCGAAAAGTAAATAAAAATTTAAATAACCGGGACGACCATTCATTCATTCTAATTTAAAGCTAGTTCAAAACAATACTTTATCGTACATTTTCGAGACTAGAAGCACTAAAAAGAGCAAATCGATAGAGTTCGATAATACACTTTTAATAGTAATGTCAATTGCCTCAGCCTCGTTTCATAACTTGGTTTATGAAACAAAAACAAACGGTATTATGCTCTTCTCCTTAAACCTACTAGGGTCTAAATTAAATTCTAATGGGTATCTACTATGTGGTATCTATTCACTGCTCACGTTTATGCTTACTTTCATAATTTACTTCAAAGAGAAGATCGTTGTAGTTCTCAAGAAATGCAGAGCTAAGCTACAAAACAGTCATGTTGAATGTAGAACAGTCTAGATGCGATATGTATATAGCGTTAATATGAGGGCCGAACGCTACAGAGGGTAGCTATTTGTAAAATAGGAAACTTCCTGAAAGATTGAGAATACAAAACATGGCCGCCGTGACTGCATTGTCTTCATTATTGCCATCAACGAAACCGTCCACGTTCTATATAAATTTTCATCAAACGTCAGTGGTATAATGTAATTTCAGGTCTATCAGAGTGTAAATTAAGGGACAAAGATACTGACCTTCTAATTGATCAGTTTAAAGTGGCAAGAGCTGCCAAACATAAAGGAAACATTCATTGAAATAAAATGAGCTACTTATTTTTTTTTATATAAAATCAAATAATTCTTCGCACTCGTTATAAACCAATATGCTGACGATGTACATGTATATGTGGCTCTCGTATAGAGACACGGCTACATACTATACTGGTAACAGAATAAAAACTGTTTTTATTGAGTTTGAGCAATGTCTTTCATGTTCCTTAGAAAATGTTCCCTGTTCTATTTAAGCAATCCGTATTTTGCTTTACCTCAATCCACCGAGAGCTTTCAAAGTAGAATGAAATTATTAGTTCACAAGGGCGAAAACTCTCTAGCGGCCATTATATGTGTTGGCTTATAATGGAATTATCTCCCTTTGAGCGTTCGGGTGTACCGACCATGGTTTATGACAGTCTTTGCTTCTAATAAAAATCTCCCCGAATCTCCTGCGTGGTGGTATCAAGGGACAGTTAAACCGACTTTGAAATTTACCATTTTAAATAGAAAACGACACGAATCATGTTTACGTCTAACTCAATTAAATACTGTACCATTTGGGAACGTATCTTTTGATCACAAATTTGCTTTTGTTATTTGTTTCAATTTGAAATATACCCTTAGAGTATTTGAGACCGGGGAACATACAACCGCTATGTATGCATTATTAATGGTGTTTTTGAGTTGAATATCAATAACGTCTTTATCAAAAGTGACAGAAGTAACTTTAAGAGAAAAAAGTTTCTGTACATTTTTACGACCAAGGGCATCTCTATACTCGATATTACCGAACTTATGCTTATATTACATACATATTTTTTAAAAGTAAAGTCACACTGACACAGGGACATTAGCACAAGTTTCTATAATTGTCTCAAGATTGTAAATCATCATTGACCTATAAAGCTTAGAAGTTGTTGGAAAGGTTCTCACCACGGTGGAAATATTTACATCGCGGAGATGTCTGGAAATAACTTGGATTTCAACTGCGGTGGAAAAAGTTTTCTCCGCGGTGAAAACCTTTTCTCCCTGGTGGAAAAGTTCTCACAGCGGTGGAAATATTTACATCGCGGAGATGTCTGGAAATAACTTGGATTTCAACTGCGGTGGAAAAAGTTTTCTCCGCGGTGAAAACCTTTTCTCCCTGGTGGAAAAGTTCTCACAGCGGTGGAAACATTCTCACTGCGGTGGAAATGTTTCCCTTGTGATTTGACAGTTTACATGCGTTTTTCGGCTTTCTCTGCAAATCATTTTACTTAAAGGTATGATTCTTTTTGTACACGCTTGATTTTCTTCGACATACAGAATCTCTCGTCTCAAAACCAAGTTTCCGCTTGTGAAAAATGCTGTTAAAGACCGAAAAACACTGGAAAAGTCATGCCACTAATATGCCTCCGTAGTGTTCACTTACTCACCTTATGTAAAAGGGCATCCAGGTATCCAGGCGTTTTCTTCGGGCATTCAACCCCCCTCCACACTGAACCTAACAAAACCGTTAAACAAGTGAAATAATTTTGATAATAAGATAATTGATCCTCTTAAAGCGGGATGGTCTCTGGACACCAACAAGAGGTCACCAGATTTTCCGCCTATGTTCATCTCCCTTTTATCCTGGCAACGTCGTTCTTTAAGGCAAGCCATGTAGAGGTTGACATTAAATATAAAATCAATCAAGTTTTGTCAATTACTATACCTGCTTAACTGTGGTTAAAAGCTTCAGGCCACGAGTGCATCCCACATCGAGATTCAAGAGGAACTGCCCGACAACACAACGTACCAAGGTCAATGGTTCGAAAAGGTTAGACAAATTCAGCAAAGCCATTTTGGGACGTCATGATATTTGTAAAGCCAAAGGATTTTTGCCTGTCCACGTGGCGCTGATGGGGAGTTTGGAGCCTTCTGTGACGTTAACGTCACTTGACTTTTACGGCAGATTACATTTCATCACAAAGTAAAACGTTACGTCACAGACCAAAAATCACGTCACGAATTCAGAATGACGTAACAAACGTAACCCGGTGTGTACAGTAATCAAATAGTGGGACCTGACACGAAATCCAACGTTTGATTTATCAGCTTTTATTAAAGGAAAGGTAAGACAAACTTTTTTGATTATTTCAAAGTTACTACACGTGTGTATGACTGTTACAATAACAACTTGTTCAGTCCTCATTTCTGAAACATCTACATGCAATAGTGGTTGTTTTTTGTCCTAACTTCAGTGCATCGGCAAATAGGAAAAAAAATTGTATGAACCTTAATTAAACCCATTAAACATTTTTCGTTTGAAAGTTTGACTTGAGCTTACAATAAGCTGTGCGTAATAAGCATAATAATAATATATCTTTAAAAGTATAATTGAATTTATAATATAAACCAAAAAAAAAACTCTTTAAACAAATAGTGATGTTTTTCTTTTTTTTTCAGTCAAATCCAAAACCAGTAATGGGAAATATTAAAGAAAGTGAGACCCCTAATTTTCTCCAAAATGAAAATGACCTGGCCAGCAAAGAAACTGAGAGCACAAGTAGGAAGTCCAGGATTGACTTCACGCCTATGATAAGTAAGGCAAGACGATTCATCAGTCGAAGTCCTTTAAGGTTGCCGATCAGAAATAGAAAGATGAAGATAATGGGCATAGCATATGATACCGACAAGACATCAGAACACAGACATTTTGGTCAAATACCCAAAGGAAACCTAAGTTTTAAGAAGAGAGATGGACGGCAGAGAAAGTCCAGACAAAATACAGTGGAAAAGAAACACATACAATGTACTCTTTTTTCTTGTTTTGCTGATTGCAAAATATCTACGTCTGACAACGAGAAACAAAATGGAGGCATCACAAACACGATCATATTTGACAGTAACAAATGCAAAGGTTCAAAACAAGGCGATGAACACAAAGCATGTGTAAAGAAAATTTGGATGGCAACACTGTGTTCTTGTGTATCATCTCCAAAAGATTTTAATGGTGAAGTTGGTTGTGTTGAAGGTTCAACCGACAATTCTCAGAGCCCAAAGGGAGTATTTCATTCTGATCATACAGTAAAAACACCAAGTCCCATCCTCTCCCCACCTCTATTGAGAGCAGATTCATCCGATTCAATACTGTGGACGGAAGCAAGCTGGAATCATTCAAATGACAAAAGGGAGGTAACTATTCAACCTTCTCCATCGTCAACTATACCAACGCCATCAACCGAGAGACTTTCAGTAAGTGATATTCATTTGGAGCAATCCCTTGATCCAAACAAAGGCAGCGTGATTTACACCACTACTCAGAAGTTAGCAGCTCTTCAAAACGAAGTAGAAAACACCATTGACATTTTAGGTCCAGTTATTAAAGAAGCTGCCACCAGGATAACTAGTGAGAGGGACGAGTTATTTGCCCGTTGTTTGGAACTTGAGGCTACCACTGACGTCCTTTTCCCACGTTTGCATACCTCGTTGGAAGGAAAAGGCACACTTCAAGGGAAAGTCTTGAAGAACCTCAGCCAAAGAATAAGAAACACAGCAAAAGTTTTTTCTCCACACAAGAAGATCGATGTCAAAACATCCAATTCGATGATGATTTTATCGGCTTTGGCAGAAGTTCAACATACCCCATTAAACAGAATCGTGTCAGCAGGAAATGTAAGCGTTAAGATCGTGACAGAAGAACGTCAACTAGATTCAGAAAATCAAAGTAAGACTTGCATTTAATTATAAAAATTTCCTAATGTTGATAGTTTTCGATAAAGCAAAATAAGGAATTTGTGGGATACACAGCCAAAATAAATTATTGTTTGTCTTTCCAATTTAAAGTGGCATGAGCTGCCAAATGTAGGCACAAATTTTGTTGGGACTGAATTAGTCAATTGTTTATTTTTTTTGTTCAAGTAATATACATGTACAAAACAAGAGTTTTCACCTGATACAAGTCTTGGAATGGTACATCGAAACAACCAACCGATATTAATTGGGAGTTGTCTTAAATCAGTCGAAAAATCTTAGACTATTGAAACCAAAAGGGCTGTAAGTTTTGTTACCGATGAAAATACATGCATATAATTAGAGTTTATATTCTTTTGGTTCTGCAGATAATGGAAGCCTGGTGGACGTGAACAAACCACCTCTTCAAAGTCAGACATTTTCTCAGAATGAGGAAGAACGCCTACCATTACCAGAATTAACAGCAGAGGGGATTTCCCAGAACAAGGCTTCACACCAACCAAAGTTCACCAAAACTTTCGAGAAACTCCGTAACGGATGGAAAAAAATCAAAGCCTGGTTTTAGTATGGAGGAATTCGGAGAAGAAGAATTGAAGGACATTTTTATTCCGATCAGTTTGATCAGGAGAGCTGTTTCTTCCATCTTTGAGACCAACCTGTTTAAACAATATGATTTAGTTATATGTCCCAAGGTTAGCAATAATATCTTTAGAAGATGTCAACAAATTATAACTTTATTCATCCCTCATAGAAGCACTCGGGAGAATTAAGATAGCCAGTGCTTTTCAAGTTTACTAACTTGTAAAATGTAGCATAAAAGGCCTGAATTAAGAATAAATGATTTAAATGGAGTTAACTTTATAAATATAATAAATACAAATGTGTTTTCGATTCGATAAGTTTTGTTATAAATTTTGACATTGTTGTAAATATTACACCCAGTGCGGTACCTTATCATCCTTTATCCCTGTTATCCTGTTGTGTGTGTGGCATTGTGTGGGATACTAACTTTGTCTTGTGTTTAATAAAAATATTCTTTAAAGCCGAATACATGAGCTTTCTTTAACTAAATAGTGTGACAGAAAATGGCTATTATTTGAATGTAACCACAATTACTTATAAAGTATTTACATATTTTGTTAAAAATTGAACGATTGTTTGGTGTGTTCAGTTGTACTCACGCTTGTTACAATTCGATGGTCAGGGGAAACCGGGGATAGTTCGAACTCCACTACAGAAGCAACTACAGCAGCGAATTAAACCGAACAGTTTTTAAGGAATAGCTAAGGGATAAGCTTCAAAAACTTTCCGATGGGCTGAAGATACATGTGTACCTCTCTATGAGGTAATTTCGAGTGCTGTAATTAAAACATAATCTATATCTATCAATCTATATATTGTACAAAAGTTTGATTGCATAACTGATGAAAATAGTTTTACGACATATTAATCTTTTCAATTGGGGCACATCTGACTGCGTGGATCGAATAAGTCTGGCTCAAGCCCGAACATACCCAGCCCACAAGGCTGAACTTACCCAAGTGGGCCACTTATGAAAGACACTTGATTTCATCTGACCTAGTTGATAGAGTTCGATGACACACTGTTAATGGTAACGTCAATTGTCTCATCGTCGATTCTACAGAGATTTCCCATTTTGCACATATTACTTATAACTTAAATACTAATCTAAAGAGATATTGAGTGGGTAGACGAGTTAATGACCCCACAAAATTCAAAACGAAAAGCTTTGATCTTTTGGAATTCAATTTGAAATTGGCAAACAAAGGCAAATTGACTAAATTCGACGATTTGAGAGGAAGGTGCCAGTTTCTTTTTTCCACCAATGAAAATGGACTTTTCTAGAGCTAGGAATTAGCCACAAATTAAAACGTTAACATTATCACAAATGGGAAATGAAGCGGTATCCTGTAGCCTACAAGCGTCTCAGTACCTCTGACTTCGAGAATGGGACGTTGGATAGCACTCTAATATCCTAACAAAGCTGTCCCAGTTATATCGCAAGGAACCGAAACACTTTATTTGCTAGCCGTCGACCGTAATGAGTTTTATTACTTTCAATATTTGACAATATATAGCCTCTACAAGTTTCTGTTGAGTTATTGATCACATTTACGGCCGTCATTTTTAGATCATATTCTCCCTCCATACCAATCATTGAATTTGGATACCGTGTTGTGATCAAAGTAAATAAAACATCTCGAACGGAGACCTATCATTAACAAAACGCTTTTCCAGCCCTATAAATGTTTATCCATCCATGCCAAAAGGTTCATTGAAACATTGACTCCCATACATGTATATTGACACTTCCATCCACAGGCTATGGTCGATTCAACAAGCTACAGTAACTGATATCTTCATCTCTGCCATCAACAAAACCATCCACATTCTATATAAATTTCCATCAAACGTCATTGGTAGGGTATAATTTCGCTCGAACAACCACCCGGTGGTATCAGGGGAAGGTCTATCTGCGTGTACCTTGAGAAACTTCATGGAACATGTTTACATGTAATTCAATCAAATCAACTGGGAACTCGTCTTTTGATTAGAAGTTTACTTCTGATAATCGTTTTAATATATCCCTCTCTTAGAACACTTGTCATTAGGGAATATCAACTGGTTATTTGTATTCAAAATAAGTATTTGGTGATGTCTTGAATATCACTTGTTACGAGACAAAATAATAAAAGAAGAAGTAACAAAACATGGTTTATATGATTCAGGGAAATATTCACTAAATGCACTTTCGTCAAACGCTTCGGTCTCAACTAAATTTTGAGCAATTTCACGTTGTAATATTTGTTTGCGAGTAGATTTTTATAAGGTTAGCCCTAAATGTTCGCCTACCAAACACAACTCGTTCCTACCCAAAGAATAAAAAACATCCTGATCGGGCGATTGTATGAACTCGTCTGGATTAAACTCATGGTAGATAATCTTTGCTGGTATATCATGTCTAGTAGAACTAAGTTATAAATTTTATAAATTTCCCCCAGTACAGTCAATGAATTACGAAATATTCTCAGGACAAACCTTAAATTATGTTACGAGGCAAAAAACTAGATGAAGAAGTAGTAAAAAGACCACCAGATTTCAAAACAAATTTTGATTTATATCAAAACAGTCACGTATTTACAGGCTAATATTATACAAACAGCGACAAGAAAACATTTGATATCAAAATGACTTTACAGTTCCGAGATATCTGTAATCCGATAACTTCACAAAGTTCACTGGTATAGCAGTATAGATCCGATGATCATGAAACATAAATCCACAAAAAAGAATCTTGTAATACATAAGTAGCGTTAAGCCGAAAAACGACAGTTTCATAAATATTTCACAGAACTCCACAGAATAAAAACCATTTGGCATACAAATGTCGGGCATTCCTAATAACTCAAGAAATTACTGACAAGGTTTGTTATCCATTCGACAAATACATGAGGTGGATGGGGGTCCAGGGTTTGTTTAATGTCTTAGATCCAGGTTTACTCCTCGTATACACTTTGTAAGATCTCGTCCAGTGTGAAGAAAGTTGTAATTAAAAAATATTGTATTAGATGCGGAGTTTCATTCTCAACATAAGCGTTTATTGGTGTTTAATGATTATATTATATTACGTTGGTTTAATATAATTTACAGTTCAACTTGAACATGTGGCATACGGGTGCTACCCTGTACAGATATCTTGCGACATTTAACCTCTTTACTTTCGTACGGACAATGAACTTTAAGCTACTAAATAATGAATGGTGGTTTTAGTTCCACTGTTTGTAATCTCTTTCAGCGAAGAATCTTGTATCTGGAAACACAGTTCTAACGACACGTCTGGGAATTTATCTTCACCGGGAATATTATCGCATAAACAAGATTTAAGTGACTTCCTACAGCAAACCTATACAACTGTGAAATATTAACGATGTTTTAAAATATCCTCCCTAGTAGAATTATTGTATTAGCATGATAAATTGTTACTTATCAAAGTAAACTCTAGATTCCTTCATGATTGTAAATTATGTAGGAAAATCGTGTTTGGGTTGTAGATAATCCTTGTCCATGTCTGATAACAGTACGCCTGGACATTTATCCTCATTACTGGGTACCCGCACAAAGGGCAAGGAGCTGAGTCGGCACAGTGATAGTCACTCGATGGGTCGCGGGTACGAATCTCACTCAGTCCCATATAAGTGAAATAATATTGAGTGCGCAATAAATAAATCAATCAAGACACCCTACATGTATGTATCAGCCGTATTTCATTTTTTCTCTATAATACTCGCTGGGTTATTTGAAGTGGCACGAGCTGCAAAAATGTTAATATCTTGCCTCCAGCAAAATCCATCAGAATTTCTTAAAAATATCTCCTTGTACATTTAACTTCACACGAGTCTCAGAGAGACCCTTGTCAAGCAATATCGAGGCCTAAGAGCAAACAAAACACCCTTTGCCGAATGATTTATCAAGTTTTCCAGCGAAATTCAAGTTGACAGAATATTCCAACCGAAGTCTCAGACACTTGCCGCTCTGGGAGCCTCGCTTTCACTTCGGGGCTTTACGGAATCTGTAAAACGGTTTGGAATTGGCGCGCACAACCGTTCGCAAGATCCCGTAAAGCCACAAAGTGAAAGCGAGGCTCCCAGAGCGGCAAGTGTCTGAGACTTCGATTGGAATATTCTGTCAACTTGAATTTTGCTGGAAAACTTGATAAATCATTCGGCAAAGGGTGTTTTGTTTGCTCTTAGGCCTCGATATTGCTTGACAAGGATCTATCTGAGACTCGTGTGAAGTTTCCGTGTGCCTGTTATGATAGACATTTCGGGAGGTGTGTTCTCGTACTAACTCATTCGGTCACTCTTGTCGAATTTTTTTCAAAGTCTAAGGAAGCGATCCAACAGCTCTAACATAACAAGGAGTATATGATCCGCCTTAATACTCGTCACATTGTGGTGTATACGTAGATCGTGTTGGAAATTTACCTATCCGCCGTATCATTTGTTCAATGTTAATCGCATTCATGTTTAGCATTGTTATTCACTTCGGAATAAATTAGGTTAGTAACAGGTTGTTACGTTATCCCTAGTCTATATAAGAAGGAAAGTAGTCTGCGTCCATGAAGTCTATGTCCGTATCCAAACCGTGAAGGAACAAGTTGAAGAAAAATGTGGAATTCGCGGTACTTTGTCGTGTTTAGTGCCGTTGTTGTCTTGATTGGCGGTAAGATGGTTCAAGGTAAGACGGTTGTAACAATGGAGTGATGTTTTGCTTAAAGTGGATTTACACTTACGCACTTGAGTAACTTTTATGAAATACCTCATGTAACAAATTAGTTGATCTCCAAACTCTGTGGCCAAAGTATATTGATGATGGCGACCAACAGAGTTGGCGGACCTGCCATATTGAAACATGTACATTTGGAGAAACAACTCTTTGTTCTAGGATTTTCTCTCAATTTAAAGTGGCATGAGCTGCCAAAATTCACACTTTTTTCATAATTTCGGATCGTCACGGTAGTAAGAGGCTTTGAAGACCATCGAAAAACTAAACGATTGGCGTTGGAATGAGGAAAATCCATGCAGTTTGTGGCCTGTACGAACCGAAAACGTGTTTGAAAAGTAAACAAAATTTAAATAACCGGGACGACCATTCATTCATTCTAAGCCAAAGTTAGTTCAAAACAATACTTTATCGCACATGTTCGAGACTAGAAGCACTAAAAAGCTTCTGAATTATACGTCTTGAGAAAAATAGACAATAATTTCAACATTCTGTTTTAACGTCAAAATATCAACATTTTGGCAGCTCATGCCCCTTTAAGCAACTTCAATGAAAGCATCATGGTAATATTTAACAACAATCTTACGACTTCTCCGTTACATATTATCTCTAATCGGCTACAGTGTAGTATAATTACACATATTCCAACATACACATGTTTCCTTTTAGTTGACCCTTTTTAAACTGCCGCCAAAACCGATGTAATGCGGCTTCCAATTCCTGCAGATTTTGTAAAGGAGGCTCTAGGGCTTGAATTTTTCTGCCCATCCTATCCCAAATTTGCTCTAAAGGATTAAAATCCGCGCACTTACCTTTTCAACAGATCAAAGTCTCACTGGAGGGATGAAACGCAGGTTGGAAGCTATTGGAGGCTATACGCGCTATTGAGACACTCAAAGTGACATTTTTACTTCAATATGTCCGCCCTGTGAAGACAGATGCACTCTGAAGTTTCATACTTACAAGCATCTTTTTATTTTGTTAAAATACACTATTGATCTGGCTAACGATATCCTGAATAAATTGTATAGCTTATTGCTATTAATGGGGATTTCTTATCGCCAGAATGTTGCCCTTTATGATCACATTCATTTCTGCAACATCAGTTTGCCAACAATCTCCCTATACCAATGATTTTATAAGTCGGTGCAGACTTTCCAGGGGGGTGCTTAAATTTTTTCTTTGTGTATATATCCTTAAATAGGAGAAATATTTAATCAAAAGCTAACAATGCATAATATCATTGAAATCTGTTATGTACTAGTTTATGAGCACAAACAAAGTCACCGATAATACAATAAAGTCCACCGAGGTGTAATTAAGATTAACGATGTTAATGTCTCAATATTTTTAGAACCAACTGTTTCTCTACAGACAAGCCCCTTCGTTGTATCAGTATTGCTCTTTTGTCTGCACATCTGTGATGGAATCAATTTCAATTTGTACAGAGAAACCGTTTTAATAACTTATTCAATATATGACTTGTTAAGTGTTCTCACACCAGCTGTCACACTCATTCCAATAACTGTATCAAAAAGAGGAAATTTGTAACTCATTTAAATCTATGCCAGGCACACAGAATCAAAATCAAAATTATTCATTGAGTCTATACTTGTATTAACTTGAAGAAATTTATTGCTCTTTTTTAAAACTGAAAGTAGACGGGTCATTTTGTCTCGTAAGAACAAGGCCATGTGACTGATCTTTCCGTAGCAGTTTCGCCCCATGGTCCCTTGTCATCCCTAAACTGGACCTTATCGGGGCTTTACAAGATTCGATTTGATCGTCCTCAGCTTCATGGGGTAGTCAATCTGAGATCAATGACTCGGAGAATGTTTTTCGACCTGAGGATGGGAAATCTTCAGAAAAACGGTTTAACTTGAATAACAAGCATCAAGTACTTAAAACATTCCACGTTGATTGACGACATGTGGGCTTTTCAAATGTTTTCTCCCTATTGATTATTCCGATCAGTTGCAGACTGGTCAGTGTTGCGATCGTATAGTCCGGAGTTCTGATACCAAACTGGCTATTTTTAATACTGACGCGCGTGACGGCTGTATTTCGGAAAAACCTGGACCAACGATCGCAAGGATAGAACATGCTCTATTTCTCTCAATTAATCTTAAGGTCGCAGCCAATCAGCGGCCTATATTTCATCCCATGATCATTTTTTCTCGGCGTTTCGTCATTTCCAGTTGCGTACTAGTCTGCATCATGTGATGACGAAGTTCCCTTCCGACCAACTGATCGCATCGCCTCATGGTGATAATGATAATAATTTTGGAGCTACATACGAGCATGAATTACATCACTATCGGATATTTCGGTGAAAATCGCTAGGCAACATACTCGTTCATCCACACATCAATATGCAGTCCAATTTGGACCGCGACCGTTTGAAAATGGCGCCGCTGAATAATGCGCCGATCCTTGTCGTAGACAGCAAGTGTAGTGTGCGCTTGGCTTAAGTGGGGCGTATGTTGTTTCGAACGCGTGTTTCGGGTACTTGTGGAACAAGTAACTTGCACATTTTTAATATAATTTTCTGAGAAAGCTTTACTATAATTCCTAAGGTTAAACTATCAAACGTAAAATTTGAGGAATTGTATGAGCCTGAATGAGGAAAAACACTACATCCCAAATAAATGGTGTAATTTAATGTTCTTATTATTAATAACATTCCGCAGGGGACTCGCAGTGTGTAGCTTTAAATGGTGTTTGTCAAAAGGACAGTCGGCCTTGTCAGTGTGGATATAGAGCAAGACTCTGTAGTGGACCTTCCGACCGACGATGTTGTCTTCCCACAGGTTAGTTTCTTTCGTTTGTACTTACAGAGATCAGTGGGGGGAAATCATTACCGCTGTACATAGTTAGTAGAACGTCAGAGGCTGTTCTCAGATACGGAAATGATTGGCGGATGTGGACGCAATTGCTTCCTTAAGGTCCGCTCACACGTTGCGATTTGTCGTACCGACTTGTAGCATGCGATTAAAATGGATACTTTTAATTGGTTGATACGATATATATAGTACACGTATCCAAAGTTAATATACAGTACTCATGATCTGTGATTTCATTGGCTATTGGGATGACGTGAAATGAAGCTTTATTGTGATTGGTTATTGTTGATACGTGTATGAAAACAAATGCATGGGTTACATAAAGCTATATTTTCATTGGCTACTATAGTTACGCGCTACAAACTTTGGACTACAGTAGTCTCAAACTTGCAACCTGTAGTGATTGGACGCATTATGCCCACATCCGCCAAAGATACGAGCGATTTGTTGCTGTTAAAAATGTTTTTATATTCATCGTAGTCTCATCGAGGTAAAAAGAGACATCTTTTTCGTCATAACTGTCCTGTCGAGTAAAACAAACAAAACATTTAATAAAATATATAACGTGTTGTCAGGCAAGTATGATACAAGCAGTGGAAGGAAAACAAAAATGAATACTTAAAAGCTAGATTCTAATCGTATATAGTTAACAGTAATTTTTAGATACCGAATTACTATTAATGGAGCATGGCGACATTGACGGGCGAGGAAATCCTTAGTCGCACGTGATAAACTGTGTGTTCGTGTGCGTCTGTAATGACGTTCCCAAATTGAAAAATTTGGGATTCAATCAGAAAGCTCGTGAAAATATCACTTTGAGATCGCACTTCGTGAAATATTTAGGGTATTATCCTCTACATGGCATACCCGCGATCAACTAGAGTATTCCAGGATTGATTGATTGTTTGGTGTTTTACGCCGCGCTCAAGATTATTACACTTATATGGCGGCGTTTGCCAGTTTTATTGTGGGAGGAAACCGGGCTCTACGCCGGAGGAAACCCACAACCTTCCGGTGGTAACTGGTAATTCCAATTTTGTTTTGGAACTGAGTGGGATTCGAACCCGCGACCCATTGGTGGAAGACTGTTCGGATTGAGCGTCCAACGCTCTATCTAATGAGCCACATATGGCTCAATATGACCAAACTATCAAGTGCAACATTGATCTGGAACCAGATAAATACTTTTTAACATCAAATAACATGTATTTTGTTCTATTCCGACATTGTGTTTATTCACAATTCCTTTACTAAATAACAACATAGTGCGTTTACCATATAACTACATACATGATAGTGCCTTTACCATATAGCCGAGTAAAATTAGTTTGAACCTTTTGTATTCCCAGAGACGATGGAATCCATACTATATAATACAATCAACTATATTTGTCTACTGAACGTAGAACAATAATGGGGAAAATAAATCAGAATTATAGCCACTGCGTTATTATCTTTATTGCTTCCATATAGTGTGATAACAGTCTCTTTGTCCATAAAAATGTAATACGGAGAGTTTTTATTGAGATGTCGATCAAATTTACGACAATTCTTTTTCGGGTCATATCCTTAGTACAAATAAAAACGGACTCGGTTATATGGTTTTCATCAAAATTATGTGTAGGTGCCTCAGAAGTCAAACAATTATTTAAAGAATAACGTGTTTATTGCTATAGACGATGATCAATTTGAGACGAAGTTATTTTGGGTATATGCTAATGTACAATTGTAAGGAGCTAACACACGGCCACAATGAGGTGTTTGAGTACAACGTCATGGAGCGATTCCAAAGTGTCTTCGCGTTTCGTTATGGTCATGAATGAATCATTAGACGCAATGCAAATTAGACGCAATGCAAACAGGTAATCATTTACGACCTTACGACCATCACATAACTCCGGGATGGCAACAAATAGCCTAATTTCAGTATATATTGAAGTTGCAGCTTTCAACAAACAGTTTGACATGTAATACACGCACTCATGTCTAGTATGTAACATTGAAAATTAAAGTGGCATGAGCTGCAACGATTGTGATTAAAAAAATATGATGTGATGATGTGAAGTTGAACATTTAAATTACCTTGAAAATTAAACTTATTTAAAGATGAAATACTAAACATCGGTAATTCCAGTGATCCACACGAACCGAAGATGTTTGATAATTATGCTCAAAATTAAAATAACCGGGATGTACGAGTACACTTTGCTTAATTTTTGCTTATAAAATCTACCTTAATGTATATCTCCAAGACTGGTATCAGCTGAAACTCTTATTTGTTATTCTTGATTAAAATGGCCGTTAATTATCTAATTCTGTTTGGACGAAGCTAATGTCACTTTAATGTCCATTATATGCAGGCACTGTACGGTCCAGTACGTTCTATGTATGTCTTAATATATTTCCAAAAGTGGATCCAAACGTCCAAAATCCAGTGCATCTACAGCTGCCAACTTGACCCCTGGCGGAAGGGTTGTGGGTGTATGTGATTTATTATGATTAAGCATAACTTCATCGTACACCTGTGACTTATGGTGTGATTTATGTACTAGTCCATTACCAAAGCAAGATAATCTGTCTGGAAAAAATGAGTACATACATGTAGAATATATCGCTGCACACAATTCATAAATTCTGATTGTCAGACTACGAGACTTTGAAGATCACAGAAAAGTAAACAATCGACGTTGGAATGAGGAAAATCCATAGGGGCCTACAGTCTTTAGATCCGAAGTAGTGTCCCAAACGTAAACAAAATTAAACATGAACGTCCAATCAATTCATTTCAAAACATTACTTTAGCGTACATTCCAGAGACTAGTAGCAGTAAAGGGCTGGTGAATTTTACGCCTTGAGAAAAATTTCAGCTATCTGTTATAACGAAAAAAACAACATTTCGGCAGCTCATGTCACTTTAAAATGGGAAGTACGCTCGGAAATAACCATGAACAGTCGAAGAAAAAGGCTACATTTTGGCATTTAAAGATCGTGGAAACAGAAGTTCCATGCTTATTGACTTACTTGATGTACTTTTCAATGCTCATGTACAAAGTCAAACATTTATTAAACAGATTGTCTTGTTTTCATGAAATACTTATAAAAATCAGACTGAGAGTTAATAGATGGCCAGCGTGTTTTAATGTCACAGGTGCATAGTAAAGTGGGGAATAATGATGATAAATAATGTACACTAAATACCCATTAGTCATTTTGTCAGGGGTCAAGTTAACAGTGAAGGAATTGGGTTGTGGAATTAGAACGGCACACGTGGGGAATGGATCTAGTTAGTGTATTAAATGTTTGGTCTCCAGGGACAACTGCTTTCTTCAGAACTCTTTCCTTGGCGTGATTAAACACATGATTTGTTCCAGCCTTAATGCTGAATGAACAGTACATTTAAACGAGGTATGAGGAGTAAGTCTACTTTGCAAATAACGTTGAATAAAGAAAAATCACATGAGATAAATTTTACGCTGGCATCTTTTTTAAAAGAGCTCAGACTAGAACAAAAGTGCTTTGAAAGACAGGTTTCTGGGCTATACTTCTTTTGAACCCAACGCCTTCGACGCTGCTCCTTTGTACACAAGAGATCAACTTATTAACGATTGAATTTTCTATATGAAGCTCTTTGAAAAAAATCCTCAGTCACGAAAAATATTTGAATTTTAGAAGAAGAAGGTAAAAATAGTCAACGAGTAATTTCTTATAGTTAGATGGAATTAAAATTCAGCTGCTATAGGTCACTTACCTTGGCCTGGAACCAAAAAAGTACTTTACCAGTTTTGGAAGTAGATTTCATCAAGTGTTTAAGAAGAAAAGCTGTGACCGAAAAGTTTGTTGGTTAAATGAACAGGATCTAAGATCATATATTGGTCCTGAAACAGGAGCGTATTAGAACTCACAATGAATCGAATTAAACAACACCTTTATTTGATGCCGACTGAAGTTACTTATACATCTCATTATTTCATCAGAGAGAATCCAAATAAATCTTCTGCACCTTGACAGCAAATATATTGTACAGTAATTGTATCAATGTCTCCTGTGATCCGTTCTAATTCCACAACCTGATTCTTTCCCTGCTGACTTGACCCCTGAAATAATGAATAATGAGAAATCGGTATGTCTAACTTAATAATACATTTGTGTCAAAAAAGTCATATTTGTATACTCATAATAGTCTTTGTCTGAGTTTTTACCTCAAGAAATAATGAAATTTTTTATTTTAATATTCTTATCAATCGAGAAAATAGAATAGTAACAGAATAACGTTTAATTTACCCCAAAATAATTTATAGAGAAAGAATGTCAGTGAAACGGCGAATTTTTGACAAAAATATTGTACGACAAAAATGCAGACGGTTTTGCTTGAAAGACTGTTGGAAATTATCTTCCACGAAAAGTTTACCGTACATTGAACTGAGTTTAAGTTGGAACTAAATTGGCGTGTCCAACACTTAACAAACTGATTGGAACATACAATTGCCATTATGTCACAATCCTTTATTTCTCATTCACACATATCTGGGTTATATGAGATCGTTCACCCAGTCACCATTGTAACTCGGCTTTCCCCTGGTATAGGACGATAAGGACAGATCCATTGTTCGGAATTATCCAGTCTGTTAGCAATTATATAAGTAGACAGATTGGTCTTTAGGAATTACCATATACATTGTCAGAAGACTGACCGAGAATCCAAGTTTGGCAAGAGTTTCCAAGTGAAGTTCAGTAGAATATGTTACGTATTGTATTGTCCGCTTTGTAAATTACAATTCTACTGTACGAAAGGAAGGGCAAATAGGATGCAGCCAAAATTAGAAAATCAGCATTAATACAGAATTCACATTAATTTGCTTTTTTCCTATATTTGAAAGGATTTAATAATTTTTTCAAACACAAGTTATTAAATAACACTTTTACTATTTTAAACAGACACTCTAAGCCGGGGGCCTCAGTGGCTCAGTCGGTTTGTGTGATAGTCCCTCTGTCCGACGCGAGATCGAATTCCACTCAGACCAAATTAAACATTGAAACAATTCTGAGTGGATTTTACACTCGATCGCCGTATGTGGGAGAGTTAGAAAGTCCAGCGTTTCCTTCAGGCAATAAGCCCGGTTTTCCCACCCACTAAACCTGGCAACGCCGCCATATAAGTGAAATTATCTTGAGTGCGGCGTATAACATCAATCAATCGATAAATCTAACAAGTTACCAAATATCAATACTGAAAGCCTGTGTATTTCTTCTATTGTTTGACAAATGGTTACTACCAGTTTATCTGAAAGAAGTGGTCAAAAATGAAGTATGCTGTATAATTTAAATATGAAATAAAACGTATAATGGAGCCGCCAAAAATCCTTAAAAAAAGAAGAAGAAGAAAAAATAAAACGTATGCACTTTAAAAAGTCTAAATAATGTGTGTATATAAGTCCGCTAATGATATATATAATATACGAAGACATGGATTGGTCATACAAGATACTGGTTATGCAGACTAATATTTGAAAGACCAAATGATTTGACAAATAAATAACAATCCTGTTCCATCCAATTTTAACATTAAGATACCTTCATTGAAATGTGTTCATATGATATACATGTATAAATTATGAATTCGTTCATTTCCATTCATATTCATGAATTTTGGATTTTTCAAATCAGTTTCATCTTTGTCAGTTTTAATTTTTGTTATGTTTAAGCCTTCATAGTGTTTAGAAAGTCAATAATCTTAAAAATTGAATCAATATGAGTTACGCGCCACTTTTTGAATTGATTTCGGCTTAACAAAGAGTCTTTCCATGCGAACGTACACCTCTTATACCAAACTTAAGTTCAAAGAATTTAGGTATTCGAAATACAGTACCTACTTAGAACTACTTGTTACTGCTGACTTCGGGGAAATCGAAAATTGGAACTTTGTAAGACCCAGACTGTATTGTCATGAAAATCCAGTCAGCCAACTAAAGCAGTGACCTAAGAGGACTGTGGAAAATGAAGCCCGCCAAATTGGACAAAACGGTTCTTATATTTATGAACACTAAAACACAACGACACATTGAAAATAAGTCTGGTAAACTGAAATCAAACAAACTATGATAATGGGTAAAGAAAGTGAAAATATATAATTGGGTTCCCTGGTAGGAGACAAGAGAGTTCAGCCCTAACTAGTAGATCATTTGAACTCTTCTTCTTTTTAAAACCCAACCATTTTACTCTGAAGTGGTTTGTATTCTTCTGTTCTTTTCCTTTGCCAAATTCACCTTAGCCTTGTTTTACTGAAATACAAATGGTATAATACCTTTTTCACGACTCTTTCCCGGGTCCAAATTCAAACACAGAGTAAATTGTTGGTAGGGTTTGAATCCAAAGTTTTCATTTCCAAACGTTTATGCTTGGTGTCTGCAGAGGAAGTGGGAAGAGCATTATTTCAATGTCCGGTTCTTATATTTTGGAACACTAAAAGACACCGGGACAGGGGAAATCTCTAATGTCTAAATAACGATGGAGAACAGTTTCAAATTGGGTTAAAACATCGGTTCTTGTAGACATACATCCACTAGTCGCTCTTTATTTTATTACTTCTCGTCGAAGAGCGCTTGTCTTCTGAAGTCCCACAAAATATAATGGCAATAGTGAGACCAAAATTAATGTAAATCACCTACGCTCGATACACTTCTACTTCAGACCATTCTTGGAATGTGTCCTTAAACCTGAGCTTCAAAATATAATCTCAAGCGCCTCCTGAATTCGGCTCTTCTCCATATCAGAAATTGGGCTGAAATTACAATAACCCAAAACCGTCGGATGTAATCATCTTATTAGAATGAAGAAAATGAAAGTGAAGTATGAAGATAGGATAAATAAATCGAGGCTTTATAGGAAGATAATGTGATACCGGAAACGATCTCTTTCTTCGATTAAACCACTTCGCTTCTTAACTGCTGTTTTTGAAAGAAGAATAGAACTAGATAGTACATTAACTGTTTTGTCTCATGAGAAATAGAACTAGGTAGTACATTAACTGTTTGGTCTCATGAGAAATATCTCTAGGTAGTACATTAACTGTTTGGTCTCATGAGAAATATCTCTAGGTAGTACATTAACTGTTTTGTCTCACGAGAAATAGAACCACATGTAGGTAGTACATTAACTGTTTTGTCTCACGAGAAATAGAACCACATGTAGGTAGTACATTAACTGTTTGGTCTCATGAGAAATATAACCACATGTAGGTAGTACATTAACTGTTTTGTCTCACGAGAAATAGAACCACATGTAGGTAGTACATTAACTGTTTTGTCTCACGAGAAATAGAACCACATGTAGGTAGTACATTAACTGTTTTGTCTCACGAGAAATAGAACCACATGTAGGTAGTACATTAACTGTTTTGTCTCATGATAAATAGAACCACATGTAGGTAGTACATTAACTGTTTTGTCTCATGATAAATATAACCACATGTAGGTAGTACATTAACTGTTTGGTCTCATGATAAATATATCCAGAAAGCACATTGACCGTTTGGTCTCATGAGAAATTGAACTAGGTAATACATTGACTGTTTGGTCTCATGATAAATATATCTAGAAAGCACATTGACCGTTTGGTCTCATGAGAAATTGAACTAGGTAGTACATTAACTGTTTGGTCTCATGAGAAATATATCTACATGTAGGTAGTACATTAACTCTCATGAAAATAGAACTAGGTTTCATCTAAACTGTTTGATCTCCTGCAAAATATATCGGGGTAGAACATTGACTGTTTGGTCTGATGGGAAATATATCTAGGTAGTACATTAACTGTTTGGTCTCATGCAGAACGAATCGATCTAGGTTTTGCTTCTTTTTGATGTCATTTAACGCACTTGTTAATCCAGCGATGCTAAAGAAACGGTATATTTTCAACAAAGTACGTCCGTTAAATAAATAAAACGACCACATGAGGGACTTTTGTTACTGTACGTTAGATTTCCATTAGCAGAGCTCTTTAAATTGGATGTGCATTTTTAGTATGAGTGGGACAGCCCCGTTTTCTTTATAATTCTCAAGAATACAAACTATAAAAGATATCTACATGTAAATACAGGTAGTTTTATTGCACCATCTGGAAAGTCTGCACCGACCAATAAAATCATTGGTGTAGGGTAACATTCTGGCGATAAGAAATCCCCATTAATGGCAATAAGCTATACAATTTATTTAGGATATTGTTAGCCAAATCAAAAGTGTATTTTATCAAAATAAGAAGATGCTTGTAAGTATGAAACTTCAGAGTCCATCTGGCTTCACAGGACGAACATATTGAAGTAAAAATGTAACTTTGAGTGTGTAGAACACATCCCTAGAGCAGAAGGTCAATAGCGCGTATAGCCTCCATTAGTCCGAATTACAGCTTCCAGCCTGCGTCTCACCAGTCGTGAGAGATGCACCCCCTACCCTTAAGGAACATATGGATGGATATTTTGGTGTGTATACGCTGTGTTTTTGTGCCTCCAAACCCTCGTTCGCTCATCGGTGACGTTGAGCAAGAAACGACTTTCGTCCGACTAATGGATTCTTCGCCAGGCCCTCAAATTTCAACCTCGTCGTGCTAAACACCAAGCCAAACGTATCCGTTGATGGCGATCTGACAATAGGGGGTGTTTGATGACTCTTCTTGTCCTCAGACCTGCAGCTTTCAATCGGTTTCTCACGGTTCTTGTGCACAGACGTCGGTTGAGTAGCCATTGCGCTTCAAAAATGGACTTCATACACATGGATGACGTCATACCAGTCGGATCAGTGCCCTATCCTCACTCTGTGATGTTCCAGGTGGTCGACCAGAGCGTGGTCCGTCCTTCGCAGCACCAGTTTCCCCGTGTTTTCTCACCTATCTGCTTATCACTGTATAATGGTAGCCTAATTGTCGACGGTAGCTTTGTGCGACATCCCTGCGAAGTGCATACCGACAATTTGCCATGTTTGCCCCTCTGATATCCTCTTTCGTACCATGTTCACAGAAGATAAGTCCACGTTGCACAAAACCGGCCTTAAGTACTAAACATTTAAGGGGAAGCATACTGCAATTGCGTAATTGCACGAAAAAAACAAACCATTTCACGTTGCGTTACATGAGGTTTTTGCGTTACTGTCACACATGAATTACCACAATCGTTCGATATAACATCATTCTTATCATCAGCATAACTGGCATTACAGTTAACATTAATGCAGATTTCTAATAATTAATTTCAGCATGGTTTGCTTAACTTTTTTACTTGTGTATAGGATAGCTCGAAAAAACTTTATTGTAACTTTATAAACTAATTGGTTTATTTGAAAGATATAAAAAAGTGCATACATTGATAATATAGTAGATAAATATTGAGTTTAATAGTCTATTCAGTTAAGAATTAAAAAAAAAATATGTGGTAAAAATGTTTCATATCGGCAACTTTTCCGCTTCGCTGACGTTGCCTCTTTTACATATACTTATGGCCAATCAGAGCGCTACTGTTAAACCAATGCTTGGAGCAGAGGCTACCCTAACATCATTTTGAGTTTATATTTGACCAGCAGGTTTTTGCGTCTAACGCTATTGAACGCTAAAACAGTGGTGGATGTCACATGTAAATCAACATCAGACATTAAACAATTGCCTAGATTGTGTACACAATGATGTCCAGCTAACCTCTTGCCATTTTATTGACATAACAACATTATTCCAAAACCACAGGATATTTATACTCCAGCTCTCTCTAACCATATGACTAGACTTAACCATACCTCCAATGGATATGAGTATAAACTAACTTCATCAAGCGTCCATGCTTTAGTTAAATGTTTTGATAGCTTAATCTTCCCTTGTTTACAAAAATACTCCTTAATCACCCAAGCCCTTTTTATTTCCTGTCATTTTTCCATATAAACACAAGAAATTCAACATAACTTTAGACTTGTTTCTACTGCTATTGAGAAAGGATAACCAATCCGAAAAGCTTCTAGCAAAAACCGTGTGCGATCCCGTTTTCTGTTAAGTATTCTTTGCTTACTGTAAAACGTTGTATATATTACTTTCTTTTATATTCCTCTTATACCTTTTTCATCTCTTTATATAATTTCATTTTTTTAGGCTTACTATTGTTTTGCCCTTTTATTTATGATTTAACCTCATCTTCCATTTACAGCCCTTGTATATTTTTCTTCCAAATTTTATTTCTAGGACTTCATTATTATTTCCTGTTCCAATTGTACATTAATTTTAACCTTAGTGTCTTATTAAGTTTTTTTTCCTTCCCGCTCTATTTAGTTTTCCTAAGTCTTCACAATTTGTGACTAAGATTTATTACCCCTTTTACTTTAGTCCTTCTGTCTCCAGACACATTTTTATTCTTTATCTCTGCCTCTTTGTAACACATATTTTCCAAACTCCATTTTTTCCCCCTAAGTCAGCCAGTTCAATTAAGTTCTTTTATCTCTAGCTTGAATCAATTCTTTTTGTTTCCAGACATATTTTTCCTTTTTATCTCTGTCTCACTTTCCCAACTCTATTTTCCCTTTTCATCTAGTTAGACTAATTAAGTATTTTGGTATTTAGGCAGAATGACAAAACAAGGGCGTGGTAACAGAAGCAGGCAATTTTCAGTTAGCAATAGGCATGGAAATTCAAAATCTAAAAGTCCCCAATATTCAGAATTCTCGGCTCTGGTGAAAGCCCTTTTCAAAATTTTACAATGTCTTCACCACATTGGCATCCTTGAGGGACATTTACGTGACCAAACCCTCCCAAATTCCTTAAATAATAAAATTAAAGAGCTAAATTCTTTTCTTAAACCGGCTCAACGCAATCGGGAAGTTGATATTGCGTTTGACCATGTACACAAAAATTGGGCCCATAAGATCATACAAGAGATGATTTCACATTATGCGGCATGTTTAAATAGATTAAAAGCACAGGTGACTTCTGCCAGGTCATCCAATGGTCTAAACTTTGACAGTGCTTTCAAAAATGCTTTAAAATGGGGCAAACAGAATTATAAAGGTAAATTACATCTTTCGACCATTCAAAATTTTTATTCTTTTCCTTCCATCACTAAATCTGTCACTTCTGCTGCTACTACTCAGTTTAGTCCACCATCGTCTCCCCAACCCCATCCGCCTGTCAGTCCGTCGAAATCCGTTATCTCACCTCCTACTCTGCAGTCACAGACTCCTAGGTCTGTAACTTTACCTTCTGTTTCCCCTTCGCCTTTCCCTACTGGTGCTTCCTCCCTTAGACTTAGTACCTCTGCCCCCTCTTTTTCATCCCCTCAGCCCCCCTCCCCTAGACCTAGTAGTACCTCTGTCCCCCTTCGGCCTCCACCCTCCCCAGTTTCTACTAGGGTCACTTCTCCAAGACCTAGTACATCTAGTCCCTCTCCTCCTCCCCCATCCCCAGTTTTGTCAGTCCATTCTCCTATGAGATATTCAGATGCATTGAGATCCCCTCCGAGGGGGCAGCGCAACCCTCGGAATAATTTAGCTAATTCTAAATTTTGGAAATTTCGGCACACCTCCTCTAATTGGCACCTTCCCAATGTAACTAAGAAAGTTCTTTTACTTGGGGATTCTAATCTATCTAGAATATACCTTGACCCCCACCCTGATATACAGGTAGAATGTTTTCCTGGTGCCAATTTCAATTCATTTCGGACGCTAATTCAAAAGTATCAAGGTCCCAAACCTGAGAAAGTTATCTTGAATATTGGTATCAATAACAAGACAACTACTGGGCCAAACGCTTCGTTAAATCAAATGCGCAACATGATGACAGCGGTTAGGAAGACTTTTTCCAATTCGCTCATCTACTTTGTAGAGATCCAGTCATCCACAAAATTACCGGCCAGTGAAGTTTCGAACCTGAACCTATATAACTCTTCTGCTTCCAAGATGAAGAGAGTTATGGTCATACCAAAAATTCCCAATTCAAAATTTAGAGTATCCACGGACAAAATTCACTGGACCGAAGATACAGCAAATTGCTTGTATACCCACTGGCTTCAGACACTAGATTTAAACTAAATTTGGGACATACTTTCGGCTTAGGAAGTAATATTGTTAATCTTAGTAACGAGGAACTCACTGTTGATGATATATCTCTACTCAATAGAGGACTCTCATTTGTGCCTTGCCCAAAACCATTATCTGATAGGGACTTTTCTATTAGTAAATTAGTGCATGTTATGGAGTTCTCCAGAAATCTTAGTCTGGCTGATATCTACCGAGATTCTAGTGGGGTACGCAAGCCGTTTACATCTAAAAGCGGCTATACACCCCCTTCTCACATGTATGACCCAGAGATAAACATTAGTCGTGACTCTGTATCTAGGAAGTTTGATGTTTTAACTAATCAGAAAAACAAACATAACCTTAACCATTCAGAATGTCTTGCTTTAAGTAAGCTAAGGAGAAATCCAAACATAGTTATTAAACCCGCTGATAAAGGTTCGGCAACAGTTATTATGTCAAAACAGGATTATATTGAAGAGATAGAACGGCAGCTAAGCAACCCTCTTCATTACAAAAAACTTGATAAGGAAATTTGGCCTGAAAATGTTAGGAAGTTTAATAAATTTCTTGTTTCTCTTTAAGATAAAGGCTTACTTAATGAAAAACAGTATCGCTATTTGGAATCTGATCATAACTCTAAAAACAGGGTCTTCTATATTCTTCCGAAAATTCACAAACCCATTGAAAAATGGCCGAAGCCTACAATGCCCCCTGGGCGTCCTATTATCTCAGATTGTGGCAGTGAAAGTTACAGAATATCAGAGCTAATTGATTACTATCTAAAACCTATAGCGAATCGGCATCCTAGCTTTATAAAAAATACGGATGATTTATTGGCCAAATTATCTGAGAAATCCATCCCACAAGATGTGATTTTAGTTACTCTGGATGTGGAGTCTATGTATACAAACATTGACATAGATTTGGGTCTTAAATCCATAAAATCAGCATTCCAAAGATATCCTGACCACCGTCGTCCGGATAAAGACATTTTAGAATTGCTGGAACTCAGCTTAAAAGGAAACGAGTTTGAATTCAATGGGGAGATCTTTCAGCAAATTAAAGGGTGTGCTATGGGGAAACGTTTTAGTCCTAACTTTGCCTCTATTTTTATGGCTGAATGGGAGAGTGACATTCTTCACAAATGTCCTAAACAACCTTTTATTTACCTTCGGTATCTGGATGACATTTTTATCATTTGGCAACATACGTTGGAAGACCTTCATATTTTCATTGATACTCTTAATTCTCACGACTCAAGCATTAAATTACAGCCTACTATTGATCACACTTCTGTGGATTTTTTGGATGTAACTATTTACAAGGGTCATACATATCATACTACTGGGTATCTAGATTACAAAGTATTCTTCAAACCTACTGACACGCATCAGCTGCTACATGCTGGGTCATACCATCCTCCTCACACTTTCAAGGGAGTCATTAAATCTCAGATTTTTAGATTCTATAGAAACTGTAGTTCTTTAGATTTTTTTAACCAGGCTTGTTCTGTTCTTTTTAAAGCTCTCCTCCCTAGGAAGTATTCTATTAGATTACTCCGAAGGATTAAATCTAACACAGTAAGACAAATCATGTTTCCCCCTTCATCCCCCGATACGCTTACCTCCCCTGCACGAGTGTACCATTACCGTCCAACATTTCTCTCAGGTACATCAATGAAATGCCTTAAGACGCGATGCAAACTCGATATATACGTACCCGATCGCGGTACCTTTTTCGGAGAACAAACTCGCGACAAATATCAAATGGCAGAGAATCTTAATTGTGACTCCTCTAATATCGTGTATGTAATCACGTGCAAAAAATGTCGCAAACAGTACGTCGGAGAAACTCAGAATTCTCTACGACAAAGGGCAGCCAACCATTTATCTAGTATAAGACTTAAACATGATGTACCCGTGGCACAACATTTCAATACTCAAGGTCATTCAGTCAAGGACCATTTTGAAATTATGCCTATTGAGAAAATCCCTTTTCTCACTTCCGCTGCAGATACCAAGCACAAACGTTTGGAAAGGGAAAGTTTTTGGATTCAAACATTACAAACTATTTATCCTTTGGGTTTGAACTTGGACCCCGGAAGATGTCGTGAAAAAACTATAATACCATTTGTGTTTCAGTATAACAAAGCTAGCATCGCTATGGCCAAGATTATAGTAGAAGAATACAAATTACTTCAAAGTAAACTTGCTCGACCTCTGACCCAAAGGCCAGTCATTGCTTATAAAAAGAACAAGAGTTTGAAAGACATACTGGTCAGGGCTAAACTCCCCTGTCTGCCTTCTACCTAGGTTTTCTGGGAAAGGGGTATGGGGGGGGGGGGGGGGGGTTGGGGGAATTTTCACTGTCTTTTCCCATGACCCCATAATATATAGTCTGACGATATTCTTACTATAGCTTAAGATGCATAAGCATTGTCAATGCAATACAAAGTGTTCCCGAAAATTCTACTGACTAAGGCCAAGCTCCTGTCAGTCGTCAACCTAATGAAATATCATAGGTTTACTTTATTACAACAATTTATGATGGGGTATAAAGGTCTAAATGATATACCTCTTTTTAACACAATTAGAAACTTGTCTCCGTGGTTATTTTAGACAAGAAGATTTTCCCTGTGCCCGTGTGTTTTAGTGCTCATAAAAATATTATTGTAGTTAGCGAAACGTCGGGTAAAATGGTGATTTTGATTTAATGTTCCACTTTCACAAAACTTTTTTACTGAAACTTTTTTCACTGAAATTTTAATCTTTAACAGTTAATAAGTGTCTGGTACAGTGTACAAATGCTTGTTGACATTTTCAATTAGTAGCGTGTTTTCCGAGGTACCTGATTTACTCTGAATAAACGGAAAATTATAACATTATTAGGAAACCTTACTCGAGGATTTCCGGCCGGCTTTCTATTCAAAACTGCATACAAACATTATAACGGCGCGAATCTAGTTAGTTTATCAAAACCATCGAGGGACTCGATTTACCCGGAAAGCTGTATGTGTCATTCTTAGTTGAGATTTTGCCTCAAACAGAAAAAGATGTTCCCATTGTCGAACTTTCCCTGTGGTTCTCACTCGAGAATTTCACGCAAAAAGACATACCCTCAAAAGGACCTGATTCCGCTGCGCTCCACGGCGGCTCCAAAAAATACGAGGAGGAAGCGATTATTACATAATTCTGCTTTACAATGTAAAAAAGTTATGATGGAAATTGTTCGAGACCATAAGGTATACATGACGGACCGCTAAATGGACGGGCGCAATGAAGGGTGGTTGAACAGACGGGAGGGATGTGCCTTTTACCATAAGACGACCGACTTTTCCAGACGGGCGTAGTAAAATAAATAGCTAAATATTTGGCAAAAATATTTTCTCACCCAACGAACTATAAGATTAAATGTCTAGGTAATTATACTCATGGTCTTAATTGACACAAACACAAAGCACTTTAACATACTTTTGTATAACACCAGTTGTTTGGTATATAAATAGCAACCTTTGCAAAGCTATGTAAACATACTAAATAACGTAAAGCAATTGACCAATGTCAGGAAGTACAGTACAAACTTCACTCCTGAGAATTTGTCTTCGTCATTAGTCAATTTCCAAATGTCGCTTGGTTCTTTATTTAGCAATCCATTTATCATTTTTTTCCCCTTGGATAACGTGAAGCTGCCTCGTATTTGGGAAAAAAACTGTTAGAATTGGTAGCCAGTAATTGTTGTAAATTGCATTACTCTATATTATTGTTAGGCCACCAGCTTTTGTTCAGCCATGATAGTGTGGTAGCGAATGATGGCGCTTAGGAAGAAAAAGTAGGATAGCCTATTGATATTTGACATTGTCTCATTGGGTCTCAAAAGAATCAATATAAAACACTTTAACTCACGATACGTCTGCGAATGTCCAAATGGTAAGATATACAGTTATAAAGCACATGTAACTCATTCTGACTAGATATTTCGGTTTATTAAATCCACTCATATTCAGGAGTGAAGGTTTTGACATTTTCCACGATATATAATTGTCGCAAAAATGTCTCTGTGTTTCTTCATTGTATCACAGGTGAGTGCGTAGTTAAGTATAATGTTGATGAATGATGTATATGACTCCCACATTATGTCCCCAGGCATGCAGAGGACACGGAATGTATCTTGTACTGGAATTAGACGGGTTCTCATGGGACATAGATCTATTTACTGCCTGCAAGTCGTAGTCTTCATGGAACAAATAATTCAGTGAACTGATTTCTGAGAGTGTTTTTAAGATAGCTCTTTGAAAGCATTAAGCCTTTGTCCCAAGCAAAATGAACATTAAATTGACTGTAAATAGGATCCGAGCTACTTCTCGCAGAAAGGCCTGTGTATACTATACACAAAGAAAAAAGTTAAAGTGGCATGAGCTGCCAAAATGTTGATATTTTGACGTTAAAACAGAATGTTGAAATTATTGGCTATTTTTCTGAAGATGTATCATTCAGAAGCTTTTCAGTGCTTCTAGTCTCGAAAATGTACGATAAAGTATTGTTTTGAACTAACTTAGGCTTAAAATGAATGAATGGTCGTCCCGGTTATTTAAATTTTGTTTACTTTTCGAACACGTTTTCGGTTCGTACAGGCCATATACTGTATGGATTTTCCTCATTCCAACGCCAATCATTTAGTTTTTCGATGGCCTTCAAAGTCTCTTACTGTCGTGACGATCAGATATTATGAAAAAAGTGTGAATTTTGGCAGCTCGTGCCACTTTAAGCACCCTCTGGAAAGTCTGCACCGACAGATAAAATCATTCGTGGAGGGAGATTGTTGACAAACTGATGTTGCAGAAACGATTATGATCATAAAGGGCAACATTCTGGCGATAAGAAATCACCGTTAATGGCAATAAGCTATACAATTTATTCAGGATATCGTTAGCCAAAACAAAAGTGTATTTTATAATTGTAATATTCAGAAAACCGTAGAAGATTATTTTTTTTAACTTTATCAAGTATGCTTATCAAATAAATTATTTTTTTCAGCGATCTCATTGGCTTGGGTATTAACAGAAGTAAATGAATGACGATGAAGTAGGAAACGGTGACTTAGATAACGTAGACAGCATTGTTTCCTTCTCCCATTGTGTAAGACCATATGTGACGTATAAGCCTTGATCTGCGCAGTTTGGTTTAAAAAGGCTTGCATTTTGCGTCGATCGAAAACCTTCGGATATCTTCGATCTGATTCGCCTTCTTAACGTACGCACTGGACTATGGGTAATCTATAAGCTTGAACGGTAGGCCTAAGAAATATTCGTCCAAGCGCATATAACGCTTTCCAAATAGCGAGTTTTTTTTCTTATCTCTTACAATATGAAGTTCTTTAATCAGTGAGGTTTTTTTCGTTGGCTTTCGCGACAAGCAACTCGTTCCACTTTGCAGAAATCTCCCATGATGCACTCCATATTAAACTTTGAACATGGCTGGTTGCGTCATATTTAATAACGGGAATGAATTACTCCCCTTTGACAAATGATATTCTGCCAAGTCTGTCACTGCCCTCGCTTATGGAGACAATGCTGTCTACGTTATCTAAGTCACCGTTTCATACTTCGTTATTCATTTACTTCTGGTATTAATCAACCCAACATGAACATTGTACTAAGTCCTTTTAAACATACCAGCAAGGTATATCAGACTGTAGCTAGATGTATTATTAATACAAACAGATTTTAACCCGTCCAGTGTCCATCTTCGCCTTTCTCAGCAGTGCATATCTGTAAACCGTATATGGGCGTAAGCTCAATTCTATCATATGTTTTAATATCTTAAGAGGTGACGTAGTTCTCAAACGAACTAACAAATACTCCTGTACAAAGATATTCTATATATCACAGTCATCCCAGTTTTGTAAATCGCCCAAGGTAACCATGACTCACTACAATGGCATACATCATTCATGCGAATGGATGCGCCAATGAGCGAAAACAACCAACCAACCACTTGGATTTAACTGACCAGATATCGTCTCTCTGTGTAACATACTGTTAAATAGTTTATACTGTGAAATATATTATTCATTCCCCATGTTCAGAGAAACATAATACAAGTTAAGGTTAACAGTGTCCACTTTATCTATAGAAAGTTATTTTTATTACTATCTATGACATCGTGGAAGGCTTTGTACGATATGCTTAGTTTTTGTGATGATTTCGTCTTAATTTATAAAAGATTTTGTCTTAATTAAATTTATCCATAAGTGAAAGTGACTCGGCTCTGAAAGAATTTGGGTAATTTATAACATGAATACTATCCAACATGATATGTGGAATGCTACATGAAAGGCTGTATTTTTTATACATGAAAACAGAGTATAAATTATCAGACATTGGTTAGGAGTGCGTATGTTTGACATTCAAAAAGCCTATTGCAAAGCTCAACTGTTCCAAATTTCGTCTATACGATGAAATAGATCTATGTCTATAGCAACATTTGATTTTAGTCATTTTTTCATCGAGGTCATGTCATACGACGTCTTACAATCGGACATGTTGAAAACGTTAACCGTCTTCAACGAGTGCCAAAAAGCATCAGAAAGGCACGTTATGAATGTGCGTAAATGAAATTAACTAATTTATCTCTATGATTTTCAGGCAGTCGAGTTCAAGATATTTCAGTTCAAGTTGACGCTATTATAACGAAATAGGGAGCGGGAGTAACGTGAAAATTCCACACATTTCCTGTCACCGGCGTTGTCATTACGCATGTGGGGAGCCTTTATCGTTCGAATTTGACGCTTAATTCTGACGTGGTAGAACAAAAAACGTCAATCGAACTGACGTCATCAAAAAACGTCATCTGTCACCGGATATCAAGAAATCTCTCGGTAGACTCCCAGTCCTATTTTTTGTCTATTCAGATCAAACTATTGTTTACATGCTTAAATCAGATATGGGTTAAATAGAGGTTATCTAACGAGAGCCAGTGTGTTACGATGAATATCACTCGAGTCTATTAATTTTCAAAGTCACGAGCCTTTGGCGAGTGACTTTGGAAATTAATAAACGAGAGTGATATTCATTGTAACACACTGGCTCGAGTCTGATAATCTTTTTCTCACACTACACAAAAGATACAGCGTTCTATAAAAAAAACACGGCTCTAAATGTTTGGCGACGTCGCTCTATTTTCAAGAGTGGTTCTCCGAAAAAAGACTCAATATGGCATTGTGACGTCGGAAATGACGTCATTAACGATCGACGGCATCCCAGACCCTTCTGGACGCTTGATCTTAACGTCATGACTGATGACGTAATTCATTTGTGACGTCAGTTTTGATAGATCTTTCGTGAGGTCATAGCGTTACTAGGGCCATAATTTCACACGTTGATTATGCAAAAAATAACACACTGCCTGGGAGTGGATTTATCGGGGGTGTAGTGTGAGAAATATGTTTAATTGTTCCCAGGATTTGATGGTAACTGCTACGATAACCTTTGGAGATCCCCAGAGATGAGCGGCGAAGCGAAACACTTCGATCAAGAGAGATGATTTGAGTACAAGATCGTTGGAATTCAAAACTTGGTACGGAGAACCACAGAGTGTTGCTGGATTGAACCTTATTTTTGGGTGGTTGGGGTCTTTATTGATTTGTAGGCGTTACATTTCGTTTACGTAGATTCCAATGTTTGTATTTTGAAGTTAAAGAAATATTTTTTGTTCCAATTGTGTTTCCTTGTTTCACCTTTTATCCTTAACAAGTTGGTTTGGCAGACCCGATTACTGTTATAATTTAGTTGACCACTTCAATCCGTATGCGTGACATGTGGTAGGAATCGAGGAATTGCAACGAAAACAAAAAATGGCCTCTCTTACTAATTCTTTATTTATATTAATAAACACACACGGATACAGGGGAAATCTTCTTGTCTAAAATAATCACGAAGACAAGTTTCTAATTGTGTTAAAAAGAGGTATATCATTTAGACCTTTATACCCCATCATAAATTGTTGTAATAAAGTAAACCTATGATATTTCATTAGGTTGACGATTGACAGGAGCTTGACCTTAGTCAGTAGAATTTACTGGAACACTTTGTATTACATTGACAATGCTTAAGCTATGGTAAGAATATCGTCAGACTATATTTTATAGGGTCATGGGAAAAGACAGTGAAAATTTTGACCCCCCCCCCACCCCCACCACTTACCCAGAAAAACCTAGGTAGAAGACAGACAGGGGAGTTTAGCCCTGGCCAGTATGTCTTTCAAACTCTTGCCTTTGGGTCTTTATTTATAGGTGGCTGAAATGGCCATTGTCATTCTGCTATTATCTAATCAAGACATATTCTTGAAAACAAAGTCACACTGGCACTGGGACATTAACAAGAATGATCTTTTTTTTTACCAGATAAGATACATAGACAAGTTTCTATAACTGTCTTAAGATGGTAAGTCAGCATTGATCTATAAACCTTAGAAGTTGTTCAACTTACCGCGTGTTAGGTGGAAAAGAAAGAAATGGTACCCTGAAAACGAATTCGATTGGTTGACTCTACTCATGCAATAATCCGTTCTCTCTGATTGCTACGATCTGCCCCTCTTGTTAAAATCATTGTTCATATTAGTTTAAGAGATCAAATTGCTTTCAGATATTGAGGAGGTCTTCTGAGGCATGGTGAAGTGAAGACGTGACAAAAGTTGATTATAACATGTAACAGCCAAGGTCAAGTAAAAAAAAATCCATACGCCAAGAGTTTTCTTTCCTTCATCAAGTAAAAAAAGTTACTCAAAGATAACATTATCATGTGAGTCCATGTAACATGTAAAGTTCAAACCAAATCTAAAAGCAGAGGAGTTATTTATAGAATTGGGGAAGCGGTTATAGGAAACAGAGGATCTTAAGAAAGTCAAATGTGCCAGAGCCGAGAGATTATAAAAGGGTAAAGGTAAAACACCGACCACGTGTATGATTTTAGATTTTGATTCTGAGAAAAATGACGTTATGATTTGCTAAAGCCTTGTAATCTTCCTGTGGTGCCCTGTTTTCGATGCTAGCGATTTAATGGCATAGCTTCAGAGTGTCGTAATAAACTCCGGTGTCCTCGTTGTGGCGAGGCTCCGCAATATAAAGATTGTCCAAATATAGACTCACCTAGATGCGTTAAAATGCCAATATTTTCACTCGTTATCATATCGACGTTGCCCTAAATTAAAAGAATCCAATTATAGAGCTCAATTGATTAAAGAAACTGAAAAGTGTCCTTTGCCGAGGCCCTAAAGTGTGTACGTAAACAGCTGAGCCTTTGAACTGTTCTCAAAATTCTGACTTTGACGATTCTAAACCCCCAGATTAGAAATTAAAACCACCCCTAATCAACTGCACAGATCCCGTCCCAAAACCTACCCAGGTATCTAAAGTACACATACAGAATGACGCCCGTGCACAAACTGAAGCTATTTAACCTATTTCATTAATCAATGTAATACCTTTCGTAACAGAAATTGTGTGTCACGTTGGGATGCCGACAACAATTGAACACATAGCAAGACGTGCTGGGCATCTTTTTGCCAGTGGTAATATTAGAGCAGGCAAGTTTGTTAAAATAATGAATCAGGGAAACCCAAAAATCGTTAATGGATAAGCTATCAGTGTTTCGGATTTTCAGATAAAGAGCACCATTTATTCTTATTTTCACAATAATTCAACATAATATACGGTCATTGTACGCTCATGGCCAAGACAAGAATTCAAACACTTTATATCGAATATAAAACCCTCTAAGCCATACATAATCTGTTTACAGGAAACATTCTCGAAACCAAAATATTCATACTCAATGTATACAATAATCCGAAAAGACAGATTAAACGATAGAGGCGGTGCTCTGGCGGTATTTATCAAAAATAGATTGTCATTTGCTGAAATTACACTACGACAATTTAAAGTTATAGAATGTCAATGTATTTGAGTGACTAGGGATGACAATAGTTCATTTTTTTTATCATAAATCTATACAACTTTTGTATGAACTGAGAGATCAGTGACTTTAACTCTCCATCAAATCAATGAAATTGTAATGTTTGGTGACTTTAACTCACACCACCCAATCTGGGATAGCTTGTCCAGAGATTGCTACGGTAATACTAATGGTGGATCTGTAACTCGTTTTAATATACATTCGGGAGAAACAGCAGCTATAGATCTCACAATATGTTCACCTACTTTTGTATAGGATCCATAGCTTCGTGGCCGGTTTGCATGTGGGAGTGATTATTTTCCTATTCTAACTTCTTTTGGTTTCACTCATCATAGTCAGTAACATAAACTGGGTAAAATTTCGTCAGTGTTATGAGGAGAAGGTTGTTGGAGGTCTTTGTAGTGATAATGTAGAGGAAATGTTGTAAATGGCATCAACGAGGCTATAGTCTACTCTATGCTTAATGCTCTCTCTAAGAAATGTTTAAATATCAGTTTATCGCTATTTATTTGGTTAAAGTGGCATGAGCTGCCAAAATGTTGATATTTTGACGTTGAAACAGAATGTTGAAATTATCGGCTATTTTTCTTAGTGCTTCTAGTCTCGAGAATGTACGATAAAGTGTTGTTTTGAACTAACTTTGGCTTAGAATGAATGAAGGGTCGTCCCGGTTATTTAAATTTTATTTACTTTCGAAAACTATTCCGGTTCGTATAGGCCACCAACTGTATGGATTTTCCTTATTCCAACGCCAATCATTATGTTATTTGATGACCCTCAAAGCCTCTTACTGTCGTGACGATCAGAAATTATGAAAAAAATGTGAATTTTGGCAGCTCATGCCACTTTAAAGATGGTTCTGCCTGCGGGTTGAAAAAAAAGACAATTGCCATTCCATTTGCTAAACCTCAAAGCGATCCAACCCTCGCAACGTCTTATAAACCGATAGCTTTGACATCTGTTCTTTGTAAGCTCATGGAACGAATGGCCAATTCCAGGCTCATTTGGTATCCTAATAGAAACAACATATTATCTAATAAACAGAGTGGATTTCGGCAACACAGAAGTACCAGTGACCATGTTGTTACACAAGAAACGTCAATTTAAAGATCTCTATCTCGCAAGAAATGTAATTTAGCGGTGTTCTTTGACATTAAAAAGACCTATGATATGCTTTGCAGAGGGTGGCTGCTAATTAAAAAGATAAATATTGGTATTGGGGGGGGGGGGGGGATATTCGGATGGGTTAGGGACTTTCTAGCCAATCGCTAAATCAAAAAACATTAAGCACTTAATTTAATGTGGGCTGTGTCAAGTAGAACATGGGGCGCTGACAAATCCTGTTTATTACTGTTATATAGAGCTCTAGTTGGATCTAGGCTGGACTATTGTTCAGAATCTTTCTCGTCAGCATCACCGTCAAATACGAAAAGACTTGGTTCTGTGCAGTGTACTGGTCTTAGGATATGCTCTGGGACTTTGAAGACAACCCCTTTAAATGTGCTTCAAATCATATGCAACGAATGGCCCCTCGAGTTAAGACGATTGAGGCGTACTTTTAAATATGCGCTTGTACTAAAATCACTTGTGAATAAATTTGCAACATCTTATTTGATTCTGTTTGTCAATAACAATAGCCAAAAAACAAAATCTTTAATAAAATGGCTTATCATATTTTGATCGAAGTGAGTTATACTGAAAAGTCAACTTTAACTTCAAAGGTTACACCATTTCCTCCGTGGCGATTACTTTCCAGTCGTTTATATAGACACTGGCAAATTTTGAAATCAGACCCTACCTTTATTTCAAATCATTGTGCTACGGAATTCCTAGATAAAAACTTTAGTAACTATTCAAACAAAGTGCTCAGAACAGGTACAGTGCAGGCCCTTCAATTCCCCCCCCCCCTACAAAACCAGAAAACATATTTTTTTGAACACTGTTTATTTTCTCTTTTACGAAAGCATAGAAGAAATAGCAAAAAATATTAGTTAGATCAACCTGGTTTGGATCTGGTTTCATAGTTTGATCTTTTCCCTTTTCACCCTTGGCTACACATGGTACGAAACTGTTCCGCGTTCCATTCCATACGAGTACAAACTCCAGGGATACCCAGCCGACGACAGTGAATGTATTGATAATAATCCAGATATTCCGCTGGTACCGCACACCAGTTACCAGCTCGCATGTACCCAGCCGTTTTATGTGAATATGCCAAGTCTCCCCTGTAGACGGCGTTCACCAAAGCGATCTTGACGTTTTGTGGAACGTTGCAAAATTGACTTCCGGCTACTCTCTTAGCTCTGGGGATGTATGTGTCAGTCAAGTCGCGCTGAGACAAATAGAAAAGAGAAATAATAAATCATACAAAAGTTGATTACATCATAAATAAAATACTCGTCGATCAATTTGATCATTTTGCAGTCTATTCATATAATTTAATTAGGATTTCTCAAAATGAGCTGCTTTATGTTGATCAAGATGACCAAGAGCCTGAGATTGCTCTTTTTCACAAAAGGGACAACAGACCAGAAACATAAATAAAGAAATAAATGACTTGAGGCCACTTACTTCAAACAGTGCGAGACATTGGGTTCTGCTTAAAGACGTACTCGCGGCGTAAACAGAGTCAAAACTAACGCCAGGTAAAACAGAATTGAACACAGAACGAGCTCCAGAGCGCTTGAGGTTAAACCCAACACCTGCAAAGTACAATCACATTCTAAAAACACAACAGAAAAGAGTACTTTCTTTAAAACAAACGAGGAAGTACCTCAACACAATGTCAGCATTAAACAAACTCACGTTTGATGTATGCAAAACATAAAATATAATGATTTGTTATACGGATAATACCGTCATCTATTTGCCAGGAACTGACCTGAAAGACATAGGCCCTACTGGTAACGCTTCATCGCAAGTCTTCAAATATGCTGTATTTTAAACAAATATTTTAAATCAGAAATAAAGATAAGAATAACGACATGCATTACTTACAGATTGTCCAGTCTGTCTCACTAGAGGCTGGCTGTGCATCATACGCCGTGTATCGGATTCCTTCATATTCAATCAACTTGTTTTTCAAAGCTGTCATTTCTGTTGACGTCAGACATGTACCAGTAGCTGGAAATTAAATCCATAAGCATTTAAATGAAACCTCTCCATGCCATTGATTGATTGATTTAGATACATTTTGAACGAATATCTCATTTGGTGTAAAATGTATTTGATGGTTGGCTATTTGAATGCTTGAGTATATGTTTGTTAGATTGCCAGTGTATAATACATTCCATGATATTCGTTTGATTTATTTTAATACTATCCATCAGTTATAACGTAAAGTACTCAACACACAAGATAAATTGGGATCACAGAATTACACACACATAAATTTTTTAAATAGTCTACACATCAGAAGTCATACAATCCATACATATAAAACGACCCAAACCAAGTGTCAACCGGGGTCATAGTTTCTATATCCCATCAGCTTATAAGCACCTTATACAATATTTCGTTAAAAGTATTACTGTATCATTTCCGTACCTATCATTTATGGACATATCTATAATATCATTCCAATCCTTTATTCCAACCAGTCCAAAACAAATTGGAAAATTTTCTGACTGGGTTTTCTCTCGAACGGCCTATGTGGGATGGTTGCGAGTTACCACCGGAACTCCGTGGGTTTCCTCCGGGCATAGAGCCCGGTTTCCTCCCAAAATAAAACTGGCGACGCCGTCATATAAGTGAAATAATCTTGAGAGCGACGTAAAACACCAAACAATCAATCGATCAAAGTTATTCCAAAAAGACTAATCTTTCATAATCTGATACATAACCATCATCATTGTCAATATTTTCTCTGAATGTTTTCCTCGTCCCATTTTCTTATTTGATTGTTTTTGTGAATATTTTGTGTTTTACGTAAAAGTCTACAGATCCCTCTCGAAAGCTATTATTGGCTGTTGCATATTTTCCTCGCTTCGCACAACTGCAGCGTTGACCTAATTTTCATTACGCCGAGATGTTTCTTCTCGAAATTTTAGTATGTCAAGTTTCTATAGCTATGCAAATGTATGTTAATGCGTGAAGGTTGGATTGTTGTGGAATTTCTGAGAGTCTATAAAAAGGCGTTTCGTTTGTTTTTTTGTTAGTCAGTACACAACTGCTCAATGAAGTTACTTTAATAGTATGTTATAATATCGTATATAGTTTGGATGTGATTTCAGTGTTTATATTCGGCTGGCTATAACTTTTAACAGTGATACATTCATTTGATTATTCTGTGGATACACCAATGTGTTTCCAAGATCTTATTCTGTTGATTTATATTTCAGGGGCCGGTTGTTCAAAAGTGTATTAGGCTTAATACCGGTATAACTTTGCGACGCCACAATTGAATTTCTTTGTTACGCGACGTCATTTAGACCGGTATTAAGCCTAATATAACAATAGCATGATTTTGAGTGGGCATTACACTTTGTTATCGGCCCGACATCACTGATTAGCAGCCCAAGGGCTGCTAATGGCAATGGAGGGCTGCTAATCAGGATGAAGGGCCGATAACAAAGTGTAAAGCCCACTCAAAATCATGTTATTACTATTATTACCACTTATTCTAACACATGCGGGGTTTCCCTACATGTTGTGAGATAGGACAAAGCTGGCGTATAAACTAGCATATACGCAGATAACGTTTTTGTTGTGACGTCAAACGCCCTGACACTGAACGACGTCATCTTTTTTAAATTTTGGTGACGTAATGGAACACGACGTCATTGGATGACGTCATCACCTAAACGCGAGTGGGGATGTCAGACTGTTGTGTGTGGCAGGCATTTGGTCTTTTAAAGTAACTCATAAACGCAGGATGATGCTAATAAGCGATGGCAAGACTTGAAAGGGAACTTACATAAGCTAAAAGTATAAATATATCTTTAAAAAGTTATCAGGTCTGTTAGTGCACTAAAAAATGGCAACACATAAAATAGTTGTTTGAAGCTAGCACCCCTATCATTTTTTAAATATAGATTCGTCCATGCCATGGTTGTTGCCGTCTTCTGACACGCATGTGATCTCGTGAGGTCATAGGTCAAGCGTCAGGGCGGCGGGCCGATAATGAAACTCGCGTTATAGGGTTTTACCGTGTTTACAAATGAGCGCTATCCTACTAGTAATGCACGGACAAGTGGTAATAATACACTTTTGAAGAACCTAGCCCTGAATCATAAGATATATACTGTTACACTAGTGAACTGCTCGGACTACAGTTGTCTTTCTCGCAACTGTCAGTTCTTAGTTTATAAAAGTAAGTCATTTTGATATTTGTTTCCTTTCCATTTGCTTGTAAATACGTTATTCTATTCTATTTTAATATAAATCATAATTTGTACAAAAATCTGCTGGTCTTTTGTTATTTCTTTTTTTATTATTTTGTCTCGCTGTTTTGTAATGCGGTTAATCCTTTGTATCAACCGTTTATTTCAACTGTGACCTGTTGCACTTACCATCCACCTTAAACTTCATCTTAATCTCTTCAGTCAATGTCAGTTTTATGTTTTTTTAAACTATGTTTTTACTTCGTGTATATATTGATAATTTTTGGTAATCATCAGTTGATAACGGCACTAGTGAACTGTGTTGAAACGTTATATATCAAAGTTTTGTTAAAGTGTGCATGAGCTGCCAAAATGTTGATATTTTGACGTTAAAACAGAATGTTGAAATTATTGGCTATTTTTCTCAAGACGTATAATTCAGAACCTTTTTAGTGCTTCTAGTCTCGAAAATGTACGATAAAGTATTGTTGTGAACTAACTTTGGCTTAGAATGAATGAATGGTCGTCCCAATTATTTAGATTTTGTTTACTTTTCGAACCCGTTTTCGGTTCGTACGGGCTGCATACTGTACTGATTTTCCTCATTCCAACGCCAATCATTTAGTTTTTCGATGGCCTTCAAAGCCTCGTACTGTCGTGACGATCAGAAATTATGAAAAAAGAGTGAATTGTGACAGATCATGCCACTTTAAGATATCATCATCGAAAAAAAGTTATAACGATAAATTCCACATAGGAAAAATTCAAATAGTCTACACATCAGAAGTCATACAATCCATACATATAAAACGACCCAAACCAAGTGTAAACCGGGGTCATAGTTTCCATATTTCATCAGCTTATAAGCACCTTATACAATATTTCGTTAAAAGTATTACTGTATCATTTCTGTACCTATCATTTATCGACATATTTAAAATATCATTCCAATCCTTTATTCCAACCAGTCCAAATCAAATTGTAAAATTTCCTGACTGGGTTTTCACTCGAACGGCCTATGTGGGATAGTCGTTTAGTGACGACCAAATAAAAATATAAAATGCAACACAGCCCAGATTTCTCGGCTAAGACTTTGGCGCCAGCGGCAGAAATGAAAGAACTGCCTTTTTTGGCCTCGAGTCTCTGGTGCATGCATATAAAACAACTTATGATTGTGATTAAAGGTCTAAATGATATATCTCCTTTTAACACAATTAGAAACTTGTCTCCATGGTTATTTTAGACAAGAACATTTTCCCTGTGTCCGTGTTTTAGTGTTCATAAATGTAGAACGGTATATGAGGAGAAACTCTGATATTAAACGAGCCAAAGCAGCAACTGATAATATTACTAATATACACTAACCTGTGGGAAGACAACATCGTCGGTTCGTGGCCCCATTACAGAGTTTGGATCTATATCCACCCGGACAGGAAATACTATCCTGTTGACAGACACCATCTAGAGCGGAACATCTCCAATCCCCTGGGAAAATATAAAAACAAACTTATAACACTAGTATCGCAACAGCTAACGTCGAAGAAGAAATACTAGCTGTAATATATGTACCTTTCAGTACTGAAAAATTGTCTTAAGCTTAACTCCTGGAGAATGTTAAAGGGGAGACAATCCAAGAACAACATGCGTTTGAATCGAACTGGTTACCATATAGCATCATATTCATGTGTGTGAATCTTGCTAGTGGTTTACAGTGTAAAAATACACTGATAGTGAATCCGTCAAATAAACTCTTGTTGGATTATCAGTGGAGCGCGCCATTTACATATAGAAATAAACAGGAAGAAGTATTAATGAATTACTGCCCTTGCGAGCTTATCTTACGTTTTTTTACTTATAACCTGCAATATCAGTCACAGGACTACCTATTCTGAAATTTCTACAACGACCCCTACAAGTCATGTGGACACCAACTGGAGCCTGCCACGTTGTCCTAAAATGTTGGTTTACAAGCCAGAGTATGTTTCGGAGTAATTAGAGTGTTGGTCTTTAGTTACCAATGCCTCGAAATGACCGAAATGAACCTAGGTTTAAATGGCAGACTCAGAGTTGACCAATTACTCTTGTGCGCGTGCAATGACTGATGACTTATACCCAGAAAAAACGTAGAGGTTTTGGTACTGTTTGAAAGGAAAATTTACTGTTTTGTACTGAATTTACTTATTTCTTTCCTTTGCCTCTCCTTTAACGTTACAATGGCAATTAAAGATAAAATTCATTGTCCAGGTACAGAATGGTAGGCCTTTTTCACTCTAGTGCCGATCAAAGAGTTATACAACTTCTAGACATTTAGGCTGACGAAATCTTCAGAATAAACAAAGAAACGCCCTAAATTATAAATGTTACCGGAATGCGCGTTTAAAATAATTGATTAGGGTTTACACTTTAAATTAAAGTTGTGTCAGCTGTTCTGAAATGACTCATTATATTCCTTGAAGTGCAAACCCCACAGCGTATATATATTTCTTGCAGGGTCTTAGAGGCATAGGATCATCATGTACTGAGAATTTAATTTGTTAGAAAGGTTTAAATTACTTCTAGGCGATAACGATAACACTTTGACTTTTAACAAGCATCCACAAATTAATGTCAATTCAGTACAGGGACCTGGGGCCGGTTGCACAAAGGTGTATTAAGCTTAAGTCTGGCTTAACTATGCGACGTCACAATCAACTTCCTTTGTGACGCGACGTATTTAAGCCTGACTTAAGCTTAATACACCTTTGTGCAACCGGCCCCTGTTTCACAAAGCGGCATAGCGTAAGTGTTTACGTAACTGCCATAGCAACCCATACTGTAGGGATACGTTAGTATGAAAGTTACGCAAAAAATACATCTACGCCGCTTTGTAAAACAGGCTCCAGGTGTCTCGAGTGTTATTGTAAATAAGTTATATGAAAATTCGAAGAGATTCCTATGTCTTTATAAAGCTAGATACATGGCGGCAATTTCTTCTCATCTTTTATAGTTTTATGACAAGTCTATGAATGGGGAAGTGTGAACCGTTCCAGTACACCATATTTAGGACATTGATCCCGAGGTCACCATAAACAGCGCCCTCTATCGATTAGTCAGAAACCACGGCGTTTCTTCTCTTCCTCGAATGATCTATTATGGGATGCATAAAAAGAAACATGGCGAACGATTTAGATGTGATGGAGCAAAAGTTAAAGTTTCCGAAGAACTTTATATAGTTGAAAATGAGACAAGAAACCTTGTTTGAAACGAGTTGAGCAAAAGTTTAAGTTTTCGAAGAACTTCATATAGTTGAAAATGAGACAAGAAACCTAGTTTGAAACGAGTTGAGTCGGTCGCGGAGTGGCGTGCTCGGTAAAGTTTTTATAAGAACCAATGTATTCTCCCAACTAAGGTTACTGGGATTGCTGATAGATATTATAGTCCAGTGAGTGGAGAATGAATTTATTTTCTGATTTGAAATTGCGCAACCATTGACAATTTAAAAAGCTACCACGCATAAACGTGACATAATGTATAGTATACGCAGGCCGAAGGCGTCGGAGGCCTGAATATGGGGCAATGTGACCGTTTACACCTCCCCTTTCATAGACTTATGGTTTTATCTAATATAATTTCTTTATTTGTATTATACAGTTTTAGATGCGTCTAAAGCCTCTTTTTTCGTTTCTAATTATTTGCGGATTTTGTGATGGTATACTTTGTAAATGTTGCACAGAGTTCGGGGTTTGTTCCTTTAAGCAAAGATCTTTGTTCGGGGTTTGTTCCTTTAAGCAAAAGGCTTATAAAGATCTTTAATACGTGTGCTATTCGACTGTTGTTTTTAAATAGATGAGGTTTCCAGATATGCCATTAGTAACTTTCGTAGCTTCCACTGACCGCTGAATAGCGAGTTTTAGTTTTGGAATCCTTTGTCTGCTTTGCTTACTGACTCAGAATGAACCTTTGTTAGGTGCGCAGTAGGTGCGCGTGTGGTGCATTTTCGGCTGAGGACCACCTACAATTATAGAAAACAAAATGTTTAGATTCAGTCTTACTGTATTGATACAACCGTCTTACCTTGAACCGGGGCAACGAAGGCACTAAACACGACTATGACCAGCAGCTTCCACATCTTTTTTCAACTTGTTCTTTCACGGATTGGACACAGGTGCAGACTACACAGATGTAGACCCCCGGGTCCTTATATAGACTAGCAATAGTTCCGGTTATCCGAGTTCAACAAACAAAAACGTAGTCACATGTTACTAACCTAGTTTATCTCGAAGAAAAAAACAAAGTTCAACATGACTGCATCGAGTGTGATCAAATAGAAAAGCAGACAAGTAAATTTCAAACAGGATCTTTGAGTACGTAACAATATGACTTGTACAAAGGCAGGTCATGTTACCTAATGTGTGTCCTCTTTGTATCCTTCTTTGCTAAGAGAGAGAACAAGGAAAAATATTGTCTCTCCAATTCCCGGAAAATAAAGTTAAGTTAACATTGTTGAGCCAAAAAAAAAGCGTCACGGTTTTCTTTAACTCTTTGTACATTAGTTTTGTCCCGTATTATCGTTCAAGTAACGGCTCAACAGGTTGTGTATTTTTGTAGTCGTCTATCATTTATATTACACATTCTAAAATAGTGCACCAAACTAGAAACATAAGTCTTTGTTGAGAATTTGACTTTTTAAAAGAATTACACACCATATCCCTACAGGAAGTCCAACATGTTATTTCAAATCTTCAGATTTTTGTCTCCCATGTCCACCTGTCAGTCGGTCCCACTTTATTGGGATCGGGATACTTTCGGGAGTCTCGTGGACCTATATTTGTAGGTCACAAAGGGCATTTATGTTAAAATCTGCCCCGCTTTCTGATCATTTTTGAACCTTGACACTCATCCCTTTCATTTTTATACCAGCGGAATGAATTCGGGGGGGGGGGGGGTATAGCGATAGCCTCCGTCCGTCTGTTCGTCCGTTCGTCTGTCCTCTCAAAATTAAACTTTGTAGTCTCACTGTGAAATTTGGGAAATATGCTGAGCTCACTGAAATGACAGATTGGATTACTTTGCAGGATTCTGCGAAATGCACTAGGACTTCCACAGCCGATGTATAACGCGTTGTCCGCTGCAGTGTATTCTAATGTAATGTTAAAATACTAGTATTGTAAAGGTTATGGCGCTTGGTTTCAGCTAATTTATGTTTACATATCAGGTTAATTTAGTTACCTATTCGTAAGTGCATTAAAACAAACATTTCTCTGTTCTAGATTGATACATTCCGGGTTCATCGAATTGCATTAGACACGGACGTGTTGTGAAAAGATTGACAGGGACATGCCTGGGGCCACGGGAACAAAGGTCGTTAAAATGTGCACCATTAATCTGACTTTATATAAGGATGACATTTTTAGATGCTCATTGGTTACTTTCCGAGTTCCCATGTACCGCTGGATAGGGAGTTTTATGTGGGAATTTGGTTGTCTTTGTTGTGCTTATGAAACCAAATAACTGCTTAAATAATCGGGAAATCGATCTGCGGCCTTCGGTCTGAGATTAATAACTTATATTATCCATATGTCAACTAAAAACGAGAACAAACTTAACCGATATATTCCTTTAATCGTTTGATTATTTTTTGCGTTTTGTTCACGTTTTCGTTTTAAAACCAATTATGTTGTAAATATACATTTGTCACGCTAAGTATATCACAGCTGCACTACCCTAGTCTATAATTGATTACAAACGACGGGACAATTGTGCTATCGCCGTGCAACATTTAACCATAAACGTTTTGTTGTTCAAGGCTTCACATTTGTTTCGGTGGAATTACGGAAAACGTCGATAAACAATTTTAAAACTAAATTCCACATTCATTTAGCACATAAGAAATGTGCTCTGAAAAACCAAAACTTCATACTGAGTCAATATTTCGACTTTATTCAGTCGTCATTGGTTATGCATTCTACCCCTCCTGCATGTGCGTGCCGTGTGCAAATATACATGTTAAGTAGAGATGACTTTTCAAACAACATCGAGTCTGTAGTGCAACGTCGGCTGGTAGGTTTACCTCCCCCGGAAGAAGTGATCTTTTGCTTGTTATCATACAAAATGAAGGATTTAACCTGATAATGTTGTGAGTGTGGTTATATTCTGTCCTTTTATATTGAAAACTGGGCTGTCATGAACGTATACAGTCACCAAAGGGTTGATTTCACAACATTTCCCCCGACAGCGTCGTCAGCAACCCAGCCTGTCAAAGCGGTAGCCATAGTGACATTATGCCATTCTGCTTCAAAATATCTGGGTCAACCGTTGCACGTGACCAAAGCTTATCGTTGATTGGTTAAAAGTTCCCACTCTGTCCTGAGGGAGGGAAAAGGAACGGCAATCAACAACAGGTCACTTTTTCCTCATTTTTCTCAATTATCGGGGAAGAATCGACTTTAATACCTTCGTCTTGGTGTTTATTGCATAACCCGATACCGCTGAACGTTGGTTCGCACCTCGTCATACCCCTCGAATGCTGCGCATTCTCGTGGTTTGACTCGGTACGAACCAACGTTCAGCGGTATCGGGTTACGCAACAAACACCGCTACGGCGGTATTAAACCCTTAAATCTCGCTTGGAATGATTTGCAATGACCCTGGAAGCATATTGCAGAGATGGTCCGATGAGTGGAGATGCAGTGATCCAATTATAAATAAATGGAACAGGTTATCATTATACATTTGGACTTAATATATATGTATCTTAATTAGAAATCATTTGTTTACAAACGTTGGTTGAGATGATACCTTTATTTTTTCTCATTCGAACGGCAACCTCGTTTAAACAGTATCAAACGATATTTTGTACTCGTTTTAACCCTAGACTACACATATTTATATGGATTTTACATTAAAGTGCAAGTGTAATGTTAAATCAACTTTTGTCTAGAATATCCAACTTTAATTGCTCGGTGGATTGAGCAAGCTGAAACTTTGTAGAAATCGTTTTGAATACATAATTTAAAAAATGATTGTGCTTTTATCTAACGGCGTAATGACAAATGCAGCTTGTTTGTACCTAATTTCATAAACTCATCCCCATATCATTGTACTGTGGAAAAAAGTCTTTCGGCGATTTTCGGTGAGGTGTAAAACTTAAATTGTGTAATAATATATGAACAAATTTCTAGTTTTGCACCAAAATGTATTTCTTCACAACAGAGATATATATATACATGCATGTGTTGATTTGTGTTGTTTTAAGCTATACTGGAACTTAATGAAACCGAATGCAGACATTTTAGTTGGCGCGCTTAGCGACCCCGCCAGACTTGCCAAAGCACTACAGGTAAGACTTTTTACCCCGCCAAACTTACCAAACACGCCAACCGTGCAAACCAATTAAAAATATACCATTTTTTCCATCCTAAATCGCGACCTTCGCGTGCTTGGCGGGATCGCGAATTGCGCAAAGGTCGCCATACTAGCTGGAGGGATCAATTACATATGTACTTACCTTCGACGTGTTTGGTGACCTTGGCGTGTTTTGTAACCACGCAAAGGTCAAGAAAGTCGAGGATGAAATAGATTTACGACCTTCTCGCCATCCAAACAGACACGCCAAGGCAGCGAAGGCCGCGAATATAATATTTAAAAAAATTATATTTTTTTATTAAATCGATTAGCGTGATTAACATGTTTGAGTTTGGTGGAGTAGAGAAAGTCTCGACTGAAATTATTTGGTGGGGTCTGGTGGGGTCGCAAAACTCGAGAATAAAAATGTCTTGTATCCTGCTTCCATAGGAACTTGCGCTGTACTTGTACTTGTACCTTGGACTTGTGCGGTGAAATGGAAATAGCATTTGACCTGTGCACAAAATCTAAATTTGTTAAATCTAGCAGCTGTAGCAAGAAATTCAAAGGTGTGTGACTTACGGACATGGCTAATGGTTTATTATGACCTAAAATTGAGGAATTAAAAGCTTCCTATGATGTATTTCTTTTAAGGATGTATTATACAGACAAAATTCTCATATACGTTGATTCGTGAGGTGTGTTTTCGATGCAATCAATTTGAAATGAGGAACGTCTACTGTTTGCTGTCGTGCACTAGAAACTTGATTTGAATGAGATTAAATACTGAAATATAAGCGATAAATTCCGAATTTAGCTCCCCTAAAACTAATACTACCTATAACTTACCCTTTTCCTTTCGACATCTGTATAGACGACGATTCTGAGCTTTTTATTATGTTGGCGATAGGTAGGAAATATTGCTTGACTGTTTCGTTCATTTGTCACATTTCATAGCTGATAGCAATTTTACACCTAGGGGCTCGTTTTCCAAAGCATCGCAAAGCCTTGTTGCCAATGGATACCAGAGTGAAGAGATACATCGTGAAGGCAATTGCAATTGATCGCAATGTGTGACGGCTTCGTGAAACGGCCCCAGTTCATGATATCTGTTGTAGAACCCTGTGGCTTAATACCTCTACCTTTTTATTACTTATATTGCATTTCTGATGATGTGTCACTAACGGAATATACATGTACAATACTCCACTACTGAACTTTCTGACAAAACTATTTTTGTATTAGTAGGTTTAGCTGCAACTGTCTTTGTGTCAACAAAAGTAAAAGACTTTCATAAAATCGTTCAAATACATGTTGTGATAAAGTAGATTGCTTTTAAAAGGATCTCAAAAATGTTTAACACCTTGTCAGTGATCTGTTGTTCTAATGGCTTGCAAACGATATGAATTAAGATTGCACCCACTGACTTGCAGCTTACTCTGAGGTAGCCTGCGTTTCAATTTTGTCGCTATGTTTTTAGGTGTAAATCTATTTTCATTCAGTAGAGGGCGATTAATAGACGTCAACATTTAGCTAAAAATAGCCACTCTCTTTTACATCTGGTCACCTGGAAGCGAAGACAATGGCATGGATATCTTTTTATTAATGAAGGAAAGAAAACTCTTGCGTATGGATTTACAACTTCTTGGTTTATTGGGAACACGACGTTTCGGTGTAGCTCCTAACACCGTTATCAAGTGAGGTATTAGGTAACAATCCTTGTCGGTATCAAAGGCTACATATTATTGGTACTTTACTATTGAAGTTGAATCATATTAATTTCTACAGTTTCCCCCTGCTTTGCATATAGAGAACCCAGGGTATTTGTCCGTTTATAAAACTGATAGTGTCAGTTTATATCCTATTCGATTGGCTTCAATCAATAACAGTGAATTTCATTACGGCACATTATGACCCATGATAAAGCTTAGTCACGTGCTCGAAATGAGGCGTTTCCATTGGATTAAATATCTTTATGTATAATGAAGATTACAAATAGTTGTTTCTTGGTGACGTTTTAAAGTGGCATGAGTTGCCAAAATCGATAAAGCCACTAACTTGTGCGAACCCCCAGTCTTACTCTATACTGAAATAACATTGTGGTGTTTTCCTTGATCATTGTTATGTTTAAGCCTTTATAAAATACGTTGTGTTATCTCTGGATACCGTCGACTTTTTGAGACAGTCAAATAGCTGACACTCCCAATCATTAACACCGTATTTAGTGGTTGCAAATCCTAAACAGTTTTCAGTTGAACCACAAAGCTGAGCACATTTCAGTTGACTTTTGTTTCTGGTCTTTGACACCGGTTCATTTTTTGGAATTTGGTTTCTTCTAGTCAATGAATAATGGGTCTACAATACAGAAAACAACCGAAGGAATAATGAAGTTGTCCTGATAGGGTAGTTGAATGTGGAATGACTTCCAGGAAGCAACCAAAGGTGATTGTGTACGTCCGAACTATATTTTCTCTTTTGAAAATTGTGATAATTGACAATAAGTACATTGGATAACCTTGAGCATGGGTAAAAAGTCAACAGAAAGTCAATCAAATATACAAAATTTTAAATTTACATGAAAGCTAAACAATATCTTCATCAAGCCAGAGGTAGATTAACTGTTTGTCGAAGGGGATAAATAGGATATGTATTGCAGGTGTAGACCAGCAAGTTGGTAGCCAGTATAATATGCAAATCTGTTGTTTCCAAATTTGGTACCAGAATTTGGGCACCAGCATGTGGATAGGGAAGGCTGGTGGCGTAAACTTATGTCAGTTTGCTTCCATAACGTGATGCTAGATACATTACCTTGCATTGACTATCATCTTTGATCAGACCCGACTGTAAATCTGTAATAAAATGTACTAAATCTGAACTATAACGAGTAAATAAGTTGCAACTGACAATCACAGGAACGTTGTGTGTTTGACATATATACACAAAGGAAAAAGTTAAGCACCCCCTGGAAAGTCTGCACCGACCGATAGAATCATTGGTGTAGGGAGATTGTTGGCAAACTGATGTTGCAGAAACGATTGTGATTATAAAGGGCAACATTCTGGCGATAAGAAATCACCATTAATGGCAATAAGCTATACAATTTATTCGGGATATTGTTAGCCAAATCAAAAGTGTATTTTAACAAAATAAGAAGATGCTTGTAAGTATGAAACTTCAGAGTCCATCTGGCTTCAAACGGCGAACATATAGAAGTAAAGATGTCACTTTGATTGTGTAGAACACATCCCTAGGGCAGAAGGTCAATAGCGCGTATAGCCCTCCATTAGCTTCCTACCTGCGTTTCATCCCTCCAGTGAGACGTCGGATCTATTGAAGGGGTAACTGCCGCCAATACCGATGTAATGCGGCTTCCATTTCCTGCAGATTTTGTATAGGAGGCTCTAGGGCGTGAATTCAATATGTTCGTCCTGTGAAGCCAGATGGACTTTTGATTTGGCTAACGATATCCTAAATAAATTTATAGCCTATTGCCATTAATGGCGATTTCTTATCGCCAGAATGTTGCCCTTTATGGTCACAATCGTCTACACCAATGATTTTATCGTTCGGTGCAGACTTTCCAGGGGGTGCTTAACTTTTTCTCTCTGTATATATTAAATAAGGCACCTTTAGCTAGGTATCACACATTTATATGTAGTCTCACTAGAGTGGTGTTTATATTCGTTTACATTTACTTACACTATTATTGAATTGAAAGGAGGGAAAGTAAGGTAGTAAAGCTTGAAAGGAAGAAGAGTTTTTAAAGCTTTAAAAGGCCACCGTGCGTATGAGGCTAATTAAAGATAAAAATCCGACATTTTACTGTCATACGCATTTTGGGGTGATCATCGTTAAACTTCTTTCCCCTGATAGACCCCAAAATGTCGAGTTTAATACCATGTTCGAATTCCTTTGCAACTGCTCAGTTTACTTTTAGTTTCAGCCAGGCTAGAGTTTCTAACAGAGGCTCCAGATCGAGCCGCTGCACGCTTACAGACTGACCGATCGTTTCGTTCGATTTTAATGTGTTTTTTTTATGGTTGTCCTAATGGCATAATGTTGAAGTAAACTAAAAAATGTCGGTTCTTCAGTTTATCAGATAGATAAATATTATTCACACACTACACCCCCGATAATTCCACTCCCAGGCAGTGTGTTATTTTTGCATAATCAACGTGTGAAATTATGGCCCAAGTAACGCTATGACCTCACGAACGATCTGTCAAAACTGACGTCATTATGGCGTTAAGATCAAACAATACAATCAATGAACTATATGCGTGGAACGGAGGTCACGTGGTGCTTGATATGCTTCGAATGTCGCCATTACTAGGAGAGAGTGGAGCGTCCATCCAGATCTGTTCTGCATGCGCTTATCAACTGTCAGTGGCGGCACAATTTACAAAGTCCGATCCAAACCAACCAATGAGTCCATTCCACGCAAATAGTTCATTGAATACAATACAATACAATAAGTTTATTGCGATCAGAGTAAATGTACAAAGATCAAGGGGAGATAATTCCCAAGGCACATGCTAATTCAACAATTCGTAAATAATATATAACATAACTCTATATTTAGATAAATTGTTATTATTTATGTGGAGATAAATAACATATTTTCAATTTTATATACAAATTTAGGTTGTTCATATTTACAGAAACTAAGAAACTCTTTATATACATTGTATAATATTAAATTTTCTAAATATATAACATTTCTATGTAACGGTCGATGACTTTGTCATCTCTTTTGATCTAAGTACCATCATTTTAAGAATAAATTTAGATGTGTTACATCTCTCGTTTATTAATTTCCAAAGTCACTCGCCAGAGGCTCGTGACTTTGAAAATTAATAGACTCGAGTGATATTCATCGTAACACAGTGGCTCTCGTTAGATAACCTCTATATAACGCTTTCACAACTCACTACAGTACATGTATGTTCACCCATGCAGGACATCTGTTTACATCAACCCGAAACCGTCTGTCAGACAGTAAACAATGTACCACATAACTAATTGCTATCAGGGAATGACAGGAATAAAAGTAAGGTCCTACCATTGAATAGAAGAAGAGTAAATCAGAAAGGCTTGAAAGAAACAAGATTAAATAAGCAAAACGTGAAAGAAAGAAGATAAGTAAACAAGGCTTGAAATGAAGACGAGTAAATGAGTTAAACACGAAAGAAAGAGATGTAAGTAAGGTTTGGAAAAAACAAGAGTAAGTTAGATAAGCTTGAAAGGATGAAGAGTTAAAACTAAATTAGGAAGGCTGACGAAAAATACAATACTAAGTCGTTGCAATGTTAGCCGGCTAGCTTAGTTCAATGGTCTAAATTATTTAATGCAATACGTCCAGCTGAGTTGTTCTTTGGATCAAACAGTAATATGACTTAAATCGAGCGTAAGTCAGTGAAACTCACCTTTATTTCTACCATAGACTCTCACTTCACAGATATGCAACATGTCGGATCTAAGAATAGTTATACGGACATACCTTCCCAGACGAGATTCAGTACAGTTATAAGACACAGTGGAACCCTTAGCTTGACTCTCTACGATATGGTAACATAGACTAGGTTGGATAAGTCCCGATGAAGGAGAAATTTCAAGAGATGTCTCAATATCAACATTTTTCAAACGATATCCATCTGAAATAAACAGCAGTTGGGACAACATAGCTTGTATTGATATTCATTTTCTGATGAGGGATAATTAAGGCGTCACCACGAAGGCATCATGGCGATGGCTACATTATTTCTCATTAGAATGGAGTCCATGTTAAAGACAGTTTAAAATAGTTCCGATATTCCGATTGCTAAGGATTAAAGAAGCTTTGGGAAAAGTCGCTTATAAAATGAATCGAAGGCGTTTTGTCGAAACCTTTGTTCTCTGTTTTTACCTATATCACTTACAATAAAGAAAAAGCTAAGATTTCCAAAACATCTCTATGTATCAGATTTTTCCTGTGTCCGTGTGTTTTAGAGTTCATAAATATATGTAGCAGATGTATATCTATCAAATCTACGTTGACTGAATTTTTTTAAAAAAAGTCCAGCTCTTTTGAGTTATGATGATAAGTTATGATAGCCTTAATGGCCCTTAAAATAATGTCCAAGAAAAAGAGACACAAAACTGTGTACACACATTGTACCCGGTTAACTATCTCCACCCGGTCGATGTAAAACACGTCTTGTAGATCCACCATCCACCATGGCTTGTATTGCAAACTAGTATGGGAACAAGAGTCACAGGCGTAAAATACTGGGTTTGCATTGCCATCCACAGCACGGGAAGCTTCTGATAATTGGCCCCGAGCTTTATATGTACTACTTTGGTAGGCTGGTTTCATTAACGCCAAATTTTCTCCAACTCCTGTCATAAAGATGACATATGGTATTGTGTCTTATAAAATATATTTTGTTTGGTGTTTCTTTCTATGTCTCCGACTATCGTTGCCATCATATCAACCATAGAATATTTGTTAAATACGACTACTGTTGTTATATCAAACATAGAGTAATTGTTAAATATGACTGCTATTGTTATTATGTCAAGCATAGAGTAATTGTTAAATATGACTGCTATTGTTACCATGTCAAGCATAGAGTAATTGTTAAATATGACTGCTACTGTTACCATATCAAGCACAGAGTAATTGTTAAATATGACTGCTATTGTTACCATGTCAAGCATAGAGTAATTGTTAAATATGACTGCTATTGTTACCATGTCAAGCATAGAGTAATTGTTAAATATGACTGCTATTGTTACCATGTCAAGCACAGAGTAATTGTTAAATATGACTGCTATTGTTACCATGTCAAGCACAGAGTAATTGTTAAATATGACTACTATTGTTAGCATGTCAAACATAGAGTAATTGTTAAATATGACTACTATTGTTACCATGTCAACCATCGAGTATTCGTTAAATATGACTGCTATTGTTATTATGTCAAGCATAGAGTAATTGTTAAATATGACTACTATTGTTACCATGTCAACCATCGAGTATTCGTTAAATATGACTGCTATTGTTACCATGTCAAGCACAGAGTAATTGTTAAATATGAGTACTATTGTTACTATGTCAAGCACAGAGTAATTGTTAAATATGACTACTATTGTTACCATGTGAAGCACAGAGTAATTGTTAAATATGACTACGGTTGTTACTATGTCAAGCACAGAGTAATTGTTAAATATGACTACTATTGTTACCATGTCAAGCACAGAGTAATTGTTAAATATGACTACTATTGTTACCATGTCAAGGACAGAGTAATTGTTAAATATGAATACTACTGTTACCATATCAAACATAGAGTAGTTGTTAAATATGACTACTATTGTTACTATGTCAAGCACAGAGTAATTGTTAAATATACATATTGTTGTTATCATGTCTAACATGGTTCAAACTAACGGGATGACACTGTCAGCCATTGGTATCAAGTGAAAATCATTGAGTATATTCTAACAAATGACGACTTACCGCAGTCCGAATAATTGGCTACTTGTGGCAGTACTACGAGCAAAATATAGGATAAGATTGACTGTATCACCATTTCATTTGGCATCATATTGTCAGCATAGCAAACGTATCTTCTTTGCTAGAACTAAGATGTGCTGCTCTAGAGCTAGTCATTACTTGAGATAAGTGTATTGATTACTGTCAATCAAGAACAAAAAGTTGTTGATAAAATATTTATGCACTAATGATGTACTAATGCTGCAAACAAAGCTAAATACTTGGCAGTAGAGCGATTGGGGTTGGTTGCCATATCATAAACCGTTTGCTGTTTTCATTTAGGTTACAAGACTATAGTATCGTGTTACTAGACTATCAAATATAAAAGTAGCTTGACGAATATAGTTAATATACAACCTTTGTAATTATTCAGATGGGATAGGGGGGGGGGGGGGCTGTTTCTCAGGACATTTATGCCCTTAGCTATGGGTTTCTGTAGACGCAGCCACAATTAAGGCGATCTCGTTCAAACTAGTTTCGATCAACTGAGAAAAGATAATTTGATTTTGAACTAGTATCCATATACCGAAACAAGTTGATTCACGAATGACTTATAGTGGGGCGATACATGTAGTACCATGTGTTTCGATCACCAGTTAAACATTTTGGAGGATGGTGAAGGTGGATGGAAAAGCGTCTCATGGAAATACTGCTCATAGTGAAGTCTTTAAACGTGTGTCGAGACCACCTAAAGGGATTGCACATTTCTCATTGTTCCTTATCAAATAGTGTGTTGCGACACATTTAAAAAAGAAAAGGCATAAATATTGATCTATATTAGTATAACCAAAATGTTGATATTTTGACGTTAAAGCAGAATAAAAATCAGTGAAGACCTTTCAGGCTTGGTATACTGAAAGCCCCGTGGCAGAAACTTACGCCCCCATTGGCCAGCTCAGTTAGTATACGCACAATCTAGGAGTCCCCCTATTCATTAAAGGGACTGTTTATTTAGAATTTTTTACATTTTTGCTCAAATTTCTGCAAAATAGATAAATACAATTTGATTGACTTTGGATTAAAGGTGGTACATTTTCAGTGAAAAATGTACAATTAACGAGCAATTAGTACGAATATTGTGGTACTTTGTTTACTTTCCTGCATTACGTGATTAGGGCAAAAAAGAAAGTCAGAAGACAACGAAACGATCTGCCACGCTGTAAACGTGCAACGGTTCATTCTGGAGTCTCTATCAGAAACTCTAGCCTGACTGAAAGGTGAAGTAAACATATCAGCTGCAAATGAATCATATGGAAATTATTGAACGGTCTGTCAGGGGAAAGACGTTTACCTGTGATCATCTAAACACCCTTCCAATATGTGTACGACAGTAAAATGTCGGAATATTTTTGATTCAAGAACAGTAACCTCTTACGCTAACTCCGTCCATTAATATCCACTTTACTTGGGTTGCTGTCGGAACAAACTTCGGCTGTCTTCGCTTACCCGGTCGGCTTTGACATCACTCGGAACATCCTTCGGCTATCTTCGCTCGCTACCGGTCGGCTTTGACACGCCTCGGACAGTCTGCGCTTTTTATACGGTAAATCACCGTATTTTTGGGCTGAATAAAAATGGCGTCGAAAATAAATTTCAAAATGTTTTACTACAGACGAAAATAGAAAATAAAAATAATTATAAATGTATTAAATGCTAAGATCGCTTAGAAAAATATTTGTGTATATATTTTATTTAGTCCGATAAACCACATGTTGTAGATAGACGCAGTTTCGGTACATATCAGGAATCATCCAATGCTTCAATTATATAACTGATCGAGGCTGAAAGTTAACAAACCCTTACATTATCACGGGACACTTGTGTGGGGCCCTCAAGGTGATTTGGGAATTGTACGCTTCACGGCTACCTATTTGATCGCCATATTCAAAATGACCTGCAGTCTATCAGAGGGTATTTCACGCACGTAAATCCCCGAAGTTATCAGAGTGCTTTGACATAAGTCCGACAGTCAGTCGAAACTCCCTTCGGCTATCTTCGCTCGCTACCGTCGGCTTTGACACGCACGTAAATCCCCGAAGTTTCAGAGTGGTCCGACAGTCTGCGCTTCCTAAATACGGCAAATAACCATATTTTTTTAGCTGAATACAAATCGGGACAGGAAGTACAAATATTTACTCAAATTACTCAAATACTAAAATCATCTGGATAGATATTTGCTTATATATGTTATTTAGCTCGGTAAATCACATGTTGTTGCACACAAAGAAATAAGACGCAGTTTACTCCAATGCTTCCATTACAACTGATGGAGGCTGAAAATTAACAAACAAAGTGTTCCGGCCCCTTACATCATCACAGAAACACTTTTCTTGGACCATTGAGAGGATATGGAAATTGTTCGTTTCGCGGTCAGCTATTTATTGGCCACATTCAAAATGACCTGCAGTCTATCAGAGGGTATTTCACGTACAAAGTTATCAGACTTCTTGGGTTCAAGAGTTAACACCTTAAATCATCTGATGGACAAAACCACAACATCATGATATCCAACTTGACGTTTATATGCATTTAAGCAGTTGTTTGTTCCTCTTCTACAAATGGCTATGGAAAACCCATTGGAACTAACTGCTGAATTCTATCAAAAGCTATTATTAAAGTTGATCCACATTCGGCTGTATTTTCTTTCACACTGAGTTTTGTTTTTGTTTCTAACACAATTTCTGCTAGCCTGGGTGGCTGGCTCAATAGATTTTTTATTTCAACCTCAACCATTTGGATTTTCAACGAACTTTACATCCTCCTAATAAACAAAATTGAGAAAAAAAAAGACAACTTCAAATACCCATGTTTGCAACATTTTGACTCAATGTCGATTTGTTAACCGCTTATTAACTGGATAAATTATATTCAACTGACCACCTTGGTGAAATAATCGGTTAAAAGAACTTTTCAAGCATACTTTAGACGATATTTAAGGCTTCTCACTTTTTACGTTGAAATAAAATATATAAAGTGGCATGAGCTGCCAAAATGTTGATATTTTGACGTTGAAACAGAATGTTGAAATTATCGGCTATTTTTCCCAAGAAGTATAATTCAGAAGCTTTTTAGAGCTTCTAGTCTCGAGAATGTATGATAAAGTATGGGTTTGAACTATGGGTTTGAACTAACTTAGAATAACTTAGAATGAACTTAACTAACTTAGAATGAATGAATGGCCGTCCCGGTTATTTAAATTTTGTTTACTCATCGAACACATTTTCGGTTCGTACAGGCCACATACTGTATGGATTTTCCTCATTCCAACGTCAATCATTTAGTTTTTCGATAGCCTTCAAATCCTCTTAATGTCGTGACGATCAGAAATTATGAAAAAAGTGTGAATTTCGACAGCTCATGCCACTTTAACTTATTTTCTTGGAAACATATATCTGTAGCACTGATAACCACCATCACTTGCCAGGTCATGTTTCTATTTAAAGTTTCATTAACTGGCAAATTCCAATCTTCGCTTCGTGGCTACCGTTATGGTAGCCTGAGAATCTAACATACACTCTCTGACGTTTGCACCATAGAGCCTGAATCGCGCCTATTTCTTAAAATTGATAAAACGTTAAAAGACGGTTTGTTTAGCCATGAAGGCACGCATGCGCTCATTCCCATATAAAGGACATGACCACGCTTATTTGCCCACGAATGCCCACGAAGATTGACTCATAAAAACCTCTTAGAAGCTGTGCAAATATAGTGTCATTATTTAGCGGAGGGTTTATAATCTCCAACATAAAAACAAATTAAAACCGGAGACTACCGAAGATCCACGAAATGTTACGTGGTAAAGCGCCCTTGGGAATCTAACATTCAAGGCGGAAACTGAGAAACTGGAAATCTCGGAAATGTTACGTTGGTTTTGGACAGCACAAAGCACCTTAGGATCGGACAAGGTTGGCAGAAAGTTTCTTTTCAACCCATACATTGAGGCTGGTAGGCTAAATAATCTTTTCTTTGCTTACTTTATGAAAAATTCTCGCCGCCTTTTTTTCGGCGGCATAGTCATTTCTTATGTTAGAAAAATAACGTTACAGTCTTGGCTGTGTGGTAATATAGAAATAAAGAAAAAACACACAAACAAGATTTCTCGGCTACCTTTATGATTGCCACATTAAAAAATGTCATACACCCTCTCCGGGGTATTTGATGTTCTAAAATCCATGAAGATATCCGAGAGTCCTTAAAGGGATTAAACGTGGTAAAACCCCCAAATATAATCGAAAATTGAAGTTTATGTCAAACAATGTCTGTTACACAGCATGGACTTAAGACAAATAGATTTCCCTTAAACTGAGACTGGATAATGGCAATGTCTGTTGGCAAACATTCCTTTAACAGATGTGGTGGACTTTCCCAAGAGACAGGTCATTTTTCAACAATTGAGTTCTTTAATCTGGTAATTGAAACAATGTCCCACAAGACGTAATTTACACTATTATCCGGAGTGAGCTATGAAAAACAACACATTTTGTGGTTAACGTAACCAATTATACTTTATTGCCGAAAAATAAACGACAACGATAAAATATATGATGTGTTGGTATAATACGCCACAAGTCAATTATTTCACACTTAATTTATCCATAATAGAGGATGTATCCGCTTCCTGGAGGCTTGACAACGGACTCGCTCTGAGAAAGATTGATTGATTGTTTGATTGTTTGGTGTTTTACGCCGCGCTCAAGATTATTTCACTTATATGGCGGCGTTGCCAGTTTTATTGTGAGAGGAAACCGGGCTCTATGCCCGGACGAAACCCACGACCTTCCGTTGGTAACTGGCAACCATCCCACATAGGTCGTTCGAGTGAAAACCCAGTCAGAAAATTTTCCAATTTTTTGGACTGAGTGGGATTCGAACCCGCGACCCATTGGCCTCTGAGAAAGACGGAGTCGATAATAACAACCGTCTGTGTTATTAAGACAGGTTTTATCCCGACATCAACGGACTCACAAAAACATTAAAAAAATTATGAAGAGTGCGCAGCTGGTTTATGGACTAAATGTATATTTGAAAAATATAAGTTGAAACAACCATCGCGATAGTTCCCTGGCAATCTACATAGAGTGAAATGAAAATATGCATATTTTGCGTAACTACTCGGAAAACGCGACAAATGCGTACAATGCGTACCAGCTGCCAAATTTAAAATTAGAAGTTACCCCAGTCCTAATGTCCAGATTTAACTTCTAAGGCCACTGGTGGACATTTTTGTCAGAAATATTCATTGGAATGGGGTTGGAGAGTTCACATCTGAGGTCAATTGATCATGTGACATTTAAGTATTCGACAAAACAACATCAGGGAATTTTTCCTGGCATTTGCTCGCATCTACGTGCTTTTCTATTACTCTCTTACACTAGAGCTATCGTTAGTTACATCGCACATTTAAACACTAGCAGCTATTGGAAACTCTCCGTGGATCCTATCACAGTAGCCAGTTCAAAGTGAATCGGATTGACAGGGAACGTCGCCATTTTGCCTGTTTTCGTCAAAATGGGACTATTTCGTGAAATTGACTACGTTTTCGTTACTGGATTAACGTTTTCTTGAATTCAAAATAAATATTCACGTACAGCCTGACGTCAGGATTTTTATATTTATCTGATAGCTTTTAAAAATGTTACCCTAGATCGCACGCGAAAATCCCGGCGTTATGTCCGGACATAGCGCCGGGATTTTCGCGTGCGATCTAGGGTAACATTACGAGGTCTATCTTAGCCACGTCTAAAGGAGATCTCGCGAGAATACGATTGTCAGCTGCTACGAAGACGTACTAACACAGTAGAGATCTTATATTACGTCCCCACTGTGAGGGTATTGTAACATCGAAGTTTGTGTTATCGTAGAAATGTTTGCTTTGATCAGACTTGTAAAGTACCTGTACTACAGTACACTTAGAAAACATTGCCAAAGGTTGTCCATACAAGATTTAATCACAATAACATTCTATATCATTTTAAACATTTAAAAGAACACACCACGTAAGTGCGTTGTGGGTTTTCATTGACTCTTGAATTAGGAGAAAAAGACGAAGTTTAAATTGATTTCTGGTGTACTCGACAAGGCAGTTCGTTGACTTTTAAAAATACCTTTACCGATCTTTATTTAACATGTGGGACAATTAAATTACACTTACCCGACTGTTAGCGAGACTCGGCGAAGTTCTCTCGACCCATATTACAGTTAGAAGAGCTCTAATTTTGGTTCCAACTAGTGCATTTTTAATCCTTTGAAGGAAATTCACTGGCAACATTTTCCACAGTACCAAGTACTACAATATAAAATAGGTTATCTCCCTTTGTACAGTAGAAATTGCGATCAGATTCGCAGACAGTGAGTTGTTATAAAGGATTTGGTTATTCAGGCATTGGGTTGGACACATAGTGAGTTTAATCTAACGATTAACTATACATGTCCCAACGATTTTTACAGCGAAAGCTTTTGTTTACCAACATAAAATAGCTGTGCACTTTATTTGTAGTAACTTCATAGCGTCACATTTTACCTGCTCATGATAACATGTTGAATCATGAAAAAGGGTTTGGCCAACTCTCATTTGTGCACATTAGCCCTCATTGAGTGCGGCGAACCAAACGACCCCAAATTACGATATACGAAGGGACGGCATGATGGGGCTGTTCATATAGTTGTTTAAGATCGGTTGTGCTATCAGAATTATGTCATTGTCATTCCGACGTCATTTTATATAGAAAATATATAATGCGTGAAGAAGTTGAACTTTGTTTTCTACCAATGGGATGGTGTAAACTTGTCCTTTTACCGTGATTATTTTTTGTTTTTTAATTACAAAACGTGTCAAAAGGTTAGTTTTCAAATACGTCCATGGCGCCAACATAACATGGATATCTCTCCAGAGAATTCGCAAATTTAGTTTCTAAAATTATCTATAATCAAAGTACGTATTCTAGTTTCATTTTCATATTTTTCAGTAGTTTTTAGGAACAGGACAAATACACACTCTGGTGTCGAAGGAAAAACATAATCAAATACACCATCAATCAATGACTCCATCAGATAAGAATGGATTCTGTATTCAATAGTAGCCAGACGAACTGGTTGATTGTAGCCGCTCACGTAGCCAGAGAGACATTGGATGTATTGTTTTGAAGAATCAATCGAACACAACAGACGTCTGTGAGATAAAGTCGGACCTTTATTGGACAGGGTTTATCCCGACAAATTCCATCGTCACAATGGCTTTAGTATCCATCAGCGTTAAACTGCTATTAGACAAGTCTGACTTTGGTCATTTAAACACCATAGCTTTATGTACCATTTGCCAGGATAGAGTCTTAAATTGATTTTTATCAGACTTTTGGGGTATTTGATCAGGCGGTTCCAGTCTCGCTACAAACACGCTTTTACTATGTTACCTTTTTTGAATTACACGAGTCGTCCAGTTGAGAGAAAGCCAGGATACTAAGAAACATATAAGGAAGGTTTGGCTTGTGATCGCTATCGGATATGACACGGGGGAATTCAAACCAACCTTGTTAGCAGTTGATTCAATAAAGTTAGCATTGAAAATTTTGCTAATCTTTAAAATTATTACGAAACTCTTGATTGGGAAGGGACGGCGTGTAAAGTATTACCAATTTGGGTACTGGTTGGATAATGTGTTTACATCAAAAGTCTCTTTTAAGATGATTGCAGCAATGCTTTCTCTTACTACCATCCATTCGGGTTTGAAGTTATGCTGGCACGAAACTGTGCCCACAATGTCACTATCTACAGACAAGTTAATATTACATGATCGTTAGAGAAGAAGACAAGTCAAGATTATTTCACTAATATGGCGGCGTGGTTTGTATCGATCAGAAAGCGTTTACACATACAAGTTTAAATAAGTGGGAGAAATTAGGTTAGTTGGGAGTCTTCAGGTCCGTATTTTGTTATAGATAAAAGAATTTAGTTTACATAATTATTTTCTTTTATAAACAAATGTTAGCACGCGTATGCATGAATTCTTCCTTTTTCCTAGATTACCCAGATACACCAACGGTATCGTTAAAAATCTAAACAATTGACCAAATTAGACTTGCACAAAATTTTATTTTTCTACCTTGCATAGTTTTGGAATTATTCCTGATGAACAAAGGCGGTCATTGTTGTCAATCCGATATCTGTTCCGACAAAGTATGAGATATGTGCATATTCGTACCTTGTTGCGAGAAGATGACACAACAATTGCTAAGTGAAAGTCGACAGTGTGTTTTTCCGAACTTATCCCAAGACTTGCATAAATTTAGCGTGTGATCATCACTCAAGTTGCATAAGAATCAACCAATCTATGATGAAAGACTACATCCACATTGGTCCATAGTCCTTATATTCCGAAATACAGGAGTATGGCCTATAAGATGTCTAGAAAAATGCCATTCGGTTTATGAAAGCCATGGATTGATTTATATAAACGAATGTGGACTCAAATTTGCTACGTTATTCTAGTTACGATAGGTATTTTCTTCTGATGTTCGAACGATTACAATTGGTAACAACTGCTTGTATAAACAATGTAGCACAGGTATGTGGACTATTTACATGTGCATGAGAAGACAAGGCGACAGCCGTTCACTCTCCGTATGACCTGTATTGATTAGGTTGTTATAAAAAACCTTAGTCCTATTGCTGAATTACCTTGGACAAGTGGGTAATATGTCGACTTCTATTTCATCATGCCTTAGATTGAGGACCAGTAATTTCCATGGATTTCAAGATTGTGGCAGGTTATTCCCTAAGTGCGACGAGCATCAGGCTGAATAGGTTTTCGCCAAAATGGCCTTCAGGTCGTCATGACATGCAAGACTACAAGGTCTCGAGCAGCAAACTGACAACTCGACTTATACAGTAATCATTTATACATGGCGCAGTACCCAATTACATAGGAGACTTTAATGAGACGACTTTAAATAAGACATTGTTACAAAACATACAGACACCATGTTTGCTTTTTCTTAAACTTATCACCAAATCCATGATGTAAATTTCACGCTGGATTAAAAACGTATATGATTGCTGTGGAATAATAACTTCTTTGTTTCCTGTTCCAGAATAATTGTAGGATCTATACAATGCCCGAACAAACTGACAACAATGACAACTCTCAGAGTATAAGCACAGAATAAAATACAAAAAATACAAACAAAAGCTGTAGTTGCTCTACCTATACCATTTGAATAGACGAAATAGGGATGTCTTCAAACAAGCATGTGTTCATTTTTACAAATTTATTGTCACGTCAGTTTGTTTGTTTGATTGTCGTGCTGTATAAGTGGTAGTTTTTGCAATAACATAGCGTGACAACGCAGTGCTGTAAAGTTGCCAAAAGAAACATTTTGCACACGCCAAATAATCACGACACCATTTAATTATCAGTCAGACGAAATATGTGTTTGTTCATTGGACAATAACACAGACTAACATTGTGTTCTAATAGAATCTTCATCAATACGTCAGCCGTTAATAATACAGGACAGAAACTTGCTTTGCCTCATTTCACATGAAGGGACAATTAGATTAACATGAGTGACAACTTATGTAATATGCTATAGTCGTGTCAATCTTTGAAATATTTCATAAAGGAAAAGTTACAGCTAGTCACTAACCTTATGAATAATGAAGGCAGTGCTTTCGTTCTAATTACCTGAAGTTGTGAGCAGTTCATCTGCTTCAGGCTGATTGTGCTTTTTCAAGTCAGAAATAAGCAGAGCGAATATGACAGTGAACTGAGAGAAGAAATTCATGTCGCTTGTATAATATATGATGACTGAAAGTACAAAAAAGGATACGATGATGCAACAACAACAACAAGAAAAAGACCGGTAGACAAACGTGTGACCTCGTTTATCATCGGCACATTTCATCAGCAGTCGTTTCAATCAACTGACTAGATTTTCGCTAAGATATCTTGGTATACATTTAGAAACAATAGAAAAAAGTAGAGAAATGCTATGCTAGACGTTGACATACATATAACATACATTTATTTATTTAATAATATATTTGCAACAGGTTAAACCTCATGGAACCTGACTCCCACGTGATACAATTCAGATCATCCAATTTAAAAGCAACCATGTCATTTGTGATCGTTTATGATGTGACATACCATCGTCATCAAAGGCTTCAGCAGAAGAAAAGCAAAATCTCATTCCAGCTGGTTGCGATTGTTTGCATTTTTCCAAATAGATCTATACTATCTTATGGAATTAATTTCTTAATTTCATTAGTTGTTTGTTATTGATTCCGTCGAGTCTTCTTGCAATAACAAATATCATTATTCGAAAATATGTTCCCTGTTAAAATAGCAATCCAAATAGATCTTAGTTTTACCATACTGGTTCCCGGTGAACTAATCGAAGTTTTGTAACTAGCAGGTTTCCCGCCAACAAAACATTTTGAAGGTTGTAGATGCAGGAGTTTGTGCTTATCTGAGCATGCATACTGAGCATGAAATTTATAAGTTTATATTTATAGCGTGAGCAGTTTCAAAACGGTTGGTAGATTTGAACCAGCTTACATGATATAACAAACAAAATACACAAACCCATTGAAAAATGACGCAAGCCTTCAATGTCCGCAGGGCGTTCCATTATCTCAGATTTTGGTAGTGAACGTTAACAAATATCAGAGCTAATTGATTACTATCTTAAACCTATAGCAAATCCGCGTGTTAGCTTTACCAAAAATGCTGATGATTTGTTGCAAAATTACTACGGCCATCCTCCTGCCTTTCGTCAACCGAATGAAATATGATGATTATTTTAGACAAGGAGATGTTCCCTTTGCCTGTGTGTTTAGTGTTCAAAAATATATAACAAACACAAGGCTCCACAGACGTCAGCAAGGAATGCATAGTCTTCTTCCATGCTAGGTCGACGGACATGGCTATAGCAAACAACCTACTGCCCCCGGCCCAAAGGTCACAAATCTTGAATAAATGGTTGTTGAAGTGTTACATTCTTTTTGTATCATTCGTTTTGTACGGACTTCGTTAAAAAACTAATAAACACATCTGTGACCTTCAAATACACGTTCAACCAAAAATAATCAACCAAGGTTTTTAATTGAAGTTTTGTAACTAGTAGTGACCTACAAATATAGCTATATCATTCCCAAAAATCTAACTTGACTATAAATTCTCTCTAGTATATATATACATATATGCAAAACTGTAAGGGCTGAGTGTAACGGTACGTAATATATCGTGTTCCGACAAACCTGCTAGTTTGAACTCTATGGCCTCTGTGACGTACAAATATAGGTCCGACATGCCCAGAAATTAAACTTGACCAAGGTCTCTCTAATATACACATGTAAACTAAAAATGAAAGGACTGAGTTTGATGTTGCCTATTCTATCATATTCACAGATACACTTTAAGATAGAATTCAATGACCTCTGTGACCTAAAAATATAGGTCAAACATGCGCGAAAATCGAACTTGACCAAGGTCTCTCTAGTATACATCTGTATACTAAAAATGGAAGGGTTGAGTATAACGCTTCATATCCGTTCATGTCCACAGGTACATTTCAGGTTTTGAACTCAATGATCTCTATGACCTACAAATATAGGTCCGACATTCCGGAAAACCGAACTTAACCACGGTCTGTCTAATATATACCTATATAAAAAAATAAGATGGCTCGGTGTTATGGTCACGTTCACAAGAAATCTGGACAGACGGACGGACAGACTGACATACGGAGCGCATTCCAAGTCATCCTGCTAATTTCGTGGCGGGGGACAATAACCCAGACAGCACAAACATGTTTGACCAACATTTGTATTTTTGGTTAAAGGTGTACTGTCCAGCGTTGATTCAACATTGAACCAAATGGCTAAGTTTATAAATAAAGGGTCGATCGATAGTAGTGTTACCAGTTAACAACATTGGACAAACGTTGGATTTTGAGTGCCTTAGTTGTATTTGTTCAAGTTGGACTATGTTGTCTGAGAACAGATTGGAAAGTCAGCTGCTCATACACATCGAGTAATTTCATTTTAAAACAACGGTGTACAGAAGAGTTTAATTTCAGTCTAATTCAATAAACGCAAAATCTAACGGTCTCGGTTTTCACAACAGATAAAAGAACTGGTTGGCCTTTCGTTATCCTCCTTTGAGGTCAGTTATTCGGCCAATGATAATATATCCCGATTTAAGCTAGAGCATAGTTTGAAACATAGTAACATAGTTTGAAACTGTTTTTTTTTAATATTTCATTGAAACTAATAAAGATCTGTAGAACACACTTTAAACTTTAAGTAAATTCGCTGATTGGAGAGTTTTGAGTGTTTTTTTGTTTTAAAAATGTTTAACCAGTATTGAAGATACCACACTTTGATGGGGGAATCTGTAGGCTTTTAAGAGTAAAAATGGCGGTACTCATGTGGAATCGTGTGTAGAGTGAAACTTGTATATATTTGATTATATCGACGTCCCATGTGTTCATCTATTTGGAAATAGAAAGGAAATGCATTAGCGAGATTTAGTTAATTATCTACAGATCAAAAGTTAACATGGTCGCATATGAGAAATGGAAATAGTATCAGACCTCTAGTATACAGCTGTGATTTCCAGTGGTTAAGTTAAAGAAAACTTGGTTTAGTAAGATATATTGTATTTACTAAAATGAACATGTTAAAAATTACCTGAACATATTAAAGTTAAAAAGTGAATTGTTATGAAGAAAACGAAACTTTCGACACCTTTACCGACGTTTTTGTCAAGTGCAATTGAAATAAATTTGGAAGAAAGGAGATAAAACTAAAATATGGTAAATCCAGGATTGATTGGTTGGTGTTTTACGCCGAACGTTAGACGATTTTATTTATATGACGGCTTTGCCAGGTTTAGTGGCGAAAGAACCTTCGGCTTTTACATATGACGACCGAGTGAAAAATCCACTCAGAAAATTTTCATTTTTTTTTGTTCTGAGTGGGATTTGAACCTGCGACGCATCGATGAAAGGCCTATGTCGCATTGAGATCAACTATGCAACGTTACCTTTACATTTAAGTATTTAAAATCAATTTTGAAAAAGTTCAATAAAAGTTCACTTTAAAAAATGGTCAGCATATTGTGTCCGTCATAAATAGTAATTTCGTGAAGACACCTCCGTTGTTTCATATCAGATTAGAAACTTTTAAATAGATGAGGTTAACAGATGGCCATTGGTAACTTCCTAGCTCCCACTGACCGCTAAATAGCGAGTTTTAATTGGGGAATGCTTTATATACTGGCTGAAAATGGACCTAATGGACCTAGTGTAGTAGAAGACCGTTGTGGGTGCGCGTGTGGTGCATTTTCGACTGTTTGTTTACTGACTGTCAGACAGTTATTTCTTAAATAACCCTATAAATGTATATTTTTGGCGGAAAGTCGACTTACAGTCTTTCATCCGAGATTGATCACCATTTTTTCTACTAATCTGTAGGTCAACAGAGAATTACAACAAATTTAGAACACAGGGGTCCATACTAGGTCGTATTCTTTTCCTCTTATATATTAATGACATTTCTAAAGTTTCTAACCTATTACATTTGACCCTCTTTGCTGACGATACAAGCTGTATTTATTCTGCTGATAGTTCAACAGAGGCTATAAATACAATGTCCGGTTGAACTAAACAAACTACACTCCTGGTTCTGCTCCAATCGTCTATCTAAAACTAAATTTATTCTATTTGCACCTGTTCTGTGGAAAAAACATGAAAATGTACCACAATTGAAAATCTATTGACACGAAATAGAACAAGTAGACAATTACAAATTTTTAGGACTATACTTTAACGAAAAATTAACTTGGACCAACCATATTAAATATATCTGTAATAAACTATCTATAAATATAGGTATTATTAATCATTCTCAATAACTCAATAACCAAAAAAACTGATATTATACTATTCATTAATTCATCCCTTTTTATCGTACGGAAATGCAATATGGTCGAACACATTTACTACACATCTCAAACCACTAATTATCCTACAAAAACGTGCAATCCGCTGTATCAATCTATCCTCACGTCTTGAACACACTAGTCCATTTTTTCATGCTCTTAAAATCCTCCCGCTCCAACAGCTGACCACATATTCCTTACTTGAAACTTCTTATTTCTCATATTTTTTTTATTTCTCACAGCAAATCCCCCAAAGCTTCGAACACTATCTAGTTAAACAATCTCAAATTCATCGATACAGTACCAGAAACCATTCCCTAGATCTGCATGGTCCATTTTACAACAGTAACCTGTCCTACCATTCCCTATAAAAATGTGCTTGTGCTCGAGAGTGGAACAAATTACCCCCAACTATCCGTCAGTTTCAATCTCAGTCTTTATTCAAATCAAAAATCAAATCCTATCTCCTGCAAATATCTACACTTCATTAAGGTAATTTATGTTAGTCCAATATAAACAACAGCTGTTTTTCAGTCATTCTTCGTTATTTCATATCTCTTTATTATTATAATTATTATTTTTTACCTATTTTTTTATACCTATAACTAGTATCATCACCATCATTGTGATTACCATTCTCGTTATGATTACATTGTACATTATTATTTCTATTATTATATTTCACTATTATTTGTCAATATTACTTTTCATTATTATTCCATTCATTATTAGCTTGATTTCCTCGTCTTTTACCATTCCGTCAATTAAAATTAAAATCTGTAAAATGGGATAGAACAAGCTCTTTTGAGCTTTACTCCCGCCAATTGTCCATTATTCTAATTCGTTCTGTTTAAATATCTTGTTTTCTTATTATTATTTATTGTATATATGTATACTTTATTGGTGAATAAACAAACTCAAAGGGTGTCTCCTTCTAAAGCGTTCCACTATTGGAAGTTAACTCCTGAAAAGTAAAACAAGAAGATAATAGCTTACACGCTTTCATTACTTTATGATAACATTTTGGGCGATTGTCCACGTTACTCAATTTTCTACATAAATCGGGATATTTGTCGAGGCCTCGTAAAGTCCTTATGACTGTTCAAATTTGATGTAAAGGGTAATAGTTTACCACATGTAAAATATTGTTGGCTATTATTTTATTTGTTATATGCATAGCGTTTTGTTGATAGCCAAATCTTAAAAGGTGTGTCACTTGTTTCAGTTCTGGTCATCAATGGAACGTAGATATATTTTCAACATGTCTGACTTAGTTATTGACCATTTCTACTGATTTACATTCAGTATCTCGAGTCAACTTTAAAGGAAAATAAAATCCATGGAAACATTACACTGGGTGACTTTAAAGTTTGAGTTTGGGTTGGTCTTGGGTGTTGGTGTCAGTGTTGGTGTCCACCTGAAGCTCCAAACACCATACATCGAGTCAACACTCAGTACAGACACCAGTGTTAACACTAGTGTTCAATTAGCAAATAGTCTGTAAGAAAAGTGTTGACCTGAAGCCAAAACACCGACTTGCGGTTAACACTGGTGTTCGTCCAGTTTTGACACGGCTACAATCACTCTACTGTGCAATTTGTACAGTAATATCCGACCTGACATCTTGCACTAATTAGCATACAGTAGCAGGTTGTCTGTTAAAGGGGCATGAGCTGCCAAAATGTTGATATTTTGACGTCAAAACAGAACGTTGAAATTATTGGCTATTTTTCTCAAGACGTATAATTCAGAAGCTTTTTAGGCTTCTAGTCTCGAAAATGTACGATAAAGTATTGTTTTAAACTAAGTTTGCCTTAGAATGAATGAATGGTCGTCCCGGTTATTTAAATTTTGTTTACTTTTCGAACACGTTTTCGGTTCGTACAAGCCTCATAGTGTATGGATTTTCCTCATTCCAACGCCAATTATTTAGTTTTTCGACGGCCTTCAAATCCTCTTACCGTCGTGAAGATCAGAAACTATGAAAAAAGTGTGAATTTTGGCAGCTCATGCCACTTTAACTTTCCATCCAAACTTTTGACACGGTGTAAACGGTCTCCACTACTTTAGTGTATGCATACTTGACGGACAGTCCAAAGGCAATCCATGGGGGCAACAGGGATAATCCTGGGGATTTTTTTCCTCCAGCAACCGCCTCGTTAGCTGCAACAAACAACATGGCTGCTAATACCGTTGACTTTAAACTCAGTCTGGTGTTAACCCTTAGGGGTTAGTTTTGTCTCCAATAGTAAAGCAATTGGAAGAATTCCGAAATGAACACCAACTGCGGTTCAACTCAACACCTCATGCTCCAACCGGTGCTAACCTAACACCAAACTCCGACTGTAAATCTACGTTACACCAACACCAGGTGTCAACACCAACACTCTTATAGCAACTTATAATTGGTGTCATTTTAGGTGTTGGGTGTTGTGTTAGCTTCAGTGTCAAAACAAACACCGACTATAATCGTGGGTAACACCGAAAGCAAGTGTCAACACCAACACCATGGCTCGAGCTTATAGATGGTGTGAACCAGGCTTTAAGTGTTGGTGTTAGTGTTAGTGTTGGTGTTAACACCCAACTTTAAAGTCACCCACTGTCCAGTTTTCTCACACAAAGGGTCCTAGATTTACTTCAGTCAAAGACTGACATACATAGACTGAGAAATCCAAACGTTCGAAGCTTTTGTCATCTAGGCGTGAAATGTACCATACGGCCAAGAGCTTCATCCCAGCACGTAAACGATATGGTTGGAAACAAATATGCCAAAGCGGCAGTATAATTTATTTAATGTTTAGGTATAATAAAAAGGTCATTTTATAAATTAACATCCAATATTGGTATTACTTGTACTCGTCACCATTCGATTGATAGTAAATATCGGGCTTTCAACCAAACGGCGACTCTTGCAATAAATATCTATGTTGGATGTAAGTTCACATGATGAACTCGTATTATCACGTTTGAAAAAATCGTTGATGTATTTTAAGGTAGCTATATATCAGTTTCCCAGGCTAATATATAAACCTAACTAAGGCGACCTGTATGTTTGATTCAATGTTTGTCCATAGTATACCAATGGCAAAAGTGTAACAAATGGGTTGTAAATCGCAGAAAAATTTGGAAAAAAGACCTCCACGACTCAAAATGATCCCACTACAGATACTTACCTATGATATTCAAACGAAGAGTCGAAATGAGGCTGTTGTTCATTTAAGTTTGGAAGCTGATTTAACTTTTACTAAGTGAAATATCTTTGTGCTTAATTCATACAGTGCAAGAGAACAAGTTTAACCTAGGGTTCCAATTTCTATTTGGACCGAGTGTTTAGTGTTTTCCCATGTCCGTGATTGGAATATAATCTCGATTTGCTATCGGCCATCATGTTTACATCAAGTAGTACTTATCATTTGACATTCTCCGAAACAAGGAAATAATCTTTAAATGTTTGGTTCTTTTCTTAGTCCTTAAGGTTAAGTAATCCATCTTTGATATGCAATAGATTAAAACCTTGAAACAATCCAAAATGTGTTACCTCAATCAAACTGATTAACTGTTTCTTTTTTCCGGAAATTTCACATGACCCATTTGACGCGAACATTTTTACGGATTAATTGTCGGCTTTATTAAGCATAGGGACCAGGCTGTATACGTGGCAAAATTTCTAATATCTTTTCAAAAAGTCAAGTCGATTGAAATGTTAGTTCTATAAATTAAGTAAACAAACTGTGGTTCGTTTGTGGGATAACTGTACAACATATGTTATCTTGGAATTTAAGATCGATTTGGGACTTGGTGCCAGTAAATTTCCGCATCAATACAGTTAATCGAATTGAACTATAGAAAGGAATACTTGAATTATTTGAATAATTTGCAATAATAATATGTCCAATTGTTGTTATTAAACAGTAATATCATATATGAAGCATATGCATACTAAGAGGAATGAAGAAAGATAATTATTTAAAGTAAAATTAAAAAAAAAACTACATTGAAAATCAGCATTCGATAAGAGTTTACTCAGAAGTTTTAGCAAATTATAAAGATACGATTTTCCCAATGTTAGTAATTTACATCTTCTTAAAAGATTGAAAATGAAGAGATGAAAGGGATGCAAAGTATGACTCAGACTATATATTGCACATTATACCATGAAATTAAAATGAGAAAAAATGACAAAAGCAAAAGAAAGCATTTACCCGTGACTAAACTTTACACTTTTTGAGGATTCTACGCAACCGACTGTGTAATTTCTATAAGTGCTATTATGAATCATATTAGGTTACCAATTTGTGCATTTAAATTAACTAAACTCTTCCTCTAAATGTAACAAAACGCTATGGTTTAGCATGCAATACCATGGTTTGCAATACAACATGCAATACAACTGTATAAAGTATGATAAACCAGGGTATTGTACGGTAAGCCATGTTTTGTTACACTTATACTAATTTATTATCTGTTATATAAGGACATAAACGTATGTACATTGCTTGGATAACAACTATGTAAATACATATATATTACAAATTCTAAATACATTTGTCATCATCCCATCCTATAATTACCCGTACCAGTCCTTGCGTAACACTTTCTAAACCAGATCTCTCTGTACCATTCTGTTGGTTGTAACAAATGTAATATATGTATTTACAACACCTTTATAAAGTACACTTTTGTCAACATAACTTATTGAATTGCAGATTATTTTTGCATTCACTTAATCTTTGATAAAAATAATGGCTATTTGACAAAGTTCAAACTGGGAAGTGAAAGAAGCTTATAAATTCCCATTCTTCCGTCTCTTTATATGGCTATTTCTCAGACAAAGTCAGATGAAGATGGCATTAATGTGCTTGTTATCTGACCACCTTTCAAACCAGTCTGATCCTGGAGAGTATGTCCGTTACTTTCTTTGGACAGAACAATAACTGGGACGTTTTGATGTCCTTGTTTGGCACAACAATTATGAGTCGCTGAATTTTGGAGTGTTTTACAACACTCGCAGCACAACACTTTCACAAATTCCGTTCTGAAATTTTCGTTAAGCCACCCATATAAAACTGGATTAGCACAAGCAGAGATGAGGACGAGAAGATGGCATATTACAAATGTTAGGCTGATGTTTATGTTATAATCACTAAAAACACCTCGGTGAAGTTCTGTCAAAATGTTACAAATATTCAATGGCAGCCAGCTCAAGGCAAAAACTATTCCAATCATAGCCAATAAGATGTTTGTTCTTCTCTTACGTCTCGTTTCTCTCTCATTCTTCTTCTGTCGATAGGGAGACGGGGCGCCAGCCGGGGTTGGTTGATTAACCATTCGGTACCTCAGTTTGTTACAGATTCTCGCGTGTGCCACACTAACGATGATAATGGGCAGGAAGTACTGTACGACAACACAGGCAATTGAATAAGCTCCTCTTTCGATGTTTAAAGTGTCGTCTTCGATACAATGATATTGGACAAATGGGAGTTCTTGCAAAGGTCGCACTGGTTTGTAATACGTAAACACGAGAGTAGGACTGGCAATGAGAAAAGAAATTACCCAGATACTGATAAGGGCAGCAGCTGCTCCGATTTTTTTCATGCTGTCTTTTGTGGGATACACAATTACTTGGAATCTATCCAAAGCAATGGCCGTTATGCTTATAGTAGACACAAACACATTCGTCCCTTGAAACATAGGAGCAAATTTACACATAAAATTTCCAAACGGCCAATCCAATGTTAAGAGCTTCATCAGATTAAACGGTTGAGTAAAGACACACAAAGTGAAGTCTGAAATAGCCAAATTAATAATAAAAATATTTCGAGGAGTCCGCATATGTGGATTCCTGGCGACAACATAGCAGACTAAACCGTTTCCGGTAGCTCCAAATAGGATCAAGACAGCGAAGGCCACAATAAAGCAAGTCTCTGTAGCGGTATCAAACCTCCTTAGATTACCACTCTGAAGATAAATGTCCAACATCTGAGCTTCAGAAAGCATTGGTCCTGTGGAGTTCAGCATGGTTGACACGTTGTACCGAAGACTGTATCCAGATAGACCGTCAACGGTAGGTTTTAAAGGACTGGTAAACATTAAATCTCCAGATCTCTCCATTTTGTACAGTGAGGTAAATGATGTCGGTCCTTAACGCTTCGTTGCCATCATTAAATTATCCATTGGTGGTCTGGAACGGTTTGTTGAATTGACAGTCACAGAGTCTGGCAAATGTAGAGTATATCGACCTTCCTCAGGCTGTCACATGTGTACTTTGTTATGGATTCCTGTCAATGACAAAACGAAAAATGAATTAAAGCTACACTTTTTCGAACATCAGATATTATTATTAGTTCTGTTCACGGAGCATATTTTTAAATAAAAGCATGTCCCAATTGCCTTCATATCACAAGGCTTGACAGCTGAAGTCTGTACTGCCAAAGTATGAAGTGAACTGAAATAGGAAGACAGTCTCCAAGGTTTTCTCCCACACTCAATCGATAATATATAGCTTCAACAATATTTTCGTGAACGTCATGAATAGTTGTGACGATGAGGACCAATAGAAAAGTTACAATAGTAATACATACAACAAGCATATTGACAATTATTTGTGGAAATTGCACGACGTCTTTACTTTTATATTTCAACAAAACCATGCGCCTGGATAAACACGGGTGGCTATTAATCATCCAACAGCACAATCTTTTAAAGCGACGGTTTCATCGGAAATTACACATGTTAAATATCTTAATGTTCACATGTTAAATATCTTAATGTTCACATGTTAAATATTGAAATGTTCACATGTTAAATATTGAAATGTTCACATGTTAAATATCTTAATGTCCACATATATAAGCGGATTCAGATGAGAATCATCTAAAAGCGGTATATACACGAGTGTCTCACACAAGACAAAAACCCTATTTAGTTCGCTTATTATTGGCCAAAGAATAAAACAAGCGAAGTGGGAATAATTATATGGCATTTAGGGCCATTAAAAGATTTGGCGATTGTGTTAAAGCCCTTCCAAAGCCCAAGCTAAAGAGAGTTTTATTCGATAAATCGTTTCACGGCAAAAAATAAAAATGGTTGTATAATATAATCGAATTCAGGCATAGAGGTCTTAAAAGACAGAATACTCTTTTCAATATTGCGTAAAGTATTAAACTAATCACGTCTACCACCAGCTAATATTAAATGACGCATTCTAATAGACATAGCACGATCGTTTGTCGAAATCTAACGATTATCTGTTTTTAATTGCTGTAATCCTTTCTTTCTGTTCGCGGTATGAACCAATTGCCCCAATGTTCATTGAACCGAAATTTGTTCTAATGGTAAAGTTGAAAATTGTATTTCTAGTTGTTGTTTCTTTCCCACATCTATTAGTTATTTTATTCCAGAAGCTATTCCTTATGTCAGTCTGTTATTAATGAGAAAAAAAGGTTATAAAGGTCAATGTGGGTTTGTGAAATGTCGCTCCTAATTAAATCTCCATCGACACATGGCTAAGGTTTGTTATGATTAAATCTTGAGAGCGTATATGTAAGATTTCATCTCACAATATTACCCGCTTCTATATTGAAAGAATCGGCGATATTAAAATTGGAAAAGATATTAAAACTGGCTCAAGCTGTGCCATAGCATTATGATGACAAGCGAGATTAATGTGAAAGTAAATTGAATGATTTAACCCGAATATCCTAATTGCCAAGCTACCGAGAATGATTTTAATTGTCCTGCAATGAAATCCAATATATATAAGCAATATCAAGAGTAAACCCATATCGAATAGATGGCTCGTACGATAGGGATGCTTAGATACATTAGTTTGTTTTCGAAATGAATCAGTTTACGCGAGTACTGGTTCGATGGAGCTAGATTAATGTAATTATGTTCAGTTTTAATTTTAACGTATCTAAACTTATGGAAATTGTAAATGTCAATGATAAGAAACAGTTGGAAATTATGTTCATTAAACTTACTGACGGTCCGTTTACATTGAACGCGTTCTTCCACTACGATCTTGGCATTATAACCCCAAGTAATATTGTCCATACTTCAGCCAAAATATCACCCCTACATTGAATGGCTAAACACATACACAGTTTTGCATTGCTAATCAGTTCCAGGTGATATTATGCAAATCGCTGAGCTCTTTTAGTTGCGTTCACCATATAGTAAATATCGTTTCGTGTGCGCTGTTTGAAGCGATCTAAAACTCATTAAACAGTCATTTTCACAGTGGACAACTTCGATATGTACCAGTCTCATAAAGATTGCACGGTTTAATAGTAGGACATTTGACCAAAGTTTCATCCATTCCCAAAACTCTAAGAAATGAATTCATAAGTTTAGAAACTGGACCTAACGTGATTTTATTTGAAATATAGATTTTTATTTTCTATTTTCAGAGTGACTTTTTCTATTGTATGTGTTGTTTTGATGTGAAGTGAACTGCGCCAAAGTGGATTTGTCCAAGATAGAAAAGCGTTAACTTCACAGAAGGCGTTGCGCGCCGTTTATTGCATTTATTGTACCCTAAATGGTACGTTTTTATGAACAACCTTGGGGAATATTTTCTTTTTTGCGTAAAGTGTTTTTAGAACTTGGAATTTACGAGTCTGACGAAAACGGAAATGATATTTCGACTATAAGGCGTTCGAAGTTCATTATTTTTATTTACCGCTTTGGAATGATTAAACACGATCCCAGTTGTGTACGTAACATTCTTTGAACCTCTCGCTTTTCATAGGGCGTTTCTTTGTCACTGTCAATCAAAAAAGGACAACACATTCTCCCCTCAAATATCAAGAAAAGAACATTGCTTCAGATTTGAGTTTAAACATGCATTGGTTAGATCTGATCATGTGACTCGTTGATGTTGACTTATTCTATTTCTTATCAATTGACGATGTAGCTCATTGCTAACTGGTTGGGCGGACCCACCTACTTGATGGCATATTCACTACTTCATTACACGACAATTCTAAATTTTCTATAGAGGCTGAGGTCCAAGGAACATTGCTTATTGAGACCTTACGTGGTGGGGAACTAGTGTAGTGAGTTGTGAAAGTGCAACTAATATTAAAATATCTGATAAAATATAAAGTGCCCTTTGTAGTTTATTTCTACATTATAGAATCTTGACAAATCCCACAAAATAGTCAGAAGACTGAAGCCTCTGTTAGATAAATTTCTAGCTAAAAACGTTAACAAACCAGCTGCAAAGAAATTCAAGAATCGCATTAAGCACGTGATTCTAAAACGGTCTTTCGGGGAAAGAAGGTTACCAGTCATCACCCCAATACCTCTCCAATATGTGTCCGCCATTAAAATGTGGGAAATTTTTTATCTGTAATTGACCGATTGCTTGATGACATCACTTATGTTTACATAATTTTACAAAATGGCGGAAGGAATAATACTGTATTGAGAAGAAGATGTAAAAGGCGCAAAGTCACCAGAAATATGCGTGGATAAAAACACGTAATGTCACCAATGTTTTCCAAAAAATGACGTCTTGCCAAGTCCTGGTAAACAAAATAGCGAACTGAGGTACAGTTTACCCAGAATGCTTTGCGTAAATCTATGTGACGTCATCAGGCTCGGCGGTAATTTACCTCAAACACACGGTGGCCTTTTAATCCCTGACAATTTTAATGGTTTACTTTCTTAATAACCTGAAGTCAACCATAACCTCAAGAGTAAATATCCCGTTTTATTTTCATGCTTTCATTCATACGAATGGACGCGCCAATAAGCTAAAACAACCAACCATTTTCATGTTTTTTCAGCCGAACCAATACAATTAGTTTCATTGCAATGAAATGTGAACAAACTTTTGATACTTGTTGTACAGTACGATAAAAATAGAACAAATGATAGAAAATAAATGTCTGTTTTATCATCTACTCTCCATGATTTTTCTGTTTATATAAATTACGACTGGAATTACCAAATAGGTTAATGAGTTAATAAACATGACATATGGATCTCTGGGTTGATGTCATATCAGTTATGCTTATCTGACAATATGTTCATTTTATAAGTATATTGGTCATTATTAAATGATTCTTATTTTACAAAACTTCTGTATATGAACAGGAATTGTTGTTGCTATGCTATGTCATATAAAGGCTTTTACCAGTCTGTTGACTATCCCAAATAATTATGGCTTTCTTGGAACACATCAAGAATTGGTACATACTTTCTATATCCATCGATTTGTTCGTTTTGTTATAGCTGAAAAAGCCGGATGTTGTGTCCATATTAGGTCAAGTGGCAATGACCTGTTTATGAATGCTCAGCCAAATAATTGGAATTGTCCACCGAAACCATAACAGGTCCGTGGGAAAATTGACTTATGCGCCTTGCAAATAAGCATGCATTTTAAACTCAAATACAACCATATTCTCTAAATGTAGACAGATATTTCTCGATTTAAAGATCCCCCTCCACAAAAAATGTTTTTTGTTTGTAAAATTTTCATTCATTTTACTTCGATAAAGGCACAGAGAAACTTATGGTTAATATACAAAAAGCCTGGCTGAAATGCCTGAAAATCAAATGTGTAACGTTACCGACTTACAGGATAAAATGTTTTCAAAGTCATTCCGAAAAAAACCCCACAGAAATCGCTTTGCTGAGTTTTCCGTTGCGGTTAACTCCAAAGTCTTGTTGATTAATATCAACTGTCAATATGTTTTTCAGCTTATCTTCTAGGAAATAGTTGTATTGGGACTTGGAATGGGTTTAGGTTTATCTAACAAGGATTCACTTCTTTCAGTTGAACACTGCTTGTGTTCATATGCTGGCCTTGCAAGTTTGGAAGGCCATTAAAATTGTTTATATCTGTCGACCGTGAATTCCGTCAAATGTCACAATTCAATCGCTTGACATTTATCTAAAAGTGTTTTGCTGTGGATACTTTTTTGTATTGCACTAAGGTCAACAACAGTATCGCTGATTGTACAATGTAGGCGTGCTAATGGCCTAATTTTCTAAATGGTACTATTAATCATTGTCAATTTTCTGGACTATTGGTTGATTTCGCTCACGAGCAGATGTCAATCATATGCGCAAAAATCGACTTTTTCAGGAACATTTTTCACGCTAAATCAACTAAACCAGTAATGTTTTGTACGGAATGATGACAGACCTTTGACATTTGTCCTAGATATCTATCTACGCAGAATAAATGAAAAACACGATGCTGCTTTTACAATCTATACTCTTCCTGGCTTGGTATCGTCTTTTGTATAAGCCAAAATAATACACATGACATTTGGATTGTAGGGATAATGCACTGTTCGCTGTAGCGGACCGTGATGAGTATCTGTTAATTAACCATTATTAAGTTATTTCCCCCTTGTCAGCCCGTTTGCTGAAAGTTTGGATTAGACTCTAGACTAATCCTCGGTGACGTATGTATGGCTTTCTTTTCAACAATTCAGAAATCTCCACGTATTTTCTGTAGCTACCGATTGGTATTTTTGGGATTGCTGAAAAGGCCAGATGTATCCACACTATGTCAAGTGTCGATGACCCGCTATATGACCAGACAAATAAAAGGGGTTTTCAATCAAAGCGAAAACGTTTGTAACTCTGGTGTCCGTACCGTGAAAGCATGCCTACATTGCAAGAGGAAATGCACTAATAGTACAACTTTCTTTCATTCATGATTTGAAATTCTCTGGTTTTAATGAACTTAGTGAAATTGTCATACTTACGTTTTAGAAAATAACATTTTGTAAAACCTTTGGCTGAGTTATCAACGCCAACAACTGTTATGAAATAAGCGTGTTTTAACACAAAACTGACAGCTCTACTTGATATCCAGCGATTTTTCTAAAAAAACTTGTGTGCTTTAAAACGCAAAGCAAAGTAGACTAACGAAGAGAAATCAAAAGATTTCTGTCATCAGTCTATCTTACAGGGGACAAAAAGCAGTATTGAGAGTTGGTATGTCTCCTAACAAGGGTTAATTCATTTCAGTTCAACAATCGCTTTTCTTCATTCGTTTAGATTGCACAGAATGAACGTGACTTAAAGTGTCTGAGCTCACTCACATTCCAATTGACACCATACTACAATTGATAGAAATGGTACAGAAGTTCTTAAAGCCTTGTTCAATAGGGATGAGTTGGGTCATTATAAAAGCGTGACAGTGACACGGCAATTGAACACGGATGCTGATAAGATTCCTTATCTCTCCAAGTCAGTTGTCACTCAGTTCTATATTTTTGTAAAGATAATGCAAACGACGTCATAATTTCCATATTTCTAGTGAATTTCTTCAACATTGAGTCGATTCTCTTCGAAAACTGCACAATGAGACAGGGTATTCTTCTCATGAAATTAAATTCATTAAGGGAAAAACCTCACATTTCGTTGCACTTTTATGTCATAGCTAACTTTTATGAAATGAAAAAAAACGTTTACGAAATGAAAAAATATTTGAACAATGACATTGTGTCATTAATGTGAATTATAGTTTGTTTAGGTCAGGCACTTGCTTTCTATATTCATCGATTTGCCCGGCTGATTGCTTGAATGGCCGGATGTTTTAATCAGACTTGATCAAGTGTAATTTATCTGGATATACCTATGCATCGCCAGTCAGATACATTGACTTGTGTTACGAAGCAAAACGGGGATCATGAATACATGCCTTTCCCTTTACTTTAATACAGAGACCTTTTCGATGAAGGGTCATCAACAAAAACTGTTGTCAAATGACAGTGTGTACAGACTTGACATTTGTAGCTGATGTTTAACAAATTGTATGAGAACACAGCTGTGCGTAAACCTACAAGGCATAATCTACATATAAAACATATTATAATCAGCCTTTTCCCTAATAAAATGGGTGCCTTGATCGGTGGAGCGATATTCTTGCACGCCTATACAAGTCTTTCGTCCATTGGTCACTGGTTCAAATCTCACTCAGCTCTCACTCAATTTCCGTTTAACCCGAGTTAATTGATTTAAGTTAAACATGTACATCTTCAGGTGTGTAATTAGTACAGAATGTAAGCGACTTTCAGATGGTGCTGTCTGCCAATACTCCGGTTGTCTCTATACCGCAACTGATGGAGAGCGTGATGGCCTTACAGTCTGCATTGAGATGAGTTGGGTCATTATAAAGCGTGACAGTGACATGGCAATTGAACATGGATGTTCATAGGATTCATTACCTCTCCAAGTCAGTTGTCACTCAGTTCTGCATTCATGTAAAGAAAATATCACGGACTTCATTATTTCCCTATTTCGAGAAATTCTTGTCAAGCAATCCTATTTGAACCTTACTTTATGAGAGAGAATTCTACTCATTGCGACGATTGTGATTGTCTTTAGAATTGTATATGGCACAAATTAACATTTTGTCGCATTGCTCTAGTCTAATTTCCCGAATGAAAACAGAATAATCAGAAGCAAAATGTATTGTACACTTTGAAAAATATTTAACAATTGGCCTTAAAGTGGCATGAGCTGCCAAAATTCACACTTTTTGTCATAATTTCTGATCGTTACGACAGCAAGAGGCTTTGAAGAACATCGAAAAACTAATTGATTGACGTTGGAATGAGGGAAATCCATAAAGTCTACGGCCTATACGAACCGAAATAGTGTCCGAAAAGTAAACAAAATTTAAATAACCGGGACGACCATTCATTCATTCTAAGCCAAAATTGGTTCAAAACAATACTTTATCGTTCATTCTCGAGACTATAGAAGCACTAAACATCCTCTGAAGCACTAAACAGCGTCTTGAGAAAAATAGCCGATAATTTCAACATTCTGTTTTAACGCCAAAATATCAACATTTTGGCAGCTCATGCCACTTTAAAGTATTGATATTTTGAATTATTCTATTCTATTATTCTATTTGTAAATGTTGTAATATCAAAGAGCCACGTCGACTTAAGTATCTATTTCAAACGTTTGACGTGATCGCATGAAACAAGCAGAGATTATCAGAGTGCGATTCTATCCCGTGCAGCGCCACATCAATGAAAGCTGTTATCTATTCATTTTCTATTTGACGAAATGCACTCAAACGTTTGACATTTGTGTAACAGTTCTATGAAAAAAATAAATAGCATGGAGTAATCCCTGTTTTATTATCTACTACGCTTGCCTTAAACATGCGAACTATCATTTCCGATTCGTTCAGTGACTTAAATAATAAATATGACATTGTATCCAGTCAAGATGAAGTTCAAGTTTACGGACTGGGTATATTGGTCATTATTAGTTTATTTTCCTTTTTCATGTTTCTGACATGCTAAAAAGCAATGAACTATATACGCCGAATGGACACGTCTCATTGGCTGGTCTGGATCTGACTATGTAAAAAGTGCATTGTTAGTTGAAGCGAGTGTGCATAACCGATCTGGATTGAAATAGCACCATCTCCTAGTAAAGGCGGCGTTCGATGGAAATCAAATACCACGTGATCTCCATTCCTCGCATATAGTCCATAGCTAAAAAGCATGCTGTTTTATGGCAAACACTAAAATCTTCTATGACAACTTAAGATTATACAATTGTAAGGTAAGGTACGAGTGAACGATAACCCATACTTTGGGATAAATTTTGAATTTTATCATTGAATGAATTTTGCTTCGATTTCTTAAATTCGTAGAGTTGGACAGGCATATATTATAACTCTGGTTATGGGCCCTTCCGACAGTCTTCTCGTCAAACATTCTGGAAAGTGAGAAAATGTTGCTCTGCCATGTTGCTCTGGTATAAATATCAATTTAAACAAAGTTCACGATTAAATCAAAATGAAACTTACAACATCTTAATAGCGAAATATACGAGGATAACCCCGTTTAGGTTCTAGTGAAGGCAGAATAACTATCTCTTCAATATACTACATCCATTAATACTGAGAGAGATGTGACTAAAAGGGTTAACTACAGATTTGATTTGGGTATCATTTAATGGAGATCTAGTTAAGCTCATTAAGTGATTTTCGGAGACTGAGAAATGTGTTCAATTAATAAATTCTACTCATAAGCAATGAATTTAAATGCAATCGATTGACTTGAAGAAATGAGTTAAAAAGGGGACATCCACTTTCCAGAATGTTTGGCGAGGAGACAAATAGTTGTTGGAAGGGCCAATTACCCGAGTCTTGAATAGAGCTTATAGTATATGCCTGTCCAACTCTACGGATTTAAGGAATCGAAGCAAAATTCATTCAATGATAAAATTCTCTAGAGATATTGGCGTTTCGGTGTTTTCTCGCGATGCAATATCCCGCCTTTCAATTTACCGTGTTGTTTTTTGTTGTGGTAGGTCGAGAAAACGCGGCACCAAAAAGGCAATATCTCTGGAGAGTGTCGTTTTGGTGATTTTTCGCTTTGTGGTGCCGCGTGTTTTTGAAAGTCGACAAAATGCGATGCGAGTGGCCTCACCCGTCTTCTATAGTTAGAGTTAATCCGACAAGGGTTAATTTATTTCAGTTCAACAGTTTGTATAGAATGCAACTGAATTGAAGAGCCGTAGTCATTTCGACTTACACCAAATAATTAATAGCAGAGTTGGAACATTATAAAGCGTGACAGTGACATAGTATTTGACATGAATGATTCGTAATCTCTGGAAGTCAATTGTCAATTAGTTCCACACTTCGCGTTAAGATAATGTCACGGATTTCACAATCTACAATACTGCTATGGATTCCCACGAAATATAAGTTGATAAAACTTCAGAGATCAGCGGTTGGCCCGATCGTAAGTTGGTTCACACCAGGATGCCAATTCATTAAACACATTCGTGTAACGCCAGTTCATGTTCATAACTTATCGGATACTGAACGACAGCATCTTACACGATGAAAGTATTTAACACTAACTAATGTTGAACATTGCTTATTCTTTCCTACATGACGTACGTATGAAACACTGTGTAACTGATGTTAAACATTACTTATTCTATCCTACATGATGTATTAAAGTATGCAACACTGTGCGTCTGATGCTTGAACATTGTGTATTCTACACATTATTTTCATTTCTACCTTTATCACAAACAGCATGTGTCCATTCATGAGTATCTCACCCCTCTTCAATTTTCGTTCCAGATAGTATACACTTAGTTTATCCAGTGTGGAAGACGATTCGTCCATATAGAGAATTCGACATTGCACAGGGTAAAGCTGTTAAACAAATTAATAGACTATCTGTTTGTGAGCATGTCAGGAAATGACAAATGGAGTATGGCTAGTAATGGTCAATATACCTCGATTAGAAACTCATCTTGTCTGGGAACAACGGTAATGGCGTCAACCGAATGATCCATACAATCGGGTTTGCCATAAGACGCTGGTACAGAAGACCGTGTAGCATAGCAGCCACATATTCTCTGTTGGTACTGAAAAGCAACCAGGTTTGCCCTTGATTTTAATCTTTATGATTGACAACCGCTTATTTCTAAAGTCGGCCAAGATAAGAGAACTCTGACAGCGATTGATAGTGCCATTTAGAAAGTCTAAACCATCAGTGTGTCTTTAAGCTGTTGAACATTACGCATTTCATAAATATAGTTTTTAGAGCAAACGAAAACCAATCTAGCTAATACCAACAACCTAATAAAGTCTGACATATAATACAATGTGATTAAATGTCCGTTACGTTATTATGGAGAGCCCTTTGTGATGGGAGCCTAACGATATGAGCAGTTGAGTCACTTATGTCAGAAAAAAAGTTAGAAAAGTAACCGATACAAATTTTTCGATTTTTGAGTACAGAAATATAATAAGTGGATGTACACAAATTGTTATTGAGAGTTGCAAAGCTTCAAGGAGATCAAACAAATAAAAGAGGCGATAGGCAAAATGTTCCGAAAACATTTTGTGTCATGAAAGTTGTTGCTGAAAAACATTTTAATTGCAGCTCAACCATGTTTAACACATGTTTTAAAAAATCTTTCATGACACGACCCATTGGCTGTTTTCCAATATTTTTGATCAAAACTGACATAGCATAGCTATAAGAAACAGCCACACAACTATCTATTAATTTAAAGTGAATGATTGCTGATTGATGTTTTACACCGCACTCAAGATTATATCACTGATATGGCAAGGTTTAGTCGGGAGGAAACTGTACTCTTTGCCCAGAAAAACCAGGACTTTCGGTGAGTACCTGGAAACTCTTTCACATACGGCGATCCACGCAGAAATCTTTCAATTTTTATTTGGTGTGAGTGGGATTTGATCCCGCACATCCGCGATGAAAGGCCTGTGTCGTACTGAGGGACTATTACGATAACCAACTGAGCCTCAGAGGCCCCTTAAAGTAAACACGGTCATTGGCAGAGATTACATATCTTTCTAACAAATACAAGATTACACAGAATGTCAAGAATATCCATTGCAATAAAACACGTCGTTTTAATTGGTATTTTATAGAATTTTTGACGAGGCTATTATGGTTGGGTTTCTTCCATATGAGTAGGGCCTAGATGTCGACAGAAGTACCCTTCGTGTTATCCTCAACTAGAGACCCTATAACGAAGAAGAGCTGCGCTGGAAATAGGGAAAAGTCCGTTGTACTATCTTTGCACGCATGGTAGAACTGAGTGACAACTGACTTGGAGAGATAATGAATCCTATCAGCATTCATATCCAATTATCATGTCACTGTCACGCTTTATAATGACCCAACTCATCCTCATGCAATTGCAGAACAACACGCCTGCTCCCTCTCTATCAATTATAGCATGGTGTAAACCAGTGCGTTGACTGACAGCAGACTCTCCAAGTCAGTTCTACTCTATACAACTAACACATCTGACGATAAGCAATAATTGAACCCAAATAAATTAACCCTTGTTAGATAAACCTGATCACGTTCAACGCCACAATACTGCTATAGATGTTTGTGGAAGATATGCTGATATACTTGATTCATTGTAGCTTAGCGTGAACCAAACATTCTGTCAGTTTGCATTGCTGGATATACATAACATCCGTTAAGCGAATATATTTTATTATCAAACATATAACGCGATCGTTCTGTTTCTCATGACTATCGCTCTAGACCAAACATTGAATTGTAATCAAATTACGCTGCTTTATTATGAAGCGCATGGTCGTTTTTACATCATTCAACTGCTCGGAAGTTATTTTAGGGCTGTGTGATTTTCTTAAAATTATTTTATTAAATAGCACAATCCTACGATATATGTATGCAGTTTATGACCTAGTTTCCTAAATGGTACTATTAATTACTGTCAATTATAGTACGTACAGTATCGTGTAAGTACAAATAATGATAATCGCACTATTTTGCACAAGCGACAAGTAACAATACAATTGGCTAAATCATTTAATAAACAGGATATGTCCAATTCTCGGTTGGTACACACTCGGAACATCCTTCGGCTATCTTCGCTCGCTACCGGCCGGCTTTGACACGCCTCGGACAGTCTGCGCTTTTTATACGGTAAATCACCGTATTTTGGGGCTGAATAATTTTAAGTTTATTAAATGCTAATATCATTTAGAAAGATATTTGTTTATATATTATATTTAGCCCGGTAAAGCACATGTAGTGTAACGCAAAGAAGAGACGCAGTTTCGATACATTCCAGGAATCCTTCAATACATCAATTATGAAACTGATCGCGCCTGAAAGTTAACAAACAGAGTATTTCGGTCCCTTACATTATCACGAGGACACTTTCGATGGGCCCTGAAGAGGATATGGAAATTGTACGTTATACGGCTACCTTTTTGGTCGCCATATTCAAAATGACCTGCAGTCTATCAGAGGGTATTTCACGCACGTAAATCCCCAAAGTTATCAGAGTGGGTTGGTACATTCACTAGTGTTCACATTCTACAAACATCTGAATTCCACCTCCTTTTATCATATTTCTGACAAGCTAACAATAAATAATCTTTGAGGGCGGTTACGAATTTTTTAGAAAGCTACATATTCTTGTTTCATCCCACACTTGTACTGGAAGAAACCATGGCTTGTGCTTCGCTATATTCAATGTTAATTTGTAACTTATTTGGTTTTCTTGTAACAATTCAGGTGTAGGTGACATTTTTATCCATACTTGGTGAAGTGTCAATAGTCACTTTAGACTGTATAGTAAACAACGCGGAAGGATTTTCAATCCCATGCAAAATATATCATGGACATTTCCACTTTCTTTTTATTTAAATTAAGTCTAAATTTTAAACAGAAATGCAGCTTTTTGTTAGGGGAATTGTCTTAGGATAGTCAATAACATTGTACACTTTCTTTATTTTTAAACATTTTTGGTGGCCATCTTACTTTAATATTAGGTTTCATTACAAACACACATTACCCGCCTGCTCAGGGTATCTGGGTTTTGAAAAAATGTTTAACGGGTGTTCCTCAATCAGTCCTTATGCTTACATTAGTGGTAGAATAATTATAAAAAATCGTTTACGACACTGAAAATCAGAAATCCCAACCACGGTTCAGATAAGAGCACTCAATGTCGGATTTGTTTTATCCAGTCTTCATTCGCCAAGAAATATCCCTGTTGAGATTCTGGTTTTTAGTTTCCAAAAGCAAAGATCTCGAAACGTCACATTAAAACAAATGCATACAAATGATGTATTTATTCGTATCAAATACAGACAGGCAAAATTGTACCATATTTTCAACGGTGATTCACAATGGCGTAGTTTAATCAGATTCAAACTGTTTATAATCGGGTCACAGGGAAACGTCAATGTACAAAAGGAATTGGCTAATTGGTCGCAAGGGAATGACCGACATATGACAATGCTATGAAGACATCTCGATGATCTGAAGTGGGCTATATCCACGTCTTTCGATGTTTCTTCACTTGCAGGTTTATTACAACCGCCACAGCTGATGATTGACTCTGGTCCTTCTAGACAAACTATACAAATTGTATGACTAATTAACCGACGGCTACTAGTTCTAATACGGAGGGAGCCGTTCAACTGCGAGGAGAAGAAATAACATACGTATGTAGATGGTCATACAATAAGGACGTCAAGATAAATACAGACTTGCGCATGACAATTCCGTTAGACTTATTTCTTTATTGCAGTAATATAGAACCCAGAGCATGTTTGATTATACAGCTTTGTAAGTTTTCAAGTACCTACATGTAACAGAAAGGTGCTGTATAAGTCTGACAACAGGTAAAAATAAATTTTACAATCTCAAAAGACTATGCAGCCTCTCGAAAGTAATAGTTTAAAATGCAAAATAAAACTACATATCTTTGATGATGGACTTCGAGATCAAGATCCAAATATCTATCTTTCATTATTAGAAATAGCCTAACGGGACAGATAACGCGTTATCGGACATTCCATTCATTGAATCTTTTGTGTCTTTGAGGTAAAATAATGCGTTTTACCATTGTTGATTCCATGTCCAGTAAATGTCAGGGGACTCCTGGCTAGGGATTAATCAGCATGGCTTTCCATTTTTATTTTCACAAAAGTATCTGAGGGTAAAGGGAGATCGACTTGACAGAATTAATGTTGAAATTGGATAGAGACTAGAAAAATAAAGACCAAAGAACACAGTTCGCTTGATACTGATTGATGTTTAGTTCGCATCCGAGATAATTTCACGTACATATACATGGCTGCGTGTCCAGATTCCGTGTGTATCTGTGGAAGGGGAAGGGCCGGGGGGGGGGGGGTGGGGGGGGGGGGCAGTTTCTGTTCAATACGAATTGAATTTCCTTCCGCCGGTACATTGCAATCATTTCAAAGAAGGTGATCAAATACTCGGAATGAAGTATAATATACATGTACAGACACGTCTCTGCGGATATCCTTCTGTCTAATTATTTACTGTATGTTAAAGCATTTTAAACATGGGTATAGTTATGCATAGAATTATAGATATAGTCATGCGTAAGATTGTAATTACAATATGTGCAATGGACAAGCCGCTTCATTTCCGCATAATAGCTATACCAAATAAAGGACAACGGCAGTTATATGAGAAGAGTGTAATATCTGATGAAGTATGTAAACGATATGGGAAGCTCAACCCTAGTAATACACCTTCTTCTCCGCCGCTATAATATTTGAACTGTTCCTTTAATATCACTTCCGCCATAGCAATGAAATGTGTGATATAGTTTACACCGCCGAAAGTTCAAACCGGTTGATAATTTAATAGGTAGATGAAGGAAACCTTCCAAAGGTTTCTGACGTCTGACAAATCGTGAGATGAGAGAATGGCATCCTGTTATGGACCTGAAAGCGAACTGTAGCTAGCAATCCAATTTTAATCTGCCTTCGGCCAACTTAGTTTTACCGGAAAAGCGCAATTTCCCTTGTGTTCGTGACGCCTAGGTCATGACAATTGACTCCTTTCATTAAAAAGATGATACTTTCCACGCGTTCCGAAAGGTACATTTATCCATTTCACAACAACATAAAGCCCCTACGGCAGTGTGTTTATTAAGGCAAATCATACAGTTGTTCATTTGCATCGTTATTTATTTTCGATTACGATATTATCTTTTTTAACATCTGTAGCAATGAGTAATATCCACAGAAAACTAAATATTAAGCTGATTTGTAAGATCATTTTGAGATTTGGTTTCTACTCGGGCTCTCAAAGCCAATAATACGAGGATAAAAATGTTTCGATGTTACTAACACGAGGTGTAAAATTCAAAGTAAAACATTATTTATATACCACCCGTCTGGGTAGAGCAAAAAAAGATAGTTTTAGGCTTTTACATAAATATAGTACTAACAAGTGCAATATTAAGCATGGAAGCATTCTCGTTCAAATATATCCTTCTTTATTGATAACACTACTAAAGTTGGCACTATTGACTTCAATAAAGCCTTTGTAATCATATGGTTAGTTCCAATTTGGCTTAAAGCTTTTGGGATTAGGAAGGAATACAATATTTTTTAATCTAAAGGCTCCAATGGAAATAGTCCGGGTTTCTGACTTTAAAATGACTTTTTATAATACTGACGGTCCAAAATAAGGTCGTCAGTACAAAAAATAGTAATTTTGGAGTCAGAAACCCGGACTACAATGGAAATGGCAACACATATTCGGTTAACTTTCTAATGGCATAACGACGTCGATATGTATGTCCATTGAACAGTAGAGTGTATCTAGTGCAAGGGTTAGCTAGAAGCGTAAAATCGACTCGTCTGTGTAGCCTTGGCCAGGAGAGGGATTCCAAGCATCAAAGACTATCAGAAATGACATCTGTTCAGTATAGATACCATCTTTTATAAGCCAAACTAAGGACTGTACAGTCATAGATTAGTCTCTTTTCTATCTGACCAAAGTACTTATATCAGGAAAAAGAAAGAATAAATCCTGTTCATATTCCGCTCAGTAGTCATTTCGCTATCAAAGAAAACTGGTGATCGGAACAAGCAAATCCGGGTTATTTATCGGACAAGGCGTGTATTTTTATCATCAACTATATCATCAAAATGCCCTTTCCGCTAATTAAAGAGTTCCTGCAAAACACCTGATTCTACTTTCCCGGTGCCAAGGAGAATTTGTAACGGCTTGTCAGGGAAATCGCACATTCATATTTCACACAGAAGGAGTACCTTAGAGTGGTGGTATAAGATGCCAAATTTTGATATATTTTTCGTTGAAACAAAACAGTTTTTCTCATGATGTGCAAATTATAGGCCCTTTATCCGTTTAATGGGCTTCCATAGCATTTATGATTAATAAAGTTCTACTAGGAATACATGTGAATCCCGGTTCATTAGATTTAGTTAATCACTTTTTTAAACAGATTCGAAACTAACTACAGATGCAACTTGAAGTTCTGCAATTTTAAGGAATGTAACATCTTTATTAAATTTTTCAGTATTGGACCCGATTCCCTCTCAGGCTAATGTTGAGCATTTGCTAATATGGCGAAAACAGCAGCCTAGGTTATTTATAAAATTCGGTGAACAAGTTGCGGAGAACTTTTTTAAAGTCATTCGTTGTAGTGAAAGTAGCGCACAGAACACCTTCCTTAGGTCATGTCGTACATAGATTTTTTGTATAGATTTAGGTACCTGGTAGAATTTGATAAAGTACATGGCAATTGCTTCAGCATGACAACAATTGATGTTGGCAGTTCAAATAATAAATTATATTGGGAACACATGACAAACCTGGGTTCTTGTTATTCGGTAATGGGATTAGTGTTTACTGGACAAACATTTTCACCGACTTGACTGGCTAGTTTATGCTGGGAATTATTGACAATGTACTGTCACCTTTGTTTAGCTCCATTAGCCATAGTCTGTTAGGAAAACGACGCCTTGACCTAACTCGGGTTGACTGCATCTTTAGGATTCTGCATCAATGTAGACGCACCATTGTAAAGCTAGACCGAACAAAGCCAATACTTCATACGCTTTCAGAAAGTAAGCTAGTTACTAAAAGCTAATTGATTATTCGAGTCACTGAAAGATAATTGACAAATTATGGCAGTTGTTTATTTGTGATGGACGTATAGAAAAAAGCCTTCCAAGTTAATGGAAGTCATGGTTCGTTTAGGCTTATCTAGCAAGGACAGGTGAGATGGAAAAAATATGCATGGATATGAAGTATCAATTTATAAAAGCCGTACAGATGTTATATAATCAATAATCGTTACAAGGATACATTGTTGTCCATTGAAAAAGGGCAACAGTTTGGCGGTAATCTGAAGAAGCCAACTCCACTATAGCAGTTAGGTTTTTTTATCAACCAATTGGAAATTTAAAATACAGGAAGCTTGGAGCATTTTACAGATCGACATATGTTTGTTGTGAATACCTATAAACCGGTACAGGTTGTATATATCGATCTTTAATATCCGGTCGATGTTTAAGGGTTTAATACCGCCGTAGCGGTGTTTGTTGCGTAACCCGATACCGCTGAACGTTGGTTCGTACCGAATCAAACCACGAGAATGCGCAGCATTCGAGGGGTTTGACGAGGTGCGAACCAACGTCCAGCGGTATCGGGTTACGCAATAAACACCAAGACGAAGGTATTAAAGTCGATTCTACCCCGATAATTGAGAAAAATGAGGAAAAAGTGACGGACAGATTGGGAACTTTTAACCAATCAACGATAAGCTTTGGTCACGTGCAACGGTGATGCACTACAGACTCGATGTCGTTTGAAAAGTCATCTCTACTTAACATGTATATTTGCACACGGCACGCACATGCAGGAGGGGTAGAATATGTTACAATGAATCGATAAACCACCTTTAAATACCTGTCATAACGGATTCACAGCAGCCTGCCAGAACCCTGATGATGAACAGCTTCAGTTCTGAAACTTACATTTAACCTTTTTAACAACCCAATAAATCAGGATGTTGCTTTTGTGTAAAGCTGAAAACGATGGAATAGAAAAAAAACCCTTGGAAAACCCTGGAGTTTCATCGACATTCATCACGTTTACAAGACTAATTCTCGAATTTAGCATGTCTTTGGGTTAAAGGGACTAGCAGTGTAGAATTGTTTACATTTTTGTTGAAACGTTTAATTTGAATGACTTTGAATGAAAGGTGGGAGGTCGATTTTAGCCTAGCTAAAACGGAAAGTAAACATATCAGCTGCAAATAAACCAAGAAATATTTATTCAACTCGTCATTTAACGGTCTGTCGTGGGAGGGGAAGAAGTTTACCATTGATCCTCGCAACACCTTCCCAATATGTGTATGACAGTAAAATGTCAGAATTTTTGGATCTTCAATTTGCCTCAAACGCACGGTGCCTTTTTAAACGGAAAAACACATACAAAGGTAGGCCTACCCATTACAGGGGTTGAGAAATGAGCACGTTTTAACACTTAACAAATTTAATTTGTTGCCCAACGTCCGACGGGACAAAACGTAGATTTGAGATACATGTATTGTCTGAAACCTTGCAATAGTGGTATTGAATCGCTGCTACGTTAAAACATTCAACTGTCAAAGTCAACACTATATTATTCGATAAAATTTAAAATTTTTCAATAAGGTTTAACCTCTTAACGCTCATATCGTAAACTATGTAAATTTTATATATGACAACATTAATAAGGCAACTTAATCGAAACGTTTAACGTGATAGTGTTCTTCAAGGCCATGTCAAAAAAATGTTCAATCCTTAATACCCCCTTTCTATACCTGTGCACTGATTTGCTACCAGCAACGAACTTGATCAGTCTAATTTCTATCGGCGTTAAACACGAATTTCCCTTCACCCACATCTGACGACTTGTTTTAAATTCTACTCACAAGTCCACCAAATGTCGTATGTACATGGAAATGGACTTATTGAATATTAACACGAGGACTATCTCACTGACGAATCATAACTTGTTGTTTTTATTTGCCCCCGTTCTCCCCTAGATGATTCACTGAAGACTTATTCGCGCGATACGATACAGAATAGATCTAACTGATATATGTATTGCTTTCATTGAGCTGGATGAACAACGTAATTTATATACCAAACGCACTTAGTCCTATAGTCTACCTACCACATTCACTTGATGGTTCGTTGTAAAAATGTCGTCAACAATACAAATTGTGATGGTCAAGTGACTGTCGTATGAAGTAAGAACAAAGTGACTATTGTAAATAATGATAACAATGGTAATTTTACCATACTATGACTATTGATACATTGGTATCGCTAAGAAACATGGCCGATAAAATCATTATTACTTGCTAAGGGTGCACTGACCTCTGTAATAAACGACCGTGACAAGCCAGGAGGATATAGCAGGAAAGGGAATCGATCCAGTAATTCTATGACAGCTGGTTTCGACAGGTACAGTTTGAACCCCCGAAGCAATAGCGTTTACAGGTTTTATATGAGTCGTGTCAGTCAAATGGTCGCCAGTGAAATCTCTGATCCAGAGAAGATTTATTTAAATCCAACATTAAAACGATACTTAAAACTGATATGGTTAGATTTGAGGAGAGCGCATCTCTGTATCAAAATATAATGCCAATTAATGCAATTTATCATGCAGGAAGTCTAAAGCAAACTATTTGGCAGGAAAGAAAGCAATACCAGAAATGTCTAGAGTGTGGCTCTTAACGAATGTAGAATGAATTAGTTATTCAGCCCGTAAGGTATTTTTTTCAATTCAACGGATGTACATGTAGGACAACACTTATTGGCCCAACACATCCACTGCATACTGACAACAAAAATATACAGAGCGCTACTACTACCTCCCCTGCCCCCATTCCCAAGACGATGGGAATTCATCCGGAAGAAGTTGGTTGGACCTGGCTGGTTGACCAATTTAAGGGTAGGACAAACACAGTAATAGGAGTATTCAGCAGGCTAAGGCTGGTACACACTTTACGAAGTATTTAACTGAGCTGAAGTTACAGCTCATAAAAAAAGTATCTGTGTTGTTTGGTTGTTGGACGATTGGCAGACGTTTACAGACGGAAATTAAAATTAATCGTATGCAAAGACATTTACTGGTAATTCCAGCGGGTAAAGCAAATACAACACCTTGATTGTCATGGTAATGGCCTAGTCAGATGGAACAATTGGCAAATAATGGCCTCCTGTGATCATTGGAATGAAATATTTCACCTTAACCTATGCAGATTTAGCACATATAGGCATATTCTTTGGTTGCTATTCGAGACAAAATACCCTTTTACACTTGGGCTTTAGAGATGTGAGAGCTTCATTTCCCCTTCCAATTGTTTTTCTAAAGGAGGCGTCAGTTTGCATTACGATTAACACATTCTTAGAGTGAAATGTAAATTTTCCATTTCCGCCGCCGGAACAAGTGTTGGCAGAAAACTCCCCAAACAATCTTCTTATCCTTCAGGGTGAACTCATCATGCCGTTCAGACGCCAGGTGTTATTATAAAAACAATTGCTGTCCCTACACAATTGCTTTCTTAGAATTAAACTTCACACATGCCACTAAGGTAGAATATGTTAAATAGTAAGACTATGCAAGGAGCCATCAAAAACAGTTTATATAATACGGATACTTTTTATGATTTTTTTTACTTAGATAGAATTGCATATAGTTATTACTAAGTGTAATGTAAACCCTTGGCCATTGTTTATTGAAATATGCAATTAAAATAGAATATGTTTCTTACCTGATCTTACTAGGTTTCAAGGTGAGCTGTGATAAGGAAGTAATTTTCTAACGAGTATTACACTGTCCTCTCTAGTTGCCATCAAGTCAGGCAAATGTCAATCAGCTTCGTTAACACTCTGCCTAACGAAGACCAATCTAAAATCTGATAACCCTGTCTGTTTTCCACAGCCGATTTTCAAGAACTTCAGAAGATGAGTATAACAATCTGTCTTTTACAAAGTGGCCATATCCAGTCTCTTTTATCAGCCTCCTTCACATATAGGCAAATCAATGCAACGACCTCTCCCTACAAAGACAGTCAGGCTACTGGCTAAATGAAAACGCGTATGGAAGTAAGAGTATGCATCGGGTACAGCAAGCCACATTGAATTCTAATCGATTCCCCATGATGTCTTATACACTAGTCACAACACATGGCCACACAATCGTCAATATTTATTCCCTATACCAAAACAAGCCTTTATATATTTAATTTGTAATAGAAATGTGTGATGTGCGGGATTACAAATTATGGACTGTCAAGCATATGGGAACATGTTTACCATTGGCTGGCATATTAATTATGAAATAAAATAATACTTTCGGTATTAACTACTAGAATTAGTAAAGGAAAAAGGCGTGGATTTATTTTCATATAATCGTCAACATTAGCCTCAATCTAGTAATCTTGGGCGTTTCATCGGAATTGATTATTTATTTTCAAACGAATGACGCAACAAAGGTGGAAAAGACCGTCTATAAGAACAATATGATTTAGACGATTTTAACTAAATCTGCAATAAGATCCAATCCGTATCCATTCGTCTAGATATATACGAATGCCAGACAAGTAATTGTGGACTTCTGTAATACATCAATGGCCAGTCCCGGTTTCCTGTCTGATACTATGATATTGCTTTGCAAAACAGCGATATATAACCGTTGAACCTTATATGGCATTTTTCGATCAATTTAGTAGAGAGCAAGCAATGATAAGAGATTGATGATGAATCGGTGCCTTTTATCTCTGGCTGAAGAGTGTAAGCCGTTTTCGGCACTTTTATGTTTTCCCCAAAGTCGTTTAACACAAGTACTGGAGTATAAGGTGTGAGTTAAAGCCTCTATCAGTACAGGTGACGAACTACGGGTGTTTGGTAAAGCAGAGCATTAGATTTGCAGCCTGGCGCATTTGGTGTCTCGAGTGATGGATGGCAAGGCAATCTGAAATCTATCAAACGCCTTTCCCATCGATTGAATGTCTTTCTTTCGCTGTGCGATGGAGCGACAAAAGAAGCTGTGCATTATCACTCTACCCACCAAAGCACAAAGCTGTTTTCCGCCTAACAAAACTGGCCACTAGTCTAGATTTCGGCTGTCACTTTCACCTTAAGTAGAAAACAAATTTGATAGAAAGGCGTTCAGTACTACAAGCCAGATATAAAATGGAGGTTTCTCCCGGAGCATTTTGTTTTGGTATTCTAAAGCATGTTGTCTTGCAAAATGATTAAAATTGGCAAAGTATTGGGATATTGGATTGGTATTGGGAATATGTATGTACCTATAGTTTTGTACAGAAGTGAGAAACTTGAGTCTAAAACATATCAATATCAGACTATTATATCATTTAATGAATTGTAATTACTGACACCGAATGGCATCGACCTGATTGGCAATGATTTCCCTGATTAATATTGCTCTATAAGTTATGTGCTTAGAAAATGTCGAATAAATCTTGATACTTAAAGGGGCATGAGCTGCCAAAATGTTGATATTTTGACGTTAAAACAGAATGTTGAAATTATTGGCTATTTTTCGCAAGACGTACATCTCAGAAGCTTTTTAGTGCTTCTAGTCTCGAAAATGTACGACAAAGTATTGTTTTGAACTAACTTTGGCTTAGAATGAATGAATGGTCGTCCCGGTTATTTAAATTTTGTTTACTTTTTGAACACGTTTGTGGTTCGTACAGGCCACATACTGTATGGATTTTCCTCATTCCAACGCCAATCATTTAGTTTTTCGATGGCCCCCAAAGCCTCTTACTGTCGTGGCGATCAGAAATTATGATAAAAGAGTGAATTTTGGCAGCTCATGCCCCTTTAAGGTTGAAAGAAACAACCTCTGCGTCAGTTCAATGACAGTAAAGAATGAGCAAGGAGGAAATATGCAACTGCTCGAAACAAAATCGTGTAAAAGGTGGTCATACACGACCTTCGATGTGTACAAACTACATGTATGAAGACGCACTTACGCAATTACTCTCCAACGGAATGGGATATGATTGGTTTTAACAGCAGAAAATACTAACTTATTTCTCAAAAACTATAAAGTAAGAATTGTAGACAATTTTATTCAATGTACTAGGGAAAAGATGAATTCATCTACATGCTTTCTGTGCCAACATTTAACTGATATACACTGTCTGCAATTTTATTTGACTAGGTACATAATTTCGGTACATACCCTTAACATTCAAACAGGGAGACATCATGGTGTTAATCGCTCTCATAGGATACAACTGGTCAGATAGAGGACGAATTTCACTTTATACTCGTTTGCCCGGCTTATGAAAACTTAAGATTAACATATATTAAACTGCTTTATAGAAAAAAACATCTGTAGTTAAGCTTGTACAACTTCTCTCTACAGATGTCAAAGAACTGTTATCGATAGGTAAATATTTGAGTTTAGACACCTGGGCTGGGTTGTTCAAAGGTGTATTAGACTTAATACCGGTCTAAATGACGTCGCGTAACAAAGAAATTCAATTGTTACGTTACAAAGTTATACCGGTATTAAGCCTAATACACTTTTGAACAACCGGCCCCAAAATACGTAATGCCTAATTATGTAAAATCATGCTAGAGTTAAAGCACACACTATAGCAATATAACTTCACTCTTGTTACTATGCTGTTTTTTGTATTGAATGACTCTTCATCTATGAGCTGTATACTTACGGAAAAAAACATTATAATAACTGACGCAGCAGAAATCTTGTATTACGTCCCTGCTGTGGGGGTATGTACGTTGTGTTGGACGTCATGTGTCACTAAGATGAACTTTCGTAATCATCGAAGGCTAATGTAACGATGAATTTTGTATATTCTGTGCCAGAAACGTAATTTTGTTATTGATAAGACTTATAAAGTACATGTTCTGCAACGCATTAATGCAAATTAGAAAATATTGTCAGGGTAGTTCATAAATCCTTTAATACTTGGTTATGTAAATTTGTATAGTGTTCTGAATAAATGGACCAATGCTAATTGATCGATTGAATTTCTTCCAGCTTGTTTCATTTATATATATCAGTTTATCTATCATGACCATTAAATAAACAACCATTATCCATTTCAAGCCAGCGGTTCTATTTTAACGCCCAAGCAGACGGAACTACTTTTATCCTCGGCGGACATTAAGACACTTACCTACTTAGAGAGTGTCACAGCAGAACAGAATCTGATCAAATACTCCGATAGAAGCTTTTGTTCAGGCGATGGTTCATTATCAGTCTCATCGAGACCACAGGTGGCAATATATCTTGCCGCTATCATATCGATTTTATTATTTTTCAAAGATATCTCTGAAGCTGACTGTACGTTATCAGCAGCCTACCCATCATATTAGGTTCGACTCCAGCCATATCTGATCCTTTCCCAGCCAGATCGCGATAACGTTAAAAGGGTCGTACTGTTGGAAACCAAGATGGCAACATTTCCATCTGTAGGAAAATAAACTCGGTTGGACAGTTTGGAGTCTATCAAACAGAACTATGGTTTGTAATTAATTCCAGGGATAGGCAGGCAGTAAGGCAATCTGGTTGCTGGTCCATTTCAATAACATAGGCTGGGTGTAAAAGTAGCTAGTCAATGGTGAAGATAACTGGTTTAGTCGGCCTTGCCTTGCACTATACACAATGTTCTCCAAGGAAAGCACTTGTGGCGGGATGCTGGGCGGAAAGCTAATTTCCTACACAAGCTTCAATCTTATAAATCACATCGCTCAGAACCCAGAGTACATCTTCACTTTCACCTTTATTCCTTAGGTAGCTAACCTTTTAATTTGGATTAATTTGGACACTTTGTGTAGTTAGCCTACTTAACTCCCAGAATGGTCAACGAAATCGCATCGTTTCCTATCAAATCATTCATCATACCAATTAATATTGTTCAAGGCAAAAATCACTGTACATTTGTTTTGTTGAAAATTGCGTATCTTACTTATCCATTTGTTTAAAATATCACAATTTTACGCGTATTCTGTTTACGCGTCTTCTGTTTACGCGTCTTCTGTTTACCCGTCTTACTGTTTACGCGTCTTACTGTTTACGCGTCTTACTGTTTACGCGTCTTACTGTTTACGCGTCTTACTGTTTACCCGGCTTACTGTTTACGCGTCTTCTGTTTACGCGTCTTACTGTTTACCCGTCTTACTGTTTACGCGTCTTACTGTTTACGCGTCTTACTGTTTACGCGTCTTACTGTTTACGCGTCTTACTGTTTACGCGTCTTACTGTTTACGCGTCTTACTGTTGTTTTATCTCTAATCTGATGCATATGTTGATTTTCTGTTCCGCGGAACAAATATATTTATGAACTACAGACTAAATGTTAGTATAAAGGCTAGAAAACGGAAATGCATATAAGACAAGAATAATTAGTAGACAGAGATTTCACTAAACCGCATTGTTCCTGAAGACTGGTTTCTCGTCATTATTTTGCAGAATTGGGTGTGTTTTTATCGATGATGTATCGTTTCGTGTGATATTTTTATGCCCAAAATATGCCTTAAAATATTCGATCGATTTTCGGGCGACGTGTAAATCCAAGTTCATTGGCCTAATTAGAAATAGTCTATGAACGACGATTGGAAGGGAGTACTTCTCTCAAGAGGAATATCTCCAGTAAACCTGGGGCTTTTAAGGAACTCTGAATCTCACAACTCAGCACGAACCGCCTAAGCCCTCAACAATTCTTCAAACCAGATACAGACACTAATCATTTGTATACCACTATAACAGTTTGCTAAAACCACAAATGCCTATCGCAATAGTTAACATTAACACATCTTAACTAGCGAATGCTGATAACCGCGTTGAAAAATCATTAAATTTAAAATTTCAGAGCAAACTGAAGTTAACACTATATTCAGATATATTTATGAATACTAAAAGAACACACGGGCACAAGGGAAATCTTCTTGTCTAAAATAACCATGGAGACGAGTTTCTAGATATACATGTACAAGGGTTTCGTAAGAGGCCAACTGTTAAATAATTAAATATAGGAGAACTTTTCATTTCACAAGGTTGAATGTTTACACATTTTATAATCAAAATATCTAGCTGTTACAAACAAGATGACATAATCCCAACACCTTCAATATAGTTCAATGTTGATTAAATAACAATATACGCTTGCGAAAGGTTGGTTAAATAATTAATTACGACCAAGTGATATTGCAATAAAAGAGACATGTGTTTCAAGCTTCCTTGGTTAATTAAGATAAACAGAAGGCATGACAGTACTTTAGGAAAAGCAAAGCGTTTCATATATTCCCACCAGCCATGCATACTGTTGCAAAGGCTTGTAAGGGATCGATTGATTTATTAAAGGGCTTGAACAATGTTTATATCAATTACATCACACGATTGGGATGGAGAGGTATGATGTTGTGAGTGTCTCTATATCCCATTCAAAGCCAATACCAATTCAGGCAGGTGACTTCCATCTAAAGTGAGAACACACGGACGAAAAGTGTGATACTTTTATTCATTCATTTTCAAAGAAACTTAACTCTAATGAACCTTTCATGTGATGAACTTTAGCAGACTGTAGTTAACGCCTTGGTGCATTGGAAATCCCATCATTGAAAAAAGGCGAATTGGCTGTCAACAGAGGTAAGTTTATCCTATAAACGAGGCTTGTTGACGGACAACCAACAGCTTTGAAAGATAAGATTTCTGCTAAGTTATGATGAATCTTATTGGTTTTCCTCGTGTTCTTTACAGATTGTTAACCGTTTAATCATTTAGACACACACGACCATTAGTTAAATCTAGGTTTGCTTTGATTAAGTTGTCATTAATTGTCGATAACCCACCTACTGGAATGATAGTCAATCCAAACCCAGTAACTGCTTCGTGGGCGACGTATCAATTTCTAATCTGGAAGCTAGAAAATACAACCTGTGAAATCTATTAAGACCCGCGATGTGTTTCTCAGCAGAGGTTTCAAAGGCATGTCTGTTCTTATCAAGTAGCACTGACGGGCTAAGTAGACTACCTTAACTACGACCGCACCTACAATCTTAAGGTGCTTTTCATGATCAGACTTTGTACTAAATCCAAAAGTTAAAAACAAGTTCAATAAAAATCAACGCTATTACAATGTCAAAATTTTGATTAGTTAAATATAGTTGATGAAATGTTCACATAATATTTACACGTTTCAGTTAAAACTCTGCGACGTTAAACAGAAGTTGCGAAATTATTCAGGAAATTTGTATACTGCGTTGGAATTCCCATAATCTTAAGGATGGTATTTATTTATTTGAAAAAAACCCAACCCCAATATCTCTTGAAATCCCATGCAGATGGTTTGTAATACCCAGATATCCGTTAATCAAAAAGTTTTATGGTAATTTAAAAGCGGTGAGAATGGACCTTTACAGCCGATTTAAAAAAAACAAAAACATGTTTGCATCGCATAAGGCTTTAAAAATTATTTTGTGAAAATTCTATACTTGCGCTTTTTTGTAAAGGAAAAATGGTTTGAAAACAAAACAGACAAAGTCTTTGGATTACTATGTTATGTTCTGAAAGCATTCAATATCAAAATTGTTATTCAATTTCGTTTGAAAACAATATAAAAACGAATGGCTTACCTGTATCAAACACTGGTAAGTATGCAGTAAGGCCTTGATCAGTGAGACGGTAAACATCAACTGTTTTACAACAGCAGTAGCAAAATGTTTTAACAGCCACCCACTTTGGTCATACGTCCATATATGGAAAGCTGAGTGAATTGTTTGAACACAGTATTCTGTTCTGTGGGTTCAGAGGACGAAGTATTTACGTATTAAGAATTCCGATACGTGAGTCGTACTCCCTATAGCAGACTGATGCCATACATAGGTCGCTCCCAAGAGACAATTCTCTCGACTGTTAATGGCAGCCAACACGAAACTCTCACTAACGCAGGATAACAGTTAAGACTGGAAAACCTGGACTCGAACGATAAGATTACCGAGTGAAAATCACTAGCCAAGCGAAGATGAAACCAAACTAGTGGAAATTGCCACGGCTCTTCCACTTCAGCTATGAATGTACCGTTGAAATATGACACTCTCTCAGAAAAGGTCGCAAGGGATCGATTGTTCAACACAAATATGTTCGTTAGTCTGAAACTCTCAGCAAGGTAGCAAATCCCTTTACGGTTGATGTCGCGAATATTTACACCTTATAAGAACCATTTTATGACAGCCACTTTAATCATTTTAAGTTTTACTCGTGAGGCCACTTGAAAGATGTGCGAAAGTGATAATAAAAGGTTGTCTGTTATGTGGTGACTTTAAAGGAATCTACAGGCTTTCATTTAATAGTCTGTCCGTAATTTACTTCGTGGTTTCGTCATCACGTGGTAATACATATATTGATATTTTCATAGCCAATTAATGGAACAAAACGAAATTGCCTTGTCATATTCAAGTATGAGATGGGATGTACAATATGGCCATGTAACCTTCTGCATTAGACAAATGTTGCACGATTTTGTACAATGCTATCTATCTTATTGCCAAACTTTGACTGGTTTCCATTTAAGTTCAAGGACGATAATTCGTTATTTCGGCAATTGACGAAGCCTTAATAAAGTCTTCATTTATATACAATCTTTATGTATATAAGAAAACAGATTCTATTCCATTTACGATACTGGGCAATGCTCTTTTGGCGAAGACAATGTCACTGTTGTTTTAGGAGCCGTTACAGATCTACTGTAAAGGTTTTTTTCGATCTCCAATGTTCATTTGTTATTATGCCTTATAAAGGTCCCTCCATCTGTACCGGGTTAAATAATGCAAGTTGTCGGACACAATGCAAACGCTACAGGGTTCTATAGATATATAAAGGTAAGATCAATGTAATCAAGTATACAGCAATTCCATCAATTGGTGCTTGATGTTGGAAAATGATTTGTGACGTCGAGTTTAGCCTCCAAGAAGTTGTACATTGACAAAATCAAGAATATACATGGCATACTATTCAGCTGATAATGTAACCCGGCAGTAAAGATTGATAGCATGTTTACATTTCATTTTCATAGAGATTTCAGATAGTGACATAGTTTTATTTAATATCTCAAATACGTCAACTCATAATCAAGATTTCTAAAGGTTGTTGACAAATTGACATAGGTTAAAAAGTCAATTGTGTAGCGGAATGAACTGTCATTATATTCTCCTTTCATATTTGTACAATGATTGAGTTACTGTCAGCATACGCTTATATAAATTGTAGCTTGACAGGCAATTCCTGAGTTTTTGCAGCACTTGGCTGTTCTAATACTTGCTGATGGCATGGTGTCGAATCAGATGCCCAGGAGTGTTACACAGGGGGTTCGGGCAAATTCAATCTTACGCCTGAGATATATGAGATTTCTAAATGAGTTTCTCTCAAGAAAACCAGAAAAAGTAAAACACCTTCAAAATTGTTGACACACATCCCAAAAAAGTCCAACTGGATTAGCCAGCTCAACTGATATAGCTGATACGCAGGATCGAATGATTTAAAAATGTCTTGAATCTTATTAAGAACAACTTACGGGAAATACATTCGGGAGAGTCGAATCCCGATGGCTTGTTAAGACATTTGATGCAAGCCTCAATTACAGTCACATAGAACTCCGTTATATAAAAGGGTGGGTTCTACCAAGTTTGTCATTCTACCATTGGTCATTTCCAATACCGCTGAATCGATGATAAGTAAAACATGTTATGCGATCGAGGACAATTGGATATAATTTTGCAATTTCATTTTGATACTTTTTTGTAAATAGTTCAATCCGGAACTTAAATACATGAGTTACTTATTGGTATTGTATGTTAAAAGAAATGTACCGGTTGAGATTTAAGTGAGTACAATTGTGAAATTGAGTAGAAATGTTGGCGTATGTTTCAAATGTTGTATTCATTGATTTTCTGTGTTGTATTCTCTCTCAGACTACATTTAAAAGCACAGGTTGTTTTTCGATTATACACTGTATAACACTTAGCAGACTTTCAACAAAGTTATAGATAAACTCGAGAGTAAAAAGTTCACGTATTACTGTTATGCCTATCTGATTTTATGTACAAAATGGGTAAAGAGTTTTTGTTGAATGTAGATATAGTCAAATACAATCCCTCTGACTTATTACCAATTCAAAAAGCATTCCCTCGAAATGTGTTTTAACAGAACAGAATACTGTGATCAAACAATTCACTCAGCTTTCCTTATATGGACGTATGATCAAAGTGGGTGGCTGTTAAAACATTTTGCTACTGCTGTTGTAAAACAGTTGATGTTTACCGTCTCACTGAACAAGGCCTTACTGTATACTTGCCAGTGTTTAATACAGGTAAACCACTTTCAATGCCTCCGAGTTATCATACAAGAATTCAAAAAGCAATCCCTCGAAATGTGTTTTAGCAGAACTGATTCTTAAAAAATAAGAAGTGATACCCGATCTTTCGCGATGTGGCCTTGTATTTTGAACTGAACTTCCCCTTAATAATAGAAAAGAGTACATAATTCCAATTCAATTTCTGATTACATATTGACACCTTTTGGGCTATTAAATTAGATTTTTGTAAAAATGTTTACAGACTCCTTACAAAAAACATGCTTGCTTGTCCACTTGATATCTGACGCCAGAGGCTTGGACTAATTGGAAATGTTAATATCGACTGGGTTGGTAACCAGGCAGTTGAACCAATTCATAAGGATTAATGATTAACGTCAAGGGACTTTGAAAAAGTGAATGATGGCGAGGTTTTCGCTGTACACTGGTCAAAGACCTCAAATCCAATCCTTCTGCGGTCAGTCTGACATATTTTTGACTATGACCGATAACTTCATAAACACATCTGAAAGGAATTGGTTAACCTATCTCTCACATGGTCTAAAATTCTAAATCAAATCTCAGCTAGTTGTATGGGAGAAAAGCGGATGGTAACGAACTGACAAATGTTTCTGAGTTTCCATCACTCGTGTATTCATTTAATGAAAATATTAAATCTCAATTCGAGAAACGTTTGTTAGAATATTTAACGGAGCTGCATCCACTGGCGTAAATATATTTGGCCAGTTTACACGTATGTCCTGTGGCATACACGTTGTTTTACATCTTTAAAATGACATGAGCTGCCCAATATGCAAACATTCGTAATTGTATCGAGAAGAGCTTTTCGCTGATATCAATCTTGAATATGCACTTTACGGATATTCTTTTTAGAATAAAACGGTCAGGGGCCGGTTGTTCAAAGCGTCTCAATTGAATTTCTTTGTTACGCGATGGCATTTAGACCTGTATTAAGCCTAATACACCTTTAAACAACTCAGTCCAGAATTTTGGCAACTCATGCTACTTACGATGCAATTTCCAAAAATAAACTTTGCATTTAATTTATCTTAGTCAATAGCACTTCAGTACTTCCAGAGTGGGTTGGTTGCTGGTTTGTTTATGCGGTCATTGTAAACAAAACAAGCATCGATCTATTATCTGAAGTTATTCTAGAAGTGATACCTAAAAGTTGAGTTTTATTTTGACGAACTTTAGCAAATTATTGGCGTCTGGTATATCAATTCATTGGATAAACTTGTTCGTTTGTACAAAAAGACAATTAAGCCAAAGTTCGAGCTCTGAGTAGAGGAAAACCTGGGGAATATCAAGGGCAAGGGGTAACTGATTTGACCCAAAGCGATGTTTTTTTGTCGCCTTTCGATAACAATATTGTTACCACACGCCCACGTTTCACGATTGATATCACCAGACCACATCGTGATCCTCATATTGTTCGGCACCAGCAGCTCTATCGTGACATAGTCAGGCCGGAATTCTATTGAACACAAGGCGATGGCGTGATGTGTTAAGGAACGTATCCATCCGGAAAACGTTACACTAGCTACATGCAGTGAGTTAGCTTATATCCCACACAGTAGTTGTTGAAGTCCGATAGAAGTGTTTAGACCACCAACGTAGTATTCATCCACCAATGTAAAATAAACTTTTCTTCATTTAAAGGGGCATGAGCTGCCAAAATGTTGATATTTTGACGTTAATACAGAATGTTGAAATTATTGGCTATTTTTCTCAAGACGTATAATTCAGAAGCTTTTTGGTGCTTCTAGTCGCGAAAATGTACGATAACGTATCGTTTTGAACTAACTTTAGCTAATAGAATGAATGAATGGTCGTCCCGGTTATTTAAATTTTGTTTACTTTCGAACACGTTTTCGGTTCGTACAAGCCACATACTGTATGGATTTTCCTCATTCCAACGCCAATCATTTAGTTTTTCGAAGGCCTTCAAAGCCTCTTACTGTTGTGACGATCAAAAATTATGAAAAAAGTGTGAATTTCGGCAGCTCATGCCACTTTAAGTGTTTTTTCTTTAAAAAAACAAAACAAACGATTGTGAATATGAAATGACAAACGTAAATGAATCACAGTAATCTAATCTTTCATTGTGTTATTTGATTGAGTTTCTTTAAATCGATTCCTTAAACTACTTTGGCCATCAATATATGAGTATTATGTATTAAAATAATATATTGTTATCATCTTTTTCCGATTGCCCATTCATGTTGATAGTCATTTTTAAGAAAACACGATTGAAATAAAATTACATTGGCGAAGAGACACATGTATGTATCGGGTGACTATTTATTAATGCGTTATTAAATTCGTTAATTTAAAGATATCAAAATTTGGCACTTATTAACTATGAATAGCTGAGTCTTTTCATTCACTTAAAAATCAAAAGCGTGGCCAAAAAAGTTGCTCGTCGAAGACTTCAACGTTATTGATTTTCCCTTTTTACATGGATTTTTTTCGCCAATCAGAGCACAACTGTTGGGCCAATGCTTGCAAATGCTGCACGATTTGTTTTCTACCTACTATTGAGCCAGTAGTTTGTTTTGCCATTGAACGCCTTACAGCCTATGGTCGGTATTTTTTGGGGACCAAAATTCAAAAACTAAAAAATGCCTAGATTCAACAGCTGCGTGTAGTTGCAGTTTGATGTGTCTTAATTACGTCAAATACAGGTGTATGTGGAGAAAACGCTGAACTAACCTCTTGTCATCATACTGACCCAACAATAGTGTTCTAGTTGGCCACATTTGATCTGAAACCTATGGGTTGTTAATCTGTTCATACAGTTTTGGGCAGGAATATTGAGAAACGCTTATAACACACTCAGTTCTTTTAAAACTCAGGCCGACCCAGTCAACGGCACTGTTGTGTAGCAGTCGGATTAAAAAAGAGCGGAGGTTTGCTAGGTACCCGTGGAAGGTCAGAGCGTTTTACTGAACAAAGACCTTGCTCTCCCATCCCTAGGCTTGGTGACGTCGCCATATAAGTAAAACCTTATTCTTGGGTGGAAAACATAAATCAATGAATTGTTCAAATCCTACACACAGCGGACGGACATGCAGGCTTTGACGTTTTAATAGGTTCTAGTATTCTTGTAACATGGACAAATTTTACTAAAATATTATTCGTGAGCTTACATACTGCTAACTTACGACGACATAAGCAATGAAATGATGAATTGTTCTCCAGAAGGCAGCCAAATTTCGCAAAAATAATATTGCATTTCCGCGAAAAAAGGCAAAGTTCTGTTGCGATGTTATGAAACAAAATTAAAACATTCTGAGTGAGTTTTTCACTCGATCGCCATATGTTTAAGATTTGCTAGGTAATCACCCACGTACAAAGTTTCCTCCGGGGTCAAAGAGGCCCATTTCTCCCCCTCTAAACCGGGCAAAGCCGCCATATGAGTTAAGTAATATTGAGTGAGGCGTAAAACATCAATAAATCAAACCAACTTTTAACAAGGTGAAATATGACTAATATTCCACAATAGTGTGAACAATGCATCTGGCATTTGTTGTGTTTGTCGAGTTATATTTTTTTTCAGATATTGATTTACAAAAAAATGAGGCAGGTTTTTTTTTATCTGCCTTTATACATTCTGTGACGATCAAAACCTAGATAAGTTTCAAATTTCAGTCGGCTTATGCCTGCGGGTTTAACAATAGTAGTCACTGCTTGATATGCTTTATTTATTTTATCGGCATGGTCGAAGCAGATTTTTTAAACGGGCCTATTGATCGTTTTATTATGCTTCGTGACTGATATATATTCCAATACATAGGTTGCCTAACACTGGAAAATTACCTTTAACGGAATTAACTAATTTTCCTCTATTTTTCGAGAAGAAACACAAAGGCGCTCCTTTAAGTTTGAGGTGGAAAATGTTAGGTAACTACAATGAACACAAAGCACGGGCATACCACAAGCAGCCTGAATGAATTAATACACAGTTATGTCGTCAAACTAGCCAAAGGTGGACCTAACGTCATATACACAGAGATACTCTGATGATTTCCTCGGGTGGACACTGTGTATTGCTCAAAGGAACTTGTAATTAAAACAGATTTATTTACAAACCACACATTTGCTGCAAGGATATTTTTTATATTTCAGTTATTTGAATGGAGCTCTATTCGATAGAAAGATACAGAAAGACTGCAAGGTACCTTTTTGAAGAAATTATTTATTTTGCACTTCCAGACACATTGCTTTACAGAAAGCAAAGCTCACAAGGTCATAGGATTTCGGTCCTTATGAGTTCAGTGCTATATTGGGGCTGTGGTTGTGCTAGTCTGGACATAATAGAGATTTGTTTTAAATTCATGTTGTTTAACTGACAGACAAGCTTGACCGTACGAGGCGCGGCGTATAACTCCAATCAATCAAGCTATCTATCAAAATAGCTGATATATTGAGTAATATCACGATATGTTCCAATGGGAAAGCTCAAATACCATTGGGACGGGCCAGGGCGACATATTGTCTCCACGATCACATCCGACAATCAACTAACCGTGCCTAATGTTAGTTTTCCAAGTCCACTACTATTGAACTCATTGGTGTGAATAAATGTTGACGTCACTCGATATATAAGCCATGTTTATGGAAATTGGTTTATGGCAAGTAACACAGTAAAGCACAAAAGACATGTGAAGGTATTCATGTTATTGTTAACTCGAAATTTGAACCCTATGTCAGACTTTGTGTCTTACACTAGATGCACATGATTAAAAACATATTTCACTTAAAACGAAGTTTTATTCCAAACTTGTAACTAATTTAAAGAAACTGACTGTGGCGAATAAAAGTGTTTTTATCCAACTTCGAGACGTCAATGTTTTGGTGTTTTCTCTTAATGCTTCGATTTTGACGTTTTTCCAGTAACCCAGTAGGTTTTGATCAAGGCACAACCGTTCTTAGTCGGTATCTTATTTTCTCCATAGTGGAAGGTCGGTCACGTTGTCTTGAGATCGAAATGAATTTGCATAGGTTAAAAAGTCCACTATCAAGTCGAATGAATTGTGCAATGGTTGAGTTAATGTTAACTTAAGGTTTTATACGTTGTAGGTTGGCACCTGAATCTTTGAGAATTTGGTCGACTTCTCTATATTAATGGTGGATGAGGGACAAGCTGTCATATTGATGGATTACGTGGCTATGGCAACTGCTGTTCGCGTTATTTGACAATTTCAATCCTCTGTCACGATAACCCATTGCGATTTTTATAACTCCTTTTATACATCATAGATTGTCCTTTGGAGCCGCTGAGGGGAATCATCGAAAAGGCAAGCTTGATTTACTGTCTCATTGGATATTTGTCGCTGTAGTGGCTCGCACAAATTGGATATGCTGCTATCAGCTGAGGTAGTTATCAAGAAGCTTCGATTCATGAAGATTGATGAGGACGCGTCAACGCGTCAAGGGACTTTGAAAAATAAAATAATGCTGTCTTATTTTTCGAAACTTGTGACCGGGAAATTTAGCTCCACCTTGGTCAGTGTTGACAATGACTGACAACACTGCAAGGGGGCAACTCTGGCCAGTAGTCGAAGATAGATGACCAAGTACACTTTTGTTTGGATGGTAGAAAAACGTTCTCCACAATATTTAATGACAAACATGACAGCTTTTTAAAGACAATCCACTATATACATGTAGATTGCACATGAAGCTTTGCTTGAATTCCCATCGCTAGTCATAGACAAAAAAACGTTGACAGAAAAATGAATTTCTGCAAATAATTGTTAGAAAAAAATCGATGTATTTTATAGACCTTTTCCATAGGCAATTAATCATATTGAGAACAACGAGAAAAGGCGTTTGACTAAAAACTCTCTACATTTATTACGATTTCTTTATAATACAGCTTAAACTTAAATATGTCAACTACCGATTATAGACACTATACTTGGGATAAATTGTTTAACCTTACTCGGCCATTTATATATATTTGAGTAGGTACGTCATCATTGGCCTATAAACCTTAGAAGTTGTCAAATTAACGTGTTAGGTGGAAAGTAAAGATATGGTACAATGAGAAAGAATTCAATTGGTAGTCCATGCACATCCAAAGATTCCGTCTAATAGACACAATCTACTCCTACTGTCAAAATCATAGCTTATATTAGCTTAAAAATAAATCGTTTTTAGATTATGGAAAAATGAATCAGAACATAGGTAATCAAAACTACAGGTAGATAACGGCTAACTGTTAGATAATGATGGTAACCGTGATTTCACTAATATGTCTTTAAGACTTGTTTCTCTTATAAGCAACAATCGACCTTTGACTAAGGGATCGAGCCACAGTTCAACGAAGTATTTTGTATTCGTCAACTACAATATTATCCGTGTCTTAACTGGGCTTGTTAAAAAGAAAAACAAACATTATTATGCTCTTATCCTTACATTTATCCAAATTTAATGTTAATCCTAATGGGTATTTTATTTATAAAGTGTGAATTAAATATGACTACATCTGTCTACGTCTGTGCTTGGTTTCTAAAGCTAACAACCTAAATTGTTTAGCACAAGATCTGTATTTAATTCTCATATCGTATAGTTGTATGGCAGTCTACGGGTAAATATATAATTGTTTGACAGACATTTTAGATCGCCGTGGACACTGCGTTCTTTTGCAATACCTTGAATTAATTACATGACAGGAATAAAACTATGCCTTTTGGGATTAAAATAAAGGAGTCTTTGAAAGAAACCATTTGAAATTGTTGATAGGCATGTGGGGAAAACGCTGGATTATTCACTTCTGTTGATATTTGACGCGAAAGAGTTTCATATTAATTGGATATGTTGCTATCGACTGAACTATTCACCAAGCAGTTGAACAGATTCAGATGGATTCACGTCAAGGGACTTTGAAAAAGTGACGGATGGCAAGGTTTTTAGTTGGACACTGTCGAGAGACTTGAGACACAGCGACATAGCGGTCAGTTTGACATATTGTAGCCAGTGATTGATAACTCTGTAACCACTATTCACAAAGGGAAATAACGTCTTGTCTACCCGAAGTACTTCAAACGGTGAACTTCTCTTGATAATAAGAACTTACGAAAAAAAACACTTTCAAAAAGAAAAGGTTTACAAATAATAAATTCTGATGATGAATTACATGGTAACATTTTATAAGGATGGTTTGTAGATCTTCTACAGTTTTTGTCATGAAGTTCTGAAAATGGCACCTTGAGTTTTCCATGTGTAAATGCGTCTACGCGTCAACCTCTGAAACAGACCTCTTGCGACCTCGATATTTGTAATGTGGTCTATATTTTAGAATAATACGTTGAAAATAAAACCGACCAAATACCATAAAATACGAGTGCAGCCATTAACAAAAATCAAAACAAAATCTCGTTAAAGTGGCATGAGCTGCTAAAATGTTGATATTTTGACGTAAAAACAGAATGTTAAAATTATTGTCTATTTTTCTCAAGACGTATGATTCAGAAGCTTTCTAGTGCAATTAGTCTCGAAAATATACAATAAAGCATTGTTTTTAACTAACTTTGGCTTAGAATGAATGATTTTGTTTACCTTTCGAACATGTTTTCGGTTCGTACAGGCCACATGCTGTATGGATTGTCCTCATTCCAACGCCAATCATTTAGTTTTTCGATGGCCTTCAAAGCCTCTTACTGTCGTGGCGATCAGAAATTATGAAAAACGTGTGAATTTTGGCAGCTCATGCCACTTTAAATACAGCAAGACTATTGTTGAGAATACTGAGAGCAAGTCTTTTAGAGTTCAAATCTCAACAAAGAATGATGTATGTATTTGTGTACTCTACTTTAGAATGGAATAAATGTATGCTTGACCTGAAAGCATTTTGGGCAAATTATTTCAGAAGAATCATATAGTCATCAATAGTTTGCAGAGATTCGTTGGCAGCTTTTATAAACACATTAAACATGTGATAGGAAAACTATTGCCCCTAACAAACAACAGGTAATCTGTATGGTGTAGATGCATGCCTGTTAAAAGAAGCATTATCTTAGGGATTTGTTAGGCATAATTTTCTTGCAAACTTGCACCTTAAACATAATGATACGACCAATCGCAAAGGTACGCCAGTCGTTAATATTTTCACAAATACCTCCTATAAGTATCGTTAAAATTACTAACTACAACCACGGCTTAACCAAAAGATGGACTATACTTACCCGTTATCCGATCTTTTCAAACCCATATCTGGAGTCGGATTAGATTTGGTAGAAAGCGCACAACTGTTTTTAAAATGCGTTCATTAAAACTGGCAAGCTTTACAAAAACACTAATAGTCAAAAATCCATAGCGATCAACACGGCTTCTCTTTCCCTTCGCCTGTCTGTCGGTTGTTAGAGCATCTCCAGTTTTTCTCCGATTTTTGTTCGAAAGTTGGTAAAAAAAAGTGGGCATTACGGGAGGATATGTATTTTTTTGTTATTTTGTTCACCTCAAGTATTTCCATGTTTTCCACAGTGTAAGGAAGTTTATTGTTCTTGCTTCTTCTCCTTCTTCTTTATGCTATGTTTCGAAAGTCAATGAACATGCTGAATATTTTCTAAGGATTTAATTTTTCAGGGCGAACATATTGAAGTAGAAATGTCACTTTGACTGTGTAGAACACATCCCCAGAGCAGAAGGCCAATAGCGCGTTTAGCCTCCATTGACTTCCAACCTGCGTCTCGATCCTCCAGTGAGACGTCGGATCTGTAGCAGGGGTAACTTCGCGGATTTGAATTTGGGATAGGATGGACAGAAACATGGACAGAAACATTCAAGCCCTAGAGCCTCCTGTACAAAATCTGCAGGAATTGGTAGTCGCATTATATCGGTATTGGCGGCAGTTACGATCCGACGTCTCACTGGAGGGTTGACACGCAGGTTGGAAGCTAATGGAGGCTGTACGCGCTATTGACCTTCTGCTCTAGGGATGTGTTCTACACTTATACTTACAAACATCGTTTTATTTTGTTAAAATACACTTTTGATTTGGCTAACCATATCCTGAAAAAAATGTATAGCTTATTGCCATTAATGGTGATTTCTTATCTCCAGAATGTTGCCCTTTATGATCACAATCGTTTCTGCAACATCAGTTTGCCAACAGTCTCTCTACACCAATGACTTTATCGGTCTGCACAGACTTTCCAGGGGGGTGCTTAACTTGTTTCTTTGTGTGTATTTCTCAGGACGCCAATCCGCGTGATCTACATCTATGCTACGTTCCGAATTTTAAAATTGCAAGTCGAAATTCCGAGATTAAAAGTCAGAATTCGAGTTTTTTTATCTACCCTGGCACTAATGGACTTAACTTTCAACAGAGTACTTGTCATTTTATTTTTTACTCTTATTACGGGCTGTGTCTCATTGATACTCAACATGAGCCAATGCTTGTTAAGAAATTATCAAGTGTATTTTGATGTGCACCTATTAGTAGATATTAAAAAGAAGATTTCAAGTTTTACCTTCTAGAAAGTGTTTATTTATGTATTCATAAGCTAATGGTTAACATAACGATGCAGCCAGGAATTAAGATCCTGGTTAAGTTTAATGGCATAGTGTACAATAAAGGTATATACTGTTTATTATTATATCTCGTTGATGTTTGTTAGGCTTTACTTTATTCTTTTGGTCAATACGTACCACGTGACGGGTCAACATTTTTCGATGTATGACCTGGAGAGGAGTTCGAAACTGATATTTTAAATGACGTCATTATACGCACAGTCTTAAACTGATCACATGATATCTGTCGTCTGTTCCATTACCCAAACATGGCGCAAAATTATCGCTTCGCCAAACTATCGGATTCAGAGTTGCAGATACTTCGTGAAAATCGAGGCAACAATAACGCACCTAAAATACTCCCAATATAAAGAAATCGGTATAATAAAACAATTATTAACTCGCATCGGAGTCCTTACCATGAATGCCGTGCCTTCGGCGAGACACTGCCAACCTAACCTTACCTCAGCCTGAGGCCTCGATCAGGTTAGCTTGGCAGGGTCTCCCGTCGAGTCTGGTATTGATGACTCCGATGCGAGTTAATTAGTGTATATTAAAATGTGAGAAATATTGATAGTTAGGTCTATGATATACATTGGAAATATTCAATATTATATCTTAGGTTATGTTTACCTTGGTTGATTGATTCGTCGACATCATAAGTAATGATGTTTAAAAAGTTTAAAGGGTTTTGTCATTTGACTATCGACATCATCAGTAATAGTCAAATGACAAACCCTTTATCTTTTCTAAAGAGGGAGTTTTGAGTTAGATCTATTGAACCAGCAACTCAATAAGAGTCGGCGTTGGAATGGGCAATACATACACAAAGCAGCCCCCCCCGCCCCTGGAAAGTCTGCACCGACCGATACAATCATTGGTGTAGGGAGATAGTTGGCAAACTGATGTTGCAAAAAACGATTGGGATCGTAAACATTCTGGCGACAAGAAAGCACCATTAATGGCAATAAGCTATACAATTTATTCAGGATATTGTTAGTCAAATCAAAAGTGTATTTTGCTTCAATGGGCGAACATATAGCACTAAAAATGTCACTTTGAGTGTGTAGAACACATCCCTACGGCAGATGGTCAATAGCGCGTATAGCCTCCAATAGCTTCCAACCTGCGTCTCACCCATCCAGTGAGACTTCGGATCTGTTGAAGGGTTAACTGAGTAGATTTGAATCCTTTAGAGCACATTTGGGATAGGATGGGCAGAAACATACAAAATTTGCAGGAATTGGAAGCCGCATTACATCGGTAACTATAGGCGACCGTTACCCCTTCAGCCAAAAGAAGTTTCAATCAAGCATGTATTTATCAACGGGTATTTTATTACGTTGAGTTGCTGTAAATAACAGGTTCATGTATGGGAATAAATCCATTTTGTCCTGGTAAACAAAAAATACTTATTTTCAATATTAACTTTCTTCCTGACATTTGCAGTTTACCCTTTGCTCAAGTCCACCAGCGGCATAACATTCTCAAATCACAGTATTGCATATTGTTTTCCAAATGAAGTTTATCGATTTTAGCTAGTGCTCAATTGAAAGGAACCTTGTTGATTAAGAGGCACAAAATATTATATTTGTCTTAAAAGTATACCCCTATTTCCTAATGAGAAAAAATAAATGTGCCCTTTTTTAATAGCTTTAATAGTAGACCTTTAGCTCCTTATCGCCACGGCAATTATTTTCTAGAGAAATATATTCTAAAAAGTTACGGTGTTAAAACACACATTTGAAGACGCCCGTTTTCCTTCATGGATGACTATGAAGGTCAGGGTCCGCTTTACTACGTTCAAAAAGAAGACGCCACTTCTTGCTGCTGGCGTTGTTCATAACCGTAGCCCATACGATGGTAAAATATGAATTTAATGCCGATCGTTAACAAGGAGAAAGTTAGAAAGGACGGCGCCACGATGCACACCTGAACATCACATCAAGTCCACATGACCGTGTAGATGATAGCTAGTACCACGATTGCTTTGTAATAATATCCTTAAAGGCCCACTTGCCGCCGTAGCCTGTTTAAATTTGCTAAGAAAACCAATTTACATGAGCTTACTACGACTAATACCACTAAACTTAAACATAGGACACATAAAACATGTCTAGTTAGGTTTAGAATGTAGAAATGGGATGAAAAACAAACGAAGAATCGAAGCCTGATTACAACAACAACGATCAGTGTCGGTCAACGTTCTTGTTAGATTACCCTCATTTCAGGCATTTTTATCTGTGGTTTACACTCAAACAATTATCAGCAGGCTTTTCCAGTCGCTGTTAACCGGTCGTCAGTCTGTATTTCTCAAATAAATAGGCCTACGTAAAATTACACTGTGCCGTTAGTTCACTCACTAGACTGAAATGCGCCCCAGCGAGCAGTTTGCTTTGTTTACGTTCCGGGCACCTAACAATTCAAGTTTTCAAATTCAAATTAAAAATACAAAGTGACGTCCAAACTTTTAAATTTTGGTAAAAATAGAAAGTTCCTAACTTATATTGTCTGGGAAAAATACAGAAAACGATCTTTCTTTTTTAATGTAAACAATATTCCTGATTTTCGCGGCAAGTGTGCCTTTAAATTGCATCATATAAATGTTTTGTGATTTTCGTATGGCCAACGTTTATCAATCGCTGTTCGAGCCAAACGGCTGATAGCAGAATTATGCCCCCTTTTGACAATGGTTACTGGTGGCGCGTTTTAAATATTGCAGACGACGAGTTTGTTACTAAATTACGATTAATTACTTCGTCATGTGACGTACTGAACTTATTATTGCTTTTTGTTGAAGGCATTAGGCTTTCATAACGAAATATAACAAAGCTAATGTAACTAGCGTCGCTTACCATTTTCCATCAATTCAGTTTGATAATATATAATTATCTATAGGTTCTCAGCGATAGTAAAGTGTTGAATAACGTTTTTTTAAAATATGCTGTAATGTGGAAGTGACGAATTTCAAGATTGTTTCGTATAATGTTGTTTAAAGAGATTTAAGCATTGTCGACTCTGCTGGTTTATTGGGAGCGACATGCGTATCACTGTTGCTTGTTAATGCCATTCCAAAACTGGCTACCTGAAGGCATACTGAAGATATCACGACGCCATGTAGTCATCCAATCAACAATACAGTTATCACAATAAGCACACGATGTCCACAAGAAGGGATAAGCTCTTGTCGTCAAAGTCTGATTTTTTGAGATGCGTCAAAATATTGTTTCACACCGGAACACAAACCAAACGCAAGATAGCCATACGACCACACATGAAGGCCATAAGGTCATCCCGAACGACATTTTGATCGGAATAGTTCGATCACAAGGCGCCGTCTACTTTAATAAACTGGACACATTTGAGTATTTCCTTATTAGATTACCTGATCTTCTGTTTAAGTGATGGTGTTTTGGAAATAATCGAATATTACCAGTAGAATTCCTGTCAGAACAGTTCTTATAAGACATTAAAAGTCCTGTCACTTGAATTTAGCTAAATGCATTTCCCTTGTAAACCGGTCACGTGGATCCGGATGATCTGCCTCACTTAATGAATCAACTGACGTGTCCATTACTGACTAAACACATTAGTTAGAGTATATCTGATTTACAAAAAAAAAAAACGTTCAAAATGCTTAAGGATTGAGAACAGATAGTCGATAATTGAACGGATAATTTACGAATTGTGAGATTTACTAATTGTATGAACTTTTACGTTTATTTCTGTGTTTAATTCACACCATAAGTCTGTCTTTATACAAATACGAAGCTCATTTTCTGACCAATAAAAATTTCACCATTCTCCTTTCAAATGTAATAAATGCCAAAGTTTCGTATCAAGGTTATCGGTGTGCCCAAGTCATTCAGAGTTCATTAGGTCCTGTCTCCTCATTAAGTCCTACCATACCTGAAGGTATTATCAAATGATCTGGAGCGTTAATGAACATGTCAGTAATCTGACACGCCATTCTATGATTTTTCAACTTGAAAACATATCTTCTAGCCTCAAACAAGTGGTAAATCAATATCTTTACTTTAGTAGCTCGATTAGAGCCCATATTTCAACGATACTGCATTCTTCAATAAAATCTCTATTCTAACAAAAACCTGATGATACCGGAACACATTTATGGACTTTTTACTTTTCTGGTTATGGCTAATGTTTGTTAACTATACTATATATATTTCTCATACAAAAAACGTTTTTCTGGGCCTTAAAAACCACAAAACGGTGGTACTGAATTTTGGCAAAATCTTTTGGCTTTAATATCATTTTACACATGTGTGCTCATTTATAATGCGTCCTTATTTATAGTGTTCTGGGTAATTTACAGGCCTTACGAGGAACATACTAATGTTCAAATAGTTGACACATGTAAATGTGTGATTTGGAGAAAAAAAACCAAACAAACAACAAAACGCGTACTAGTTCTTATCATCGGCAAAACTGCGCGTTGTTTCACTATTTAAACAATCAAGTTAACTCTTTATATTGTTCCATTATTTAAACGTAGCCGTTGGTAAGATTTTTAGTCTCCGTGTGGAATAAAACAAGAAAGAAGGACCCAAAGACCGCTTTGGTCCTGGAATCCTCTCAAACACAGGATTTTATCAGTGACCAAAGATTGGACAAAAGAGATGCCAGAAGAAAAATCAAACTAGAATAGAGGCCATCATTTTGGTAAACCGTGTTGTTAAAAGTTTCAGGTGGCGCTGGCAATTTGGGTAAAACAACCCCGCGATATTTCGATTTTGGATCCAAGGGCACAGCTAACCAAACGATGCGGAAAAAATGAAATCCAGTCATATTTTCAACGTTTCTGGTCTCTGTTTTGATGATCTTTCAGAACAAAATCGAATATGGCCAAGGGGATTCCTGTCAGAACAGTTTTATTGGATCTTAAAAGCCCGGAGTTTAATGTGGACTATGTCCAGCTAAATGTACTTCCCTTGTAAACATGTCACTTGTTCTGGTTGATTGGTCTACCGTAATGAATAAGCTTTTTTGTTTAGACCCACTAGACCCATAAAGTTCCAAAGATGTGTTTATAAATTTCCTGCATTGACAAAAACGTTCAACGCACAGCGTTTTTTCTTTGATTCTTTTCCTAAATTATTTTTTTATTTTTAGTGTATAAAATAAAATTTAGATAAGTGTGGACAGATCATGAACAACAAATATCGATAGAATACAAAAGAAACACATATAACGGTTTTTATGAAGAAAAAAATCAATGATAGCAAGATATTAAAGTATTTTTAATTTTAACTTAAATTAGCGATAAAATCATCAACAAAAATGATATCACCTTTCCATCTATCTCGGTTAACACATGATACATTCCGTTGCAATACGACCTGTGCGTCAACAGTCATTTAGAGTTCACCATACTTGAACGTATGATCTCAGGTGTTAACTTAATGAACGTATCAATTATCCGGCACGCGACATCAAGGTTTCTTAACTTGAATATAACTAAGTTCTTCGAGAAACACACAAATGGCGAATTAATCATCAAGCTCATTGTCCAGATGGATATTTTCCAAAATTAAGTATATTCCCTGTCTAAATAAGATCAATATAATAACCTGAATATACCTGCATGGGAATATAGGTTTAATTCCCCAGTTCGTGATCGTAAAGTTAGACGAAAGTATTTATTAAAGAGTAATCTATAATGCGTTTATTTAGGCTGCAAGCTATAACTTGACTAAGTGAAAATACTTTGTACTACATGTACGAAAACGCCATTAAACTACCGTGGCTAATTAATGCCTTTTTGGGAATGAATTAATAATGTATCACATTAAAAAATATGAAAGTAAAATAAAAGGCAAAAGTTACCAATTATACCTGGAGAAAAAATATGAAATTAAGTCACACAATAACATTTGTGTTTTGTTTGCGTTTTTCTTCATTATGCTTTGACAAAAATCCATTTGAATGTTAACCTTCAAGCTTTTTTCGTCATAGTCATTTGTCCGAATGACATCAAAACATGAAAGTCACTCACCTTTGCGACATGTTACGGCTTTAACCACTACATTGTACACGAGCGTGTTTACTGATTAAGCGCCACACATTCATTTTCTAGATCCCGATTAAAGGATTTTAATAATTTACAGTTGCCCAGTGACAGTTATATATTGAATCCATTCTTTGCTGGCGCCTATCTGAACAGTCAAGTTTCACAAAGCGTAAGACATGGAGTAATATATATGGCCATTTCAGTAATGGGACTGGTGCTTAGTGCCGTGATTAACCTTATAATGCACAAAGAAGAACGCAATACGTTGTCTACATGTCCAATGACGAAGATTGCTCTGCCAGTTTATATCAGCAAGAAACAACTCAGATATTTGCTTTAAAGTGTCATGAGCTGCCAAAATGTTCATATTTTGACTTATAAACAGAATGTTGAAATTGTTGTCTATTTTTCTCTAGACCTATAATTCATTCTGGTGAATGTACGATAAAGTATTGTTTTGAACTAACTTTGGCTTAGAATGAATGAATGGTCGTCCCGGTTATTTAAATTTTGTTTTCTTTTCGAACACTATTCCGGTTCGTGTAGGCCACATACTTCCTCATTCGAACGCTAATTTTCATTTAGTTTCTCGATGGCCTTCAAAGCCTTCAAAGCCTCTTACTGTCGTGATGATCAGAAATTATGAAAAAGTGTGAATTTTGGCAGCTCATGTCACTTTTAAAGGGTTATAGAATTAATTTGGGTACTCGTTAATATGAATCAGCTGTCAGTGTTTAAGTTCAAATTTTTGTCTACCTAATTAAGTCGCCATTTATGGTTATTGGACTAATTGCCACATACAAAAGTTACAAAATACGGAACAAATAATATATAGTTTTTAAATATTTTGACTTGACGGTAAATTTTTGGAATAACATTGTTGTATTTTTAAATACAGCAAGGGTATTTTAACGAAAATTGACATTTGAAATGTTCATCTCGTAAATCAGTGTTGCAGACTATCAAGGGATCTCCTTTTCTGGCAGTGTGTGTATTGTAACATCAAGCCAAATGCAATTCCCTTGTAAACCTGTCAATTTGTTTCGGATGATTGCTTTAACTTAACAGCCGTGTTCATTAAATACCACTTACGTCAAATGTGCCGTTGTGATGACAAATCTGTATAAAGAAAGAGTTCCGTTTTGTTTTCATTTTTTTGTCGGGTTACAATATCCCTGTTGGTGGCATTGATCGCACGATATATTCTCTCGGGGATCTAGAAAATAGCAGCCTGTAAACTAATGAGAAGCCTAACTTCATAACACGAAAGGTGAACTTTGATTTCGTAACCAAAATTAGCACATTGATATCCCATACAGTCTGCAGTTTTTGTTTTATTGCTCTGTTATATCATTCTGGTTCACATGGAATCTCAGGCAAAATATAAATCAAAACATTTATTAGTGGATTTTTCACTCTGTAGCCGCATGAGGAAGAGTTGCCAGATACTCGCCGAAGGTCGGAAGTTTTGTCTGGTCAAAGAGCCGGGGTTTTCCCCTACTAAACTTGGCAATCATATGCTGAGATTTTTTGAAGCAGACACCCTTAAACTCAGCTGATTGAATCATGACAAAACCACAGTCATGGCGAGATTTACACTGACATGTTGGTTAAAAGACTTCCATAAAAAAATGCTCTATCAACTAGGACGTTGGGTAGTTTTCGGTTTCATTATCTGCAATATGGGTAACTATGCACTCTGCTCTGTTCCTTTCCTGATTTAGTTTAGTTCTAAGGAATAGCGAAGGCTCAACAAAAGCCAACACTATTTAAATGTGGCGATCAAAAAGCGATTAGTTATCAAATTGAAGCATTGGAAGAATCCTGAAACCGAAACTATGTCTGTCTTTTTTGTTTTACAAATCGTGTGGTTTAAAAAGCACAGACCGCCCAAGGCATGTGACAGCCGACCGGTAGCGAGCGAAAACAACCGAAGTTTGTTCCGACTGGTAAAACCATCGTGAGTTTACCAGCCAATGACTCATTTCGTTCCGCTCTGCTGTCTACGGAAATTAAGGCTCTTGTCCATTGAATTGTTACAGAAATTACACTTTCCCCAGCTTTTTAAGAGTAATTTAATTTGGGTAATTTAAATATCAGTCCTAACATAATCTCACTTGAAGACAATTCGCATCAGTTATTCCAGAGTAATTCGAGTCATCAGTGCCTAGAAATTATGGAAATTACACCTAAGTTTAAATGGTAGACTTTGAAAGTTGACCAATTTCTCTTGTGCTCGTGCAGCTATGCTTATGCTGATTGGCCGAATGGTACATACTGCCGAGTCAGTAGGTCGTTCTCTGATAACGCTTCTCCTTTTTCTTTCAGCACAGCTTGGCGATGAAAAATCGTAAAGGTATGGTTTTGGAACCGCTGGGAAGGAAAATTTACCGCCCCTTCACTTTTTGTTTCCTTACCTCTCCTTTAATCAATAATCTAGCTTATGTAGGCCTCTAAAATCAGTAAAACTGTTAACATTAAAAAGAAGACAGCATTCTGTATTTTTGAGACAGAATTAGTCAGGAATTTTCTATTTTTGACAAAATTTTAGCATGAGTTTGTGTTTTTAATTTAAAATAGAAAATTTGATTTACCAGGTAACCACAATGTAAACAAACATGATCAGGCACACAGGTGGCCTAATGTTATAAATCATCTAAATGAGTTAACGGTAACCGCATTTCAGATACCTATTCTGAGAAATATAGACTTAGCAGTTGTTTCGAGAGACCTGTCGATAAATTAAATACTGAAAACTACAGTCAACAACTTGCAGCGACTCAAGTTACGCGGTTTCAGATCGACTTAATGAATTTCTTGCACGGACAAGTTACACATGGGGTTTCGCTGCTGTTCTTTCACGGATACACCATGAGTTAACGATAAGAACTAAAAACAAGCGAGTAAATTTTAATGGAACTAAAAAAGAATACACATTCACGCATAATTCCCGCTGAAGTTTATGGCCAAGTAACCTATTATTCAAAATGCACTTAGAAGAAATTAGGTGCTGTCTACTAACAGAGTCTACCCTAAATGAACATATTGTCAAAAGATCTAAGGTGTCCATCTATTGAATATGTTCGCAGTTCGACACGCTATTTCATGACTATTTAACTCGAATAGAGCTAAGTTATTTTACCATCAGACAAGTGGCAAATTGATTGAAAAATATTTTGTTCGGGTGGCTAGGTCAAAACGTAAACGCTTTAGAACGGCATAGATATACCGGGATGAAATTTTAACTTGTTTAGTTTCACTGGGGTTTCAAAACTGTTTTCATATACACTGTAACCGATAGTGACGTATTGTGGACCAAAATATACTTAGTCATGAAAAATGTCTCCATTATCAGCTCTAGCTATATGCAAGTGTTTGTTTATGTGTTAAGTGACCATGGTACCATCACAACCTTTGGAACAATGAATTTGCAAACAATGTCCAAAGAGACAGTTGAAGTAAAACTCCAGTTATATACTAATTGCTATGGACGTTTCTTCATCTTAAAAAATAATACAAAATGATTTTCTTTAAGGTGTAAAGAGCTTTTCATCAGTACTTTGGAAGGTTATGGATTTTTCTTTTTTTTAAAGCCAATGTGTTTTCGCATTTCATCTTCCAGAGTGACACATCTTTAACATCAAACATCAGCGCTAAGAATATTACACGAGTGTGTTCCTCGATAAGGCGTCGTTAGTTTGCTTCCTACAATCGGATTTATGGATTTGAAAGATTTATTGACGTTTTCTAGACACAAGCATAATCAAGTTGACGTAAGGTGGGTTTTGTGGCGCCGAACGGAAGATTTTTGATTTTTAAAGCGTGGGCAACTGCGAAATTTGTTTTTTGGGTATTATACTTAGAGTAAAGGGACTCTCGAGTTGTTTGTTGCCCAGCAGTTCGGACACATTTAGAACGGCTTTGACATTTTGTCATCTTTTGCTAATTGAAAACAAAGCCATCGAGTTTGATAAGGGCGAAACAACTACACCAAATGGAAAACCGATATCTATAAACGATTTTTTCTTTATTTTTTTGGACAAGGTTTGGACAAGAAGTCACCACTTCTAGTTATTGGACAATGTAATCAAGCGTTCACTCAAATGCATTTCGGTGATTGATACTTTTGGAAGGAGATTTTTGCGGAGTATTTCCAGCTTGTTATTTGCGTTTGTATTCAAAGTTCGTTCTATTAAGCGAACACAGCTAACTCAGTAGGAAAACATGTACTTTAACTTTGCGAACATACCAATGGTTTTAGGCTTGAAGGCTAAAATGCCCTTGGAATTTGCTGTGTTTTTTTCTCATACGTTTTTAACATTATGATTTTGACAATGTTTAATACGCTGCGCACTTCCATTCACTAAAACATCAGTATATCATTTATCAATTTTGTTGTCATCCCACAAACAGTTAGAGCCTTTTGGGTTGTCTAAAAGTCATTCGGGAAAGTTTCTCATTCATAACAAAGTATGTTTTAATAAGAATGAGTGAGTGAGTGATTTGTGTTTTACGTACTGCTCAACGTGTTAATAAGATAACAAAATAAGATAATACATTGAATTTAGATCAGCGATCGGTTGGTGAAAGGATTTGAACAGAAAACTTAACATATAATTGTCTCATTTTGCCTCAAGGTATCTTTTGGTAAATCCAATGCACTTCTCTTGTAAAGCTACGTGTATCATTGTATTTTAGATCATTATATGTCTTTAATAATTGATTGTAGATCAATTCCATTAGGCATTTGTCACTGTTCTAAAGCTTGATCTACCTTTACCAAAGAGGGGGTGGTTTAAATTGTTAACGACTATACCATTTGAATTCACCAACACGCAACTTACATCAGTGATTCTTTTCGTCGACACAAGCCAGCAGACTCTAACCCAAAAGGAGACCTTACAGATGATACGCAGGACTGACTGCAATTTCCAGCAACAAGGTCACCGCGGCAATATGCTTACTAATAAGTAGATAGGCCTATTTGTTCTACTCGTCTATTATTAGTCGGGTTCAGTCGTTGTAATACGTTCTTGTATCCAAGGAGATATCTTTTTGTTAACCAGATACACCATTTAATCTCACCCCTGGGTCATCGTTACAAAACTGGATTTCTTACAACGCATTATGAGTTCAATAGGGCAGCCTTTTGACTGCAAGCAACAATGAGGTTATCTCAACCAAAAGTTTTGCTTGCAAGGCTATGTCATACATAAAAACGTTCTACTAAGAGATCGACTGGAATTAAAAAGGTGTAAAGTTTATAATTGTATTATCGTATAAACATCATATGAAAGCAGCTACAGTTGATGTCGACTCCAAGACGTTGTTTTTTTTTTCACGAGGAGAAAAATAATACTGGTAAAAATCTGCAATATCATCACGAATATAAAGTTTGTGTCAAAGTGATATAGCTCGATGGTTAACCCTTTTTATTAACTGGTAATCACGTGACTATTGAGTCAAGAGTTACCTATATAAAAAAAATACCAAGGTATGCGTTTCAAAATAGCATGGGTTACTATAAAATACCGTACTTTGCTATACATCGTAACATGGCATGGTTGGTAAAATGTCATGGTTCATCATGCAATATACTCTGGGTTTTTGTAGTTCTTGATAAAATTAATGAACAATTAGCTAATTCTGTTTCAACGATGTTTTCCTTCATTTAAGAGCTCATGCTATTTATAAAAAAATATTTAAAAGTATTTTAGCATAAATGTTCCTTGCCTAGAAATGCGTTAGGATTCGGCTAGTTGCACTTGACGTCACTGCAAGACAGTCGAATGTCAAAATGAACTTTGTGGGCTTCGTGGCGCAGTCGGTATAGCGTTAAGCCCGGTATTCACTGAGAGTTTTGCTGCGACCCGACCCGACCCGACCCGACCCGACTGGAAAATCGCGTCGTAGAGAAAAAGCGTAGTGTATACCAGTCCACGACGCAAATCGGTGTCAGTCGGCTTCAGTTGCGTCGGGTCGGTAGTGATCTGGACGTGCTAGATATTTGATCAAGAATCGATCAGTATCCACTCTTGCGACGATCGTCGTGGAGAGTCTGAATCCGTAGGCCAATCAAACACTTTCCTTCAGTCACGTGACGTCAAACAAGCGTCTTTTTTGTGCCTTTTTCTGATAGAGAGTTCCGAACGTCATGTCTCCCAATGACTTTACCAGCCCCGATAGCTCAGTCGGTAGAGCGTCCGCTTCAGGCCTGGGAGATCCGGGTTCAAGCCCGGGTCGAGTCAGACCAAAGACTTTAACAGTGGTAGCTGTTACTGCTTCGCTTGGCGCTCAGCAATAGGAGTTAGAGCAGCGACTGGTTGGCCCGGTGTCAGTATACTGTGACTGGGTGAGGGGGCTTGCTGGTTGTCTTCGGCAAGTCGTCTCGGTGAGACAGCACCTAAAAGAGCGGTGGAAATCCGCCCTGTCACAAGGAGACAACGTCTTCATATAACCGAAATACTGTTGAGCAGGACGTAAAACCCATATCACTCACTCACTCACCCAATGACTTTAGTTGTGTGCAGTGTATACCGGCCTACGCCGCGACGCCACTCAAGCCGACTGAACCCGACTCGCAGCAAAACTCTCAATGTATACCGGGCTTTAGACGCCCAACCCAAGCCTACCAATTTTCTGTGTTTTCACTCGAACAACTTACACGAGCTTACAATAACAGAGACAACTAAAATTAAACATGGGAAACACTTTGCATTTTCAATTATGCTTGCAAAGCAGGCGTAAAACTGTAGCCCCAAACACCAACCAATCGATCCAAAACCGCGTAACTTGGGTATTCGATTACACTCATTTCATTTTTTTACAGTCTCTTTCTAAACGCTTCATCCCACTCAGTCCAAAAAAATTGGAAAATTTTCTGACTTGTTTTCACTCGAACGACCTATGTGGGATGGTTGCCAGTTACCAGCGGAAGGTCGTGGGTTTCCTCCGGGCACAGAGCCCGGTTTCCTCCCATAATAAAACTGGCAACGCCGCCATATAAGTGAAATAATCTTGAGCGCGGCGTAAAACACCAAACAATCAATCAATCAATCTAAACGCTTCCATCGGTTGTATTTCTTATAAAAGATCACAAAAGTTCACTTACCGGTAGTTCATTAAGACAATTCAAAGTAGTAGGTCGAATAGACTCGGCGTTCATTTACATTGCGGGTACCAAATTTTCAGTTTCAAATTAAACATACAAAATAGTGCTAAAACCTTTTCTTTTTGCAAATTCTCAAGACTCTATCTTGTTTGGTCTGGGAAAAATACATAAAACCGACTGCTTTGTCAATGGACACAATATTCTAGATTTTAGGGGTGATAAAAGTATCAGCTGCTAAACTTATTTTGTTTGTCATAAGTTCTCGTCGTAAGAATTTGACCGTATGAAGTGCTTTGAAAGATTAACAGCTTGGGATAAAAATATCCGTAAAGACAGTTACCCACACTAATCGAAAATGTGTGCTGAAACGGAGATATTTCAAATAGCCGGGATACAGGAGTATATTTTCGAGTGTTTGTTGCTTATAAAAACTACCTTAGCGTATATATCCAAGATTGATATATGAAGGAAGCTCTTAATTCGTACTTGACAAAACAACGAAGAGTTAGATATAATTAGTTTCAACAAAATTTTCTCTATATTTGGCAGCTAATGCAACTTTAAGTAAAACGACCCGTGTCTCGAAAGTCATTTGGAGTTCATTAGGTCTGTATTTTCATTTACAGCCTATCTTTCCTGGACATATTATCATGATCTTGGGTGCCTAACTTAATGAACATGTCAACAATACGACACGCAATATCATGATTATTTAACTAGAATACCTTGAACCAAAGGGTGGATTAATCAAGAAACCCATTGTTAATTTTGACGCATACCGGAATACTTTCTTTGGTAAGATTTCTGAATATACCTCAATAAGTTTATACTTAGTATATATCAACCGTGTGTGATAAAAAGTCAAGAGAAGTGAATTTTATTATGGCCTAGATGTATTTATGTTTGGGTATAAGATGTTCCAAACATTGATTTATAATTACGAAGGTATTCCCAAGACAAACAGGGTGTTATACAGAAACGAAAGTTATTCTTATTATTTTCGGATACTTGTCTTTTGCTTTTATACATTATGCTTAAAAAAAATCCGCATCGAGAGCGCTTAGTTGATAATGAATAAATTTACAATTCCTACTGTAGCGGAATTTACTTCTAATTTATTCGGTCAATGCATAATTATGGCGTCTTTTGACCAACCGCTTTGATATTTTAATCTAAAGAATAACGGGCCCAGCGAAGTACTCTTAATGGTGTTTTGGGCCTTTGCTTTTTCGTATCTGTAATTTAAAATGTCAACTATAAACAGAATTGTGCATCTTGCCCGGTTTATTTTGCCTTTTTACGCCCTTTGATTGCCCTTTTTACAGTCCGCGGTCCACTGTGGTACAGATTGCTTCTGTAGTGGCTTGTCCGAGGATTTAGGTATCGGTAAAATTGATACTTCATTTATACCACGGATAAAATTCTGGTTAAAAATGTCAACACCTTCATTATTATATCTTCTGTCATTAATCGTTTACATTCATTCTGGTAAAATTCCAACCTGCGTTTTTAAAAATTCATCAACACCAAGGAAACAAAGATAGGGAAGTGGTCACGTGGACAGGGTGATGAATGATCGACTTGAAATCAAACCACTTGGTTAAAAATTTAGAACTAAATTTAGAACAAAAAACTAGGTCCAGGAAACATGTATGATTAGTGCCGATATGAAGTCGGGCACAGGGACTGATTTCCAATTAACGTATGAGGCGAGTTAAAACCACCACAATAAAAACGATATCTAAGGTAATATATAAAGTAATATCTAAAGTTGTACACTTACCGCCTGGCCGATCGTTTTGTCGTCTGACGTTTAAGTGTTTTTTTTTTGTCCTGGTCACATAATGTAGAAATAAACTAAAAACGTCGATTGCTTAAGTTTATCAGATAGATGAATATTAGTAAGGCTTTAACTCACTACAGTAGTGATGACCCATGTCGGACCTGTTTACATTAACCCGAACCCGTCTGCCAGACAGTAAACAATGTACCACAAAATTCGCTCTAATTGCTCGTTATTATAATTTCCTTGAAAATCGACCTACCACCATTTATCCGTAATCAATCAAATCATATTTTTCTATCTAGCAAAGCTTTAGCAAAAATGTAAACAAATTCTAAACAAACAGTCCTTTTAAAATGGTCGCTAGCTGTAGTCGCAACTTGTCCTCCTCCGTTTAGAATTGTAACTCTTAATTAGCTGGGCAGTGTCGGGGTCACATTGATTAGTTTGTAATAGAACATTGATGATAAAAGCGACAAAACGACCCATGACTTTGTCAGTCAAACATTCTGTTTTGGTTAGTGTGGTCTTTGATGTATCAGTCTGAGTACCGAAAGATACCATAGATGGCTTGCGCACATGGCAGGCTGGAGGAAGGATGCGTTGATTATGGCTCTGGAAGTGGTTGACGCTCAATAAGAGGGTTGGCAGATGCAGGCTAAGTATCTTGACTATTGTTTAAAAAATTATAGCCTGGGAATAGGTAATAAAATAGGTAAAATGTATGAACAGAGCTTAAAGCTGGTTTGTGTTTGTTTTAATAGGAGCTAAATGTATATTTGAAAAACATAAGTTGAAACGAAACAACCTTCACGTTTAATCTCTGGCAGTCAAAAAAGGAGTGAGGAGGAAATCTGTATTTTTTCTGTATTTTTGGTGCATGTAACTTCTAGGGAAAAAACTCGTACACGACCTCCGATGTCACTATATATGCACTACCCAGCAGAGATCGTATATGTGAGGGTACGCTTTAGTTAACACTATGAGGAGGTCATGTTTGGCGTCATGTGTCAAAAAAATGTAGCAAACAAATTGTGTATGTTCTGCGACAGAAATTAAATTTAATTTTCTTTTTGGTCAGACTCTTAAAGTACATGTTCCGCAACACACTTAACGCAAGTTAGAATATATTGCCGAAGGTTGTTCATAGAACCTTTAAGCAGCCCCCTGGTTTTATCCGGCTCTGCCACCGAACCATCGAGAGGTTACACGTAAGCTATAAACATTTCTTTAAAAACACCTTTTCAAATCTTTTGAAATTTGCTTTAAATTTCTAGAAAATTGGGATATATTATCTTGCTATTATACTAAGGTTGTGAGCCGAATGGCTTTTTTACGAACACCATCAAGATGGGCGAGGTCACACATAGGCTAAACAGCTTGTTACCACGTTTTTCAGAAAACCGTTTTTTTTTCAAATACGTTGAACTTTGGATATATCATCGCTATACTAATGTTAAAAGCTAATTGGCGTATGGCGAACATTGTTTACAGTGCCAAGATCGCTGAGAGGTCACACAGGGGCTAAAAAGCTTGTTTAAGATTTGTTGTCACAATTTTAACATGGCTGTATGTTTCAGTCCCGTAAGAACAAAACTCACTTTAAAATGTAATAAGTAAACCATACTATGTACAATACAATGCATATTCTATATGTACAAGTGCAAGTGCTTGAACACCATAGAGAAGAAGGGGGGGGGGGGTAGCTTGCCTCAGAGGTTGAGTTCGTTTATGTGTTCGGCGTACGCCGAGGTTAATATCTGACGTAAGCAAAATCAGTTTGGTCTTCAGTGTTAAAATCGAACGTGCAAGCACTAACGGAAGTAAGAAACGTCATGGTTGCCATGACTACTTGTTTATCTGCATATGAATAACATGGGCGCCATCTTGAAATCCGAGTGCACCCTGGCTACTTGGGGATTACGTGGCGCGGATAAATCGGTCACGTGATACACAAATTCCCCGCCGAAGAAAGTCGTTCGATTTACAGTTTCCCGTCTTCCGCGTACGCCGAATGCATAGTCGAACTCGACCAGAGGGACAAGTGCACTTATCTGCAAAAGAGAGATAAAAATAACATAAACTAATTACCTAACGGGAAATCCACCTAGAAAAAAATTGCAGGGATGAGGGGGGGTGGGGGAGATTGTTCCCAAAACAATACTTTTATGCAGTAAACAAAGAAAATTCACTGTACAGTGGAGGAGAGGTGTTTATATGCAAAGGCGCTTGGTGCATGTGGACACAGATTTGTGTACACCTGGGACAACGATATATGTACGCCGAACAATACTTTATACTCTTAATCAAGTAGTCCATAACCAGACAGGATTCGTTCTGCTCATTCGGTTGACCGAGTGAAGAGAATGATGTCTAACCTTACTCGTAGAAATTCTCGCCATTTATAGGCGTCCAGTAGAGAACAATGGATCACGTGGCTAAATCCGACCAGCGCATTTGCTAACGCTCCAATCTCTGAGGCCGAGTTCGACTGTAACTCGAGGTTCAACTCGGTTGGGTAGAGTCTCACCCGAACTCCAATATTCTCTCGGGTAGCAGCTCTAATGACGTCAAATCTGACCCAATTCATTACTCGAGTCCAACCCTCAGCCGATCCAGGGTAGAACTCGGTTCACCACGTGACAAAATGGCCACTAACAAGATACCGTGACATGAAAGTGCCAGGGTTTTTTAATCTGGCTTTAAAATTTGAACATGGTGATATTAAACAAGTGAAAAAATATATTGTAATCATTCTGAATACGAGTGCTTTGCAAACTGTCTTAAATTTTGTGCAAACAGTTGATTTTGACAGCCCGATTTGGTGGGCAACCTCTCTCATCTCCTTCATTCGCCATAAACCACAAAACATTAAAAGCTGTTTTTCGGGAGTGACTGGTTCGGATCGACCAACATCCTTAGTTAGTAAATCACCCCAAAACTCCGTTAAAAGGAGTTCGAAAACACCTTTCCCTATTCTGAAGTCCATGGTAAAATTCTGCAAACTATATTGCGGTACTACATGTTACACAAATCCTCTGTTTTTGGGTACTGATGACCGTCAACCAAACGCTGCACAGCCGAATAACAAGTTATCGTCACCAAAAACGTAGACAATATCATCGTTTTGATCCCAACACATGTTCAGAAATTCGAAAACAGCATGCATTGTACTTGCTGCTCTTGTCAAATTGAGTGACCGAACTTTCAGGAAAATTGCAAAGGACTGGAGTGAGCGAATTTGGAATTTGGACGAAGTATTTGCACTTTCACAAATTATCAACTTATAATGAGATCGTCTCGGCCAATCTATAAAAAAAAACAAAGTGTTCCCATGATCCTATGGGGCTCAATCTCAGTCTGTCGATATTCTTACCATAGCTAGCTTAAGATACGTGGACATTGTCAATGTATTACAAAGTGTTCCAGAAAATTCTACTGGCTAAGGCCAAGCTCAAGTCTGTCGTGAACATGATGAAATATCATAGGTTTAGTTTATTACAACAGTTAATGATGGGATATAAAGGTCTAAATGATATACCTCTTTTTAACACAGTTATCATAGTTATTTTTCCCTATGCCCGTGTGTTTTAATGTTCCTAAATATATTTTAAAAAACATAGACAATGCTGGGATGCAGTAATGCATATATGTCATTTCACTTTAATTAGACTTTGGTTGTGAAACAATTCTAATATATATGTCTTTTTATCTCTCATCGTTATTTATTTATATTTTTCTCTTTCAAAACGCGTGGTTTTATGTATGACTAACCCGCTGCAACACGCAAGCAAATCCTAGACCTGTGAACGTCGATCTGGCGAAACGTCTACTCGACATGCGCAGAGACATGGTGACGTCAGCTAGATAGTAACTCGTACCCTACCCGAGTAGAGCACTCGATCTCGGCCTGACAGTTTTTCAACATCGATCCAAGTTTTGTCTTTGAAAATAATTCAATAACTGATCTCTGTACATATTCACTCCCGAGTAACGATATTCTTCCCAAAGGAGGAATAAGGTAACACAAACCGATCGAAAGTACTTAAATATGTCTGTAATGGCCGAGAACTCACTTTAAAGTCAACAATCACTGCGCGCCAAACATGTTTTCGGCCGATCTTTTAGGAAACAAAATACCATATTTCAAGTACATTGCCAGTATGGTGGTAAGACGTGAATTCCCTTGAAACATAACGCGCATAGGCAATTTAACTTACAGGTGGAGAAAACAAAAATAACTTTAAGATTCAGAAGAAGCGTGCTAATGTTTCCTTACCATCGGTACCAAACACACATTTTGTGATTTATTTATGCCTGACAGACAAGTTAATAAAAAACCACAATGCGCACAACAAATTGATCAACTTTCAAATTCTCTCATTTTAGCCTAGGTTAAATTCATCCTCATCAAGGGCTTCGTAACTCACCAATATGGCACGCAGATCAGTGTTTTTCTAGCAACATTTTCCTCAAAGCTTCCTTTGTAATTCAACGTAAGTTTCTAGAAATTGAAGGTAATTTTAAAGAGATATAAATTGATAGAAATAATTTAAAGAAAGTGAAATTAACCTGGTATGGGTTTAAATGGAGCATTCTGGAAGTTGACCAATTTGTTTTGTGTAATTAACATAATACGGTATCTAATAAACTTCATCATGACCCATTAAATAATCGCAACAATATGTGGTTGGTACCGTTGGAAAGGAAAAAAAGAGCGCTTCTTCCGAACCATAAAGTATTTTTTGTTTTCTTCGCTAAAGTATCTTAAGTCATTTTGTGCACCAAAACGATCTCTTAAACAAAGATGTTATTTTGAACTTGTGTAAATTTAAATGCGCACGTTTTGTTTTAAATGAGTCGTGGAAAACAATAGATTGGACCGCAAACGACACACAGGATAGACGTGTAGAGTCCTATTATTGCTGCACTACCTACAATTTTTAACTGTTTAGTTTTTATCGTTTTTACAGGGACCTATTTTATCTCACTTTTCCGGACCCTTTAAATTCTTACGGCCAGTCAAAAGCATACAAATTTGAAAACCTACTACTTACCAATCAGAAACCTGCTACATCAGAATGCTACAGATGACTGGAACAAAGTTACATTTGAGTTTAAGACTTTTTATACATCAAGATGCCAGTGTTTCACGATTTTTTGAGTAAATCATATATAGTCCATGGCTACTCAACCAAAAACGCGGACAACGCTTCCTCATGATGTACGACTTCTACTTCCAGTGACGTGCTAATTTCGCGGGGTCCACACAAGCAGAAACATCGAGAAAACAAATTATCTGGAAGAGCTGAATAGAAATAGAATGCGTATGAGGGCTTTCACTATGCCTTGTTTAATAGTAATAATAATTGTTTGAACGTAGTAGCTGCATTTGAAACTGAAGGTATCGATTTGACAAAGAACATTAGTGTATATATCTTTGATGGAGAAAGAAAAACATTCCTAGTCAGAAATAACGAGTTTTCTATGGCATTGTTCCATCGGAGACTGCAATTCCCAATGAAGCGAATCTAATGTCAACTGATTTTACACCAGGCTGATCATTCATTAATTCGGCATACTGCTTAGACAAAAGAACCACCAAAGGTAGCTTACACATTAAGATAGCAAGTAAGTGAAACCTGCCAACCGGTTACATACGTATTATGCGTGTTTTCGAGAGTAGGACAATATTGTTGAGACTATCTGATAAACTGTAAAGAGCTGTTTATTTCTACATTATGTGACCAGGAAAAAAATAAATCAGGACACCCCCCCCCCACCATAAAAGTCAGAAGACTTTCTATTTATGCGTGTCTGTATGATACTGTGTTATTTATGAGTAAAATATTGATTGCTTTGCAAAAATCTGTTGCACGTTTCCATTTCTTCGGGGCAGCTAATTAAATATTTCCACAACGCCAAGAGCACAAATTTATACAAGCATTGTACTGAACGAGGTTCAAGAAAACGTTAATAGAATGCTCTATACACTTCAAACAATCTTTATGTACTTCAGGCAATGTGATAATGTAACAGGTTTTACCGAGGACACTGGTTTTCTCCTTAATGAGGGTATGTTGACAACAAGTCACTTTTTAAGCCCGGGGAAAAATTGTGTTCCATATCTATGTACTGACTTGTCGGCATAGGAAACGGTTATTGGATCAATAGAAATAAGTTAACCAACATCTCGTCACAGTTGTACTTATATTGGCTAATTGATAATCAATCTGTAGACGAATTGTTTGTCCTCGGCTCGTAAACATTTCTTTGGGGTTTAAAAAATATAACAGAATTGTTTCGTTTTTGTAAGCATGTGCAAATAGTCACGTGATAGTAACGCGGGTCCCACTCTCCAGTGAACCGGAAGAGAGAACTTATTTATATATTTAGGTTAATGCATCTTGCAACACCGTACGTTTGATTGGGGTCGAGCTCCAACTCGGGTCCATTTCTTGTCCCAGTCGAACGCAGCTGAGCGGAAAATCGGTATGTTATAACATTTTTGGCCACAACTTTTCAATTTTATGTTTAGGCCAGAGAGTACACATTTTTTAGAGTTATTCTATAATCTAATAACATACTGCTCCGAAGTTCTGCAATCTGATTTGAATAGCATTAAGTTAAGTAGTATTTCTACAAAGATTTCCAACATCTCATTTATATAAAGAAGAAGAACTGAAATACTGAATAGCAAATAAAATAACTTTTTGGTCTAATCTAACTGATTACAAAAAATTACATGAGATGTGTATTTCGCGATTAGGTGGAGTCTGAATGCTAAAACATTTGTAGTTCAATTAGAAATTAATACCATGTTCGCTCCAAAAGGAATGGACTATGGTCCATATACGAAGGAAGTCCATATACGAAGATAGTGGGTACTCGTGTTATCTCGCCTGACATGCCTGTGCCAGGGGTTCAAAATAAGTGTTCATAAATATAGATAAAGGGTCATCTATACTCATTAATACAATTAAGATACATGTATGTGTGTACTTTGTTAGACAGTAACTCTTTTCAATAAAATCAAACACGGTGAACGGACACCAAACGGGAAGCATACGCAAAATGCATTAGTCCGGTAGAAATGGTTCATAGCCATTACTTGGTTATTGAGCGGTAGGCGATGACTTGGCAAATACCAGTAATTTACATTTGGGGAACAAAGACAAGGATTCCTTCTCAGAAGTAAGGAGTTTTCTTGGAGATTCTTTGTATCGCATAATCTAATTCCCGATGAAGCGTGTTAAGATGTATTTACAACTCGTGGATTATCCAGTACCATATATGGAAAGCACTGAGAAACTAATGATGAAATCAACAAGTACGCTCTTACTTTGAATACCAGTGAATTATATTTAAAAACCCACAACTAGCGTTTCGTTTACAGTATTGACGGTACTTGGAGTAAACACTTCCTTCTTCAATAAATGTCCTGCTTGAATCGATAAATGAAGCCTTTTGTAAACACCTGAAATTTTTGTTTATACATATAATTTGAGTCGTTGGCAAATCTTCGATGTGTTTATACCACAAAGGCCAGTCACGAATCGTCGCTCGTTGTTACTATCAAAGCCCACAGTCGAGCAAATGTACATTATACACACCCATGAAATAAATCATTTCGTTTTCAAATTGTTTTTCTCAATTAAATGTATATCTAAATGTAACAAGAAATACTAAATTTATTCGGTTTCTGCATTACACCCAGTGCCAAATTTACAGACAAGAATGCTTTTGGCTAGTACTGATTTAACAATTTGCTACGAAAACCATTAATGTACCAAATGACCATATCATGTATCTGGAAAGGTCTTTAATTCGCTTGCCTGACCAAGATTTCATGTGATAAGATCCAATGATCACAGAATACATCTATACATCATGTCTATTCTACCTGATGAACTTAAAATGACATTTCTCTGATTACCTATTTACTATTCGTTCCACCGATTCCCTTTGAACTTGGATATAAATGGGTAAAAGTTTGCGAAGGGCGTTAAGTGTAAATTGGTACGGGATCAATGGTAAGCTTCTTAGATCCAAGCAATTATCGAGTTCATTTTTTCTTTGACTGACTTAAAGGTCGTCAATTTACACTCGTTGACTTCCGAAGCCTTGGTACATATATAATAAAGATAGACCTACTGTACACAGGGGTTAAACTAGTTGATTGTTAAATATATTGCGCCACATTTAGACATTTGTTAACCAGTATGGTGCAATTGGTAAGTTTATTTAGAAAATGGTATGCTTTATACGTCGCACGGATTCCTGGCGTCCTCAATAAAATGATTAGACGGTAAGCCAATCAGAAAATATGCAATTGTATCTGGGAGCTTTATTGGGATTATTCAACCTGTTACGATTGGTCATTTGGGAAAATCCAGTCAATCTAAAAATAAGCTGGAAAAAATGTTTAATCTCAAAATATAAGAATAGTTTCAGTCTACTTTTAAATGACATTTGTAATTTCAAATGTCTCGTTCTAAACGTACAACAAATTCATAGGTAAAAAAAATGAAAAACTGCACTTACATGAAATTTGAAATGGAGAAAGATATACGAACATATGGTTTTATCATCGTTATCCTTATAACCCTAAAGTATTTAAATCTTTTGCCTCGCGGTCGTTCTCACGTAAGTTTTTGGTAGAAAACCTCTTTCGATAAAATCGTTATAGGCTACTGGTATAAATATCTGGTCAGTTTTATGTATATTGGACCAGGTGTAAATACATACACACGGATATCTAATCCCACGAAAACATCGTATTACTACCATGCCATCGAAGTGTCATTGTATGTTCGAAATAGTTATTGTAGGTTTGTTACTGTGCTCAGACGTATCGATATCCGTATTAGACTCGACATTCAACACAACCAGCACTTGAAACAAAAACAGTAATGGTTTTTACTCTGTATACATTTGTATTACCCTAATAGTTGTTACAAGACAAAATAATAAATGAAGAAATAACAAAAAGACCAGCAGATTTTATGTACAAATATCAATTTATATAAAAACTAGAATTCAACTGAAGTAGAAGTGTCGCCTGGCAGGATACACATACAAGGAGAATCTGTATCACCTTTCCCAAAACATCCACTGATGTACTTTATTTGTGAATATATGTGAGCTGTTACCTGCAACTTATTAACTATCAGCCAATCAAAAGCCAGTACAGTAATTAAATATGCGCGGATTTGAGCGAAAGTCGAACGGGATATTAAGGTAATTAATTCCTAACTTAGATTTTGTTCAAATCAAGTCAGTAGTTTTCAAAATATTGCACGCAAACCAATTAATGTATTATCAGCCAATCAAAAGCATATCAAATAAATGTCAGACGACACAAAAATCAAAGCAACGTGTTTACAAGCAAATATCATAAAAACATTGAAAAGAAAACATATATGAAAATGAAAATTGACCGTTCCGATATAGAGATCGGTAATCCGATCGAGAACAAAACAATCACTGGTATATATCAGTATAGATCCGATAATCACGAAATATAAATATCCAAAGAATGAAATCTTGGGATCACACTTATAAATCCATAGAATAAAATATTGTGAACACACTGGTAAACTCTTTGTCTAGAAAGAACTAACAAATGAAACTCTTACAAGTTATTATATTATCATTCCAAAATACTATAGCATGCTAATCTCTGAGCAGTTGGAAACTCACAGATGAAATGCCCAAAAAAACGTCTTTAAATAGATTCTCAGAAATTCCAGAACACCCCAGCTAAAATACATTTGCATAAATTTGTATATCTATAGAGACTGGACATATTCCTTGACTTCAGCAATACAAAGGCTAATTGTTAACAGCCGTCGTGGTGAGCCGGGGAACAAACAATAAGGGAACAAATAATAGAGCTCGAGAAAGATTTATAGACTTACACAAGAAACGCAAACGACTTACAAAAACAAGGAAATAAAAAAATAGAGGATAATAATCTTACTATACGTAATAATACTAAGATGGAATCATTTTAAGACTCCTCTACATCCTGTAGTAAATTACAAGAAAGAAGTTGATGGGCCTACTTTTAGTAACATTTCAAGCAAACCCGTTTCCTACAAGTTAATACTTTACCAGACCACCACTGTTGACTAGTGAAATATACTCTAGCCAAAAACTTCAGAACAGCCGGTTCGATTTGTCTCGGTCTCGCTACAAATATAACAATATACAATTTACACAAAAGTCTTTATTGAAATGAAAGTTTGCGTTACAAATGGTCATTTCATTTGTCAAACAAGCGAATCTTGAAAAATCTACCCGAATTTTGCAATTGAGATAAGAGAATGAAGGTATGAATTTCCAATGCACGCCAAACAGGAATTGTGTTCATATGTCGCCCATCATCATCCTATAATACCGAATATTGATTTGAAGAGGTTTTATAAAATACAAATGTGCTCTTACTATGCTTTCTAATATTATACACAGTATTAAATTGCCTATTGATGGAAAGGCGCCAATCTGAAAAATATCCAATACCTTTCTCGTGAAAAGAGAAACACATTTGGAACAACAAACAAATTTATAGGGGAATTTTTCACTGGATCACACAATTCCAAATGAAGCGTATGTAATATCACCAGGGTTTACACATCATTGGTCACGTTGCACTTCAATCATGTTTTGCGGCTAGATGACAAACTTAGATAATTTCACCGGATTTGCGTATGCAGGATTGTATTAGAGATAAAAAAGGTCTTTCCGGAAAGATGCTCAAATAAAAAGTAAAATGGTATTGATTGATTTTGCATGTCCTTATAATCTTCAATTCAAATAGACCTACAAGATCACTGACAGAATGTTTTCAAAATAATATATGTTGCAGGCCAACGTAAAATGTCAACTATAACTTAAAATGTAGAGTGAATTTGCCCCGTAAGTAAATCGGGTGTGATCTCAAACTTTATCCCTTTGCTCATATGTAATTTTGGGAGATGCTTATCGAGGTTTTTTGCAGAATGTTAGAAATAAACAGAGTTGTCTTAATGTTAGTTCGCATCATATGGCAAATCCATTCAACGTAGTTATCATAAATTGGGTAAATCACATTAGCTCACAGATGTGGGCGCAATATTCTCACTGCTTGTGGCAAGACCTGTAACTGTGAGCAACAACACTCTGCTAAATGCTATGCAAACCATACAATTACATTTTTTAAAAACTCAGCTTGCGGACGCAAAGGCGAAATTGATGGAGTTAAAGAAGCGTTTACAAAAATCCAATTAGAATACATATAGTAAGGTTGTGAGGGAATCTAAAGTGGGATGAGATGATAAAATTCACACAAAATTTGATTGTCACGACAACAAGAGTGGCTGAAGGTCATAGAAAAACTAAATGATGACGCTGGAATGAGGAAAATATTTTCGACATGATGTATGTACCAAGCAAAATAGTATCAGAATAGTAAACAAATTTTAAAGAACCGGGACGAACGTTCATTCATTCTGGACCTAAGTTAGTTCAAGCCACTACTACGTTAAACTCTCAAGACTTGTACCAAAAGGCGTATTAATTGTTCTTCTTGAGAAAAAATAACCGATAATTACACAATTTTATAGAAGAGATAGGTGAAAATACCAAACAAATGATTAAAAAAATTATTTGGTCGCTCTTTAAGATTAAGGTAGATTTGAAGATTGAGATAGCTCATCGGTTGGGAAACAACGCTCATGTTCAGTACCATGGAGTTCCTGACAGGGAGGAAACTTCTCGTGTGGTTGTTATGGTGGCGTTGAAACCTTAAAAGAATCTTCTAAATAAATGTCAGAAGCATTGTTTCAGCAAGGTATTAAAAAGAGATGTAATGAGAAAGGAATGTGCTGAGTGCGAAGTCTCATTGTCGCCATTGCACCCAAAATTAGTTCCCACAAAAATTTAAATACGGTCATTATCCACACTCTCTAACTTAAATCTTACTGACCCTTGGAGATTTTTACATCCCAGTACTAAGACGTTCCTATGGCACCAGAACAATACTTTGCAGTCTCGGGTTGATATGTATCTTGTGTGTAACTTTTTAGTTAAACAAGTAAAATAATTCTGACATCAAGAGAAACATTCGTTAAGGGCATATGGATTGAAGACAACAGGCATATAATTCCATTCAGTTCATTTTTATGAGAAGGTACTTCAAACACTGAACAACATAAATGGTAATTTTGCTAACTGAACTATATAGTGGAAATGTAAGAATCTATTGATTGAATCTTTTAAAGCTACTTCTAAAGGGATATACAAATGTATACATTGACCAAAGGAATATCTTGAGAGTCAAGTTATTTTTATTGTTCCTGGATTATATACAGTAACATTTTATCTCTTTGTTTATTTCTCGTTTAGAAAATCAACATTTAGTGTTACGAGACAGAATATCAAATGAAGAAATAACAAAAAGACTTTTAAATACAAATTTTGATTCATACAACAACAAAAATAGAGCAACGTATTTGGCAAGCAAATATTGTAAAGAAAACATATATCAAAATGACTGTTTACAAAAAAAGAACTGATGTAGAAATCCGAAAACTGTTAACCAATCGAGAAAATAAAGTTCACTGGTATATCAATATAGGTCCGATGATGACGAATTATAAATTCACAGAATGAAATCTTGGGATCACACTGATAAATCCACAGAATGCAATATTGTAGACACACTGGTAAATGCACAGAATAGAAGAATTCACTATATCACAAAAGTTGGCAGGCCAAATATTATTCAAATAAATTGATTGATTGATTGATTGGGGCTTTACGTCGCATTCAACAGCTAAGGTTATATGGCGACAAAAGTACCAACTGACCTAAAGATTAACAAACTGTATTTCGGTCCCTTACATTGTCACGGGGACTCTTGTGTTGGACACTCAAGAGGACATGGAAATTATTCATTTCACGGCTACCTTTTTGGTCGCCACATTCACAATGAACTGCATGCAATATGTCAGAGGGTATTTCACGTAAGTTTCAGACTGTGATAACACTACTTAGTATTGACTAAAAGGTCACTAACCTCTAATACAATTCGTTTGCTTATCATTTACAAATAACGAACAGCTGATGATTAAGCTGTTGATTGAAAACAAAAATAGTCGATACGGTTTAGAAGTATGTATAAGTATGTTTGCAGGTAATATCAGTTAGGGCAAACACAGTCCAAATAGCATGCACTGAACACGATTATACTCTTGCGTGTATAACGAAAGGCAGCCATTAATTAACGTGCTCATAAAAATGGGTCAGATATAATAACACAGTAAAAGGCAATTAAACCTAATTAACAGTAATAACATTTCTCTCGTTACCTATATTTCCTGCTGGGGACGATAACTATCTGGAGTATGACGCAAGGTACATTTGTAAAATCTCTTTATGTTTGGTACGACATACATGGAATTAGCAAGAGTCTTAGAATAATCCTGACAACATAAGCAGACCGAGTTCACGTTTGTTACGTAAATTAGTTAATTGGCGATTAAGTAAAAAAATAAGCATACCTAACGAACCGTTAAATATATAGTTGACAGTTATAACTTGCGCTGGTTTGTTCGATATGAAACAATTCAGGCTCGACAGAACGGGATGGAATTTTTAATGATAGGATGGAGAACCCATTTTTTCATATTTAGCGGCATAATGTTCTAATGTAGCACCTTATGGTCCACATTTGCTATTTGCAAAAAATCCGTTTGCCATGTTTTGAGATAAACCCGCTGTAAATAGCCTCGGGAATGTCACATGGCTTTAACGTGATGTGAGCTGGAAATAAAGGAGTCAATTAGAATCAACGATGCAAATACAAGGACCAAATCTATGGCTCTAACCACGCTCTGTTAGTTCCGAAATCCATTTGAATGACGTTGATACTGAAAAAAAACAACAACCACCAAGAACACCCTGGATACAGTGCTATCGCCCTGATGTAAATAAAGGACAACACTTTTGAATTTAATTCTGCTAAAAACTTGCTATGTTTTGACAGAGAAGGTCTAAGCTAAATCAGTCCCACCTTGCATGAGCAGGTACGGAAATTAATTAGCTGTAGCGCCGTGATGTCATAGTGGATATCTGATATGTACATTGCTATTGTTGTGACGCCATACACGACCGACGCTGAGCCAGGGCGTCTTCTTGATTGGTTGAAATGACACCGAAAGCGTTCAAACAATATCAACGATGACGTCCAAATGCGAAGATATTTCCGAGTGGTGACGGAAAATATGCATATTTTCAATCCTTGCATTTTTTTAAACCTTGGGACCTTACAGCAAATTCGTTTTGTTTCAACATTATGTTTTTAGACTCATATTTAATAAATTTACAATAACAAATCACCGCTAGAAAAACGCTTGGCATTATCCTTTAAAGTAGTGTTTTAGGCTGAGAATGAATGAACGTTCGTCCTATTTAAATTGTGTTTACTTTCAGAGTACTATTTTCGATCGTACAACACACAGACTGTATGGATTTTCCTCACGCCAATTCTGAGCTATATAAACTCAGAAATCGTAAATATGCACATCCGATTTTTATCAGCAAAGCCCACATTTTCTGGTCAACTTGATATAAAAGCTGGTCTTAGACTCTTAAAATATCCTTAAAATTGAAGACATAATAACGAAGCCCTAAGGTCCTCTATCTAAGTGCAAAAATCCAATGATTTTGAGTGCCACGATAACATTTACAAAATGGTTAAAGTATGATGTGCCATGGGAAAAATCATTGTTGTGTGTTTAACAAGATGTCTTTATTAAATGGAGTAAAGTGGCATGACGGTTTTAGACGGTATTTTATATTATGACAGCATAAAACATATGGGCGATTTTTAGACGAACTTCATTGACCCTTATATCAAATAAGTGCCTATTGCGAACCTAGTTCTGTTGACATTTTGGATGGGGCTTTTTACATAGGAGACCTTGTCCATAGAACAGATTTCCATTACTTCTAAGTCATCTTCGAACCAGATAATTTGACCAACTTTTTCGTATGGTTCTTTTCACACAAAGCACAATTACATTTAAAGACATGGTTAAGTTTGAAGATTTCACAGATACTCTTTCAATGTGCCATGCAGTGAAGTGTTTAAAGAAAACATTTGCCTAGAATTGATTACATTTTTCCTAATACTTCAGCTAAATACAAAAATAAGACTTGGGATGGAAGGTGGTAGGTCGATTTTCAACGCAAAATGTACGATAATAAGTAGGGGTTGTTTACTGTCCGACGGACGTTTTGCGACAATGTAAACAGAGGTTCTACATGAGTAAAGGTTTACTGTAGAAATTATCAAATTCAATATCTATTTATGAACACTAAACACACACGGGCACAGAGAAAATCTCCATGTCTAAAATAACCATGGAGAGAAGTTTCTAATTGTTTTTAAAAGGGGTATATCATTTAGACCTTTATACCTCATCCTAAGTTGTTGTAATAAACTAAACCCATAATATTTCATTAGGTTGACGACCGACAAGAGCTTGGCCTTGGTCAGTAGAATTTTCTGGAACACTTTGTAATATACACAAGGAAAAGTGCCTCATGCTGAAATTAATTATTATAAATCTGCATTAATATTAACTGTAATGCCAGTTATGACGATGATAAGAATGATGTTCTATTGAACGATTGTGGCAATTCATGAGGGACAGTAACGCAAAAACTGCATGTAATGCGACATGAAATGTTTTTCGGGCAATTATGCAAATTCAGTATGCTTCCCCTTAGATGTTTTGTACTTAAGGCCGGTTTTGTCGTGGACTCTAGTCCGGGTTTCTGACACCAAAAATACTATTTTTTTTCTACTAACGGCAGTATTTTGGAGTCAGGGCACATTCCAATCAAAAGGTCGGAGTAGACTGTCCGCTTCTGATCGGGCAGTTTGCGGTCAGATTTTAGACAGTAAATAACAATATAATTTACTCAAATAGCGTCATTAAGACATTCATGAACAATTTGGCTTTTTGTAAAGCGAATTTAACGTTTTAGAACTGAAAAACCGCCAAACAGTGTTACGTCATCAATGGCGGAGAGTCTGAGACTGCAGAAGGCAAAGGTGAATTCAGGGGAAGGATAATGTTTACTGGCCGATCCTGCTCGTCCGTATCAGACACAAGTAGGTAGCGAAATTATCGATGAACTTGATTATGGCCGTTTAGACACGATTTCAGTAGATTATACTGTTATTTCACTGTCTAAATCTGACCACATACTGTCCGCTGCTGAGTGGGCAGTCAACTCTGGCTTTTTGATTGCAATGAACCCCGACTATAAAATACGACGTTTGTATAAAAAAAGTCATTTTCTAGTCAGAAACCCGGACTACGTGGACTCATCCTCTGTGAATATGGCACGAAGAAGGATATCAGAGGGGCAAAAATGGCAAATTGTCCGTATGCACTCCGCAGGGATGTCGTACAAAGCTATCGGGCGTCAATTAGGCTACCATTAAACGATGATAAGCAGATTGTGAGAAAACACGGTGAAACTGGTGCTGTGAAGGATCGACCACGCTCGGGTCGACCACGTGTAACATCACAGCGTGAAGATAGGGCACTATGGGGGCGTTCAAAATGGCGATAGGCTAGTAGCTGTGTGAGTAGAGACTGCTCCGATCATTCTCATTTACCAATGACTATCAGGACTTTTTGACATGGAAAGATGGTTAAACTATCTCCTACAGTGAGGTGTTACTTATCCTGTGTACTATTGATGTGAACTCAATGTGATTATTTCGTGATTTCTACCTACATATCAGACTTCAAAATTACCTATGTTGTCGTTGTAAGCAGTCACTGTGTGTTACCTACAGACATACCTGTATTCACATTACGTAAGGCGTTGAACACCTGTGTACTGTAATCACCTACTCAGAACAAAGAGACTGGCTATAGCTCATATCGTGCATGCCCCCCGCTGTATATACAACACAGTAAGTTCTAGTTCCTACCTTTATTAGCCTATCTGTCGACACACTATGCCGTCGTCCAAAAAAAGACATAAGAGACAGGCTATGTCTTCCCAAAGCAGTATCGACGAACCCATGACTGATCTACCTACATCTCAACCATCGACGAATCCATCATCAACGATTACATCTCAACTCAGTGAAATCATGTCTAAATTAAACAATGTTGTGACAGGAGAACAGTTACAGGAACACTTAAGCAACACAGAGAATGTTATCACAACTAAAATAAATATTATCATTGAGAAACAAGAAGCAAGAATTTTCGAACTCGAGAAGGAAAATGATGTTCTTAAGGAAGATGTTAAGGAGTTGTCCATGGAGCTTGAAAAAACAAATGAGGAAGTTTCAAAACTAAGCAAAAGCCTGGAGGAAAAAGATAGTAAACTAAAATGACCTGGAGCAATACACCAGAAAGGATAGCATAAGAGTGTATGGAATTCAAGGAGATAACAGATCAGAGACTTCGGATGAATGTACAGAAAAGGTACTAAAGACTCTTAACGAAAAATTAGGCATTAATCTTACCAAATCTGACGTCAACATAGCACACAGACTTGGTCCGGCTAACTCTGATATTGAAAATAAACCCAGAGGAATAATTGTTAAATTTATTTCAAGGAGAACGAAATTGGAATGCATCTACAAACGTAAACTGCTGAAAGGTACGAAAATAGTTATTAGAGAGGACTTGTCTCCATATAACCAGTTACTACTTAAAACTGCCTCCTCTCATCCTCTGATTATATCAGCCTGGTCTCGTGACGGTAAGATTTTTGCAAAAAACTTTAATGAAGAAATTAAGCAAGTCAAATCAATAGCGTGTATTGAAAACCTCTCTACGGCTAAAACCCCATCCCCAGCCATTTCTAGACAACGTAAGCCTCCTACAGTGCAACCCTTGTCATAGATTGAAATCTAATAGTATATCTTGTATTTACGTTTTTTGTTGCTATTTTCCATAATTTCCCTAGCTTTTTTATTTTCAACTGTTGTGCCACAATGAAAGATTTTCTCAATAATTACATCATCTTTTCATCAGATCACATATGTTATACTTGCTGACTGTATCAATTCTGTCACAGTGCGCTATTACGCTTGTCCATATAAATCACTCGAATCACGTTACTTCTCAAACAACACTTCTAGTCTCACCCACGCTGACATTCGCTACATCACCGTCAACCAGTACCTTAAGTGAAACAATAGTGTCAGTGAATAATCACACCCAACAAATTAGTCTAGATAGTTTCCCTGTTTTCTTTCTTTCTTTGTCTTCTTCTTTTTTCCCCACTTTCTTTCCATGTTCAATTTGGTTATTATTTACACAAGGAGCAGGTGCCTCTTGCTGCACTGTAATATGGCCAAACATTGGTCATAACTGCATTCTTGATTATCGTTTATTTCTGTAAACGCTACTCAAAATGTATTTGTTATTTTTCTATTTTTATTTCTGTAAATATGTTTCTAAATTTAGAGTATTTGACATTCCTACATACTATTTGATGACACATCTGAATAATAGGTTACAGATTTACTCCACGAACTATAATGTCAGCTGATACTAATGATATTCCATTCCTTGGGACTTGTCTTCCCTTCTCCAATGAACCAGAAATATCACAAACGCCTTCAACATGTTATACCGAACCCAGCAAATTTTCTCTAAACGATCTAAATAATTTGTCTTTCAATCCTCTCGACCTTAATGATCCAAATAAATATAGAACCATTATGGATGATAATGAATATGAAGTATCACATTGGCATGATATTGATAGCCACCAATCAAAATACTTCTCTCATCAATCTTTCCTATCTGAACCCCTTATTACTGATCAAAAGTTAAATCTATCTTTCTTCCATTTAAACGCAAGGAGTCTAAACAAAAACTATATTGAAATTGCTGGTTTTCTCCACGATTTGAAGTACCTATTCACTGTACTCGGCTTTTCAGAAACGTGGCTCAATTCAACCACTGACCCCTTATGCGACTTTCCAGAGTACCAAAAATTTTCATTAAATAGATTCAATCGTAAAGGTGGTGGGGTAGCTCTCTTTGTCAACAATTCTGTTAAATCTCCTACAATTCGTAACGATCTCAGCTATAGTGATGCTCACTCCTCTTGTGAATGCATATTCGTTGAGTTTACTCACAATAATAAGAAATATTTAGTTGGATTAATTTATCGTCCCCCAGGTGAAGATCTCAATAATTTTAATAACAGACTGCTAGCTACATTACAAATTATTCACAATGAAAAGTCTCACTGTGCTATCATGGGAGACTTCAACATTGACCTGTTAAAATTAGAGCACCATAAATCATCGAAATTATTTTTGGAACAAATGAAATCGTATTATTTTTTCCCAATGATAACAAAGCCAACTCGTGTTTCCTCATCTTCTGCAACTTTAATCGATAATATATTTCTTAACTTTCATAACCAAAATCTGTTATCCGGTATCTTCTTGACTGATATCTCTGACCACTTTCCGATTTTCCACATTTTAAGTTCCGTCTCCACCAAATCTTCAAGCACAGCTAACAAAAATTCATATCGCAGGTACACAGAGTCGAGCAAACAAAATTTTGTTAAAAAAATTGAGTCTATCGACTGGAATAACATTTTAAAAGAAGAAACGGATCCCTGTACAGCTATGGATAATTTCGTAGAAAAATTTAATAGCATCCATGACTCATGCTTTCCTCTATATACCCACACCGACATCAAAACTCGAATCATCAAACCCTGGATAACAACTGCAATTCTAAATTCAATATTTGAAAAAAACAGACTGTATAGACTTAAATTAAAAGTGAATAACTCAGAAAACTCTAAACGTTACAGAACATATCGAAATAAACTAAATAATATGATTCGTTTCGCAAGAAAACGTTATTTTGAAAACAAATTCAATAAATTCCACCATGACTCTAAAAAAACTTGGAAAGTAATAAACGAACTCCTAAATAGATCAACTTCAAAACCTCTCCCAAGTTCTTTCGATATAAATGGTGAAACTGTTGAAAACGAAACCACAATAGCAAACAAATTTAATTCACACTTTATTTCCGTTCCTGCAAAACTCGACGCTACAATACCAGACGCAAGTAAAACGTTTACAGACTACCTCGGTACACCAGTAGAGCAAACTTTCTCATTTTCACCTTCTACTCCAGAGAAAGTCAAATCAATAATTAAAGAATTAAAACCATCATCAGCATCTGGACTTGATAACATTCCCACTATACTGCTTAAACTTGTTGTCGATCACGTTTCTTCTCCCCTATCGTACATATTTAACCTTACCTTCTCTTCCAATATAGTACCTCCCTGTCTTAAAAATGCCAAAATAACACCAATTTACAAATCAGGTGAAAAAAATCTTGTCCAAAACTACAGACCAATTTCAATTCTACCATGCTTAAGTAAAATCCTAGAAAAACTGGCTTGTTCCGATATTCTTGAACACTTGAATAATCATAATATAATCAGCAACGACCAATATGGATTCAGACCTAACCATTCTACTATTTTCGCAGCGCAGTTCCTATATGACAAACTTGTGGAAGCTAAAGACAAGAAACAATTCAGTATTGTAACTTTTCTCGACCTGTCCAAGGCATTTGACACTGTAAATCATAACATTTTACTGACAAAACTTTCACATTACGGTATCCGTGGAAAATCAAACCAATGGTTCAAAAGCTATCTTTCTCAACGTCAACAAAAAGTACGTTTTAATTCAGTTCTTTCTTCCCCAAAAACCATCCAATATGGCGTTCCGCAAGGATCAGTTCTTGGGCCTATACTATTTCTGTTATACATAAATGACATTTCTCGTATATCAAATCTGCTTAAACTTATTCTTTTTGCTGACGATACTAGCTGTTTATTTTCTTCCCCTAATCTAGACCATGCTGTTAAAACCGTAAATACTGAACTAAGCAAAGTGCATGACTGGTTATCTGCAAATCGCTTATCCCTAAATATTACTAAATCTAAATCCATGATAATCTTACCAAACAAAAGTAAAATACAAAACTGCCCAAATGTTACGATTGCAAACACCGTTATAGAGAATGTTCAACAATACACCTTTCTTGGTATTGTAATTAATTGTAAACTCAATTGGATACCCCATATTAGTTCACTGTGTGACAAACTTTCAAGGAATACTGGAATCTTAGGACACTTACGTAGCTCATTAAATAAAAAAACGCTCTATATTCTTTATTACTCCATAATATATCCATATCTTACATACGGTATTTCCCTTTGGGGTAATACCTATAAAACTCACTTACTACCACTTTTTAATTTACAGAAACGAGCCATTAGAACCATATCACTAGCTCATCGCTTGGAGCATACTTCTCCATTATTCCTATCTCTAAAAATACTGCCATTATCTTCTCTCGTATTATATAGTACTCTATGTCTTACTCATAAGCTTTTTTACCACGCTGACAAGTGTCCAGTCAATTTTCAACAATACCTCAACAAAAAAAGTACCACACAACAATACCAATTAAGAAACGACGCTCTAAACTTACGCACACCTCTGTATTATTCAAATATTTCTTTTTACTATCTGTACTCAATTGCTCCCAGAGAATGGAATAAACTACCCACTGAATTGAAATGTATACCATCAATATCTCTTTTCAAATCCAAACTATCTGCATACCTATTGTTGCCATTACAAAATCAGTAACCTTAAAACCCAATTCAAAAGTAAATTGTCTGTAGTAAAAATCATATTATTATTATTATTGTAATATTATGTATATATTTTTCAGAAAATGTTTAATCACCGCCTTCGTTCTTGTAATTATATCTGTCTGAAATGGGATATAACAAGCTCTTCTGAGCTTTATTCCCGCCATTGTATAGCTTCGTAAATACTTCTTCATTTGTATATATCTTTTATGGTGAATAAACAAAATCAAAATCAAATCACTTACCCGACGTCATCCATTTGCATCAAGTCCATCTTTGAAGCGGCAATGGCTTCCCATCCGACGTCTGTGCACAAGAACTGTGAGAAACTTATTGAAAGCTGCAGGCCTGAGGGCAAGGAGAGTTACCAAACGCCCCCTATTGTCAGATCACCATCAACGGATAAGTTTGGCTTGGTATTTAGCACGACGAGGTTGGAATTTGAGGACCTGGCGAAGAATCCATTGGTCGGACGAAAGTCGTTTCTTGCTCAACGTCACGGATGGGCAAACGAGGGTTTGGAGGCACACTAACACAGCGTATACACCCAAGAACATCCATCCATATGTTCCTTATGGAGGGGTCTCTGTAAAGGTTTTGGGTGCATCTCTCACGACTACCAACTGGACTTGGTCACTATACGAGGAAACCTCACATGTGACCGGTACATTCGGGAGGTCCTGCAACCAGCTGTCGTGCCTCATTTTTAGAACCACTCATTAGGCTCAAACCCTGTGTACATGGATGACAACGCTAGACCTCATCGTTCCTGGGCAGTAATAGCCTACTTCTAAAACGAAACTGTAACAACTCTGCCTGGGCCCGCAGGGATTCCGGATTTGAATCCTTTAGAGCACATTTGGGATAGAATGGGCCAAACACATTCAAGCCCTAGAGATTCCTGTACAAACTCTGCAAGAATTGACAGCCGCATTACATCGATATTGGCGGCAGTTACCCCTTCAACAGATCCGACGTCTCACTGGAGGGATGAGACGAAGGTTTGAAGCTAATGGAGGATATACGCGCTATTGATCCTCTGCTCTAGGGATGTGTTCTACACACTCAAAGTGACATTTTTATTAATATGTTCACCCTGCCAGACCCTGAAGTTTCATACTTACAAGCATATTTTTAATTTTTTAAAGTACACTTTGGATTTGGCTAGATGGGTGCTTTTCTGTCCGATATATATTCAGAGCTACAAACGAGACAGATTTGGACAAACACGTCCCTCACAGAGCCAATAGTTTCATAAGAAAAATAAAATCAATGGTGAATATCGATTAAACAGCTTATCCAATCAATACAAACAACTACGGTGACTCGTAGTGTTCTTACAGAAATAGAAAACAAAAAACAACATGCAATTATATCTAACAGGCGCCCATAGTGCATCATATTCATGTGTGTGATTCTTGCACGTGATTAACGATGTGAAAATACACTGAAAATGAATCTGTCACTCAAACATGTGTTCGGTCGTCAGTGGAGCGCGCCATTGACATTTGGAATTGACAGGAAGGAGTATTAGTAAATTACTTCCCTTACGAGCTTATCGTATCTTGTATGACTATAACCTGCAATATCAGCGGCAAGGCTACCTTTTTCTGATAATTCTACAACGACCCCATATGTCGCGTAGACACAACATGCAGCCTGTCACATATTCCCAAAAGCTTCATTTACAAGCAAGTATATATTTCAGAGTTTATAGAGCGTTTGCCTTTAGTTATCAGCTCCTCAAAATGATCAAAATTAACCTAGGTTTAAATGGCAGACTCGGAGTTTCTCGTACGCAGTGCAGTGACTGGTGAGCTAGGCGTATGCTGATTGGTCGATGGGGATTCACAGCTAAGCTTTGCTTTGAAGTAGCTACCGAATCCGTTAGACATTCTCTGATAACGCTTCTTAACTTTCTTATAGCACGGTTTGGCGAGGAAAAATCATAGAGATATGGTTTTGGTACCGTTAGAAGGGAAAATTTACCGACCTGTACGTGCTTGATCGTAAGAGGCGACTAATCCTTGGGTCCCCGTGTGGGTTCCGGGGGATAAGAGTTGGCCCACAGCTCCCAGGCAAGCTTGATCGTAAAAGGCGACTAACCTGGGTCAAATTTTTAATTATTATGGTATAAACCTTTTTGTTATTAAAGTTACACTCTATCAGAATATAAATACATATTTACACATTTGTATATTATAAAATGGTTATTTATATGAATTGTTTATTGTTGCTCCATTGGAGATAATTGTGATATTTATTGTTTTTAATCTCCGAAAATGATTTACAGTGTTTTACCAGTTTTTAGTATTTCTGTTTCTGTCATTTTTCAGTTCCAATGTATTTTTGATGTAACAATTGTATGATATAATTTCTTTTCGCCGCCGTATAAGTGAAATAATCTTGAGCGCGGCGTTAAACTCTAATCAATCAATCAATCAAAGCATTTATTAAAATATCTTTTGCAACAACATTTATATATGAGAAATATTTACGAGTATATACAAGTTAATCCCTATTATAGGTAAATAACAATGAATTAAGTTAAAATAAGACCTGTGTAGTTTCTTTCGGACAGATACATTCAGATGATTTCGTTATATGGCATTCCTCTTCAGATTTACTTGAAGCTGCTGGGATTGTTCAGCAGGGTTTAGCTGACATTGCTAATTGGAGTAGAGAGTGGGGATTTAAGTTTTCACCTGTAAAGTCAGAATGTGTTATATTTACAAACTGTCGCCCAAAATTCACACCATGTTTTTTTCTTAACCGTAACTTACTTAAGGTAAACACTTGTTTTAAATATTTAGGAATGATTTTCGACAAAAGACTTACGTGGGCCAAACACATTAATTATGTAATTGATAAATGTCAAAAAGCTTTAAATGTGATGAGATGTGTATCGGGAAAGTCGTGGGGGGCAGATAAACAGTCTATGTTAATGATGTATAAGGCATTAATACGATCCAGGCTAGACTACGGAAGCGAATCATTTGATTCAGCCAGTAATTCTGTCAAAGGTAAATTAGACTCTGTTCAGTGCAAAGCCCTGCGTCTGTGTACGGGTTGTCTAAGGACAACACCTCTTAACGCCTTGCAAGTGTTATGCAATGAATGGCCCTTGGGAATTCGTCGTCAATTTCTAACATTGAATTTCTTCACAAAACTAAAATATTCTTTTGGAAATTCTGCAACAAACTACATTAAAACTCCCATTGATTATATAAACAAACGTAAAAGTTTTTTTGCTCGAGGATGGGACCTATTTGAGGAAGTTGGGCTTTCCACTGTATGTTTGCAGACTACGTCTCCACCTGCGTTTCCACCATGGTATATTGAGGAACCGGGCGTATGTCTGGAGCTTCATGAAAGGATTAAAAAGTCCGATCCACCTGGAATTATCAGGCTCTGTTACAGTGACTATATTAAGTCTGAGTGGTCACACTGCCTCGAAATTTTTACTGACGCATCCAAATGTCCAGAAAGTCGAAAGGTAGCCGCGGCTTTCACTTGCCCTGAAATAGGCTACAACAAAAGTTACAGATTATCAAACAACTTATCTGTTTTCTCAGCTGAACTAACAGCTATAGTTTTAGCTCTCCGATTTTTACAGGAATTTAGACCTTATACGAGCAGATGTATTATCTGCAGTGACTCGTTAAGCTCTCTTATTGCCATCAGTCAGTTTACCTGTAATAAAGCTTCCCCACTATTACATGAAGCGATGATGTTATTTACTAATCTAAAATGTTTGGGAATCAATGTTTCCTTGATATGGGTGCCAAGTCATGTTGGGGTTGCAGGAAATGAGCAGGCTGACTTGTTGGCTAAGAGTGCACTCGATTTCCCTGTTATAGGTATGGAGATTCCATTGTCCATTAAAGAAACCATGAACTACTGTAGGGGACATTTTCTAAAAATTTGGCAAGAAGAATGGGATAACTCTCATAAAGGTAGATTTCTATATACATTATTCCCGAAGTTACCTGCCCCATACTTGACAATGTCAACGAGGAAAGATGAAGTTATCATTCATCGCCTGTTGTCTGGACATATAGCTGTTAACTCCTATTTACAGCGCTTTAATTTACATGGAACAGGCCTGTGTGAAAGTTGCCTTGTCGAGGATACGATAGAACATTTTTTATTTGATTGTACATTATTTCGCAATCAGCGTATATATTTTATTTCTCGTCTCAGAACATTAGGAATAACTAACCCCTCACTGAAAAAACTAACGGAACAACATAATAAAACCAGCAAGGTTTTGTATGCAATCACTAACTTTATTACTAAATGTAACAAATTTTAAGTATTGAGTTTTAGAAATTGTGCAATTTTAACCAGGCTTAAAATTATGAATGTGGTGTGAAAATCTTCTTTAACGTTTACAACTATATATGACGAAGGAAGAGTGATCGTTTTTAATTTTATAAAAAGAAATAAATATTGGCTAATTTAATTTAATAGTACGATATCAGCATAGATATGGTGCGAATCATTCTCCTGAATGGAGCATCAAAAAGCCTTAAAATAATAATAATAATAAAGACCTGTGTAGTCATGCTTAAAACAAAAAGACAATCAAGGATAATTAAAAAAGGTTTAATCCCTAATGACCCTGGTCGTAACTAAGTGGCGGGTTCGTACATGACTAACAACAGTTAACAAACAACTAGTGTTTGCCTTGGTTATACTTTTAGCATAAAATCATAAAAAGAATACACTTGGTTTATAATAGTGGAAAAATCCAGTAAAACAAAACAGACGGGTATTAAAACGTAATGTTATTAAGCTGAGGCTTGAATTTCTGAATGAAGTAACTCTCCTTGACCCCCGTGTGTACTTATTATCAGTTTGCACCTTGTAAAAACGAAACATTCTAAACTTGATTTCTAGGTTTTGGGCACATGTTCCAATATGCTTGGTAACTGGAAGGAACCGTAGACTAGGCGTGTTAATCTGTTGTCTGTGTACCCGACACCTGTTCCTCAAAGTATCTCCTGTTTCTCCGATGTAAACTTTGTTACAACCACAGCATGATATAACATAAATCAAATTTGATGTGTTGCAATTCATATTAGCATTTACTTTAAAAACATAATTCTCACTGGGGAATATATGTTCGCAACACTTACAGCGTTTGTCCCCACATTTGGATGTTTGAAAAGATGGATTTATAGTGGGAGTCAGCCTGGCTTTGGTAAGCATTCGTTTTAGATTTGGGGCTTGTCTCTTTCTATTTATAAGTTAAGTGTTTTGAAATATTTGTTTGAGGCGGTTGTTTGATTGTAGCATGGATCTGTTATTATGAATGACTGAAAAAAAGTTAAAGTTATTTGGATTATGAGTGGAAATAAAGGGCAAGACTTTCTCTACTGATCTTTCTTTACATGTTCTTAACGTTTGGATATCAATATTGGTGGCTTTGTTAATACCTATATCAATAACTTCTGGTGGATAATATATCGTTAAAGTATTTTGTTCGCTTTATATGAAGCTTTAAAATGAAAATCGGAAGGGCAAATATACTGGTTAAAAATCTGCCTTTTGACTTCCGACTTGAAAAGCAGCCATTTACAAATTGAATTCAGCGGCGAACTGTACTAATTCGAGTTGTGTTCGTCATATAACTATGGAAAACAGATCCGGGTGCACGTTAAAAGTGTAGATCGACGAGCGGATTTAACATTTTACCGTTTGGCGACTCCTTACGAATTAAACAGTTCGTCATTTGGTATACTCGCACATTATAACGCCTTGTTTTTCGCAAAGCCGCCATTATTTGAAAAACGTCATTTAAAACGACGCTATCATCCATACAAATTTTCCACTTGTACTGGTGATAGTTCAAATCTATGAATAAATTTATCCTTAATATGTTTGTTTAGGGTATGAGTAAAATTGTGACTATGCATTATATGCATGTTATTCACATGTATCTTTACATGCGTATAACCATGCCATTGCACTGGATACAGCCATCGGTATAGCAGCAAAGAGAGCAGATTGACAAGAGTGGTCACTTCGTCCGCGCCATGTTGAATTTGAACTGACGGGATTCGATTATTAGGAACCTCCTTTCTGTAGGGGGCGCCATACAGTCGAATCGTGTACAGACGGACCACTACGGTGGCTTAAATGTGACATTTCAAATTTTTCTTAGTTTTCACCTGGGTGAAAACATTATCACCTGGGTGAAAAGTATTATCACCTGGGTGAAAAGTATTATCACCTGGGTGAAAACATTATCACCTGGGTGAAAAGTATTATCACCTGGGTGAAAAGTATTATCACCTGGGTGAAAAGTATTATCACCTGGGTGAAAACATTATCACCTGGGTGAAAACATTATCACCTGGGTGAAAAGTATTATCACCTGGGTGAAAAGTCACGTGGTATCCTTAGCTTCTTTTTGGTGATTACAAAGATGGAGGCAACACATTTAAAAAAGGCACTCGTTTTATGTGTCTCATTAAGCTAAATAGTAATACCTTGGCAACATTAAACCCATGCTCGTACAACCGTCAGGACCTTTACCTCAGAACAAAGTTCCCCATCTCCACATTTCCGATACTTTAATTGAACAAATAAATCAGTTTTTTATTTCTCCGCAACTTTTTCAACGATAAACTGAACTGGAAAACTCACATACAGTACATCTCCCAAAAAGTTTCCCGCAATATTGGCTTAATCAAACACATATCTGCATTCTGCAGCAGTAAACAAGCATACACTCTTAATTCTATATTACTTACTGATTTACCTCTTATGTATGGTGGCTATTTTGCACCATTTCTTCTTCTGGAGTTTTTATTCAGACACGTTTTTATTCAGACACGTCAGCCTGCAGGCCGCTTATCGGTTTTCAAAAATATATGTTTGACTTTAATTCAAGCCAAGGAAAACTCTTTTATTCCGTGAATTAGAGATCACAACTACATGTATAAAGGTCTGTGCCCGTGTGTTTTAGTGTTAATAAATATAAAGGTCTAAATGATATACCTCTTTTTAATACAGAAACCCGTCTCCATGGTTATTTTAGACAAGAAGATTTTCCCTGTGCCCGTGTGTTTTAGTGATCCTAAATATATATATCAATTTCTTTTAATTTATATTGTATACTTTTAGTTTTCAGCTTTTTCTGGTTTTGCACTTTTATTAATGATTTAACATCATTTTTCGTTTACAGCCACTGTATATTGTTCTTCCAAATCGGTTCTATTTGTAGAATTTTATCATTACTTTTCCCTACTTTAATTGTACATTAATTTTAGCATACTTTAATGCCTTATTATGTATTTCCTTCCCGGACTATTTAATCTTCTTTTACTAATACATCTCTTTTATCTTTAATTTTATCTAATTCCTTTTGTCTCAAGGCATATCTTCTTATTTTATCGATGCCTTATTTTCCCTACTCCACTTTCCCTTTTTTATCTGGTTAGCCCAATTAGGTATATTAACATTTAGTCGGCATATATTGTTATAAAACCTGCTGATAAATGTTCGGCAATAGTTATTACATGTATGTCTAGACAGGATTATGATTGAGGTAAAACGGCAGCTAAAATGTTTGAAATTGCAATAGAATTCTTCGTTCCCTTGAAAAAAGGCTATATTAATAAAGGGCAGTATTGCAGTATTGTGTAAATACACAAACCCATTGAAAAAATGACCCAAGCCTCCAATGCCCCCAGGGCGTCCTATTATCTCGGATTTTGGTAGTGAACGTTATAGAATATCAGAGCTAATTGATTACTATCTAAACCTAGAGCAAATCGGCGTGTTAGCTTTACCCAAAATACTGATGATTTGTTGCCAAATTATCTTTTCCGGAAAATTCTACTGACATGCCAAACTCCTGTCTGTCGTCAACCTAATGAAATATCATGGTTTGTGGTTTATTATATAACAAACTTATGATTGGTTATAAACGTCTAAATGATATGCCACTTTTTAACACAATAAGAAACCTGTCTCCATGGTTATTTTAGACTAGACGATTGTCCCTGTGACCGTGTGTTTTAGTGTCCAAAAATATATATATAAAGAAAAAAGTTAAGCACCCCCCTGGAAAGTCTGCACCGACCGATAAAATCATTGGTGTAGGGAGATTGTTGGTAAACCGATGTTGCAGAAACGATTGTGATCATAAAGGGCAACATTCTGGCGATAAGAAATCACCATTAAGCCATCACCATATGGCAATAAGCTATACAATTTATTCAGGATATCGTCAGCCAAATCAAAAGTGTATTTTAACCAAATAAAAAGATGCTTGAAACTTCCATCTGGCTTCTGGTCCGTCTGGCTTCACAGGGCGAACATATTAATAAAAATGTCACTTTGAGTGTGTAGAACATCCCTAGAGCAGAAGGTCAACAGAGCGTATAACCTCCATTAGCTTCCAACTTGCGTTTCATCCCTCCAGTGAGACGTCGGATCTGTTGGAAGTGTAACTGCCGCCAATACTGATGTAAGGAGGCTTCCAATTCCTTCAGATTTTGTACAAAAGGCTCTAGGGCTTGAATATTTCTGCCCATCCTATCCCAAATGTGCTCTAAAGGATTCAAATCCGCGCAGTTACCCCTTTAACAGATCCGACGTCTCACTGGAGGGATGAGACGCAGGTTGGAAGCTAATGGAGGCTATACTCGCTATTGACCATCTGCTCTAGGGGTGTGTTCTACACACTCAAAGTGACATTTTTACTTCAATATGTTCGTCCTGTGAAGCCAGATGGACTCTGAAGTTTCATACTTACAAGCATCTTTTTATTTAGAGCTTATTGTCATTAATGTTGATTTCTTATCGCCAGAATGTTGCCCTTTATGATCACAATCGTTTCTGCAACATCAGTTTGCCAACAATCTCCCTATACCAATGATTTTATCGGTCGGTGCAGATTTTCTGGGGGGAAGTGGGGGGGGGGGGGGCTTAGCTTTTTTCTTTGTGTATAGTAAGGCTGGTACCCGTGTGTTTAGGTGTTTAAGTCCACGTGCTTAGACACTGCACAACTTCAACAGAAACATGCGCAGACAGAACTACCGATAGTGTCAAACTTCGCGTTGTCTTGTTTTCACTTCAGCTTTGGGCGTCTTGGGAGCCAAGCGAAAATAAGAAGTTTTTCAAGGAAGAAACTTCACGTTGTCCTACTTTCGCTTCGAGTCGTGGTCGAATTCCAAGCGATATTTGAGACAATTAACACTTAAGGCGTTCTTTTATGGGGATGGGGGGGGGGGGGGGGGACCTGAAATGAATTCGAACCCGCGATCCATTAACGAACAGCTTGTATGTGACCGAGAGACTAACTGTCTGCTGAATGAACCACCGAGGCTCCAGAAGGCTTCTTACTTTATCATTTTCATCCGACCACCCTATGTGGCACAGTTGCGAGATACTTGTCGAAGGTCGGGTGTTTTGTCCATGCAATAAGCCTCGTTTCATCTCAATCCCTACAAAACCTGGCTACGCCAGCATGTAACGGACATAATCCGGAGAGGGGCGAAAAACATCAATCATTCAATCAATCCCCTCCAATGCCTGGAGCGAGCGTCACAATTAGAACTCGAAAACACGACTATATACACTGGAACATCGCAAAAGTTTTGGACGGAGATAGTTCTCTTGTCCATTTTTAATCGCATCAATAGATGTTTGATGTCCGTGAAGCTGTCACCCATTACCCATTACCCAGTTCCCCATTAAAAACTAGGTCAATGTAGAGGATTAGTCCATTTGAAAATAGGGGTGAGAGCAAAAACACACGACATCATACATAAACCGCAATACAGCCTCAGACAAAACAGACGCAGATCAGTTGGGTAATGGGTAACAGTCGAATTGGGTAATGGGCTACACAAAGCCTCCAAAGCGATAATACGCAAACAGGGAATAGGAAATAGACGAACTGGGTAATGGGTGACAGACAGGGGCGAATTGGGTAATGGGTGACAAGCGAATTGGGTAATGAGCTACACAACGCCTCCAAAGCGATAATACGCGAACAGGGACATGGGGGATGGATGAACTGGGTAATGGGTGACAGACAGGGGCGAATTGGGTAATGGGTGACAGGCGAATTGGGTAATGGGCTACACAACGCCTTCAAAGCGATAATACGCAGACATATAAATTATAGCTTCCACAAAACAAATTCAATTTGATTTGAATTTGCTCCATTTGTCTGTTTGGTCATTTCCCTCAAATAAACAAGATTTATCTTTCAAAGGTCAAAGGCAAAGGTCGCCAAACTTAGTATACATTCACCGCGCTACACCACCAACACACCCATACCATTAGTTCCACATTTGGTCACAAGGGGCCGGGCTAGTTGCGAACTTGCAGCTGAGTCCATACAGCCCTAAAGCCCTGTCCACACTATCCAACATCACCCAACATGCTGTTGGCCAACAAGAGACAACTTCAAGTTGCTTCATGTTGCGGCATGTTGTGTAACGTGTCCACACTATAAAAAAAAGGCCAACAAGTCACAACTGCTTGTGAAAACGTTGCGCTGTGTTGCGTGATGTTGTGACAAACTTTTTGAAGAATTTGCTTTCCGTTAAATAATAAGAAAAAGACAAACGAAAACGTCGTGTTTGGGTAAAGCAGTGGATATAAGAAAACGGGAGCGCTTTGCGGCTATGTGGCCTACCATAGTGGCGATAGGTAGGCCTAAGGATATTTTCAGAATTCCTTGAAAAGGTAGAGCCGTTAATAAGGAAACAGGACACGCATTTAAGACCGTCAAAATACCACCAGGGCCCTGTCTTACGAAGCTGGCGTAAAGTTGCGCATAGGCCTACAACATGGACCAGTTGCGACTAGGGCGTAAGTTCTTATAGCTTTAACACTGATTTACGTCCGACGTAACTTACGCCACCTTTGTAAGACAGGGCTCTGGGGTAGAACGGGCTATCACACTGAGATATATCGCTACAGGTAAACATAAATTTATACTCGTAATAGAATGCTATATGCTTTTACCTTTGTAACAGTTAATATCGGCAGCATTGAAATATTACCGTTTTTGAGTGTCACGGACACTATTTATTTGTAGTATTGTACATCGGTAATTGGTAATAAAGCCTACACGGCTTGATTTATAGAATGATTAACCAACTGATCGATTTAGTGAGTGAGTGACAATATTCCAATCATTTGACGGTGAAGTATTCATGTTGAAAGGCGGATTTCCATCACTCTTCAATTAACCTTTCTATTTCCTCGTGGGTCCATTCCACATTTGACTTTCGTGCTGCCATTTCGTCTGTCAGATCACGTGACTGTTAAAATCACCTGATATATTTCTGATTTGTGATTGGCTACGATAACCAACATCGCCCAACAAGTGTTGTCAAGAATGTGCATTTACAAACATGGCCCAACAATGTTGTCGAATGTTGTCGTCTGTTGGGCAATGTTGGGTGGCCCGTCCACACTAGCAAACATGACGCAACTTGTTGGGCAAACACAAAGTTGTTCAATGTTGGTTCTGAAATGTTGGTCGATGTTGCATAGTGTGGACGGGGCTTTAATACTCGACTTACCTATTTTGTAGTACCCTGTACATATAAGTGTATAGATATTTAATTGATAACTTGGGTACATGTGTGATTCTTATAGTGTATAGGTAGGCTATTGAGCTTAGCTAATTAATTTATTAAATTAGTATGTATTTACAGGAATGTAGGCCTACATGATAGTGTTAAATCATATTCATGGACCCTGTTAAAACTATTTTATTATTAGCTTTATCTAGCTTTGTGTAGCCCATTGCCCAATTAGACTGTTACCCATTACCCAATTCGGCCCTGTCTGTCACCCATTACCCAGTTCATCCATCCCCCATTTCCCTGTTCGCGTATTATCGCTTTGGAGGCGTTGTGTAGCTCATTACTATTACCCATTACCCATAACCCAATTCGCCCCTGCCTGTCACCCATTAGCCAGTTTGTCAATTTCCTATTCCCTGATTGCGTATTATCGCTTTGGAGGCTTTGTGTAGCCCATTACCCAATTCGACTGTTACCCATTACGCAGTTCGACCATCCCCCATTTCCCTGCTCGCATATTATCGCTTTGGAGGCGTTGTGTAGCTCATTAGCCAATTCGCTTGTCACCCATTACCCAATTCGCCCCTGCCTGTCACCCATTACCCAGTTCGTCTATTTCCTATTCCCTGTTCGCGTATTATCGCTTTGGAGGCTTTGTGTAGCCCATTACCCAATTCGACTGTTACCCATTACCCAATTCGCCCCTGTCTGTCACCCATTACCCAGTTCGTCCATCCCCCATTTCCCTGCTCGCGTATTATCGCTTTGGAGGCGTTGTGTAGCTCATTACCCAATTCGCTTGTCACCCATTACACATTACCCAATTCGCCCCTGCCTGTCACCCATTACCCAGTTCGTCTATTTCCTATTCCCTGTTCGCGTATTATCGCTTTGGAGGCTTTGTGTAGCCCATTACCCAATTCGACTGTTACCCATTACCCAATTCGCCCCTGTCTGTCACCCATTACCCAGTTCATCCATCCCCCATTTCCCTGTTCGCGTATTATCGCTTTGGAGGCGTTGTCTAGCTCATTACCCAATTCGCTTGTCACCCATTACCCAATTCGCCCCTGCCTGTCACCCATTACCCAGTTCGTCTATTTCCTATTCCCTGTTTGCGTATTATCGCTTTGGAGGCTTTCTGTAGCCCATTACCCAATTCGACTGTTACCCATTACCCAATTGATCTGCGTCTGTTTTGTCTGAGGCTGTATTGCGGTTTATGTATGATGTCGTGTGTTTTTGCTCTCACCCCTTTTTCCGTGAATTAGAGATCACAACTACATGTATAAAGGTCTGTGCCCGTGTGTTTTAGTGTTAATAAATATAAAGGTCTAAATGATATACCTCTTTTTAATACAGAAACCCGTCTCCATGGTTATTTTAGACAAGAAGATTTTCCCTGTGCCCGTGTGTTTTAGTGATCCTAAATATATATATCAATTTCTTTTAATTTATATTGTATACTTTTAGTTTTCAGCTTTTTCTGGTTTTGCACTTTTATTAATGATTTAACATCATTTTTCGTTTACAGCCACTGTATATTGTTCTTCCAAATCGGTTCTATTTGTAGAATTTTATCATTACTTTTCCCTACTTTAATTGTACATTAATTTTAGCATACTTTAATGCCTTATTATGTATTTCCTTCCCGGACTATTTAATCTTCTTTTACTAATACATCTCTTTTATCTTTAATTTTATCTAATTCCTTTTGTCTCAAGGCATATCTTCTTATTTTATCGATGCCTTATTTTCCCTACTCCACTTTCCCTTTTTTATCTGGTTAGCCCAATTAGGTATATTAACATTTAGTCGGCATATATTGTTATAAAACCTGCTGATAAATGTTCGGCAATAGTTATTACATGTATGTCTAGACAGGATTATGATTGAGGTAAAACGGCAGCTAAAATGTTTGAAATTGCAATAGAATTCTTCGTTCCCTTGAAAAAAGGCTATATTAATAAAGGGCAGTATTGCAGTATTGTGTAAATACACAAACCCATTGAAAAAATGACCCAAGCCTCCAATGCCCCCAGGGCGTCCTATTATCTCGGATTTTGGTAGTGAACGTTATAGAATATCAGAGCTAATTGATTACTATCTAAACCTAGAGCAAATCGGCGTGTTAGCTTTACCCAAAATACTGATGATTTGTTGCCAAATTATCTTTTCCGGAAAATTCTACTGACATGCCAAACTCCTGTCTGTCGTCAACCTAATGAAATATCATGGTTTGTGGTTTATTATATAACAAACTTATGATTGGTTATAAACGTCTAAATGATATGCCACTTTTTAACACAATAAGAAACCTGTCTCCATGGTTATTTTAGACTAGACGATTGTCCCTGTGACCGTGTGTTTTAGTGTCCAAAAATATATATATAAAGAAAAAAGTTAAGCACCCCCCTGGAAAGTCTGCACCGACCGATAAAATCATTGGTGTAGGGAGATTGTTGGTAAACCGATGTTGCAGAAACGATTGTGATCATAAAGGGCAACATTCTGGCGATAAGAAATCACCATTAAGCCATCACCATATGGCAATAAGCTATACAATTTATTCAGGATATCGTCAGCCAAATCAAAAGTGTATTTTAACCAAATAAAAAGATGCTTGAAACTTCCATCTGGCTTCTGGTCCGTCTGGCTTCACAGGGCGAACATATTAATAAAAATGTCACTTTGAGTGTGTAGAACATCCCTAGAGCAGAAGGTCAACAGAGCGTATAACCTCCATTAGCTTCCAACTTGCGTTTCATCCCTCCAGTGAGACGTCGGATCTGTTGGAAGTGTAACTGCCGCCAATACTGATGTAAGGAGGCTTCCAATTCCTTCAGATTTTGTACAAAAGGCTCTAGGGCTTGAATATTTCTGCCCATCCTATCCCAAATGTGCTCTAAAGGATTCAAATCCGCGCAGTTACCCCTTTAACAGATCCGACGTCTCACTGGAGGGATGAGACGCAGGTTGGAAGCTAATGGAGGCTATACTCGCTATTGACCATCTGCTCTAGGGGTGTGTTCTACACACTCAAAGTGACATTTTTACTTCAATATGTTCGTCCTGTGAAGCCAGATGGACTCTGAAGTTTCATACTTACAAGCATCTTTTTATTTAGAGCTTATTGTCATTAATGTTGATTTCTTATCGCCAGAATGTTGCCCTTTATGATCACAATCGTTTCTGCAACATCAGTTTGCCAACAATCTCCCTATACCAATGATTTTATCGGTCGGTGCAGATTTTCTGGGGGGAAGTGGGGGGGGGGGGGGGGCTTAGCTTTTTTCTTTGTGTATAGTAAGGCTGGTACCCGTGTGTTTAGGTGTTTAAGTCCACGTGCTTAGACACTGCACAACTTCAACAGAAACATGCGCAGACAGAACTACCGATAGTGTCAAACTTCGCGTTGTCTTGTTTTCACTTCAGCTTTGGGCGTCTTGGGAGCCAAGCGAAAATAAGAAGTTTTTCAAGGAAGAAACTTCACGTTGTCCTACTTTCGCTTCGAGTCGTGGTCGAATTCCAAGCGATATTTGAGACAATTAACACTTAAGGCGTTCTTTTATGGGGATGGGGGGGGGGGGGGACCTGAAATGAATTCGAACCCGCGATCCATTAACGAACAGCTTGTATGTGACCGAGAGACTAACTGTCTGCTGAATGAACCACCGAGGCTCCAGAAGGCTTCTTACTTTATCATTTTCATCCGACCACCCTATGTGGCACAGTTGCGAGATACTTGTCGAAGGTCGGGTGTTTTGTCCATGCAATAAGCCTCGTTTCATCTCAATCCCTACAAAACCTGGCTACGCCAGCATGTAACGGACATAATCCGGAGAGGGGCGAAAAACATCAATCATTCAATCAATCCCCTCCAATGCCTGGAGCGAGCGTCACAATTAGAACTCGAAAACACGACTATATACACTGGAACATCGCAAAAGTTTTGGACGGAGATAGTTCTCTTGTCCATTTTTAATCGCATCAATAGATGTTTGATGTCCGTGAAGCTGTCACCCATTACCCATTACCCAGTTCCCCATTAAAAACTAGGTCAATGTAGAGGATTAGTCCATTTGAAAATAGGGGTGAGAGCAAAAACACACGACATCATACATAAACCGCAATACAGCCTCAGACAAAACAGACGCAGATCAGTTGGGTAATGGGTAACAGTCGAATTGGGTAATGGGCTACACAAAGCCTCCAAAGCGATAATACGCAAACAGGGAATAGGAAATAGACGAACTGGGTAATGGGTGACAGACAGGGGCGAATTGGGTAATGGGTGACAAGCGAATTGGGTAATGAGCTACACAACGCCTCCAAAGCGATAATACGCGAACAGGGACATGGGGGATGGATGAACTGGGTAATGGGTGACAGACAGGGGCGAATTGGGTAATGGGTGACAGGCGAATTGGGTAATGGGCTACACAACGCCTTCAAAGCGATAATACGCAGACATATAAATTATAGCTTCCACAAAACAAATTCAATTTGATTTGAATTTGCTCCATTTGTCTGTTTGGTCATTTCCCTCAAATAAACAAGATTTATCTTTCAAAGGTCAAAGGCAAAGGTCGCCAAACTTAGTATACATTCACCGCGCTACACCACCAACACACCCATACCATTAGTTCCACATTTGGTCACAAGGGGCCGGGCTAGTTGCGAACTTGCAGCTGAGTCCATACAGCCCTAAAGCCCTGTCCACACTATCCAACATCACCCAACATGCTGTTGGCCAACAAGAGACAACTTCAAGTTGCTTCATGTTGCGGCATGTTGTGTAACGTGTCCACACTATAAAAAAAAGGCCAACAAGTCACAACTGCTTGTGAAAACGTTGCGCTGTGTTGCGTGATGTTGTGACAAACTTTTTGAAGAATTTGCTTTCCGTTAAATAATAAGAAAAAGACAAACGAAAACGTCGTGTTTGGGTAAAGCAGTGGATATAAGAAAACGGGAGCGCTTTGCGGCTATGTGGCCTACCATAGTGGCGATAGGTAGGCCTAAGGATATTTTCAGAATTCCTTGAAAAGGTAGAGCCGTTAATAAGGAAACAGGACACGCATTTAAGACCGTCAAAATACCACCAGGGCCCTGTCTTACGAAGCTGGCGTAAAGTTGCGCATAGGCCTACAACATGGACCAGTTGCGACTAGGGCGTAAGTTCTTATAGCTTTAACACTGATTTACGTCCGACGTAACTTACGCCACCTTTGTAAGACAGGGCTCTGGGGTAGAACGGGCTATCACACTGAGATATATCGCTACAGGTAAACATAAATTTATACTCGTAATAGAATGCTATATGCTTTTACCTTTGTAACAGTTAATATCGGCAGCATTGAAATATTACCGTTTTTGAGTGTCACGGACACTATTTATTTGTAGTATTGTACATCGGTAATTGGTAATAAAGCCTACACGGCTTGATTTATAGAATGATTAACCAACTGATCGATTTAGTGAGTGAGTGACAATATTCCAATCATTTGACGGTGAAGTATTCATGTTGAAAGGCGGATTTCCATCACTCTTCAATTAACCTTTCTATTTCCTCGTGGGTCCATTCCACATTTGACTTTCGTGCTGCCATTTCGTCTGTCAGATCACGTGACTGTTAAAATCACCTGATATATTTCTGATTTGTGATTGGCTACGATAACCAACATCGCCCAACAAGTGTTGTCAAGAATGTGCATTTACAAACATGGCCCAACAATGTTGTCGAATGTTGTCGTCTGTTGGGCAATGTTGGGTGGCCCGTCCACACTAGCAAACATGACGCAACTTGTTGGGCAAACACAAAGTTGTTCAATGTTGGTTCTGAAATGTTGGTCGATGTTGCATAGTGTGGACGGGGCTTTAATACTCGACTTACCTATTTTGTAGTACCCTGTACATATAAGTGTATAGATATTTAATTGATAACTTGGGTACATGTGTGATTCTTATAGTGTATAGGTAGGCTATTGAGCTTAGCTAATTAATTTATTAAATTAGTATGTATTTACAGGAATGTAGGCCTACATGATAGTGTTAAATCATATTCATGGACCCTGTTAAAACTATTTTATTATTAGCTTTATCTAGCTTTGTGTAGCCCATTGCCCAATTAGACTGTTACCCATTACCCAATTCGGCCCTGTCTGTCACCCATTACCCAGTTCATCCATCCCCCATTTCCCTGTTCGCGTATTATCGCTTTGGAGGCGTTGTGTAGCTCATTACTATTACCCATTACCCATAACCCAATTCGCCCCTGCCTGTCACCCATTAGCCAGTTTGTCAATTTCCTATTCCCTGATTGCGTATTATCGCTTTGGAGGCTTTGTGTAGCCCATTACCCAATTCGACTGTTACCCATTACGCAGTTCGACCATCCCCCATTTCCCTGCTCGCATATTATCGCTTTGGAGGCGTTGTGTAGCTCATTAGCCAATTCGCTTGTCACCCATTACCCAATTCGCCCCTGCCTGTCACCCATTACCCAGTTCGTCTATTTCCTATTCCCTGTTCGCGTATTATCGCTTTGGAGGCTTTGTGTAGCCCATTACCCAATTCGACTGTTACCCATTACCCAATTCGCCCCTGTCTGTCACCCATTACCCAGTTCGTCCATCCCCCATTTCCCTGCTCGCGTATTATCGCTTTGGAGGCGTTGTGTAGCTCATTACCCAATTCGCTTGTCACCCATTACACATTACCCAATTCGCCCCTGCCTGTCACCCATTACCCAGTTCGTCTATTTCCTATTCCCTGTTCGCGTATTATCGCTTTGGAGGCTTTGTGTAGCCCATTACCCAATTCGACTGTTACCCATTACCCAATTCGCCCCTGTCTGTCACCCATTACCCAGTTCATCCATCCCCCATTTCCCTGTTCGCGTATTATCGCTTTGGAGGCGTTGTCTAGCTCATTACCCAATTCGCTTGTCACCCATTACCCAATTCGCCCCTGCCTGTCACCCATTACCCAGTTCGTCTATTTCCTATTCCCTGTTTGCGTATTATCGCTTTGGAGGCTTTCTGTAGCCCATTACCCAATTCGACTGTTACCCATTACCCAATTGATCTGCGTCTGTTTTGTCTGAGGCTGTATTGCGGTTTATGTATGATGTCGTGTGTTTTTGCTCTCACCCCTTTTTTCAAATGGACTTATCCTCTACATTGACCTAGTTTTGAATCGGGAACTGGGTAATGGGTAATGGGTGACAGCTTCACGGACATAGATGTTTGTATTGTATTGATCTTTATTCACCAATATAAGAGATACATCAGTTATACACAGGAGATACATCGATTTAGTTGGCGGGAATAAAGCCATAAAGGCTTGTTATATCCCTTAACAAAATTAGAGATGGATGAGCTAAAGTTTTTAAAAAAATGCATGTGATGTTTTTAGAAAAGTAACTTATTGCAGACTGTAGGACATTTTAAATATGAAACACAGAGAACCGAGTAAAAATAAAAGCCTAATATTTAAGAAGATAATCTTTCAATTTGGATTTAAATAATGAGTGAGAGTTTAATATTTTTAAAGAAGGCGGGATGTTGTTCCGTTCCCGAGGGCCCATATATTTTAACGAGAAGGTGGCAGAGGTTGTACTGGCAAACGGTCGGTGAAGGTTTAAATGGTGGTTTCTGGTTGGGTAATGGTGCAAAGTTGATGATGGGGTGAAGTACTTTCTAAACGTGATTGGTAAAATAGTTATGAGCAATAACTAAAAGAGAGTACTTGTTAATCAGATCAAGGCGTAGCATTTTAAGTCGATCGAGAATAGGTTGCGTATGGTCTAGTCTGTTAGATAAAGATATTGTTCTAATGAAGGAAAGAACACGCTTGCGTATGGATTTATTGAATAAACCAAGAAGTTGTAAATCCATACGCAAGAGTGGTCTTTCCTTCATTATTATGCTGAACTTCTAAATGACACTTAAACAAGATATTGTTCTAACGGCGCGTGTTTGCAAAAGAAATAAGGACTTCAGGTGAGATGGGTACCTGTTACCCCAGATAACATTGGCATTAGAGAGATACGGCTAAATCAGTAATATCACATTCATAGACTTCTGGTAATATAGAATGAAGAGTGTATGCTTGTTTACTGCTGCAGATATGTGTTTGGTTAAGCCAAATTTGCGGGAAACTTTTTGGGAGATGTACTGTATGTCAGTTTTCCAGTTCAGTTTATGGTTGAAAAAGATGCCGAAAAATTTAAACTGATTTATTTGTTCAATTAAAGTATCGGAAATGTGGAGATGGGGAATTTTGTTCTGAGGTAAAGGTCTTGACGGTTGCACGAGCATGAGTTTAATGTTGCCAAGGCATTACTATTTAGGTTAATGAGACACATAAAACGTGTGCATTTTTTAAAAGTGCTGCCTCCATCTTTGTAATCATCAAAAAAGAAACTAAGGATACCACGTGACTTTTCACCCAGGTGATAATACTTCTCACCCAGGTGATAATGTTCTCACCAAGGTGATAATGTTTTCACCCAAGTGATAATACTTTTCACCCAGGTGATAATACTTTTCACCCAGGTGATGATACTTTTCACCCAGGTGATGATACTTTTCACCCAGGTGATAATACTTTTCACCCAGGTGATAATACTTTTCACCCAGATGATAATACTTTTCACCCAGGTGATAATACTTTTCACCCAGGTGATAATACTTCTCACCCAGGCGATAATACTTCTCACCCAGGTGATAATGTTTTCACCCAGGTGATAATAGTTTTCACCCAGGTGATAATACTTCTCACCCATGTGATAATGTTTTCACCCAGGTGATAATGTTTTCACCCAGGTGATAATACTTCTCACCCAGGTGATAATGTTTTCACCCAGGTGATAATACTTTTCACCCAGGTGATAATACTTTTCACCCAGGTGATAATACTTTTCACCCAGGTGATAACGTTTTCACCCAGAGTGGTGAAAATTTTGAAATGTCACATTTGAGCCACCGTAGAACACCCATCCGCTAGGGGGGCAGAAGAACATGCCTGCAATGCTGTTGGACGAAGTGACCACTCTTGTCAATCTACTCTCTTTCATAGCAGTCCAAAGCACAAAGTCTTACTTTGTGGTGATGTCTAATTATTTTTTATTATATACTGTACATGTTACTACCAGTTCATTTTGACATACAGCTGTGATAAAAGAAACAATTTAAATGTTTACCAGGTGTTGACCTTGTTTCCATTTGTTAAACCATTTATAAACTCGGCTGTTTAACCAAGTGGTTGTTGTTTATATTCATAATAAATTAAGGAATAATTGCAAAATACCGATAAGTGTTTTTGCTATTTGAGCATCAAAACTTTAGTGATATTAATCGATAATGTAATTGGACGTTTCATCTTTTACGATCAGTGTTTGGTAGAGATTGTATTATATTTATGAACACGTGTGTATTATAGATTGTTGTAACAACAATTGCAGTATGGCGTGTGAAATGACTGATGGGTTTCCGACCATAGTCATTAGATCAAATAAACTTGTTTTGCAATTAGTCTATTGCACCTTTGTAATGGATTGTAAAAGTCAGCTCTTTGTTAAAGTTGTGTTCACTGGGCGACAACTAATGTCGGGATATCTCATCAATTCATAAACATTAAAGAGCCTTTGATGCCAACCAGTCGACATCAACTTATTTCCTTTGTCTATATCATGTTAGGATGTGAGCCTGTTAAGCCTTTGCCAGAGTTCTAGTTCCTGATGAACAAGCCGACGTTATACCATTGGCAAAGCGTCCATTCGAGACTTAAGTACTAATCCGGCTTTTATAATTTTTTATGACTAAACGACAAAATTATGTTATAAAAAACCAAGACATTAAAGGCAATATCATTTTAAAACCAATGTTCATCCGGTTTCAATAGAGGTATTCATTATGTCTTGTGGAAAGAATTGTGATTGATTAGTGCACACATTTTTATGACAAAATCTTGGTTGGCTATCAATCATAACTCTTTTCAGGGAATTCATAACAAGTAACGAAAGCCTGTTTGAGAACATGTTGAATATTTTGTTTTACCTTAGAGTTGATTTTAGTGTTTCAATTATGTAGGCAAACGAATAACAGGGAGTTTCAATTGCTTGTACCCGTACATGTACAAACAAATCTAGATGTCCAACGCAAAGTGTGAGTTTTCTTGAAAAAAAGGAAAGATTGATTGATTGAAGGTGACCATACATATTTGGTAAAGCACTTTAGCTCCGTTCTAGTCGAAAATTGGCATTTACATCCATAAAAATATTAACAGAATCTAAAGGTATAGCGTATGAATCAGGTGTGCGCCATTGGCTCGTCTACAAAATGCACACCTGGGATATAAGGGCTGACAATCGAGTGCTAGGACGATCAGTATTTCTGATTTTTTTCATATGTTTTCAGCCGGTGTAAAGACTTAATCCATTTACGACGCTTACACAGTGCATATGCGCATTCCCTGGTTGTTCGTGTGTTTACATTATTGTAGCTAACAGATAACATTTCTAATTTAAAAACATAAAATTGTCAAAACTTTTGAAGTTCTTAACTTTTTCAAACTGGGAAAAGGTACAGAAAACTGTCTTCCCTATTACCAGTTTTCTGCATGTTCGCAGCGAGTGTACCTTTTAAGAAGTTTTTATAATCCATGCGAGTGCTTCCTGTGATATTTATCACCAGCATCAAAAGTACATGTAACTACACTCGAAAGACCTATGTGGGATGGTTGCCAGTTACCACCGGAAGGGCGTGGTTTTCCTCAGGGCATAGAACCCGGTTTCCTCCAACAATAAACGCCACCATATAGGTGAAATAATCTTGAATGCGGTGTAACTACAGAAGAAACAACAAATGGGATTACGAGGTGACTTTTTATCTGATCGCAAACAAATGGGACATTGTAACCAATATGGAGTCCAACACTCTAGGGATGGAAGTACCAGAAAGGGAATTGTCAATCAAGTCGACAATGCATTTTTGATCATTGCTGAAAATATCATTTGAATGAATTCTCGTTAGATATTTGTAACTGATGATACAGATGTTTATTGGCCCTGTTCGACTTAATACGATTACTTTGAACCCTTTGTAATATATTGACAATGTGTATGCATCTTCAGCTACGGCAAACTTCAGCTATCGGTAAACTGAGATTGAACCCAATTTGATCACGAGAAAAGAAAGTGTAAATTACTGGCCTTTGGTTATGAAGTTATTTATGTTTTACTACTATGATTTTGTCCATGTCGATGCTGGCCTCGTTATACTGATACACAAATGGTATGGTAGTTTTTTTACGACGTCTTCACGGGTCTAACTTCTAACTCAAAGGATATACATTTTGTAACGTTTGAATTCAAAGACTTAGTTTTCCAAACATTTGTGCTTGGTATCTGTAGTGGAAGTGAGAAAAGGGATGTTTTCAATGGGCATGGTTACGAAACGAACTAACCTGGAGTGTAGCAATGCTTTGCCACAGACAAGTCATGCATACTCGCAATACCAGACAATTGATTCGCGGCACTTTGTTGCAGAGAATTATGAAGTTTAACTACGTATTGCTTGCGACTTTTATAAATAAGTGCATCTAAAGAGAACCGCTTTTGACTGACAAAGACGATAAGACCATTTGTAACTTTATATTGCGGTAATAGTGATGATAAATGGTTAGCACATGTGAGCATACCACGCCATACCACGCCATTCATGTCTTCGACCATGTTGACTACTCGTTCACAGACACTTTTGAAACAGTGGTTCTGTTTCACTAAATATATCTTGGTACGACCTAGATTTGACAAACCGACCAAATCAGCTTTATACATGTACAATTAATGGAAAACATTATCCCAACGTTGGAGCTATGATGACATCTATTGATAATTGCCTTTGTTCAGCTGAGTTTTGGTTTGTCTAAGAGGTTTTGGCTAACGACGATTTTGTGGACATGAACCCCAATATTCGGTTACGTGTCCAAAAGCATATGCTTACACAAGTTACATGGCAAGGTAATGATATAATGAATGTTGTGAACTCACTGCATGATTGCATTTTGAGTTTAAGCCTTCAGCAACTCTTGGTGGGAGTAAAAAGTTACGATCAAATGACAACATAAAATAAGTTACCTTGATAATGAAAATGATTAGTCTCTGATTCAAACACTTCACCAGAGCGACAGTTGTAAACAAGATAGGGTGATTTAGGAACAACTTTCTATCGATTCAGATTCAAAATTACGGTATTTAGTTGACAAGTTGTGAGGTTGTTCTCGTACCCAGCCTATTAAACCCTCAGGATGGCGCCAATGTTGTTTCTTGTCCGTTTTGTTATTGTCCAACAATGATATCTCACTTTAGTTCTGTTCGGGCGACTACAAAAGGTCACTAAATCGAGCGGTAATAGTAATAAAAAGTTCAACCCAGCAGAATCCAGATCATGATCAGTCAAGCTGTACGTTTTGGCGACAGCACAATTTAGCATCTAAGAGTTGCAAAGCATGGGAATTCTAACTTCATTGTCATTTAAGTTTGACTAACCAGCAGAGAAAATGACATTATCCATCTTGAATTAGCGATTGATTTTAAAACAATTTATCCTTGAAATGAATTTAGGGGGTTGAATGTCATGAAGGGCCAAACTGGAATGTTTTGACCAAGGAAGCGTTTGAAGGTTTGGGCATATAATGCCATAATTGTAGAAGCTGGTCTTGAAAATCTAAATCGTGTTTATTAGCAATAAAACATCTTTGTGAGGGTCTTTTCCCCACCGAACCACGAGTTAACTCATCTTTTAAAACCTATGTCACTGGTTATAGCTATTATTCAAGCGTTTTCGCATTTCCAGAAACGTATCAATTATCTTCCGGAGGCCTCAGTTGTCTAATGGTTAGAGTGATCGTCCCTCAGCCCCATAAGACCTTCCATCGATGTGGCGCGGGTTCGAATCACACTCAGACCAAATAAAAATTAAAAAAAAAATTCTGAGTGGATTTTCACTCGGTCGCCGTATGTGGAAGAGTACTCGAAGTTCCGGGGTTTCCTCTGGGCAATGAGCCCGGTCCCCTCCCCCACTAAAACTGGCAACGCCGCCATATAAGTGAAATAATCTTGAGTGCGGCGTAAAACACCAATCCATCAATCAATCAACTATAATCATCCCTAACTCGAGTCTAAAATTTAGAGAGATTTTTTACCATGTGTTTAAATTTATATACAAATCCCAAAAATGAGAATGAGAACGTAAATACAGCTAATTAAACGAACCGTTTTTTTATTGTCAACATGGGTGTTTTGACAAAAACAAACTTAGATTGGCAGGAGATAAAAAAACATCAAATTTGTTTTTTCAAGACGACTCAATGGTTTGCAGTTTACTTCAAAACTAAAGGATCGGCGTGTAACGAAAATATTTCCATCAAGCCTGCAGCGTGTGCGTAAGGACCTTATGTTTTAAAGTTTGAAAAATAAATAAAATTAAAATAACCAGTACGAATTTTCACGAATTTATCAAGGCCTAAGTTACCTGTCTCTACTTTAACGTATTCTCTTGAGACTGGTATCAGTTTTTTATTCGGACACCTTGATTTTTTAAATAACAACATATCAGCGTTTAGGCAGCTCTTGCCACTTTAAGCAACCAAACGCCTTTTCTTAATTTATAAACATTTATTTTGTAATGGGCCCAACAACCGATATATCTGGCGTTTATATGAAAACAAATACCATGCAAAAATAATATTCTCGGTGCTGTATCCAATGGTTGACATCGCCACAGACTAGACGAAATAAGGCACCAGCTGTTGTTTAAAGTCCCGTTATTTTAAAAACCCTTATTGGATTCTAATGTCCTTTTGAGAAGCACATTTTAGTAGTTATTCCATTTTGTTCGGCAAAAATGACATAAAGTTAAAGGGCTTTTTGAAACGTAAATTACTGCTTAGCGTGTCTGTGTTGGCAACACCTGTGACCAAATTGATATTTAGATTTGTTATATTGACCCGAGACCATTGGAATAAAAAACTAATTTAGCAGTCACGCGTTTCCGATATAGGCTACATTTTCTATTTGACCTGTAGTCATTATTTTTTCCGTACAGTATTAAAATGTTGTTTAAACTGGGTTACATGTGTATTTGTAATGCCCACTTCAGATAAAGATCATGTTTATACAGTTTGTACCTGTATTTTATTACTTTACATAAATGCGCAAAAAGGGGCCTCGAACCATACTCGCCACAAACTCGTTTGGTTTCAACATGTAAACAATGCTGTTAGCATTCTCAAGACTCTAGAAAGGCGGCTTAAATATCAGTTTCTGCATTCTTGGTATGCGGATATTGCCGCCTCTTCTAAAGGACAGGTCTATGCTATATTCAAAACAAATTTTCAGTTGGAGTTTTACCTACAGCATCCTAATTCTAAACTGAGAAAAAATTTGGCAAAATTTAGAACAAGTGGCCACAGCTGCCAATCGAGACGGGGAGATGGTCAAAAGTTGATCGAAAAGACCGCCTGTGCCAAAACTGAGATACTAACAGCATTGGTGATGAATATCATTTGGTTATGAAATGCCCTTAATTGGCAAATTTAAGAGATAAATACCTTCCCAGTATATGCATAGTGAGACCAAGTGTCCACAAAATGCAGCAACTTTTTCAAAGTATAGATGAAAATTTAATATATAACTTGTACAGGTATTTGAATGAAGCTGCAAAAGTTTTGTCATTTGTAAATTATGCATATATGTATCCTCCGGTGTCACCCTGGGTGACTGTGAGAGTAATAAAGAATTGAATTGAATAACGCTTCTTAACTTTCTTATACCACGGTTTGGCGAGAAAAATCATAGAGATATGGTTTTGGTGCCGTTAGAAGGGAACATTTACCGACCTGTACTATATTTACTTAGTTCTTTCCTTTCCTTCTCCTTTAACATTCGACTTCAAAACGTTTCCAACGATGAATGTTCACTTAAAAGCGTCGCAGTTACTGACAATGGTCCGGTTTTAAAAGCTTGACCCTTCCGCTTATTCGCCATTCAAAGAGCCAAAAGCTAGAAATGTCGCGATAGAAAAAGGAAACCGTGCGGTTGACAAATCGAAAGCAAGAAGTCCAAAAGCGACATGAATCAACTTGAACATTTCACCTCTCGGCTCGCGTGTTTGCATCTTTCGACTTTATTTTTACCGTGTCTTTCGAACATGTAGTTTAAGCTTCGTGACGGGAGGATATTTGACTGGGTTAGATCAATTCATGGTTGCTTTCTTGTCTATAACTGTAGATTGTATTGGTCTACAGGTATATAATATGAATATATATATATCGTTAAAGTATTTTGTCCGCTTTATTTGAAGCTTTAAAATGAAAATCGGAAGGGCAAATAGACTGGTTAAAAATCTGCCTTTTGACTTCCGGCTTGAAAAGCAGCCATTTACAAATCGAATTCAGCGGCGAAGTGTACTAATTCGAGTTGTGTTCGTCATATAACTATGGAAAACAGATCCGGGTACTCGCTACACACGTTAAAAGTGTAGATCGACGAGCGGATTTAACATTTTACTGTTTGGCGACTCATTGCGAATTAAACAGTTCGTCATTTGGTAAACTCGCACATTATAACGCCTTGTTTTTCCCAAAGCCGCCATTATTTGAAAAAAAAACTTCATACAAATCGCTTAAAATGATGCTATCATCCATAAAAATGTTCCACTTGTACTGGTGATAGTTAAATTTATCCTTAATATGTTTGTTTAGAGTATGAGTAAAATTGTGACTATGTATTATATGCATGTTAATCACGTGTATCTTTACATGCGTATAATCATGCCATTGCACTGGATACAGCCGTCGGTATAGCAGTCCAAAGCACAAAGTCTTACTTTGTGGTGATGTCTAATTATTTTTTTATTATGTACATGTAATACTACCAGTTCATTTTGATATGCAACTGTGATAAAAGAGACAAATTAAATGTTTACCAGGTGTTGACCTTGTTTCCATTTATAAACTCGGCCATTTAACAAAGTGGTGGTTGTTTATATTTATAATAAATTAAGGAATAATTGTAAAATACCGATAAGTGTTTTTGCTATTTGAGCATCAAAACTTTAGTAATATTAATCGATAATGTAATTGGAAGTTTCATCTTTTACGATCAGTGTTTGGTAGAGAGTGTATTATATTTATGAACACGTGTGTATTATAGATTGTTGTAACAACAATTGCAGTATGGCGTGTGAAATGACTGATGGGTTTCCGACGTTTCCGACGTCAAATAAACGTGTTTTGCAATTAGTCTATTGCACCTTTGTAATGGGTTGTAAAAGTCAGCTCTTTGTTAAAGTTGTGTTCACTGGGCGACAACTAATGTCGGGATATCTCATCAATTCATAAACATTAAAGAGCCTTTGATGCCAACCAGTCGACATCAACTTATTTCCTTTGTCTATATCATGTTAGGATGAGAGCCTGTTAAGCCTTTGCCAGAGTTCTAGTTCCTGATAAACAGGCTGACGTTATACCATTCGCAAAGCGTCCATTCACGACTCAAGCCCTTATCCTGCTTTTATAATTTTTTATGACTAAACGACAAAATTGTGTTATAAAAACCCAAGACATTAAAGGCAATATCATTTTAAAAGCAATGTTCGTCCGGTTTCAATAGAGGTATTCATCATGTTTTGTGGAAAGAATTGTGATTGATTAGTGCACACATTTTTATGGCAAAATCTTAGTTGGGAATCAATCACAACTCTTTTCAGGGAATTCATAACAAGTAACGAAAGCCTGTTTGAGAACTTGTTGAACATTTTGTTTCACCTTAGAGTTGATTTTAGTGTTTCAATTATGTAGGCAAACGAATAACAGTGAGTTTCAATTGCTTGCACCCGTACATGTATTAAAAAATCTAGATGTCCAACGCAAAGTGTGAGTGTGAAAATTGGCATTTACATTTACAAGAGATTAACAGAATCTGAAGGTATGGCATTTGAATCAGGTGTGCGCCATTGGCTCGTCTACAAAATGCACAAAATTATACCTGGGATATAAGGGCTGACAATCGAGTACTAGGACGATCAGTATTTCTGATTTTTTCATATGCCAATATTTTACAGAATCTCACTAGTCAGCCGGTGTAAAGACTTAATCCCTTTACGACGCTTTCACAGTTGTTGTTGTTTTTTTAGCTTATTGGCATGTCCATTCTGATAGAATGATGCACGCCATACTTACTACGACATTTTAGACATAGGATTAAAATCGACAAAACAATAAATACAATATATCCTAAAGTACATGCACTCATTGATATATAGCTCTAAATTGATTCAATCTTTGATAACTAGATTACAAAGTTGCAAAACATGCCGTACATATTTAAAAAAAAAGTTGACTTCTTTAATATAATAGTACAAGGGGGATATTTAAAATCTGTGTGTGTTTAAAATGTATCCAGTTACAGCTTGATATACACGGTTGGCATTTTTACCTGGATTCAGAACGTTTGTAATATTTGGGTGATCTATGCCAAGACATTCAAGTTGATGGAAAAATGTCTCTCTCTCTCGCAAATATTTATTACATTTGAAAATGAAATGTTCTATTGATTCAGTCTCTTTACAGACATCACATTGGTCTGAATCTAATAGATTAACTCTAAATAAGTAAACATTTAAGGAGATATGACCTGATTGAAGTCTATAAAACAAAATTTCTGCTTTACGAGATGTAAAAGTCAGAAAGCGTGAGTTGACCGTGGGGTTATACTCAAAATAAAATCTCCCCTTTTTAGAGGACTCCCAATCTTTTTGCCAAAGATTAAAAAAATATGGCTTAACTTTATTGATAACATCTGAAAGAGTTAGTTTGAGATTGACAGATATGTCGGAAAATAATACAGCTTCTTTGGCTTTTCTATCTGCAAACTCATTTCCTATTAACCCTACATGGGCTGGTACCCACACGAAAGTTATACTTAGACCTTCCCAAACCAAAGAGGTAAAAACATGAACAACCTCTATCACTATTGGATGGGAAGTAAATGAGTTGAATCCACGTAGAGCTTCCAAGGCACTCAATGAGTCGGAAAAGATAACAGCATTGGTTGGTTTCATGTCAGCCAAAAAATGAAGACACATAAGGATAGCAATGAGTTCTCCACAGAAAACAGATACATCATTGGACAGTCTTTAGTTTTTACTGTATTTAATTTCAGGTATCACATAAGCTGCTCCAACTTTTCCACTCTCTGGGAAGCGTCAGAAAACATTTGCAGAGAATGGCTGTGGTTTCTCTGAATATATTCTTCAGCACATAGCTTAGAATAAAGTGGCAGGTCAGATTTACTACACTCATTGTGCAAATCCGTACACACCACTGGGGTACTTAGAGACCAGCGTGGGGAAGGTGTGACACAATGTGTGTGAACTTGGATATCATTACACTTAGCGTCATTGATAATTTCATTAGCTCTTACATTGAATGGTTTACATTGTTTATTATTAGTTCTATAACTATCGTCAGAACTTCTGCGATCAAACACAGAAAAGGCCGAGTTAGACTCACAGGATTTCAGTAGCAGGGCATATCTGAGAGTACGCAATGATCGCCGAAGTTCCAGAGGCCATTCGTTACGGATGTTTTGTAAAACATTCAGTGGTGTTGTTTTAAGAGTGCCTGTGCATATTCTAAGTGCTGTACATTGAATAGAGTCTAGCTTAGTGGTTACACATGCTGAATTATAGGCTTCCGCACAGTAATCAATCCTTGATCGGACTAAAGCTCTATATAATAGTTATATATAATAGAACCCCATGTTCTACCTGAAATGGATCTCATCAGATTTAATGCTTTCTGACATCTAACAACAATCGTGTCTATGTGTTTTACCCACGTTAGTTTTTTGTCAAACACTACTCCCAAAAACTTAAACTGTGAAGAACTGTTAATGGTTTCTTTACCCAAACATAATGGCCGTGGTAATTTTACGTGTCTTCTAGTGAGGAGAACTGCCCCAGTCTTCACTGGTGAGAACCGAAACCCCCAAGAGTTTCCCCATTTAACAATTTCATTGAGCCCCTGTTGAATATGCATTTGTACAATATTAATATTCCTACCACTAAACCATATTGCTTGGTCATCGACAAAAAGCGAACATCCAATCTTTGGATTCAACACTGATGGTAAATCGTTAATGGTAATTGAAAACAAGGTTGGTGAAATGACGGAGTCCTGGGGGGTTCGACGCTTTCACAGTGTATATGCTCATTCCCTGGTTGTTCGTGTGTTTACATTGTTGTAGCTAATGCCTCAGTCACAAATCAGTTGCGATGCGTCGGCGATGGGTAAAACCCGGGAAATTTTAACAAAATCTTGAGACAGATCCCACGATTTTGCACCCGTCGGAGGCGCTCTCCGGACGCCTGCGGCTTGTCGCGGATTTTTTAGGCATCGCCACAGCCGTCGCGGTCCCGAACTTTGAACTTAAAATTGTAAGATTGCTCGCAAGATTTTTCACCCATTTTGGCCATCCCAGACACAATCTCCGATGACCTACGATGCCCTCCGATTAATAGGAGGCGTCCTCCGAATAATCGGAGAATAGTCGAAAGATTCTGTGTGGGATTGGAAATTCAGGTTGAGATTAAATGTCTTCGAGTAGTCTCCGGAGCCCTCCAACTGAATCGGAGGCGCCCTGCGACGATTCGTACGCTTTCTGTGATCGTCTCCGACGAATCGTACGGTGAAATCGTAGTAAATCGCCTTCCTCCCCCCCCCCACATATACCCAGGGTGGGGGGGGGGGATTAAAAGAACAGACCCTCGCAGATATCGTCTCCGATCGCCTCCGATGCAATCGCAGGCTAATCCCACGATTTTTCGACAAAACCGGGTCAAAATCCTTGAAAAAAATCTCAGACAATATGACTGCTCCACTTTTATTAGGATTATTGATAGGATTGTTCAAGGATTCTTTATTTTCTACGACGACCCCCGGCCAAAACTAATCCCCGACAGATCCCCTGACTGAGCCATAACAGATAACATTTCTAATTTAAAAACATAAAATTGTCAAAACTTTTGAATTTCTTAACTTCTTCTAAGTGGTAAAAGGTATAGAAAACTGTCTTCCCTATTACCAGTTTTCTGCATGTTCGCAGCGAGTGCACCTTTCAAGAAGTTTTTTATAATCCATGCGAGTGTTTCCTGTGATATTTACCACCAGCATCAAAAGTAACTACACTCGAAAGACCTATGTGGGATGGTTGTCAGTTACCAACTGAAGGTCGTGGTTTTCCTCAAGACATAGAACCCGGTTTCCTCCAACAATAAACGCCGCCATATAAGTGAAATAATCTTGAGCGCGGTGTAAAACATCTAACAATCAATCAATCAAAAGTATTTAAACAAGAAACAACAAATGGGATTACGAGGTGACTTTTTATCTGATCGCAAACAAATGGGACATTGTAACCAATATGGAGTCCAATACTGTAGGGAGTACCACACAGGGAATTCTCAATCAAGTCGCCAATGCATTTTTGATCATTGCTGAAAAAATCATTTGAATGAATTCTCGTTAGATATTTGTAACTGATGATACAGATGTTTCATGGCCCTGTTCGACTTAATACGATTACTTTGAACCCTTTGTAATATATTGACAATGTGTATGCATCTTCAGCTATGGCAAACTTCACCTATCGGTAAACTGAGATTGAACCCAATTTGATCATGAGAAAAGAAAGTGAAAATGACTGGCTTTTGGTTATGAAGTTATGTTTTACTTCTATGATTTTGTCCATGTCGATGGCCTCGTTATACTGATACACAAATGGTATTGTAGTTTTTTCACATCTTCACGGGTCGAACTTCAAACCCAAATGATATACATTTTGTAACGTTTGGATTCAAAGACTTTGCCTTTCCAAACACTTGTGCTTGGTATCTGTAGTGGAAGTAAGAAAAGGGATGTTTTCAATGGGCATGGTTACGAAACGGAATAACCTGGAGTGTAGCAATGCTTTGCCACAGACAAGTCATGCATACTCGCAATACCAGACAATATGATTCGCGGCTCTTTGTTGTAGAGAATTCTGAGTTTTTACCAAAGATAGTAGATTGACAAGAGTGGTCACTTCGTCCGCGCCATGTTGAATTTGAACAATTTCAATTTAATTCAATTTTATTGTACTTGGCACTTGAACAAAGCAGAGCACAAACAACAAAAAGTATAACAATCATAACTTGGAAATATTTACAATGGTAACTAAAGTACCCCCTGACACGGACACGATTCGATTATTAGGAACCTCCTTTCTGTAGGGGGCGCTTTTCAGTCGAATTGTGTACAGTCGGAACACCCTTCCGCTAGGGGGCCGAAAAACATGCCGGCAATGCTGATGGGACGAAGTGACCACTCTTGTCAATCTACTCTCTTTGTTTTTACTACGTATTGCTTGCGACTTTTATAAATAGGTGCATCTAAAGAGAACCGTTTTTGACTGACAAAGACGATAAGACCATTTAAAACTTTATATTGCGTTAAAAGTGATGACAAATGGTTAGCACATCTGAGCTTACCACGCCATACATGTCTTCAACAATGTTGACAGCTTACTCGTTCTCAGAGACGTTTTAAACAGTGATTCTGTTTCACTAAATATATCTAGATCTCGACCTAGATTTGACAAACCGACCAAATCAGCTTTATACAATTAATACAAAACATTATCCCAACGTCGGAGCTATGATGACATCTATGGATAATTGGCTTTGTTCAGCGGAGTTTTGCTTTGTCTAAGAGGTTAACGACGATTTTGTGGACATGAAACCCAATATTCGGTTACGTATCCAAAAGGGTATGCTTACACAAGTTACATAGCAAGGTAATGATATTATCAATGTTGTGAACTCACTGCATGATTGCATTTTGCGTTTAAGCCTTCAGTAAGTGGGAATAAAAAGTTACGATCAAATGACAACATAAAATAAGTTACCTTGATAATGAAAAAGGTTAGACTCTGATTCAAACACTTCACCAGAGCGACAGTTGCAAACAAGATAGGGTGATTTAGGAACCATTTTCTATCGATTCAGATTCAGAATTACGGTATTTAGTTGACAAGTTGTGAGGTTGTTCTCGTACCCAGCCTATTAAACCCTCAGGATGGCGCCATTGTTGTTTCTTGTCCGTTTTGTTATTGTCCAACAATGATAATATCTCACTTTAGTTCTGTTCGGGCGACAACAAAAGGTCACTAAATCGAGCGGTAATAGTAATAAAAAGTTCAACCCAGCAGAATCGAGATCATGATCAGTTAAGCTGTAAGTTGTGGCGACAGCATAATTTAGCAGCTTAGAGTTGTAAAGCATGAGAATTCTAACTTCATTGTCATTTAAGTTTGACCAACCATCAGAGAAAAGGACTTTATCGATCTTGAATTAGCGATTGATTTTAAAACAATTTACCCTTAAAATGAATTTAGGGAGGTGAATGTCATGAAGGGCCAAACTGGAATGTTTTGACCAAAGAAGCGTTTGAAGGTTTGGGCATATAATGCCATAACTGTAGAAGCTGGTCTTGAAAATCTAAATCGTGTTTATTGGTAATAAAACCTCTTTGTGAGGGTCTTTTCCCCACCAAACCACGAGTTAACTCATCTTTTAAAACCTATGTCATTGGTTATAGCTATTATTCAAGCGTTTTCGCATTTCCAGAAGCGTATCAATTATCTTCCCGGGAGCCTCGGTGGTCCAATGAGTTAGAGTGATCGTCCCTCAGCCCCATAAGACCTTCCATCGATGCGGCGCGGGTTCGAATCACACTCATACCAAATAAAAATTGAAAAAAAGACTTTTCACTCGGTCGCCGTATGTGGAAGAGTACTCGAGCCCGGTCCCCTCCCCCACTAAAACTGGCAACGCCGCCATATAAGTGAAGTAATCTTGAGTAAAACACCAATAAATCAACTGTAATCGGATCGGCGTGTAACGAAAATATATCCATCAAGCCTGCAGCGTGTGCGTAAGGACCTTATGTTTGAAACATAAATAAAATTAAAATAACCAGCACGAATTGTTAATTTATCAAGGCCTAAGTAACCTGTCTCTACTTTTACGTATTCTCTTGAGACTGGTATCAGTTTTTTATTCGGACAACTTGATTTTTTAAATAACAACATATCAGCGTTTTGGCAGCTCTTGCCACTTTAAGCGACCAAACCCCTTTTCTTAATTTTTAAACATTTATTTTTTAATGGGACCAAAGAGCGATATATCTGGCGTTTATATGAAAAAAAAAAATACCATGCGAAAATAATATTCTACTTTGTATCCAAAGGTTAACGTTGTCGGTCTCTACTCTACAATGGGTAATTTTCGTATAAACAATTACAGACTAGAAAATAAGGCACCAGCTGTTGTTTAAAGTCACGTTGTTTTAAAAACCCTTATTGGATTCTAATGTCAATTTTAGAAGCACATTTTAGCAGTTTTTCCATTTTGTTCGGTAAAAATACCATAAAGTTAAAGGGCTTTTTGAAACGTAAATTACTACTTAGCATGTCTGTGTTTGCAACACCTGTGACCAAATTGATATTTAGATTTGTCATATTGACCAGAGACCATTGGAATAAAAAACTAATTTAGCTGTCACGCGTTTCCGATATAGGCTTAATTTTCTATTTGACCTAATTAGATAAATCTCCGGTTTTAGTCATTATTTATTGCGTACAGTATTAAAATGTTGTTTAAACTGGGTTACATGCATATCTGTAAGGCACACTTCAGATAATCATCATGTTTATACAGTTTGTTCCTGTATTTTATTACTTCACATAAATGCGCAAAAATGGGCCTCGAACCATCCTCACTACAATGATGCTTTGTTTTAACGTTGGTGTCCATTAATAAATGCTCTACCGTTTTCTTGTAAATGGAAATATCTCGTTTGGGTTTTTGTGTTCAAGCTAGTGAATAAGCGAAATAATGATGACCTTAAAATCACTCTAGTTGATGAAATACATAGACTTAAAGAAAACACATATTTTAGAAAAAATACATACACGATCTTCAATGCCGATATTTGTATGGGGATCACGCTTGGTTAGTCAACATGGTTGCAATAAAGATAGTTTTTGTTTGTTAAAGAGAATTCGGAAGCTATCAATTTTTATACACATTTTCTTTCCATTGTCGTTTTTTAAATATTAGTTTAGGCCATACCCAGAAATGAAATCATTCTTACTCGAGATAATCTATACTTTCATCCAAGGTTGATTTTTTTTAACAAAGAAGAACATTGCTTTATTTAGTCAGTTTTCTGTAAAGGGGAAGCAGTTGTGATTCTTAAAGGAGTTTGCTTGTTATTCATGGCAGAACGAACAACTGAGTGTGATTAAGTTAAGACCAGAGCACCGTTTTTACCTGCTCCGAAAAATCCAGCATCTTTATAAAGAAACCTGATCTTGTCGAACAATATTTCGGTCTTAAATTGTATACATGGTGATAATCCAAAGTTCATGGACTAGAATGTAGTAGACCATCCCGATAGAAAATAAATCGGACCTTCATCTAATTTTTGGCAAGCCCTCAGCATTCGTACGTCATATGCAGAATGTCATGATCGAGTCTGGAACATACTAAATTCTGTTAAAATCTCGAGTTGTGTGTGTGTTCGTTGGATCTTAAGGGGAAGCCCTTCTGTTTGCTTCGACAAAATTGACACGGGCTTTTAATTTATTGAATTTTTTTCATCTGAACCTTATAAAATAAAAAAAAGAGATGATGAGAGATTTGGTTTGTTTGATGTATGTCGAAATAGCGTCCTCCCTACAATAAATAACAAAACAATTGCATGTGTTATGATTATGTATAGTTGGAAATATCCAAATTATAGTGATGTTTTGCTGGATGAACACCGACGACATCGGCCAGATATCAGTGTTTGGATGATATGAACGGCGAACTAAAACATCGACCGGGGTGCACAGAAATTTTGAACAGGCTGTGTTGCCTTAATTAGGACACATGAGATAATACTATAGGTTACATTTTTCAATGTCTTACGCTTTCCTACTTTACTGGACAATATCAATATACTTTGGCCAAAGAGTTTGATTTTGTTTTTCTCCTAAACAATTCGAAAAATAATTCTTACTCGAAACGTCCACTATACTTCCAAATGGCATTTAGCCAAGAAACGTTTTCTGCTTTGATACTTCGGTGACCACATTTCATGTGGAATTATTGAACGAACACCGAGGCAGATAGATCGTTCCTATGGGAAATTCAAGTAGTTGTTGATACATTAATATGGCGACTCTCTCTCTAAATTCTTCATAATATAATTGTTATCTGGTCAGTCTCTGGAGTACAATTTATAATATCGTGTCATCTCTGGTTTTCCTAATCCCACTTTAATAGTTCAACGCTTTACCAAAAGTTTAGGAAATGGTTAATGATTTGACGGGGCTGTCACAAATCACACCGTTAATGGCAGTGTATATTAGAAATAGGAAAATATATTCACAGATTATATCGTTGTCCTGATTTACTGTTATTTGCGTTAATGTATACGTAAAATGTTGATTACATATTTATTTATATAACTCTAAAGGGAATGGTTGTCAAATCGCATGACTTGTCTCAGTGCATTTCAAAGATTAATGACCTCTGCTTGAATCTATTATCTTTGAAACCGTTAACTTGAGCGATAAGAGAAAGAGTGAACATCGCTTTGGGTTAAGTGTTAATAATCAATTGACAGATATGGGCTCCAAAGATTAAGTTTAATTCAATATTTAATAGAACTTTTTTCATAAAATGTCAGCCTCCTATCGAAAGAAGAATTAATCACAGTGGCTGTCAGATTACAATTAAGGATTTAATAAAACCGTGTACTTTGAGTTATGTGATCACTCGAGGAGGACTGCAAAACATGTCAATAATTAATTTGTTTACCGTTCGAATAGATTTAAAAGTGTTTTCATTTTCTCTCGTTATTTTCTTATAATATAATTTATCGCCGGAAATCATTTGTTTGAGAATCTTGCGTTCGAACTCTCCAAAAATACAGAACTCGTGAAATTGTTAAACTGTTTGGAATATAGCAATATCGACAATATGAAGTGAATGCATCGAGTGCGACTTGAAGACCTTCCAGTCAGTAGTGACTCTTTCGGCTATACAGTGTCATTAACATACAAGAGCAGCAAAAAACGAATAAGAATATTTTTTTCCTTCATATTTTATTATTTACTGAGGTCATACACGTCAACCGATGTGTACAGACTGCCAAGAAGACACACTGGAACAGCACAGCTCGTGCACTATGTCACTAAGATTTAATTTTCTTTTTGATCTGACATGAAAAGTACATGTTTTACAACACACTTAACGCGAATTGAGAAATATTGTACAAGTTTTAATACCATGAAAACCATATACAGTAAGTCATCCAGTTGACTGATTGTAGCGCTAGTTCGAGATATATTGGGATTTCGTTGAACTATTAAAAATGCCTGTTGAATTAATAATCGAATTTCAACCACCAGATAGGAAAATTGCCAGGTTATTAAACCGTACTTGAACAAGAATATTGCTATTTAGCGTATCGGTGTCAAAACACCTGAGACCTGTATAATATTATATATCATTTGTGGTAAAGGAATAACAAAGCCTATCATTGTGTTCGAGGTTTGACTCAAAACATAATGTTGATAAGCAGTTGGAGATCTCCAAACTCTGTGGCCAAAGTATACTTAGCGCCATTAAAAACGCACCTGCCGCACGCCAAAACCGTTTACGATGGGCTCGAAATCATCAGAGCCGACACTCTGCAAGGTTGACACAAGACTTCTTGCAACAGAATAATGTGAACATCATGGAATGGCCAGCTTACTCCCCCGAACTATCGCCCATAGAGCACTTGTGGGATCAGCGAATGCCGTTGCACATCGTCAACCCAGGCCACGCAACCGACGTGAATTGATCCTGGTAGTGCAGGAAGAGTGGGACCGGATCCCACAGTACAGAATAGCCACACTCATCAGGTCCTAACGTCGCAGATGTTTCTGCGTGCGTTGATGCCCGAGGTGGACATACCCATTATTGAATGATGACACCTTCAATTTCCGTATCAACGATTTGTTTGCAAGGAATAAAAGTCACCAGGGTTTCACATATTGTCAATTCTTTGTCTCGTTGTGACCAATGCCTTGTTCTTCAATTTAAGAGTACTTACAATATTTTACACTTTACATTTCTCAAAATATTTTACATTCTTTGGGTCGTGCGTTTTTAATGGCGCTAAGTATATATTGATGATGGGTGACCAACAAAGTTGGAGGACATGCCCTATTGAAACATGTACATTCGGAGAAACAACACATTTTCTCTCAATTTCTCCTAATTTAAGCAATGTAACCGACCCAAACTTTACACACATTTTAGTTCGCTGTTTCATAAAAAAGCGTTCAAACACTCACATTTGTGTTGCATCCTCGTCATTTTTCCAAGGACACTCCGAATCTCCCGCTAGCCTCCTCGTTTCCTTCAAAATGAACCTGGGAAATGTACGAATACAAGTTGACCTCTGAGCCTCACTTTCGGATTAAAGAACCATATTTATCAAAAAAATCCGAAAGCGAGGCTCAGAGATCAACTTGTGTTCGGACATTTCCCAAGTTCATTTTGAAGAAATTGGGGAGGCTAGCAAAAAGCGAACTAAAAGATCGAATTGAATGTGTGTAAAGTTTGGGCAGGTTGCATTGCTTATATTAGGAGGAATTGAGAGAAAATGTGTTGTTTCTCCGAATGTTTCAATATGGCATATCCTCCAACTTTGTTGGTCACCCATCATCAATATGCTTTGGCCACAGAGTTTGGAGATCTCCAACTAGTTGATAATAAGCCTCTTTCGGGTTTGGCCCGTGTTTAGGGGTATACCTTTCACCGATCGGCTGTCCGATTAACATTAGTGCAAAACATAATGTTGATAATTAGTTGCAGACCCCCAAACTCTGTGAGCAAAGTATATTGATGATGGGTGACCAACAGAGTCGGAGGAGAATCTAACATACGCTCTCTGACGTTTGTACTCTAAGGCCTGAATCACACCTTCTTTAGAAATTGTTATGTGTACTGACAGTTTGTTTTGCCATATGGGAAACGGTCCCGCCTATTCATCTCCAAACGTTTTAAATCAACATTGTTAGTAGAGTTATGCCTTAGAAATTTTATAACGAATTTGTTCGAAGATGTGTAATTAAAGTGTCGTCATCAGCCGAAGAGTTTTAATGGCTTGTATAAACACGCGGTGGTGTTAATATCTGCACTCACAACACTTTCCCTAACTTTCGTTGAACCAAATCCTTCACTGGAGGCCTTCAGTAGTCCTTTGTAAGGCTTTTAATTGCAATATAACTATAGATGTTGAAGATAGTTCACTTATAAACAGCTGATATGGTCACTTTGGTCACGGATGTATACAGACCAAAGCACACCCAACTGACAGATCTCCATCCACATAAGCTGGTACCATTTCACTGCTAGATATTTTTCAGAAAGGGGACCAGCTTTAGGTGGATGGAGATCTGTCAGTTAGGTGTGTTTTGGTCTGTTTACTGTAAACTTGAGTAGAATTACACGTCAAAATGTTCCTCTCAATCAGTCAAAATATGCCGGAATAAATAATATTCTCATCTTTAGCCCAGGTTTTTGTTTTCATCTTCAGTGATAAACCTCCGCAAGATCGTTTCCAGTTTAAGGATTCATTTTCTAGGTCGAGCACACAAAGACAAACCTTAAGCGTGGAACACTAGAGCCATCAAAGGGATATTTTAATGGGGCTTCTTCCTCTGTTTGGTCACTGAACACTTGTTTGTCTTCTTATGACGTCTGAAAAAAAAAGATTGATTGATTGAAGTTTAACGCCGCGTACAATATTATTTCACATATATGGCGGCGAAAAGAGAGTTAAACATACAACCTTTTATAACATCAAAAATACGTTTGAAACGGAAGAATGACGGAAATAAAAAAATGCTTCAAAACTGATAAAGCTAAAATGTTATCTTTTGGAGCATAAAACATGGCACATCACAATCGCCTCCAAGTCCGCAAAGATATAAGTAGGTAAAATAGAAATATATGCAATTTATATAAATAACTCTTTTCCAATTATACAAAATTATTAATACGTATTCTAAGTTCTCATACAGTGCATGTTTTAACAGTATATAGTTCTAATCCATATTTTAAAATTTGCTACAGGTTAGTCGCCTCTTACGATCAAGCTTGCCTGGGAGCTATGGACAAATTCTTATTCTCCGAAACTCATACGGAGGCCCAAGGATTAGTCACCTCTTACGACTTCATTGCGTTTATGGTTTGAACGTATCTTATTTTCATATTTTTTGCGTTTCATCTGTCTTCGTTAGATTGTTTTATCAGTTTCTACTGATTTTTGTTTCTATCATTTTCGGTTTCAATGTATTTTTGATGTCAAACATTGTATGATTTACCCCCTTTTCGCCACCATATAAGTGAAATTTTCTTGAGCGCGGCGTGAAACTCCAATCAATCAATTGTTACATTCATTAAAGTCGATTTTCTTGGCGGGAAAGCGTTCGATATCTTAGATCATATTTAGGATCTAATTATAACTTTTGGTCTGTATGTACATCTGAATCCCAGTTGAATTTTTTTTGTCAGTTAAAGCCTGCATGCGTATTTCTGAGTGGACTTTTTACCTGACTGGATTGATTGATTGATTGTTTGGTGATTTACGCCGCGCTTAAGATAATTTCACTTATATGGCGGTGTTGCCAGTTTTATTGTGGGAGGAAACCGGGCTCTTTGCCCGTAGGAAACCCACGACATTCCGCTGGTAATTGGCAACCATCCCACATAGGTCGTTCGATATCTGACTGGAAGAGTTACCGAGTACTCACCGAAGGTTCGGAGAAAAGACTCGGTTTTCTCCCCCACTTAACCTGGCGAAGTCGACATATACGTGAAATAATCTTGACCGCGGCGTAAAATATCGATCAATGTCCAATGTAAGATATGTTATATCGTACCAAAGCATGGTCCCATACCCCCCCCCCCCCTGTCATTCAGATGATAGGAACTGATTCTGATGAGCTATTTATACACCTTTGAAAGAAAAGACTTTCCCCAAACTCCGTACCTTGGCCAAACTGATGACGTTAAATCTTCTGTCACACACTCACTAACCTAAATTCAGAGGGGCAAAAAAAAAAAAAAAAAAAAACAACAACGGCAAATAAACCCCCCGAGAAGTCTCTGAAAATATTTTTGTTAGACAGAAACATACTTGTATTGTGCCTGAATGCAAACCTGCAGATAAATGTGTCACTAAATCTAACCAAAGCAACTGTCACCAACATTCCAATCACCACTCAGCCACAGACACAAAACTGAACTTCACTTCAACCGAACATTGCTGAAGGATCAAGACAATCCATGTAAGAACTGGTAAGAATATCATTTATTGAGAAATATTGGATTAAGGTAATTGGAGAAAATACAAGCATTCTGAGAGTATTGCATAGCAATACATAGTTCCCTACCGGATGGTTATCAATGAGTATGAAATTCAATGAATATTTTAAATGGTGCCCAAAATAAACAATATTCATTTACTGTTGTTCAGGAAGATCCCCGAAATCCTTAAAATTCATCATAAGAAGTTCTAAAGTGATACTTGATCAGTAAAATATCAATAAATGAATAACGAGAGACAAATAAAACCTAAACTTAGCCTATATGCCATCATGGTGTACTCACATGTATAACAAAATCAGCTATTAAAGCGTCTATAAACATTTCGTAAAAAAGTCAGAAAAACAGTCATTTGTAAGAAATGTCTAAAGTGCAAGGGCGATAATTTATGTAAAATGGAGCGAAGCAGAACAACCAACCATGTTGAACTCACACACTAACAACAATTCTAATAGGTCTGAACATCTAGAACGAAAGTCTGGAAAAATGTTTGAAGTCCAACAGCGATAGCTTCGAAAAAATGCGCGGAGCGAAGCAAAACGTAAACTTGATCTGTAACCCACCATAGTATACAAACATACAAAAAATAAATTGAGTATATTTAAGTATCTAGACAAAAAGTCCGGGAAACCGTTTTATTTTTGTGCAATTTCAAAAGTTCATGGGCGACAATATTGGTAAAACTTGATCTGCAACCCACCATGGTAGACCCCGGTACCAAAAATCAATTGAATATCTGCATGAGTTTAGAAAAAAGTCCGAAAAAGTGTTATTTTTTTATCAATTTCTAAAGTTCAAGGGCGATAACTTCGGTAACAAGAGTCATTAGAAGATGCCATAAGATTTATTAATGTCTTGTAAAGTGCAAATAGTCTAAGAACAGACACTTGATAGGAATTATCCTCACCAAGTTTTAACAATATTCGATGCAATCTGTAGGAGAAACCAATATCAGGTGGAAAACTGTGGAACCCAGAAAAAAAACAACAGGCACAACATTCTAGAAGGTAACAATTTAGTTCAAGCAGGAGCACGTGGTTAAGCAGAGCTATGATAAGGGGCATGCAGTGCCCCATCTTCGCAAGCCAAGTTAAAATCTGCATGTCCCCATTTTGTGTTTTACCTCGGCGGACTACTCCACTCAAACCCGTAAATCGAACAGTGTCCACTGGTGGGAATGTAAGAGTTGTCTTTCCTATACTTACAGAGTCTTGGCCAATAGCACTCGTTACACAAAAGTTCAAGGGGAACACAGCCGTCATTACGTTATTTTCAGTGTAAGTGTCCGAGGTTTTAATTAGCTGTGAGATATTTTACTCGCATCCAATCAAAACGAGCTGTTCGATTTACGGGTTTGAGTGGAGTAGTCCGCCAAGGTAAAACACGGAATGGAGACATTTAGGTTTTATCTTGGCTGGAGAAGATGGCAGTGCCCTGAAACACTGTACGTCGTCAGAAACAAGTTCAAATTGACGTCTTCCAATACTGCCTGAAAAGGACAATAAGTCTGAAAATACTAAAATCAGCGCAACCAAAATAGGAGGTGCACATCCTCGCATGTCCACTAAGTTTCGAAAATATACGATAAAAACCATGGGAGGCGATGCGATGACAAGCAATAATTGTTTATGTCTTCCAATACAGTCGAAAAGGGCAGTAACTCTAAAAATGATGAAACCAGCAAAACCAAAATAAGAGGGACACATCCTTGCATGATATCTATCATGTCTATGTCAAGTTTTTTTTTAAATATCTGATAAAAAACGTGGGAGAAGATGCGATGACAAATATCCATTGTCTATGTCCTTCCCTACTGTCTGAAAAAGGGGAGTAACTGTGAAAATAATGAAAGCAGCGCAACGAAGAGAAGAGGTGCTTATCCTCGCAGGATATTCAACATGTCCACCGAGTTTCGAAAAAAATTAGATACAAACCGTTGGAGGAGTTGTTTATAATGTATGTCTTCCTATACTGTCGGAAAAGGGGAGTAACTCTGAAAATAATTAAACCAGCGCTACCACAATAAGAGGTGCACATCCTTGCATGATATTTATAATGTTCACCAAGTTTTGAAAATATCCGATAAAAACAATAAGAGGAGATGTGATGACAAGCAGCCATTGTCTATGTCTTCCTACACTGTACAAAGGGGACAGTAACTCTGCAATTAATTAAACCAGCGCCACCAAAATAGGAGGTGCATATCCTCAAATGATATCCAGCATGTCCAACATCTTTCGAAAAAATCCAGTGGACAGGGATGCGATGACAAGCACTCATTGTCTGTCTTCTTATGCGGTCGGAAAAGGGCAGTAGCTCCGAAAATAATTAAACCAGGGCAACCACAATAGGAGGTGCATATCCTTGCATGTCATCTATTACGTTCACCCAGTTTTTAAAAAATCCGATAAAAACCATAAGAGGAGATGCGCTGACAAGCATCGATTATCTATGTCTTCCTATACTGTCGAAAAGGAGCAGTAACTCTGATAAAATGAAACCAGCGCAACCAAAATAGGAGGTGCACATCCTTGAATGATATCCAGCATGTCGCCCAAGTTTCGAAAAAAATGAAATATGAAAATGAAATGACAAGAAATGATTACAGTCTGACAGAAAGACGGACAGACAAGCTGATCGCTATATCCTCCGTATTATATTCCGGGGGGGGGGGGGGGGGGGATTGCACGGACCGGAACAAAACGTAAACTTGATCTGTAACCTAACATGATGAACATGATGGACCCAATACCAAAAATCAATTGAATATCTGCAGGAGTTTAAAAAAAAGGTTCGGAAAACTGACTTGCCAGACGGACGGGGCGCCAACCTATAGTCCACTTCGGCTTCGCTGAGTGAGCGAGTGAGAGAAGATTGAATGTTTCTCACTCACTGCTTTGTAATTGCCTTATGTATTTCTCAATATGGGATATTACTAATGCAAGTATTAAAAATGATACGATTAGCAGCTGTTTAACAATAACTATTTCTCTATAAATTCCAAGAGGAAATTTACTACCGCTTATGAATTTAACTACAAAGTATTTCCCCACAAGAATGCAAGGCAGATTTACAAAATATTGGTGCCCTACGAACTATTGTTTGACCTATACATCTCGAACTTGAATTATTTGTAGGTAATAAGTGCGTCATAATATATAGAGTTTATACTGCCGTGAATCTAATATTTTGTAAATGCACTCAATTAAAAAGCAGTAGTGTTTGTAAATGTCAATCTCATATATGAACTGCTAAATAACAGTAATGAGATCTGTGTTCCAATCTCTGCCCCCGTGTGGGTTCCAGGGAGATAACAATAGACCCTCAGCCTTCCCAGGGTGCTTATTCGTAAGAGGCGACTAATCCTTGGGTCAAATTTTTATAGACCTATTTGTTGTAAAGACTACACTTTATGAGAACTTGTTAACATAATTGTATAATAGAAAAATAGTTATTTATATAAATTGCTAATTGTTGCTGTATTTGAGATTAGTGTGATATACCTTGTTTTTATTCTATAAAAAAATTTATACCATGTTTTACCAGTTGTTTTTTTTTTTGGATTTTCTGTTTCTGTCAATTTGGATTAAACTAAGTTTTGATCTTCTTTTTTGCCACCTTATAAGTAAGATAATCTAGAGGGCGGCGCTAAACCCCATCAATCAATCATAAATAAATTGGTTCAATTTTGACATTTTTTAAAATTCACAACTTGAAATCTGTAGAATTAATTTTTATTTGAAGCTTTTGAAAATCTTTTGTTTTAGCAACCAAGCAAAGGTGAACTCTACTTTATTCCTAAGGCCAACAATTTTCATATCATATTTTTCTGAAAACGTTGATGAAGACAAGTCACACCGTAGGGAATTCAAGTACTTAATAATAAACTCAAATAGTTCATCTGTCTCCACCTTTATCTGGAGGCAACTCTCTGGAGAATACACGATACCTTGTTATCTTTGATTCGTCTGCCACTTGTATTTCTAATACCAGTTTAATAATTCAATTCAAATATCTTGGTTTTGTGCTTGTGTTGATGCCTGGAGTGATGACAAATGGCCTTAGGCGTAGTGACAACTATCAGGAAGAGTTTATACATGTATATTTTAAGATCTCTGAAATTGACAGGTAAATGAACTCTTGGTTCATCTTCATTTTCAAGAGAAACACAGTCTCCGGGGCTGATATTTTCTGATACCAGTAGTTAAACTACAGGGATAAATGCAAAATGAACACCATGTGTAGATAAACACAGTACTGTATGACAATACTACATTCTAACATCGACTGTCATATTTAAACTGTATTAACACGAACAATAGGTGTCAAAATCCATAAAGTTGTGGAATTTCAATGTCAAGCCTTCCCAACTTAAAAAAACATTCAGGGCTGCAAAAAATAAGCTAAAAACAATAAAATTGTCATCCTTGTTAAACAGTTACAGGTCCTCGTGTGTGGAGCTCGTTGATTTGTATATCAACAATTTTCAAAGATGTCATATCATAAACCTATACAATATCTAGCTAACGAATCACATGAAACACGTCAAGTTTGAATGATGTTTGTAAGCCCCTTGCACAATGGATCCTATATAACCGCATCGAATTTAATACAAAACACAATCGATCTGAACACAATGACCACAACTATTAAAAGCACAAACAAAGCACAAACAATCGCTTCCGCTTCGAATGTAAATGCTTGTACAAACGTATGGCTAGTTTTCTTACATAATTATTTAAAAAATGTTTTTAACATACTACAACAACGTCTGTTTCATTCTGTTTGATACAAAGCATAATCGATCTGAACCGTAAAATCTAGACAACAAAATTATTTCACATTGACCACAACTGTAAAAAGCACAAGCAATCGCTTCCTCTATGCAAGGAAACAATTTATTTTGATGAATGTAAATGCTTGTACAAACGTAAGGCTAGTTTTCTTACATAATTATTCAAACGTTTTTTTAACATACTACAACAACGTCTGTTTCATTCAACGAGACAATGACGAACCATTTGTTAAGTTACTCCCCCTGTTGGCTATTGGTGCAAAAATGTCATCTTTTTATTTTTAGGACATGCATATCCTCAATATAACTTGTTTGGTTTTTAATCCAAAGTAATTTTATACCATTATTTATACCATCATTACTGATTCGTTTTTAGTATTTCCATTTTAGGCCCAACTGATTAGCCTCAACTTTACTTAAATAAAGTAGTAGCAGTTCCATGTATTACGTGTACTAATTTTATTGGCCGCTCTAGAGTTCTTCCTCGTCCCATTTTCTTATTTGATTGTTTTTGTAAATCCTTTGTGTTTTATGTAAAAGTCGACAGATCCTTCCCTAAGACTATTGCTCCTTTGCCGACTCACCCCGACGGCTGTTTACAATCTAGTTAAGTTGACCTAGATCTTCAGCCGTGTTGTTACTGAAAATAAAAAAACCCATAAACATGTCAAGTTTCTATAGGTCTTCAAATTTATGCAAATGCGCGATAGTTTGATTGTTCTGGAATTTCTGAGAATCTATTTTAAGAAGCGTTGTATGTATTTCGGCAGTCCGTTCCCAACTGCTCATTTGTGTTAATGAGTATGTTATGACAGTTTTTATATTCGGCCTGCTATAACTTGTCAGTAATTTGATTTGAGAGTTCTCTCTGGACAAAGGATCTACCAGTGTGTTTTCAAGATTAATTCTGTGGATTTTCCAGTGTGTTTTCAAGATTAATTCTGTGGATTTACCAGTGTGTTTTCAAGTGAAATTCTGTGGATTTACCAGTGTGTTTTCAAGATTTATTCCCCCGTGTGGGTTCCGGGGAGATAAGAATAGGCCCTCAGCCTTCCCAAGGTGCTTGATCGTAAGAGGCGACTAATCCTTGGGTCCCCGTGTGGGTTCCGGGGGATAAGAATTGGCTCACAGTTCCCAGGCAAGCTTGATCGTAAAAGGCGACTAACCTGGGTCAAATTTTTAATTATTATGGTATAAACCTTTTTGTTTATATTGAAGTTAAACTCTATCAGAATATAAATACATATTTACACATTTGTATATTATAAAATGATTATTTATATGAATTGTTTATTGTTGCTCCATTGGAGATAATTGTGATATTTCTTGTTTTTAATCTCCGAAAATGATTTACAGTGTTTTACCAGTTTTTAGTATTTCTGTTTCTGTCATTTTTCGGTTCCAATATATTTTTGATGTAACAATTGTATGATATAATTTCTTTTCGCCGCAGTATAAGTGAAATAATCTTGAGCGCGGCGTTAAACTCTAATCAATCAATCAATCAAGATTTATTCCGTGGATATACCAGTGTGTTTTCAAGATTTATTCTGTGGCTTTACCAGTGTGTTTTCAAGATTTATTCCGTGGATATACCAGTGTGTTTTCAAGATTTATTCCGTGGATATACCAATGTATTTTCATTATTTTAGGCTTACTATTGTTTTGCCCTTTTATTTATGATTTAACCTCATCTTCCATTTACAGCCCTTGTATATTTTTCTTCCAAATTTTATTTCTAGGACTTCATTATTATTTCCTGTTCCAATTGTACATTAATTTTAACCTTAGTGTCTTATTAAGTTGTTTTTCTTTCCCGCTCTATTTGGCCTTGCTATGCTTATATATCTCACAATTTGTGACTTAGATTTATTACCCTTTTTACTTTAGTCCTTCTGTCTCCAGACACATTTTATTCTTTATCTCTGCCTCTTTGTAACATATATTTTCCAAATTCCATCTTTTTTGGTCCCCTAAGTCAGCCAATTCAATTAGGTCCTTTTATCTCTAGTTTGTATCAATTCTTTTTGTTTCCCGACATATTTTTCCTTTCTATCTCTGTCTCACTTTCCCAACTCCATTTTCCCTTTTCATCTAGTTAGACAAATTAAGTATATTGGCATTTAGGCAGAATGGCAAAACAAGGGCGTGGTAACAGAAGCAGGCAATTTTCAGTTAGTAATAGGCATGGAAATTCAAAATCTAAAAGTCCCCAATATTCAGAATTCTCGGCTCTGGTGAAAGCCCTTTTCAAAATTTAACAATGTCTTCACCGCATTGGCATCCTTGAGGGACATTTACGTGGCCAAACCCTCCCAAATTCCTTAAATAATAAAATTAAAGAGCTTAATTCTTTTCTTAAACCGGCTAAACGCAATCGGGAAGTAGATATTGCGTTTGACCATGTACACAAAAATTGGGCCCATAGGATCATACAAGAGATGATTTCACATTATACGGCATGTTTAAATAGATTAAAAGCACAGGTGACTTCTGCCAGGTCATCCAATGGTCTAAACTTTGACAGTGCTTTCAATAATGCTTTAAAATGGGGCAAACATAATTATAAAGGTAAATTACAACTTTCGACCATTCAAAATTTTTATTCTTTTCTTTCCATCACTAAATCTGTCACTTCTGCTGCTACTACTCAGTTTAGTCCACCATCGTCTCCCCAACCCCATCCGCCTGTCAGTCCGTCCACATCCGTTATCTCACCTCCTACTCTGCAGTCACAGACTCCTAGGTCTGTAACTTTACCTTCTGTCCCCCCTTCGCCTTTCCCTACTGGTACTCCCTCCCTTAGACCTACTACCTCTGCCTCCTCTTTTTCATCCACTCAGCCCCCCTCCCCTAGACCTAGTAGTACCTCTGTCCCCTTTCGTCCTCCGTCCTCCCCAGTTTCTACTAGGGTCACTTCTCCTAAACCTAGTACATCTAGTACCTCTGCTCCTCCCCCGTCCCCAGTTTTGTCAGTCCATTCTCCTATGAGATATTCAGATGCAGTGAGATCCCCTCCGAGGGGTCAGCGCAACCCTCGGAATAAATTAGCTAATTCTAAATTTTGGAAATTTCGGCACACTTCCTCTAATTGGCACCTTCCTAATGTAACTAAGAAAGTTCTTTTACTTGGGGATTCTAATCTATCTAGAATTAACCTTGACCCCTACCCTGATATGCAAGTAGAATGTTTTCCTGGTGCCAATTTCAATTCATTTCGGACTCTAATTCAAAAGTATCAAGGTCCCAAACCTGAGAAAGTTATCTTGAATATTGGTATCAATAACAAGACAACTACTGAGCCAAACACTTCGTTAACTCAAATGCGCAACATGATGACAGCGTTTAGGAAGACTTTTTCCAACTCGCTCATCTACTTTGTAGAGATCCAGTCATCCACTAAACTGCCGGCCAGTGAAGTTTCGAACCTGAACCTATATAACTCTTCTGCTTCCAAGATGAAGAGAGTTATGGTCATACCAAAAATCCCCAATTCAAAATTTAGAGTATCCACGGACAAAATTCACTGGACAGAAGATACAGCAAATTGCTTGTTTACCCACTGGCTTCAGACACTAGATTTAAAGTAAATTTGGGACAGGGCATGTGCCACCCTACTTTCGGCTTAGGAAGTAATATTGTTAATCTTAGTAACGAGGAACTCACTGCTGATGATATATCTCTACTCAATAGAGGACTCTCATTTGTGCCTTGCCCTAAATCATTATCTGATAGGGACTTTTCTATTAGTAAATTAGTGCATGTTATGGAGTTCTCCAGAAATCTTAGTCTGGCTGATATCTACCGAGATTCTAGTGGGGTACGCAAGCCGTTTACATCTAAAAGCGGCTATACACCCCCTTCTCACATGTATGATCCAGAAATAAACATTAGTCGTGACTCTGTATCAAGGAAGTTTGATGCTTTAACTAATCAGAAAAACCAACATAACCTTACTCATTCAGAATGTCTTGCCTTAAGTAAGCTAAGGAGAAATCCAAACATAGTTATTAAACCTGCTGATAAAGGTTCGGCAACAGTTATTATGTCAAAACAGGATTATATTGAAGAGATAGAACGGCAGCTAAGCATCCCTCTTCATTACAAAAAACTTGATAAGGAAATTTGGTCTGAAAATGTTAGGAAGTTTAATAAAATTCTTGTTTCTCTTCAAGATAAAGGCTTATTTAATGAAAAACAGTATCGCTATTTGGAATCTGATCATAACTCTAAAAACAGGGTCTTCTATATTCTTCCGAAAATTCACAAACCCATTGAAAAATGGCCGAAGCCTACAATGCCCCCTGGGCGACCAATTATCTCAGATTATGGCAGTGAAAGTTATAGAATATCAGAGCTAATTGATTACTATCTAAAACCTATAGCGAATCAGCATCCTAGCTTTATAAAAAATACGGATGATTTATTGGCCAAATTGTCTGAGAAATCCATCCCACAAGATGTGATTTTGGTTACTCTGGATGTGGAGTCTATGTATATGTAACGGGGTTCAGTTGGCCAATGAGAGAACTCAACAAACGGTTTAAGTAAACAAGCCGACCATGGATTTATTAACTGACTTTACACCAACACAGGCACAAAAAAACCCTAGTAAAACATAAAAGAAACAAACAATCAGAATTCAAAGAAGATTTCGTTGACCTATAGGTGAAGGTTCCGGTACTTCTTAGCTTGTATGTGTCATAACAACAAGAGCAATAAAACTTTCTGGATTACTCCAATTCAATGACGATTAAACAATAATTTTAATAAGTTACATATAAGTAGCCAATATATTGAATTTACAAAAGAATAGCAACATCAACATACCCCGCCGGAGGACGGGGGCAAGCCTCCAATCAAGTTTATGTGATATAGGCCTACGCCTGGTGACAGTAATGGAACCTGGAGCCAACCTGAAAATGTAGGCCCAATAAAGTGTAATTAATAATAAGTCACTAGATATAACGTACGCTTGTATGTAGCTTGTTGTTTTGCGCCACAAGTAAATAGCAGAGCATTATCATGTTAAAGTTAACGCAATATGTTCTCGCTATGCATGGTATGGAGCTTTACAACCAATTCCAAATCGATTGTTTAGGGTTTAGCGCCAAGTTCAAGATTGTCTCACAACATATCGATGATTCCTTAGAGAAAATACAAGACTTTCTGTAATAGCTATATTGTACATAATATGATGATATTCTTCATAAAGTATTCGGCTTTAAGGCGTAAACAATTGATCTATATTGGATCATTTTACTGGTAGGCCTAGTAATATTTACATGCCAATATAGGCTATTGTCAAAACTATTTTACATATTGAATATACAGCATATAACAGATTGATCGCTAACTTTCTACACATATTTATAAGCAACTTATACAAAAATAAAATCTACTAACCCGGGCAACTTTGGATATCCACAGGACACAAGACTCACTGCATTCAATAACGGTCGAAGAGTGAAACAAAATTCGTGCAAAAGATGCCCAGGAAAACCCATCCAATTGCTCTGAGCCAATCGGCGCGCGCTGAGTGCAGCACGACCCATGTCCAACCAATCAACTCACTACACGGACTACAAACTCCAAACATTCCAGACCTCTGCCAAGTTAGTTGACGATCCAAATGGAAAAATAACCCTGCCACCACATTAACAATATTTTTACTATTTTCTTTTAAGATAAAATACATACACCAAGCTTTCACACCAATGCTCACCTTTCAATATATACATGAAAATGACCTCTGATCCAAAATAAATAAAATTACTTACCGTCACACACTCCCCCCTCTACAGAAAATGCGTCCCGTCATTTCCTAGAGTCCGAGGAACTGTTTCGCAAAACATAGAGCATCGTTCTGCATACTTCATCTTTCATGTCATCTGAAATATCGGAATCTGCAATAGAACGTAAAACACGTACCTTGCTGACCCAGTCGTTACTTACCTGTGACATAACGTATTCGCCAGACGCCATCCAAGACGGCTGCGTACGTGTACGGGTAGAGCGTCGAGGTGCTGGTACAGGAGGGGTATGTTGCCTCTCAAGCGACTCCGTATTTGCAATGTCAGTACTTTGACCACTGTTTATTTGTTCGGGCTCTACTGACTCACCAGATGAATTTGATTCCAAGTCGTCATCGTCGGATGTTACCGAATCATTAGGTCCCGTAGTTTGTGGTTGATTACCAGTTTTGTCCTCCTGTTTTGTATAAATATTGTCTAAACATATTGTATCGTCAGATTTACTTTTAACAGGAGGTTGTTTATCTATCACATTAACAGGTAGTAGTAAATTTCTATGTAAAGTTCGTTTTCGTCCAAGTTTATCTTCTCTCTGTACTTCGAAAACAGGGATTGTTGGATTAGGATGATTTAAAATAAGATAGACTTCACTCTCCCAACGGTCAGAAATTTTATGCTTACCTTCGAATGCCAATCTCTTAACTAATACTCTGTCGCCTACTTGCAACGCGGCTCCACGAGATTTCCTATCATAATTTACCTTTTGTTTGTCCCTCGATCGGTCTGCCATCTCAGATGCTAATCTGTAGGACGATTCTAATCGGTCCCGAAGATTCTCTACATACCTTTTCAAATCATTTGAACCTGATGAAAAACCTAAGCCAAAAGCAACGTCAACAGGTAGTCGAGGACACCGACCAAACATTAAGAAAAACGGAGCTTGTTCAGTACTGTCATGCCTCGTACAGTTATAGGCATGCACAAGAGGAGATACATATTGTTTCCAATTAGGTTTCTGGTGATTTTCTAATGTTCCTAGCATGTCGAGCAATGTTCTATTAAACCGCTCGCACATGCCATTACCCATTGGATGGTAAGGTGTTGTGCGAGATTTGTCAATCCCTAGTAACTGACACAATTCCTTAATGACTTTTCCTTCAAAGTTTGCCCCTTGATCTGAATGTAGCCTCATGGGAATGCCATAGTGTACGATGAAATTGTTAAATAAGGCTTCAGCTGTTACAGTAGCAATCATGCTTCTTGTTGGCACTGCTATGGCATAGCGAGTGAAATGGTCGGTGATCACTAATATGTGCTTAAACCCACCTTTAGAAGTCTCTAAGGTCAGAAAGTCCATACAAACTAATTCGAGAGGTTGAGTCGTTCGTATACTTACCATAGGCGCTCTTACCGGCAGATGCGATTTCCTCCTTAAGCAACGATCACATGTTTCTGTCCATTTTGCTACATCAGTAGTCATCCCTGGCCAATAAAAACGTTCCTTCAACAGCGATAAAGTCCTCTCCTGCCCTGGGTGGCCGACTTCGTCATGCACACCTTTCAACGCTCTGGAAACCATAACCTTAGGAAGGACAAGCTGCAAACGCTCCTCCTGGTCACCAAAACGCCTAAATAAAACACCATCTACCAAGACCAATCTGTGGAAAGAACGCAATAGAACATTGTGCTCTCAATTAAACGGCAAGTTTTTACGAATCGGTTTTTTACCTTGACTGACGTAATCCATCCATAAGGATAACACTTTATCAGCAACCTGACATTTCCTCCAATCTAGAGACGTCATTTCCGTAGAAATATTCAAAGGGTCGTCAAAAACCTGCAATACCTCTACAGAGCAATTCAAAGTCTCCACCATCGGTTGCAGCTGTTTTGCGGCGCAAACTGCACGAATGCTTTCCCTTGACACTGTCTCAGAATACTGAGGAGACAACCTTGACAAAGCGTCGGCATCCTGGTTCTTCTTTCCAGGAACATACTCAAGCTGAAAGTCAAAAGACGCTAACGCTGCTAGCCAGCGATGACTGGTGGCATCAAGCTTCGCAGTGGTTAAGACATACGTTAGAGGATTGTTGTCAGTTTTAACAGTGAAGCGATTGCCATAAAGATAATCTCGGAATTTTTCCGTAACAGCCCATTTTAGTGCTAAGAATTCCAGTTTATGAGCTGGGTAGTTTCTTTCAGATTTGGACAAAGTTCTACTGGCATAAGCAATCACACATTTACCTTCCTCTTGATGTTGGTACAAGACTGCCCCAAGCCCCTGCAGACTGGCGTCTGTATGCAGTTCAAATGGTTTTCCGTAATCAGCATACCCAAGAATCGGAGGATTTGTAAGCTTTTGTTTTAATTCATTAAAAGCATCTTCCTCTAACTGGCCCCAAACCCACGAAACCGTAGTTGCTTTATTTGGCTTTTTCCTGCCTTTACGTTTGCCACTGCAGAAAGGTAAGAGGTCATTTAATGGTTTAGCTATGCGTGAGAAGTTTTCAATGAATTTTCTGTAATATCCTACAAATCCCAAAAACTGACGAACCTCATCTGGACTAGAGGGTGTTGGCCAAGACCCTACCTTACTGATCTTTTCCGGATCAGTCTCAATACCATCCTTTGACACTACATGCCCAACGTACCTAACACGCTCCTTGAAGAATGTACACTTCTTAGGCGAAAGTTTAAGGTTGTTTCCACGTAAACGCTCAAACACCATCTCGAGGCGTTCCAAATGTTCGTCGAAGGTTCTGGAAAAGACGAGTAAATCATCAATATATACAACACAGATTTTTAAATTTAACCCATCCAAAACAGTTTCCATTAATCGCTGGTAGGTTGCCGGGGCATTTGCTAACCCAAAGGGCATTCGATTGTACTCCCAAAACCCCAATGGACCCATAGTAAACGCTGTTCGTTGTTTGTGATGTTCCTGTAGCTCCACCTGATGATATCCACTTTTTAAGTCCAGTACCGTAAAATACTTACTCCCAGCAACGCAATCCAAGGAAGTGCGTACGAGTCCTTGATAGTACGGTTATTCAGTTGTCTATAGTCAATACAAACCCGTAAGCTCCCATCTTTTTTACGTACCAAGACAACGTTTGATGCCCATGGAGACCTAGATTCTAGAATAACACCGCTTGCTAACAGCTGACGCAAGTGGTCCCTTACCTCATCGTACATCGCTGGAGGGATTCGCCTATGCCTCTGCTTAAAAGGAATTTCATTGGTTAATTCGATTTTATGTTTTACAATACCTGTATTACCAAGATCCAAATCATTGAGAGAAAAGACATCTCGATTTTCACTAATGAACCCTTTCCCACGCTCAAGCTCATCAGGAGTGAGATCTTGGTCACTGATTTCAACGTCGGGTATTCCCAGATCGGTGTGTATTTCAGCTGGTGGCTCTTCAATGTGTACTGGCTGCAATTCGCCTAAAATCATTTGGGGTGAAATCACAATGGTGCGCATAGTTGCGTTCGATACAGGGATTGTAATTGTTTCCTCTTTACAATCATAATTGAGCACAACCGGCAATACTTCTAAGTCGGGTGGCAATGAAGAGTGTTTGGTGGGTTGAAGTACAGTGGGCACAACGTGATATGGTAGTGGTTTTTCCAATTTACTCAAAACATCAACAACGCTATTTGGTGGTACTATTACTTTTCTAGGCTCCAAACATCTTACCATCGCTAACCCATGCTTACTTCTGTCAAGGGCTTTCTCTCTCAATGTCAAACATCGAAAAGCTAAATACCAAGGTGTAAAAATACTTGCCTTCTGTAGAAACTGCTCTCCATACTGTTGTTTGCACTCACCCATGTAGGAATTCAAAATGTTGGTTCCAAGGAGAACTGGTACCCGTGCAGCATATTTGCTATCGGGTACAATTAATAAAATGCACCCCATTGACCCTAAAGGTAAACCATCGACATTGACAAAAGCCTCGATATATCCACTGTATGGCAATAACTGACCACCTGCACATTCAATATTGAGAGTAGATTCAATGCTTTTCACCTGTAAATGACCCAAATTTTGGTTGAAAAAACTTTCGCACACAGTGGACACCGTAGCTCCAGTGTCTAACAGGGCAGTTGTTTTGACCCCTTCGATTACAATTTCTGCTTCATTTGTAGACCCCAATAACCCATCCGGAATTTTAGTGGGACATTTAAATTTTGACCCTATGGATTGTCCCGCTCCATGGGTCTGTTGAAGTTTAAAGCCGGATTGTTTAAATTGACTCGACAACCTTTCTTTATATGCCCACGGACACCGCATCTATAGCAGGTTGGTTCGACTGAGCGATTTCGAGATCTACGTGCTCCATTGCCTCTAAAACAACCCATCTACCTCGGCCATAACGTTCAAACCCACGAAAGTTCACTGAATCGTTAGTTTCCGGTGGAAAAAAATGTGACTTGTCTTGAGGGGGCTGGTTTAAATTTCTCCGCGAAGTACGTTGCTGGTTATCTGGAATATTAAACTGCCTCGATTCGTACGAATTTAATCTTCCTGGTTGTTCATCGAAACGTTTTTTCATGGTGTCTAATTCGTTCGACAATTTGTGGACCATCCCTCGAAGTTCTCTTACACTCGTATCTTGACCGTTTTCGCTCGAAGACGATACCGCCGCGTCAGCCATTTTAACAATCCCCGTGGGTTGGTTGCGTTGGGATTTATGCAGGAATTGATCATGTTCCATTTGCCGTAGTGCCACTCTAAGTTCGTCAAAACCCGTGATGGAATCAAATTTATGCCCTGAAATGTCTTTTAGCGATTTTCGAAGACCAATCCAAAACATAGACCTTAGCATTTCATTTGTTTTAGAAGAACTTACCTGACCTTGGTCAACGCCTTGGCCAAAATATCCTCCAATCGACAACCCCATGCAGTGACGTCTTCGGAATCTAATTGCTTTGCACTGTAAAATTCAGCCAAAATGGACTCATTTCGTTCAATGACACCATAGACACTATCTAACTTACATAAAACCTGTGTAATACTTGCCTGTGGTCCAAGTCGCATAGCAACCCTCCCGGCTTCACCTCGCAAGGATTGTCTGATAGCTTGCAGTAAAACAATGTCTGGGTATGTGCCTTCTTGTCTTAGACATGTTACCTCATACTTCCATAAATCATAAGTTGTCTCACCTTTAGAAGAAATCTTTTCACCTGAAAAGTGTGAAAGTTTAGGGAATTGGGCTTTAAACTTGCCCAAAGGTTTTTGCGACTCCGATGAATCCTCACAACTTTTAACATATTCTTTCATCCAATTAACGAGGTCGGCAGGGCTATCTGCCTTTGGTTTAACATTCATTTTACTCAAAGTATCAGCAAGCTGTTTGAATTCTTGCTCTTCCATTTTACAACAATAGTGAAGACCACTTTAGCAATTTTGAAATATGTATAATTTGTTGGAGTTTATAGCGTAGGATTTGATCCGTTGGACACAAATCAAGATACACCAGCGAGTCAAACCAATGACAGGACAATCGGACAGACCCCTAAAACACCAGTTGCACGAGAAATGCCACTCCACTGAGGCTATGCGAATTGCAGAGAAGACGCTACCCAGCGTACGCCCAAATGTTTCCCGTTCTTTTATTGCACAAAAAACAACAGATCGGAAAGAAAAAAATATATATATGTCACTATGTTGGTTGCCACAAAATCTCGTGAACTCTCGCGACAAACGAGAAAATTCGAGAGTTGATAAATTTGTAATATTTTGCATTTACAATTATGAAATTTAAGGAGTTATAGAAATTCCAATAGCATGTAGAGAGGTCGATACTTGTTTAATCTACTGATGTATATGAATATCATGCAAAATAGTCATACGACATTAAATACTATGTTTTGGTCTTAAAAATATTCATAGATATCAGTATTTAAATATATTATCACGGATATATTTTTTTTTAGCATATCACAGGTTCAATTTTGTCCAATGTTTATAATCAAGAACACTACAACACCAAAGAAAGAAACACAACACCAAAAAGGAACAGTTGTTGTTATACATCCAAATATGGTGGGTAAAAATTGGAGAATATAGATATGTAGGTGAAAATTGTGTCTTTATGACGAGGTAAGAATTTCAAACTTTGTAAAAATTTGCTTTTATATGTCCAAAGTCATTTCAGAATTACAGACTTCACTGCTCACTGTTTCACTTCCAAGGTAAATCCAGGTTTCGCCATTTCATAAGTCCAGGTTTAACATCCCATCCGCATAGTTAGAAATCCATCCATCAGGTCCCATTTCGGGCGCCAAATCTGTAACGGGGTTCAGTTGGCCAATGAGAGAACTCAACAAACGGTTTAAGTAAACAAGCCGACCATGGATTTATTAACTGACTTTACACCAACACAGGCACAAAAAAACCCTTGTCATAAAAGAAACAAACAATCAGAATTCAAAGAAGATTTCGTTGACCAATAGGTGAAGGTTCCGGTACTTCTTAGCTTGTATGTGTCATAACAACAAGAGCAATAAAACTTTCTGGATTACTCCAATTCAATGACGATTAAACAATAATTTTAATAAGTTACATATAAGTAGCCAATATATTGAATTTACAAAAGAATAGCAACATCAACATACCCCGCCGGAGGACGGGGGCAAGCCTCCAATCAAGTTTATGTGATATAGGCCTACGCCTGGTGACAGTAATGGAACCTGGAGCCAACCTGAAAATGTAGGCCCAATAAAGTGTAATTAATAATAAGTCACTAGATATAACGTACGCTTGTATGTAGCTTGTTGTTTTGCGCCACAAATAGCAGAGCATTATCATGTTAAAGTTAACGCAATATGTTCTCGCTATGCATGGTATGGAGCTTTACAACCAATTCCAAATCGATTGTTTAGGGTTTAGCGCCAAGTTCAAGATTGTCTCACAACATATCGATGATTCCTTAGAGAAAATACAAGACTTTCTGTAATAGCTATATTGTACATAATATGATGATATTCTTCATAAAGTATTCGGCTTTAAGGCGTAAACAATTGATCTATATTGGATCATTTTACTGGTAGGCCTAGTAATATTTACATGCCAATATAGGCTATTGTCAAAACTATTTTACATATTGAATATACAGCATATAACAGATTGATCGCTAACTTTCTACACATATTTATAAGCAACTTATACAAAAATAAAATCTACTAACCCGGGCAACTTTGGATATCCACAGGACACAAGACTCACTGCATTCAATAACGGTCGAAGAGTGAAACAAAATTCGTGCAAAAGATGCCCAGGAAAACCCATCCAATTGCTCTGAGCCAATCGGCGCGCGCTGAGTGCAGCACGACCCATGTCCAACCAATCAACTCACTACACGGACTACAAACTCCAAACATTCCCAAAGTTAGACCTCTGCCAAGTTAGTTGACGATCCAAATGGAAAAATAACCCTGCCACCACATTAACAATATTTTTACTATTTTCTTTTTTAGATAAAATACATACACCAAGCTTTCACACCAATGCTCACCTTTCAATATATACATGAAAATGACCTCTGATCCAAAATAAATAAAATTACTTACCGTCACATATACAAACATTGACATAGATTTGGGTCTTAAATCCATAAAATCAGCATTCCAAAGATATCCTGACCACCGTCGTCCGGATAAAGACATTTTAGAATTGCTGGAACTTAGCTTAAAAGGTAACGATTTTGAATTCAATGGGGAGATCTTTCAGCAAATTAAAGGGTGTGCTATGGGGAAACGTTTTAGTCCTAACTTTGCCTCTATTTTTATGGCTGAGTGGGAGAGTGATATTCTTCACAAATGTCACCAACAACCTTTTATTTACCTTCGGTATCTGGATGACATTTTTATCATTTGGCAACATACGTTGGAAGACCTTCATATTTTCATTGATACTCTTAATTCTCACGACTCAAGCATTAAATTACAGCCTACTATTGATCACACTTCTGTGGATTTTTTGGATGTAACTATTTACAAGGGTCATACATATCATACTACTGGGTATCTAGATTACAAAGTATTCTTCAAACCTACTGACACGCATCAGCTGCTACATGCTGGGTCATACCATCCTCCTCACACTTTCAAGGGAGTCATTAAATCTCAGATTTTTAGATTCTATAGAAACTGTAGTTCTTTAGATTTTTTTAACCAGGCTTGTTCTGTTCTTTTTAAAGCTCTCCTCCCTAGGAAGTATTCTATTAGAGTACTCCGAAGGATCAAATATAACACAGTATGACAAATCATGTTTCCCCCTTCATCCCCCGATACGCTTACCTCCCCTTCACGAGCGTACCACTACCGTCCAACATTTCTCTCAGGTGCATCAATGAAATGCCTTAAGACGCGATGCAAACTCGATATATACGTACCCGATCACAGAACCTTTTTTGGAGAACAAACTCGCAACAAATATCAAATGGCAGAGAATCTTAATTGTGACTCCTCTAATATCGTGTATGTAATCACGTGCAAAAAATGTCGCAAACAGTACGTCGGAGAAACTCAGAATTCTCTACGACAAAGAGCAGCCAACCATTTATCTCGTATAAGACTTAAACATGATGTACCCGTGGCACAACATTTCAATACTCAAGGTCATTCGGTCAAGGACCATTTTGAAATCATGCCTATTGAGAAAATCCCATTTCTCACTTCCGCTGCAGATACGAAGCACAAACGTTTGGAAAGGGAAAGTTTTTGGATTCAAACATTACAAACTATTTATCCTTTGGGGTTGAACTTGGACCCCGGAAGATGTCGTGAAAAAACTACAATACCATTTGTGTTTCAGTATAACAAAGCTAGCATCGCTATGGCCAAGATTATAGTAGAAGAATACAAACTACTTCAAAGTAAACTTGCTCGACCTCTGACCCAAAGGCCAGTCATTGCTTATAAAAAGAACAAGAGTTTGAAAGACATACTGGTCAGGGCTAAACTCCCCTGTCGGCCTTCTACCTAGGTTTTCTGGGAAAGGGTATGGGGGGGGGGGGCATAATATATAGTCTGACGATATTCTTACTATAGCTTAAGATGCGTAAGCATTGTCAATGTAATACAAAGTGTTCCAGAAAATTCTACTGACTAAGGCCAAGCTCCTGTCAGTCGTCAACCTAATGAAATATCATAGGTTTACTTTATTACAATAATTTATGATGGGGTATAAAGGTCTAAATGATATACCTCCTTTTAACACAATTAGAAACTTGTCTCCGTGGTTATTTTAGACAAGAATATTTTCCCTGTGCCCGTGTGTTTTAGTGTCCATAAATATAACTATATGAGTCCTCGGATTACAGTTTTCTATCTTGGAACTGTCAGTTCTTCAGTTAAAGTAAGTATTTTTGATATGTTTTCTTCTGTTTCCTCATGTTCAACTCAGTTGAGCTTCTTAGTTTTCTTGCTACTGTTTGTATAATATTTGTCAGATTTTAAAACACCTTTTAATATAAATCCATGCAAGTAATCCATGATATTTTCTTTTCCGACAGCTAATTTCTCAACATAGTGAGTACATAACGGTAAGTGGAAATATAATTTAATAACAGTCAGAAGATCCTGGAGAAAAGTCGTATTAACCTCTGATATTATCAGTCATAATACTTTTACTTCCACGCACACTTCCTGAAATATCAGGTCAAAGACAGGATTAGGATGTTTTTAATCTACGTCTGTGACAACCTAAGGATAATCTTGGCATTGGTCGTCGGATGGTCAACGTATCTTTTTGAATCGTAAAAATAAGTAGCTTATGTTAAACATTACTATTAGGATGCCTATTTGGATACCTTTAACATGGTTGTAATATGTTACTAATCGACTGGAATAGAGAAAGGTTTACCTTGAAGTTGCTCTTATGTTTAAATGTACTAAAGTTGTATAAAATAACCACGGTTTAGATTAACACGTGTTTATTGTTGCATGCCACAGAGGGTATTGGCTTCCAAAAGTGAACACTTTATTTTACGTCCCGTCACTTCCAGATCTTTTATTTTTCGTGTATGGGGTACCTCATTCAAGTTAGATTTATAGCCCCGTCAAACTGATTTTTCATTCGTCACAGAAATAATTGGGGTGAACTGGATGACTGTTTTGGTTTTTAGGTGAACATTCAAGTTAACTTCTATTTTTCGGATTTTAAGACTTCTAATGAACTAGATAAGGATTGTCCAATTCCGGACATTGGTTTATACATATATTATTAGTTATTGCTACTTTAACATGGCTGTATGAATTGTAATGGTCTTTCTGATAATCATACGCCTTGATCCGGAGGTGAACGGTGTTTGCGGAACATACGGGTCATAAAAGATTCATACACTCAGGGTAAAATATCATTAACGAATTTATGATCACGAAACCAGATATCCTTGAGACGAAGAATTCTCATAGATTTATTTTTCAACAGCTATGACTCTATTGTTAGTGCAAATTTTCAGCATGTCTTTTTATGGCGTGGATTCTGTCTGTATGAGATATATTTTAACTAGGTAATATGTGGAGATATTTCACACTGACAGCTGCTGTCAAAATATATGAACCTCTGTCAAAATCTGGTTACGATAAAGGATGACAAAACATTTAAATTTGGCAAAGATATGAAGCTGTTAACTGCTTCTGTTTGGGAAAAACATAAAACTGTATGTAGTTGTTATAAGTATACTGGGTTTTAGTGGCCGGTGTGCCTTTAAAGAACACTTGTTTTCGTTTGAATGGAAGGATCAACTACGGTTGAGTTCTGTCATGATCCTGTGACGTACCCTTGCTATGTAAGGAGATACACGGTTTGGAACAAACACAAACGCCGATTGAAGATAAGACGTCAAAACTCGATGGCCACTCAAAAATAGCACCGGCTAGTGTGAAGCAAGAAAATAAATCGAACAAGTCATTTTGCACGTGATTGATATCGTTTTCTCTCTTGGTTTGGCCATCTGTCTTGAGTCACTGTCAAATTACACACCGTGGGACATAGCTGCAGACATAATCTGTCTATATCTAATTTATACCCCCAGGTGAATACATAAAGAGGGGTTTAACGGGATAACTGACTATCTGATACATGTTTTACAATCAGACGATATAGTCTCTGCTGAGACGGATATTTAATAAATATTTCATCCATAGTCTAGACAGTTATTTCTCCGTTAAACATATCTTTTTAAATCAATCAGGCACACACTTCTAATCGGAAAATAATCAGCTGGAACTAATTAAGTATCTATCTAGTATTCTATCAAATATAAGATGGACACATTTATTTGACAAAGATGGACGAACAAGACGAATATATATTTTTATACAAACAATGGACATGGATGCCATTTATAAAAGCTATGTCGTTTGTGACTTATTTAATTGGGGAACAATTACCAGAGGTGAATTTAATGACAACTTAATCTTAGAAAAAAGTTGTTCAAAACAATGCCGCGATCAGTTCCTATCAGTAGTCCGGCACCAAATCGAGTTCGTTCAATTGTTTCCACAATAAAGTAGCATTAACTAATAGCATAAACGGTATAGATTACTACCTGTCATATTGTCTGTCTTTTGACTCATTTGTGGATAGGTGAAGATGGTTTAATTATTTCATCTTTTTAGCCTTTCTTGACACTTTTTGTGCAAACAAAGACGGTGATGTCATTGGGCGTTCTACGCGCAGGTCGTCAAAAAGGGAAAGTTTTCCTGTGTGTTCGTTCTGCAGTGTTCTGGACATGAACATTACTAACTCTAGTTAAACTACACCTGTGCGTAGCTTATTTTAAGTTTCGCCACTGATATCTATTTTAAATAGAATCGTTAAGAATCTGTCTTCAGTTTCTTTTTTCCAGTTCACTTTTTGCTGGGGGAACCTTTCATTGTAGTGAGTGAGTGAGGATTTAAGTCACTTTCAACATTGTATCAGTCTTGTCGTGACGATCTTTTTACAGCATGCAAAGGTTAGAAAATCAAAGGGAGTAAATGTCACATATTAAACCACTTTTGTTTTTCAATTTTAAGTTATCTTTCAAGAGTATTATATAGGTGGTATTTTCATAAACTGTCAATTAAAATATGTTTTAAAGAAGCCTTAAATGTTTTACGTCCGATATTATTCTATCCCTTCGTCCCAGTTTGTAGCCAATTCGCGTTTAGCAGATGACATTATTTTATTGATATTTGGGAATATATAATAATACTCTATCCGTCGGGTCATGCCAGGATCTAAAATCATACACTCGTTAGTGTGTGGTGAAAATGTGTGTATGCATTCCCATATGCATAAAGTCTAGTTTGACGCATGACCATTCACTAATATGGATATTTGCCACCTACCCTTTTCTAGATCTACTATCAACAGATGACTGTTAGACTTTGATCATAGGGGATCCCTCTTTAAACGACGGCGACCACGAAATGCGGCAAGAAAAGCTAGTTAACTTTAAAACTTTGAAATACAGCTTTGAATAAAGCTTGCCGACCTTTGCGCAATCCAAATGCAATTCTAGCAGCAACAACCTTGTTAACCTGTCGTATCACTTTTGGCTGCCATATTGCTTGCTTTTGTCTGAAATATAGATTCATAACGAACGGGCTATCATGGCTATTATTGCAGTTATTTTCATAAAAGATCTGGAGCCCGTTTCGTAACCAGGTAACCTTTTTGAAACAAACTCATTCATGAAACAACTTGGAATATATTACTATTGGCTGATAATTAACAGCTGACTGAGGTAGTGATTAAAGCATACATAATACATATGTGCTAAAGGCGAAACCACCATATACCGCGATAGAACGTAGAGTAACTTTTTAGGTAACCATCATGATAGCCCAAATTGCAGACATACGTTGCTATTATAGTTAAGCAAAAATTTACGCTGCGTTCTATCGCGAAACGGGTTCCAGCTCTTTTATGAAAATAACTGGAATCATGTCCATGTTTCGTGCACTTGGCAAAGCAAAACCACGAAATTCGTTCATTTAATAATATTCTCAACTAGCCAATGCTGGAGATAAGTTTGTCTTGGAAGATAAATCGGTTATCAATAGTTTTAAAATATCTTATCTCTTAGGCGTGAAGGGAACTGGAACTAAATTAGGCAATCTGAATCAATAATTCAAGCTGATTTATGGTTCTAATCGCGCGATGTTCTACTTGATTTTTCTTACTATGGTGAGTCATAGTTTAACCATACATTTTACTATAAATCATTTCTAACAAATATGAAATGTCATCCTTACACATTTATATGCAGTCATGGAAAAATGTGTGTACATATACATCTGTGATTCTTGTTATGCGGGAAATGTTCAACGTTTTTTTTTTATAAATAAAAACTTTTAAATTTGATATACTGGTTGTATATTACAATATATTATTCGCAGCTACTGGAGGCTATACGCGCTATTGATCTCTGCTCTAGGGATGTGTTTTACACACTCAAAGTGACATTTTTACTTCAATATGTTCGCCCTGTGAAGCCAGATGGACTCCTTATACTTTTTAATTTTTATAGTTACAAACATCTGTTTATTTTTTTAAAATACACTTTTGATTTGGCTAACGATATCCTGAATACATTGTATAGCTTATTGCCATTAATCGTGATTTCTTATCGCCAGAATGTTGCCCTTTATGATCACTATAGTTACTGAATGACTAGACGACAATGCTGTGCCCGTTTTAGAATACAAACAACTTGCTGTATTTTGCATCAGATTGACTGTAACAAACAAAAATTACAAAAGGTAAGTAAAAGGAATCTCGAGCACAAAAAGGGCTCTTAAAAGATTTACGGTAAGTATTTAGATAAGTATTTATGATCACAAACGCGACAGTTATTAGGATATTACAGGTAAATAAACATTAATGAACATCATTACGGCTTTATGTTTTCTACCAGGAAAATACCAGGACAATGCCAGGAAAATGTCAGGAAAACTCACAATAGCAATATTTAGCGTTAAGCGTTACCGAGAAATACCAACATGGGTAAACAATGTTAAACAGGATAAAATACATTTTATACATCAAAAACAACGTTATTAGAAGATCTACGGTAATTGGAACTGGCAAACTGCCAACGCCCGGCAAGGCAGGCTACAGACAGCGAGTTTAACATACATGTAATGAATATGGTACGTGCGACAAGCCTAACACTGTACTAAGCTATACACAAAACAATATAATGTGTTCGAAACTCTCAGAAAACACATGGAATGATCTCAAAGTTAAATCTATCAACTTAGCTAGCAAAGGAAGTGAATGCATGACATGCATAAGTATACAGAATCCACGATTCTAACAACATATAACTATTAAAGGCATAAATAGCGGGAAACTTCGCATGAGAAAAACGAGAACTATTACGAAGCATCGGTAATTATCATGATACTGTCCAAATGAGGCAAACAAATACTAGAGTAGCTAAGATAAAAATATGAAAACATTAGAGCAACATACCGTTTTATAGACTTCAGTAAACTCTCAAAGTATTTAGCGTGTAGTGCATGGTGAGGTCTCTATATTCTCTGAACTAACGAGTCACTACGCATGCTTCACTGTGTTGATGGAATAACCGTAAATACTCTAATGGGTATTTCGACCCTTACATACCAGCCCCCAATTGTGACATTTATAGGGCACAATTACACCACATAATACGGTCGAACTCTCTTCACAATATAAATCAAAATAAAACACAGTTTAGTTAAACATAAGTCATTTCTATCGATTAGCTTAATCGCTAGCCTCCAGAATAAGGCACAGTTTTGCGATTGGTCGCATTAAGGTTGATGTTTGAGTCTTCAATTTGACCATCCGTACGTAGCCTTGCTTGTCTTTGAAGATCTCTAGTACTCTTCCCATGGACCATGCATTTCTCGGAGAACTGTCTACAACCAAAACTATGTCACCAACGGCAATGTTACGTTGTAGATGATTCCATTTCTGACGTTGTTGCAACAAGGGAAGGTACTCCTTCACCCATCTTTGCCAGAATACATCCGCCAAGTATTGCACCTGTCTTACAGCATACAAATCGGATTTGGTGAACTTGCCGGGTGGCAGCCTCTCTCCAGAGCGTAGTAGCAATAGGTGATTTGGGGTACGTACTTCAAAGTCGTTCACACTGTCTGGGGAACTTGTCAGAGGACGTCCATTCAGTATGGCCTCAACTTCACAGAAGAGGGTGGAGAGACCCTCGTCGTCCAGCTTTATTACTTGAGATTTCATCGTGGAGTATAAGACTTTGCGAACCAGTCTGATAGGCGTTCCCAAACACCTCCGAAGTGGGAACCAGTCGGTGGATTGAACTCCCACGTTATGTTCTTCTGCAGAAGCAAGCCTTGCATCTTCTGAATGTTCCACTTTGGAATCTCTTCTCTCAGCTCTCTTTCAGACCCTACCAAGTTGGTTCCGTTATCGGATCTGATAAGACGAACCGATCCTCGTCTGGCTATGAATCTTCTTATAGCGTTTATGCATGAGTCAGTATTGAGAGAAGCTGCTACTTCCAGGTGAACCGCTCGCACTGCGAGACAAGTGAATATGACACCATACCTCTTATAAACAGTTCTGCCACGCCTAATTTCAAAAGGACCAAAATAGTCCATCTCAGTTCTTGAGAATGGATTTTCTTCTGGTATAATCTGGTCAATTGGGAGTGTTGCCATCTTTTGAGTATTCGCCGAAGTCTGATATCTCCGACAGGTCACACATTTTGAGACAATTTTCTTGATTTGAGTGGTGGCACCTAGTATCCACAACTTTTGACGTACATGTGCCAACATGACATTCTTCCCCATGTGTTTAACATCATGATGGGCTTCCTCTAGGATGAGCTTTGACAGGTTAGACACTCTAGGCAGGATCACAGGATGTTTAACAGCGGAAGGAAGATTCGCCCGTGTTAATCGGCCTCCGACCCGGATGATTCCATCTTGTATGAAGGGGTCCAACTTTATCAAAGGTGAGGATTTCAATAATCTCTGGTTAGAATCTTTTTTCAAGAGAACCTTGAACTCCTTGTGGAAATGTTTCTCTTGTTCGTAACGCAAAAGTGCATCTTCTGCTCTCTGTAGATGCTCCGTTGTCCAACAAACTTTGCGTTCTTCCAAATTCTGTAATCTAGGTCGTTTATCTTTGTCAGGGTTCTTAGTTGTAGTCTGCTGCAATTTCCTCTCAACCGCCTTCTCCTTCAGGCGAGTAAATATCACCTGAAACCACGCCACAGCCTTGCGTAGTCGAAACCAGCTAGAATAGTGAGATATCAGTTGTTCAGTAGGAGAGACACTTGGATGGACAGTAGCATTAACATGCTTCTTGACTTCGTCATCTTCTTTCTCAACATTCTGCGTTGTAGGCTGCAGAGGCCATTCGCTGGACGGTAGCCACAAGAAATCTGGGCCGTTGAACCATTGCTTGTTTTGAAGAAGTTTCTGCATGCTCACTCCTCTAGATGCACAGTCTGCTGGGTTTGCAGCCTTACAAACATATCTCCATTGGTGAACTTCTGTAGCTTCTCGGATGACTGACACTCTATTGGCGACGAATGTGTGAAAGCGCGAGCTGTCGTTGGCTATATAGCGTAATACTGACATACTGTCAGTCCAAAAATATTGCTCAGCTATTCGATAATCTAGCTCTTTCACCAGCATGGTGTTTAGTTTCACAAGAGTGGTCGCAGCTTGAAGTTCCATTCGTGGGATGGTAATTTTCTTCAACGGCGAAACTCTGGCCTTTCCAAACACAAACGAACAATGTATCCGTCCATGAATATCCTCCATACGTAGGCAGGATACCATCCCATATCCCTTTTCACAAGCATCAGCAAAGTTATGTAGTTGACAAGATCGTATTTGTCCGAAATTCTCAGGTTTGTAACATCTGGCTATTTCCACGTTCTGCAGGAGATTTAAATCACTCAGCCATTTGCTCCATCTTTTCTCTGTGTTTTCATCTAGTTGTTCGTCCCATTCAATTTTATTTCGACACAGTTCTTGGAGTAGGGATCTGGCTACTAAGATGAAAGGTGCCACGATCCCCAGAGGATCGTATAGCGAACTTGATATCGACAAAATACCCCTTCGGATACATGCCGCGACTTTTCCATCCATTTGGAAGCCTAAGGAATCAGACTCCGTTTTCCAGACAATACCTAAAGCCTTTTCAGAGGGAAGACTTTCACTGGACAAATCAAGATCTTTGACACCTTTTGAACGATCTTCCCTCGGAACTGACTCCAAGACACTGTGACTATTGCTGGACCATTTTGTAAGACGAAAGCCGCCGGTCATGCACACCTCGCTAACTTCTTCGATCAGGCTCACGGCATCTTCTTCGGATGGAACGGAGCTCAAAAAGGTCGTCAACGTAGATTGATTGATTGATTGGGGTTTAACGCCGCGCTCAAGATTATTTCACTTATATGGCGGCGAAAAGAGGTTGAATCAGACAATCCTTTATTACATCAAAAATACAAATTAACCCAAACTTGACAGAAACACAATAGTTAAAAACTGGTAAAAAATGTGTAAATTATTTTTGGGAGTATAAAAACATGTTATATCACAACAATCTCCAAAATAACAAATGTTTTCAGCACAAGTACGTCCTAGAAATATAAACAATCCATATAAATAAATATTTGTTTTCATCTTTACAAAATTGTGTAAATACATATATTATATCCAACTAATTCTTAAAGAGTGTTTTAAAAACATATTGGTTTATACCATAATTAAAAATTTACCACAGGTTAGTCGCCTCATACGATCAAGCTTGCCTGTGAACTGTGGGCCAATTCTTATCCCCCGGAACCCACACGGAGGCTCAAGGATTAGTCGCCTTTTACGATCAAGCACCTTGGGAAGGCTGTGGGTCTATTCTTATCTCCCCGGAACCCACACGGGGGCGTCAACGTAGAAGCTCCTTAAAATCGATGTTTTGGTATCTGCTCTATGGGTCGTGTCATCCCTTACTGTCTGGCGAAGAGCGAAGCTGGAGCAGCTAGGCGACGATACAGCACCAAAGAGATGCACCCGCATCCGGTATACAACAGGAGTCTTTTCCAAGTGACCGTTTGGCCACCAGTAAAATCGTAAAAAGTCTGAGTCTTCTGTCGGGACATGCACCTGGTAGAACATCGCTTCGATATCACCTAAGACGGCAATGCTCTCTTGTCTGAATCGTAGTAAGACGCCTACCAACGTATTCGTCATGTCTGGTCCAGGTAGTAAGGCGTTGTTAAGTGAGGTTCCCAGGTAAGTTGCTGTACAATCAAACACAACCCTCAACTTGTTAGGCTTCCTGGGGTGGTAAATACCATGGTGTGGGATGTACCACACTCTGCCCTTTGGTCCCAATAACTGTTCCGGTGGTACCCTTTCGGCGTAGCCTTTTTCTAGAATCGTATTCATAAAGTCGAGGTAGTGCCTTTGGAACTCAGGATTTTTCTTCAATTTGTACTTGAGTCCTTCTAGTCGTTTCAAGGCCTGAATCCTATTATCTGGCATACAGATTCCTTCATCTCTGAAGGGCAAGTTGATACAATAGTGTTTGCCTTCTTTGTGAATTGACTTGCTCACTTGTTCTACGAAGCGTTTGTCTTCCTGAGAGAACTCACGTTTATCGTCAGATGATCTCTCCGGGAAATCTAAATTGATTGAGTCTCGAACCAGTTTCTCTAATCGGGATATACTCTCAGCTTGCTCCACTGCTACGATCTCTGCTCTATTAACTGTGAGCGCGACGTCGTCCTGATTTAAAAGCTTATTCTCTCGGACCACATTCCACACGATCCACCCCAACATACTTTTGGTTGCATGTGGGGAGCCTCTAGGTCCAGTTCGCACTTCAGATGGTGTGTAGGCGTCTGGAACATTATTCCCTATTAACACACCAATGTGGGCGTCAATGTCGGGCAACTTCACATCACTGAGATGAGACCACCTGGATATGTCTTCCTGCCTGGGAATGTGGCCCCTGTCTACCGGCATGGTTTCCTTGGTAAAGACCCGTGGAAGATCAATCATATTCTCAAGCTGTAAATCGCCAATCTGTAAACCATTAACTGAGTATGTTTGCATGGTATGAGGAGCGCCCACTGTTTCCACTGTTATATTCATACGACGACCATGTCCTCCAACTTGATGCAACAAACTTTCGGTACAGAAGCTCACACTGCTGCCCGGGTCTAGAAAGGCGTAAGTCTTTACACTTATGAGACCATTTCTCATCTTGACCTGCACCGGTACAATTGCCATTGTACACTGACCGTCTCCAGCCCCCGTCACGCTACATATCTCACTGGAAAGACTAGTGTAAGCGCTGGTGTTTTTCCCTTGGTACCCCCTTCGGTTTGTGGTCATCGGTTTCTTTCCGTTGTAACATTGATTCGTTGTGCAGTACGGTAGGGTGTCTAAACTTACACACTGTACATGTAGCTTTATTCCGACAATTCCTCTGCATGTGAGAAGACTGCAGGCAGCCATAGCAAAGTCCCTGGCCTTTCAAGAAGTTTCTTCTGTCTGCGTATGGCTTCTGTGATAATGATTCACATTCTTCTAAGGAATGGATGTCGACTTGGTAATAGGAACATTTCTTGGTGGCCTGTGTTGATCGTCGTGCCTTGTGGTCATTTGAGTGATGATACGGTTTGGTGGCTGCAGAGTTCTGCAGGGTAGTTTTACTCGTTTCAGAGATTTGGTTAATAGCAAATACACCCTTTGTCCATGGTCGTTGTTGTTTGCCACTTTGTCCTCTGCTAGTTCCTGGATGTTGATCTGCCTGAAGTACATCTCGTCCATATGTAGGATCGCATGCCTTCTTAGCCTCCATTTTGACGAAATCTACCAAATGTTGGAATTTAACAGTGTCAGATTTCTGCTTGATTTGCAAGACGATACTCCTCCATTTGTCGTGGTAACGATAAGGCAATTTAGCTACCAGCTTTTTCATACTGTCTGGATATTGCAGGATTGAAACAGCTTCGATACTGCGAACTGCTTTCTCACATTCTCCAAGAAATATAGCATAATCATCAAGGGTTTTAGGGGTGTTTTCCTTGACATTGGGCCAGTTGAGAGCCTTCTTGACAAAAGCGTTGCCCACCACTTCCGGGTTGCCATAACGTTCCTCAATTTCTTGCAGAGCAGCAGGATAACCAATTTTAGCCTCTAAGTATGAGTAACCTTTCACGATCTTGTGTGCATCACCCTGGGTAAATTGGACTAGATAGTTGAGCCTTTCGTCATCATCTTCGGAATTAACAACCACTTTGGATTTGAACCGTCTGATAAATTGTCTATATTCCAACGGATCACCTGAGAACTTGGTACTCTCGGGTATAGGTTTACGGAGTTGGCGTACAACGTTTGCCACTGCATTATCTTGCTCAGGGAGCTGAAAGGAAATGATTAATTTGCTGTCCTGAAAAATCATTTGCATGTAAATTTGATGGTGATACATTTCTGACATGATAATTAGGCGGAAAATGATTTGAATCAACAGGCATATGAGAATAGCTAACATATTCAGATTTAACAGCGGTAGGAACAAATTCGTTAACGGTAGGATCTAAACGCTTGGTGGCATTAAAATCTAACTTAGGTTCCTTAACTACTTGCCTGACCACCTCTGACCTCTGGTCCACCATTGATCCGGCTTTCAGCTCTTCGGTTTCATACTTCTCCAGAACTTTTTTCTTTCGGTCCGCTATTTCCATTTCAGTTTTTAACTTTAATTCTTCTTCCTTATGTTGGATCTCTAATTTTGCTAGTTCAAGCTCTCTTTTTTGTTTCAGCGTCGCCATTTTTGCTGATATCTCAGCTTGTTTCTGTTCTTCTTTTAGACGTGCAGACGACACAGATGCTGTGGTCGAGGCTCTGGAACCTGATCGACGAGAGCCGATCGCTGATGCGCTGTGTTCAGGTTTTATGGTTTGTCTCTCATATTTTTGAGGTGACTGAAGAAACCAAGCCTCGATGGTCGACTTGTAGATTTGTAAGTGAGACGCCTTAGCCTCAAACTCGTCACAATCGTCTCTCTGAAGGAAGTTACAGTATTCATTATATTCTTCCAGAAATTCTTCGTAGTCACGCAACCAGCGTGAATGTTTTGACCTGATACAGGAAACATCTTTTTCTTCGGCCATTATTGTTTCCATTTCCAGAAATTGTTTAGTGATTTGTGAGAAAAGGACACCAAGATTTTTTAATTTCAGCTCTACAGCATAACTTTGTCCTTTCTCAGTCATCTTTCGTTCACGGGCACCACCATATTTTATTTTCCCATGCTCCATCTCCGTGGGATTTGGTGCCTCGTCTCTCGTATTGACCTCCACTTCTCCACTCTCACGTTCCTGGGTTGCCATGGTTACCGTGAGCCGAAAACGTCAATGAATATAGTTACTGAATGACTAGACGACAATGCTGTGCCCGTTTTAGAATACAAACAACTTGCTGTATTTTGCATCAGATTGACTGTAACAAACAAAAATTACAAAAGGTAAGTAAAAGGAATCTCGAGCACAAAAAGGGCTCTTACAAGATTTACGGTAAGTATTTAGATAAGTATTTATGATCACAAACGCGACAGTTATTAGGATATTACAGGTAAATAAACATTAATGAACATCGTTACGGCTTTATGTTTTCTACCAGGAAAATACCAGGACAATGCCAGGAAAATGTCAGGAAAACTCACAATAGCAATATTTAGCGTTGAAATGTTAAAGCAATTATTACCGAGAAATACCAACATGGGTAAACAATGTTAAACAGGATAAAATACATTTTATACATCAAAAACAACGTTATTAGAAGATCTACGGTAATTGGAGCTGGCAAACTGCCAACGCCCGGCAAGGCAGGCTACAGACAGCGAGTTTAACATACATGTAATGAATATGGTACGTGCGACAAGCCTAACACTGTACTAAGCTATACACAAAACAATATAATGTGTTCGAAAGAAAGATGTCTCAGAAAACACATGGAATGATCTCAAAGTTAAATCTATCAACTTAGCTAGCAAAGGAAGTGAATGCATGACATGCATAAGTATACAGAATCCACGATTCTAACAACATATAACTATTAAAGGCATAAATGGCGGGAAACTTCGCATGAGAAAAACGAGAACTATTACGAAGCATCGGTAATTATCATGATACTGTCCAAATGAGGCAAACAAATACTAGAGTAGCTAAGATAAAAATATGAAAACATTAGAGCAACATACCGTTTTATAGACTTCAGTAAACTCTCAAAGTATTTAGCGTGTAGTGCATGGTGAGGTCTCTATATTCTCTGAACTAACAAGTCACTACGCATGCTTCACTGTGTTGATGGAATAACCGTAAATACTCTTATGGATATTTCGACCGTTACAATCACAATCGTTTCTGCAACATCAGTTTGCGAACAATCTCCCTACACCAATGATTTTATCGGTCGGTACAGACTTCCTAGGTGGGCGCTTAACTTTTTTCATTGTATATAGTTTAGCCCTTCTTGAAACTATCGACACTCAATTACCAAATAACATAATTTTGTAAAAATTGCAATATATTATCTAATCCGTATGCCTCTACAGTTAATCGACAAACAACCCGATGTCATAATTTCGCCAAAAGTAAACAATGAATAATTCCAAGCTCATGATAGAAAAATGCAAAAAATATCTGAATATGTTTTCAAAAGAAAAATTAATGCATTTTCCCTAAAATTTCCACTTATTACTATATTGTCAAATTTAAAAACCGAAAATATAAAAAAAAACAAGTTGGCGGTTTTGAATGGCAAGAATTGCATTGATGCATTTGTTCTTTCACTCCTGTCCGTACATCTGAGGGATTAAACAGAGCTTATAGCATTTTTGACAGTAATGCTACTGGGAATGGACAAATTGACGGTTTTAATTTGGAAGCTGACGCCATCACGAAGAGATGATTTGTCAATGGTGTGAATGATCACAGAGAATGTCAATCTCATCTTGAGATCTTTAATCTGGATCAAAGGAAATCATCAACGAAAATTGCAGCCATCTTAGACTTCAGTTGAAAAGGGGTCAAACTAAACGTCTACATCAAGAAGTATAAAACAACAGCTTTTCGCGAATACCAATATTGAAAATCTGCGCCACAGTCGGCAAATCAAATAAAATTGACAAACTCTTGAGAGGATTTTTCATTCGATCGCCTTATGTGGAAAAGGTACCAGGTACACGCCGCAGGTAAAACAACAATAAAAAATCAATCATACACACATCAAGTACTAGCTGTACACATATTTCGTCTTTCAACGTCAATCCTTCAAATTTACAAGTAGTTCAAGAGCTTATCTTCTTAATAAATGAAAAGACAGCATTTTGGCATCTCTTGCCAGAATGTATAAAACAGCTTATTTAGTAAGGTAAAAAGCCATTGTTCTCAATTTGAGCTGGATAACATGAAACTTAGTAAATATAGATTCCTATTAAGACAATACCAATCTGGTGTAAAAATCGAACGATGTTAACACAAGCCTCGTCGAGATTTATAATTTATTTTATTCTCAATGTGAATATCTGTTTAGGTGTGACCGATGGTTTTTATCAATGGAAAATCAATGTTTCCCAACTTATCGACTTTCTTCTAGAAAATTACATATGGATACAGTCGAAAGCTGTTCAAATAAACTCAAATGCAGTTTTTGGCCGTTGTGTATCAATATACACGCGTTTAAGTATCCTTTAAAGCTATGGAAACGGGTTTCATTATTCAGGTTGATCGATGATTTTCACCGCACTCTGGCCATTATCTTCAATCGAATCACCCATAAGCCGGCCAGGGGCATGTTTTATGATGAGCAAACCTGGCCGGTTCTCACATAGGAAAACATCATAAAGACAGCGGTGCTTCTGTAACGAGGATTTTTACGCCTACATGGTTTAATGCGTACAGTAGAAGTATGTTCTCGTATGCAATAGTAAGATATTGAGTACGTTCCAGATTCTTGTAATTGCATCGACTTTTAGGCTACCCAACCGAATATTTACTCATTTATTTCTATAGGTAAAAGGTAAAATTGCAGAAGCTGAGACACAGGGCTGAAGCAGAAGGTCCCTTTTCGATTATGATGCTCTCTTAAAGGAGAACTCCAACGGATTCAGACCACCTTTCATTGTTTTTAATGGCTATATTTAAATCTGTTTGCACCCCAGATGCTAGAAATGGGTTAATTATAATAAATATATTAATTAAAACCTAAACCGGAAGTGACGTACATTGTTCATCGCTCTCGTACAACAACAACAAAACACACTTGTAAATCCCTGTCGACATTCGCTGTACTCACTTACTGAAGTTATAGCTATGGCATCTAAAGAGCAAAGTTCTTCAGGAGATGATGATTCTTTTCTCGAGACTTCGCACATCATTTTACCGTACCAATTCGAGCCAAGTTATTTAAAGGAAGAGGTAGAAAGGAGGCGAAACAAAGGAGAAGCTGTCCAAAGAACTGCCATTAGTATACTGGGGGAAAGTTCTTCGAGACGTAGCTGGGATAATTTCTGGTGCACTTGCACAAAATGTCCAATTATGCCTACAGAACTAGAGTGTATTTGCTGCCACGAAGTAGGTGCAGCCCAAAAAATTGTGGATGAATTTGATCCCGAGCCTGAAGACATTGACACAGACTTGCCGATGTGCACTATACCAACAGAAATGTGTTACACTGCACCCAGATTTCGTCGCCCACTTGAATAAAGCTGTGCTGGACACCTACTTTAGGAGCCATCAATATAACTGGCGAAAATTTCCTAAACCCGAAGGCCCAGGGGGAACCCTCACTAATGCGTAAGTACATCATTCAATAATTTATTCTTGACACAGTCACACTGAAACTTGCAGATTTGAAAGACAATGTTAAACTTAAACAGTCTGAATTTATTTATATCATTAAGAACGTAGTCTTTCAGTTTGTGAAAAAATCCAAAGTTTTTTTTTTATCTTCTCCACAAAATAAGTTGACAAAACATCACCTTAGAATGGCTTAGATTATTTAATTGTTATTTACACACATCAGGAGACCGGTTTACATAAATTCTACAACAAAATGACTTGCTCAATGACTAAATTAATTGTAGAAAACAATGGTCTAACCAGCTGGGAGCGGTCACCCTTCGGGTGTCACAATAGTCAATAACGCTACATACCGGAGCTATGACTAAATAATAAATCGATAACCTGAAGTTTATTAGTTTTTCTTTCAAATCTTCCTTAGATCATTCTGCAAAAAAAAAAACAATTTCCTCATACATTTTCAGGCAATATAGACTCGTAAGTTACCGATTCATCTTGGACTGGCTTCTGAAAGGTGAACGACTGGGGAAAAAGAAAAGAATACCTCTTCCTGCATGTGTTGTTGGTGCCATTAGGACTATCTTCCCAGCAGATGACAATGCATATGTCGGATTCAAGTATGCTGAATTACCAACATTATAAGAACTAGTTATGGCGTTCAAATAAATTATTTGGAAGGACTTCACTTTAAGATTTCAACCCTGTTTTAAATATCCATTTATCCCACATGTCTTTTAGATTCTACCTCCAATGCACGTTTGAAATATTCCTCTTTTCATTTTACTCAATAATTTGCTAGGATCTCGTAAATTCCTCTTCGAAAAACAGTGTAAAATTTGGCTTGTCAGATTTCAATAGTTAGCTCACCCTTATAACGAGGGTTTTATGTGTGGATTGACAAGTAAGTAACACACGTGACAGGATAGCCACATCAGTGAGGCTATATTCAAACTAGATTTGTAGTTTCCTATATAATGTAAAAGTTAAGACCGTACATGTACTGTAAAGATAAGCTCATAACTTTTGCTTGTTTGTCAATGGTAAATTGTTTTGCCCTAAGATTTGTAAATAGGTCAATAACTCAATATGATTCATGTCTGCCTTTCATCCTTTGTTCTTATATTACCTGACCACTTGATGAAGGGAAATAAATATCACAAATAGTCCCATGACCGAGGAACTAAAGCTGTTATTCATTTACAGACAAAATTCAGTTATTTGGCATACAAATTCTCATTTTAGGCATCTTTAAATAAATTGATTCATTTCCGAATTTACATGCTTCAGAAGTATGTTTTAATGAGTATTCAAGCATTTCCGCCAGTTCAGTTTAAGGGCCATCCAAATTATCTGCTATCAGCAAAGATTGCTTGGTGCGAAATGTGTGAGGAAACCGGGCGAAACCCGTGACCCTCAGTGGTACCTGCAGCCATCACACATAGGTCAATCGTATGAAAACCAGTCAGAAGATTATTCTTTTTTTGGGGCGACATGGCATCTGAACCAGCGACCAATTGATCTAGCAACTGAGCCATGGAGGCCCCCTCGGCAGATATTGCTGAATTGTTGCTACATATGTAGGTACCAATAAAATGTTTCCTCCACCAAAAAAACACACACAAAAATATGAAATGAAATAATCTTTAATAAACAAGCAAAGAATTTTAGTTAGAGACAAAAATGGGTTAAAATAAGAACATGTTAAACTAATATGTCTTTGATTTCACCACCAATGGGTCGCAGATTCAAATCCCACTTAATTATAAAACAAATTGAAAAATTTTGTGACTGGGTTTTCACTTGAACGACATGTGTGGGATGGTTACCAGTTAGCACCTGAAAGTCGTGGGTTCCCTCCGGGCATAGAGCCCGGTTCCTCCCACAATAAAATTGGCAATGCCGCCATATAAGTGAAATAATTTTGTGCGCTGCGTAAAACAATCAGCCAATTTGATTTCACTAGAAGGCAAAAATGATTAGCATTTGACACTACATGTATACTAAAATTGTATTTCCACCTGCACACTACATGTTAAAGTTGTGCTTGATACAAAATTTACTGATGTTATTAAAGTGGCATGAGCTGCCAAAATGTTGATATTTTGACGATAAAACAGAATGTTGAAATTATTGACTATTTTTCTCAAGACGTATAATTCAGAAACTTTTTGGTGCTTCTAGTCTCGAAAATGTCAATAAAGTATTGTTTTGAACTAACTGTGGCTTAGAATGAATGAATGGTCGTCCCGGTTATTTAAATTTTATTTACTTTTCGAACACGTTTTGCTTCGTACAGGCCACATATTGCATGGATTGTCCTCAGTCCAACGACAATCATTCAATTTTTTCGATTTCCTTCAAAGCCTCTTACTGTCGTGACGATCAAAAATTATTAAAAAAGTGTATTTCGACAGCACATGCCACTTTAAACAATCGACACAAGTGTAAAATATCCAAAAAATCAAGAATTGCATGAAACTTACAAATGAATTTGTACATATTGGTTATAAGAAAAAAGGCTTTTCTATTCATTGTATAAACCCAACCAAAATATAAGATGCATATCCTTCGATGGTTGACAACAAACCCTTTGATCTTTGAATTCAGTTCAGAGCAAGGGCAATAACTTTTGAAACCATACAGAAAAAAACTAAAAAGCAGTGAGATGAGATGCCTAGACAGGTACCATTAACTTGTCCTCATCTCACTGTTCTATCCACAAAAGGCCAACTAATTTGGCAGCAAAAGAACCTAATCCCCCACCAACTAAAACAAAAATTAGGAAGTTTTACGTACATTCAAATTTGAATGATTGATGTTTTACATCTATCGCTGTTAAAAACAATTGGTCAAATATTTCATTTGCGAGCTTTCTTGCGAATTAATTCTTCAGTTTGAGGGCGCGGACGTTTTGCAATGTTTTTGGGGATTTCTGGTATTGTAACCTGAGAGTCTTTGTCGTGATATTTCACTGACGGGTCTTCACGCCTCCTCACTACATCTGCCATCATGTCCAGGGCATAAGCGTGTGACTTCCTCTCCATAACTCTCTTAGCAGTCCATTCCCCACCCAACACTTTGGATGAAACAAAACTGTACTTCTTTTCTCCTGCAAGTCAATATTTAAAAATACATTTGTTTTCATTCATTGCACTCCGGAAAAAAAGAAAAAAGTAGGTAAAAGAATGTCAAAGTAAAACATTACACCTGGAAGATTTTTTATAGCTTGCAATGTTTTGGTTATGTTTTCTGTAGCACTGTTTACTTTTAGCATTCCCAGGATTACAGGGGAAGAACTGATTATGTTCAGAAAATACTGTTGACTACTATCTCTAAGGAGTTTGCTTTCATAAGCATTCTCAATGTTTTTCACACAAACATTAATTTCATGATAATGTTACTCTGAAAATCCTACCTTTTGTTGATGCCTGTTCTCTGCCAGTGTTGTAATTATGGTCAAGTACTGCCAGCTGCATCCGCCCTTTCATTGATGGATAATGGAAATGTAGCCTCTTTGGTGCAAACTTCAGCATTGTGGAGTGAGTGAGTGATTGGGGTTTTACGTCCTGCTCAACAGTATTTCGGTTATATGAAGACGTTGTCTCCTTGTGACAGGGCGGATTTCCACCGCTCTTTTAGGTGCTGTCTCACCGAGACGACTTGCCGAAGACAACCAGCAAGCCCCCTCACCCAGTCACAGTATACTGACACCGGGCCAACCAGTCGCTGCTCTAACTCCTATTGCTGAGCGCCAAGCGAAGAAGTAACAGCTACCACTGTTAAAGTCTTTGGTCTGACTCGACCCGGGCTTGAACCCGGATCTCCCAGGCCTGAAGCGGACGCTCTACTGACTGAGCTATCGGGGCTGGTCAGCATTGTGGAATGATAGGCCTCTAAGCTACCTGAAAGTAAAAGTTTTAATTGAAATTGAAAGTCTAACACACTGGTTAGACATTAAAGTCATCACACTTATCTTCTAGTTGGATGGTTTTGTGGGGCATTTTATTTCATTATCACTTGTCAAAGTCAACTATTTTCAATGATCAGCTGACTCATTATTACTGTCTGAAGAGAAAAAGTTTAACCACTTGAAATTGATTCATTTGTAAATATAAACTATACATACTAGTATGTTTAAACAGTGTCAACTGTTCTAAATCTTTACTAAGCTACTTTAACTATGTTGGTGAGATGTCTGTAGGCAGGGGAGTTCCTGTCAAACCACATTCGACACTCCTGCTCCTCTTGAGTAAGCTCAGGATGCTGGCAGGAATGTACAGTTCCATCTTCATCTTCCCATCTATGAACAACTGTAACATGTTCTAGAATGGACTGCCACAAGCGCTTCAATTCCTAACAAAAAAATATCAAAATTTTACAAAACATAATACCACATAATGTGGGAAACAATACATATTTTCAACATTCATGGATATAACTGTGTCAAAAACTAGTCTTCATGGTTATTTTAGACAAGAAGATTTTCTCTGTGCCTGTGTGTTTAGTGTTCATAAATATATCTATCTGAAGATATATATATATAGTATAAAGGTGACAGGTCTAAATGATATACCTCTTTTTAGAAACAGGTCTCCATGGTTATTTTAGACAAGAAGATTTTCCCTGTGACCGCATGTTTTAGTGTTCATAAATATATCTATCTGTCTATACATAAAAATAAGAAAAAACATCCTAACCTGCCAAAACTCTCATATAAGTTAAACGATCTTTGGTGAAGTGTAAAAATCCAATCAATGAATCCAAAAATAGACTTTCCTGTGTTTGATACATACCAGTGCATCTCCTCCACAGGCAGAACAGCTGTACCACAGGTGGTTAGTTATGCTTTTGGTCCATTTCAATAATATGTCTTGACCTTTCTTCTTTCCACCAGCAAAGCACTTTTTCTTAATACCTATAATTTAATATCAATGTAAGTATTTATTTAGTCCATAGATAAATGAACTTAACCAAAACATAAATTGAAAAAAATAATTGAGATGATCCCATTAAAATAGACTGATTGCTCATTTTTTATTTACTCAAGATTATTTCACTTGTATTGTGAATTAGTCAGGTTTATTAGAAGCCAAAAACCCAGACCTCGAGTAATGATCCCCATTAAAAGGTGAAGATTTATATCTTGCAAAAGTATAAATTAGTGATTGATTGATGTTTTAAACAACATTCAAGATAATAACACTTATATATGGTGGCTTTGCCAGGTTTAGTGGGGGCCTTCGGTGTGTACTAACTCGGCAGCTCTGCCACATACAACAATTAAATAAAAAATGCACTTAGAAATTTTAAAATTTTAATTCGTCGGATAAGGATTTGAACCACCACTGCATCGATGTGTCAGGCCTGTGTCGGACGATCACTCTAACCGACTTGACCACCGATGCCCCCATATAAATTAACGATGATGGATGTTTATTTAAGTTCACATATTTACCTTATTTTGTGGAGAAGATAAAAAAAACATTGGATTTTTTCACAAACTGAAAGAACTACGTTCTTAATGATATAAATAAATTCAGACTGTTTAAGTTTAACATTGTCTTTCAAATCTGCAAGTTTCAGTGTGACTGTGTCAAGAATAAATTATTGAATGATGTACTTACGCATTAGTGAGGGTTCCCCCTGGGACTTCGGGTTTAGGAAATTTTCGCCAGTTATATTGATGGCTCCTAAAGTAGGTGTCCAGCACAGCTTTATTCAAGTGGGCGACGAAATCTGGGTGCAGTGTAACACATTTCTGTTGGTATAGTGCACATGTATTCGGCAAGTCTGTGTCAATGTCTTCAGGCTCGGGATCAAATTCATCCACAATTTTTTGGGCTGCACCTACTTCGTGGCAGCAAATACACTCTAGTTCTGTAGGCATAATTGGACATTTTGTGCAAGTGCACCAGAAATTATCCCAGCTACGTCTCGAAGAACTTTCCCCCAGTATACTAATGGCAGTTCTTTGGACAGCTTCTCCTTTGTTTCGCCTCCTTTCTACCTCTTCCTTTAAATAACTTGGCTCGAATTGGTACGGTAAAATGATGTGCGAAGTCTCGAGAAAAGAATCATCATCTCCTGAAGAACTTTGCTCTTTAGATGCCATAGCTATAACTTCAGTAAGTGAGTACAGCGAATGTCGACAGGGATTTACAAGTGTGTTTTGTTGTTGTTGTACGAGAGCGATGAACAATGTACGTCACTTCCGGTTTAGGTTTTAATTAATATATTTATTATAATTAACCCATTTCTAGCATCTGGGGTGCAAATAGATTTAAATATAGCCATTAAAAACAATGAAAGGTGGTCTGAATCCGTTGGAGTTCTCCTTTAATGTTATTAAAATAGTATACCAGCTGTTCAAAAGTTGTGCACTGTATCTCGTTTACATTCTCTTCCTGTTGAAAAGAGAGACATTGTCTGTACCTTACTTCAACATATACGTTGTTAACCTTCCCGGGAAATTATTAAATTTCACCACGACTCTTCTTCATCACGAAGCTCATAATTCATTTTACCTATATATTCTTGATCGCTTCAAAGACATTTTTCACACAAATGCACGTGCTGGTACAGAAGAATTTATCATGGAAAACGGTTCAGCTACATTGGAATCGGGAGAACATTCTTAATAATTTATAAATATGTGAAAACCAGGGATTTCCTTCACTCAGAAATTTCATAATTCACTGCAGTGCAATAACACTTTTCTAATTTAACTGCATACCACCGAAGACAGTGACGTCGGGCCTACTTCTCTCTTGTGAACTGAAGTCAGGGCCCTGTCTTTTAAAGCTGGCGTAAGTTACATCGGACGTAAATCAGTGTTAAAACTTAGTAACTGGACGCAGCTCGTCCATGGTGTAGGCCTATGCGCAAATTTACGCCAGTTTTGTTAGACAGGGGCCTGCTGTTCAACGACAACAGTATATAGGATCTCGTTGGGAATCATTTTAAAATCTGTGATGGAAATACCCTTGTAAGAAAATGCCTTAACAGAGAATAATGGAATGCCTTTGAGAAGATCTCGGTTTGAAAATGTCAAATAAAATATCTCAATGATATTTGCTGTTTATCTATAAAACGCATTCAAAGTTGTTCTATGCATAGCATGAAATGTATATGGTGTTTAAGAAACACCTAGTATTTTATTCTTTGCAAAGTTAGAAGGGGCAGTTTTGTTTGTACCAACTGATAAACAGGGCTCTAAATATTGACCACAATTTGACATCATCACGCAATCTGTGCAAAATTAAGTGCATATTATTTATACTTTTGCAACATTTTCGGACACAATCTAACCCTTAATACGGCAGGGTGTGTACGAATCAAATTAAAGATCAAAAACAAAAAAAATCCTACATTTTACTGTCCTAAACATATTGGCAAGGTATTGGTATGATCACTAGTAAACTCTTCCCCTGGCAGACCGTTCAATGACTAGTTTAAAGGTACGTTCACACTATACAGCGAATTCGGATCGAAATACGAACCGGATTTCGGACAGGTCAGCGTATTCGGTGTGTTGTGTTCACACTGCAACGAATAATCGGCCGATTCTATCTAGTCAGTTCATATCCACACAACAACAACACAACTCAACAACAGTTGAGAGCGGTTTGGAAGATGAGATTCGTTTCCTTGAATTTTTGAAGAAAAGAGACAACTGTTGTCATAATCCTTCAGAAATCATGCGAAAATGTATTTAACTCCATCTCTACACGAAACCGCTCGATAGTTTAATCCCCAAACCACTATGTAGGTCACTGTATTTTTGATTGCCATGTTTTTCACAGGTTGCTTCTGATTGGCCAAATAGGAAAATCGTGGACGATTTTGATCCCGGACCGAATAAAATGGCTCTGTGAGCCATTTATATTCTTGCTTTCCGAATTCGGGGTATAGTGTGAACGTACCTTTATACGATTTTTGAATTGTTTTACCGCTGATATGTACATTTTTCATCCAAAGTCAATCAAATCTTATTTATCTGTTTAGCAGAAGTCTCTTTAATGCCTGTAAACGCGTTTAGTTTGGGAGTGGAACATGTGCTGATTTAATTCTTTATCATTGGTATCATTGTAATCTGTAACAGGAAAAGATTCCACCGAATATTTACAAATCTACACAATGATTGAGCATACTAATTTATTATTTTGTTAACTCTAGATTGGATATGCAAATTGAGAAATTTTCCAGTTTAGTTTCAATCATCGGTAGAAACAGGTCGTCATCACAACAGCGGCAACAAATAAATATCTCTTAAAGAACTTTGGCAAAGTTTCTTTCTGCTAACACATCTTGGAGATTTCAAAGGGTTTGTGACATTTTAGACAGTAATATCACTAGGGATAGACAAATTGATGGTTTTCATTTAAAATCTGCCACCATCTTGAAGGCGTAAAATGTCAGAGCTGCGAATGATCACAAAGGCTGTCAACTTTATCTAGAAATCCTTAATCTGAAGAAAGGGAAATCATTAAAGCTTTTTACTCGGCCTTTGGGTAAGTTCTACGGTTGCCACATTATATGCACTAGGCAAAGATGTCCGTAAGATTCGGAACTAAAACGATTATACTTGTACGTGTTGACAAATACTAGTTTTGTTGTATGGCACGTACTCGTTAGAAGTATGGATCCAATGTTAATCCAACCCGTTCAAAGGGGAAATATTCGTGTGAACTCCTCTCCTTACAGGGCTAATGCTATATCATAAGCTTCAATCGAACTCAAAACGTACGATTCAAAACATTCCATGTAAATGCCAAGGTGGGATTTTTTATTGCCGTCATATTTATTAAAGGTCCACTTGCCGCCGTAGCCTGTATGACATTTGTTAAGAAAACCAATTTGCACGAGCTTATTACAGCTAAAACCACTAAAATTATATATAGCACACATAAAGCATGTCCAATTAGGTTGAATATGTATAAACGACGGGGGAAAACAAACGAAGAATCGAAGCTCGATTACAACAACAACAACACCGATCAGTGTTGGTTAACTTAAGTGTTGGATTACCCTCATTCAAGCTTATTTGTCTGTGGTTTGCACTCGGCAGGCTTTTATAGCCCCTCTTACTCGACCGTTAGTATGTATTTCTTCGATAAAGTTCGTAAAATTATACTGTGTCGTTAGATCGCCCACACGACTCAAACCCTTACGGCACTTTTGGACATGATCAGGTTCGAAGTTTGTTGACATTACGGTACCTCAGAAATCTGTTTTTCAACTTCAAATTAAAAATACTAAATGATGTCAAAACTTTCAATTTCTGGTAAAAATAGAAAGTTCCTAACTTTTTCTGTCTAGGATAAATACAGAAAACCGTCCACTGTTTTTAATGTAAACAGTCTTCTGGATTTTCGCGGCAAGTGTGCCTTTAATGAAGGATTAATATTTCCAAACTTATCAAGGTACCGATTTATCAAGTAGTAGACGGTTTTAGAAACAAAAACAAACACAAAATTAGAGATAAACAAAACAGGTTTATGGATTGCAACTTCTGTTTATTTGTAAAGCGACGTTTCGGTCCAGATTCTAGTACCGTTATCAAGCATAATCATTATGCTTGATAACGGTACTAGAATCTGGACCGAAACGTCGCTTTACAAATAAACAGAAGTTGCAATCCATAAACCTCTTGAGTTAATATTGTTACCTCAACTTCTAAATGCCTCTTAAAGAAAACATTTTTTTAGAAGAAAAAAATTAAATACAGCTCCTGTATTATTGCTCAGACGTTCATCTATTGAAGTCTTCTGCTAAGCGGATAAAAATAGGCATTTTGATTTACCTCAGTATATTTACCAATGGGGTTGTATTTATTAAGGGGAAACCCGGCTGTCCCAATAACAGGAAAGCATTAGAATCAAGGAGGTCTTCTTAAAGTTTCGGAATCCCGTATATAACATTGATTCAATGTCTCCCCCAGCGAATTTTTGAGGAATGGAAATTATTCAAGTTATTTTTCAAAATCCCCTGATTTGTATCGATGTGATTAAAAAAATGGATTCATTATCTGCGATTTGATAACTGCAAAAAAGTGTTTTTGTTCTTTTTAGACGAAGGGTCTGCAGCAATTTCACTACACGATGGAAAACCCAGCAGGTGTAAAGACAAGCTATCTTTTATCTTATACGGTAGCAAGAAAATTAGGACAATTGATTTTGATCCATCTATTGTTAGATAAACACAGGTATGCCTTCTGCATGGCTTTAGATATGTATTTCGTTTAGAGTCTCGCGTTCGCACATTTAACAGACATCAGGCATTGGCCGACTTATTTACTCCAAACACAATTTGAAATCACCCGGTTTTTCAAGTCTACAAAAGCTTTAAAAGATCAAGTAATGTCATTTACAATACTGGATACAGGGATTTGAACCTGGATCAAGAAGTATATTTATAAAATAGCTTCCCAAGTTTGGTTTGGTTAATAGATCCATTTCTTAAGACATCTCAATCACCCTTTGGGAAAGGGTTTCCTGGTAATCATCGGTCGCACTGTGAAACTTTGCAGAAACTATTACGTACGTGAAATACCATCTGGTAGACTGCAGGTCATTTAGAATATGGCGACCAAAAAGGAAGCCGTGAAACGTACAATTTACATATCCTCTTGATTACACCACGAACGAGATGTCATGTGGTTTACCGGGCTAAATAAAATATATACACAAACATCCTTCTAAAGGAAATTAGCATTTAATAAATTTATAATTATTTTTTATTTCCTGTTTTCGTCTGTATGAAAATGTACTTTCCACGCCATTTTTATTTAGCCCCAAAATACGGCGATTTACCGTACAAAAAGCGAAGACTGACCGGTAGCCAGCGAAGATAGCCGAAGGGAGTTCCGACTTCGGGGCAAATAACACAACTTCCTCCCGAAATAAACTTGGCGAACGATTGATTGCTGTCTTTGAGTAGACGTAGGACTTAATGCACGGAAATTATACACTGTACGCTATCTCGAGGAACAGGTATATTCTTTACGGTTTACAATAGAGAGGTGAAGTGAATGCGTCACTGTCCGCCATCTTGGTGCGGACGGCCTACACTTATAACATGGGCTATGGACTTGTACATATATCTAATCTCCATTTCGATTTGGTTTAGTGATATTTAGTGATCATAGAGAGTTTTGAAATAATATATTGACCACAATTACATCATTATAGCGCTTAATGTTAATTGATGTGCCTCAATAGGTTCTCAACTTTTCTCCGAAAAGTGAAAAAGGGCTTAGATGGGATATTCATCCAGAGCCTATGTTATACATCATAATGCGGCTGGGCGTTGTTAAAAACCAAGATGACAGGTTGACATTTGTGAGTAACGTCCCACTCTGTATACTAGACATAATGCGGAGATTATTATTTTCTCTGGACTAGTCGACGTAAATCAAAGCATTGATCCATTTATTTGGTGATATTACTACACAGTAGAAGCAAACAAAACGAGCACAGGTATGAACAACGCGTATAGTTGGACAATCAGCCGCAACTACATCCTGCGTGTCCGCTGACACCGACACATGAAACTGCATCATGCTAAATCTGGGGTGTAGGTGATCGTCGATGGGATTGACTATATATAATGATACTTTGCCCAACCGATGAAATCTTTAAACATCTTTTTTGTAGAATAATGTACTTTTAAAGGCACACTTGCCGCGAAAATCAGGAATATTGTTTACATTAAAAAAGAAAGACCGTTTTCTGTATTTTTCCCAGACAATATAAGTTAGGAACTTTCTATTTTTACCCAAATTTAAAAGTTTGGACGTCACTTTGTATTTTTAATTTTAATTTGAATTTGAAAATTTGAATTGTTAGGTGCCCGGAACGTAAACAAACCAATCTGCTCGCATAGGCGATGTTATGTTTCAGTCGAGTGAGTGAACTAACGGCACAGTGTAATTTTACGTAGGCCTACTTATCTGTGAAATACAGAGTGACGATCGGTTAACAGCGACTGGAAAAGCCTGCTGATAATTGTTTGAGTGTAAACCAAAGATAAAAAGGCCTGAAATGAGGGTAATCCAACACGAAAGTTGACCGACACTGATCGTTGTTGTTGTAATCAGGCTTCGATTCTTCGTTTGTTTTTCATTCCATTTCTACATTCTAAAGCTAACTAGACGTGTTTTATGTGTCCTATGTTTAAGTTTAGTGGTATTAGTCGTAGTAAGCTCATGTAAATTGGTTTTCTTAGCAAATTTAAACAGGCTACGGCGGCAAGTGGGCCTTTAAAGCAATAGTGAGACGCCACAAAGGATTTACCTAGAGATTACCTAGAGATTGCATCATTACACATACATTACCAGCAAACTCTTTTTCTAAATTTGACATTTTATCCCAATGCTTTTGCTGGTGATATATAGTCCAATACCATACTTGACGTCATCAACTTTGATTGATCGGTAACATGAATTAATAATAATGAAAAAACTTCTTATGGAAAATTTATAGAAATTATTGAACACATGTTTAAGAATCAGGTAGATATTGTTTTCAAAGCGAAACCGAATTGATTTTATCTGTTTGAGTTAAAGTAAGTTTCTCAGTGAGCTCAAATGATATTTTGCTTAAAAGCTTTAAAGAAACACCCACGATCGTCTTGTATTGACAAGATGTAATTACAAGCATATTTGAATATAGTACAGAGCTGCCACATAGTGTTTGTGGAGATGGAAAGTCGACAAGAAACACCACTCTTTACTAAAGCAATACATTGATGTGGCTATAAATAAATGGCACACGCGCGTGGTTATTCTCCCAATCCCAGAGACAATGCCATACATTCGACAAAGACACAATCATTTACTGGCAGGCACTTACATCAAATCAACGATGATTGCGATAAAAGTGTTCTGGAGGAACTATGTCATATAATATACGCAGGTTCTGAAAGGACTCTGCAGAAATCAACATTGGTAGTTGAAAGGTTGAACACAGGCTACGATCTAAACACTTATCTGTACCGTCTCTTCGGTTTGGACTCATTTTCAGTCACCCGCTAGAGGCTCGTGAATATCTATCAAAACACTGACTCTATGTGTCAAAACAACAATTCATGGATGTATATTTGCGTTGTACACTGGTCTCTTTAAAATGTCAAATTGTTCAGAGTTTATCAAAAATAGTTTTAAGTAGGTACCATATGTCATAATTGGTCATATATTGGGGTGTAAAATTGAAAATCCTTTATAATTAATGTGGTATCTATCATCATGTGACTAACCAACTTTCTTCAAAATTCGTCAATGATAGATGACTAGTAGTAGATAGGAAAATGAGAGTTGAAAAACACCTATGACGTCATACGAGGTGGAAACATGTTACGTAATATCCGAATTCCGGGTCAAAGACGCCCCGAGTGGTCGAGGTCAATAACTAGCACATCTCATTAACATCTAAGCTCCCGGCTGTTGGTCGCGCTTGACTAAACATCTAATTAAAATCTCCTAACAAGAGGAGGCAATGGCTTGAACTGTGAGGTCGAGGTCAATAACTAGCACATCTAATTAAAATCATAGCTCCAGGTCATTGGTCACGGTTCGCCGCATGTCTAATTAAAATCTAAGCTCGCGGCTATTGGTTGCGCTTGGCTACACATCTAATTAAAATCTTCAAGCCATTGTTACCTCCTCTGGCTAAAACTGCAAATCTCATTAAGATACGATTCACATTTATAATGTCATTATAATACCGCATTCATCATTCGCAATGTTACCGTTCACGGAGCAACAACTCGTTCGAGATTTCAAAAATACCGTAATGAATAGAACCGAGTTGGATAAGATGCTCAACAGCATACAGACTTTAGAAAGTTATAAAACTGTTGTCGATGAAATGTTCGATGACGGGGTCGTGAACGAAGGCCGTCTGTTTGTTTTACATTTTTTCACGGATGAAGTGTGTCTTCGTCTACCCGAGGAGATTGCCCGTGAGATTAAAGAATATCACGATTGGATAAATCAGGAAAAGAGACGAAATCTATCCTTCTGGAAATACTTCCCACTAATACTCGGACTGTGTTGTATAACTTTATGTATAATTCTATAGAGTGATTACCAGATTTGTAACGAGACTCTAGTCGTCGACACGACGTGAAGCGACACGTGATCAATCGATGCGGAGAAGGCCGTTTGTGGAGGGCATATAAAAATACTCGAACATTACGCCCTCTAGCGGTATGACTGATACAGTTTTAGCGCATGAGATAACATCGCGAAAGAAGCTGATCTCAACCAATCAAATCATTCTAAAAACGCTGACGCTGATAACTGTCCGAGCGTATAAAAAGGAGACCAAATCAGTACACTAGTCATCTCGATTTCCAGCACCGAGTCGTCTACATCGTTTGTCTAAGATGTCTACCGCTCCAACCCCGACGAAAAGAGGGAGAAAGAAGGCAGCAGTCTTCGACATTACATCAACTCTACGGGTGACCGTAAGCGATGACATCGTGAAGATTTCTAGAAGCTACAAACCATATCCCGAAGTGAAGCTGACCAGAGAGGGTTGGTCTAGTTTAAAAGACCAAGTAGGACACGTCAAACCTTCCGTAGCTACACACATATGCGGCGACATCCACCTCAGTTGTACGGAGTACGAAGGGTCTGTGTACGTCCACCTCAAACATTGGATTCAGTACAAGCAAGACGGTCCGCGCTATCCTACATCGAAAGGCGTCTCGATGCGTATTGAAACGTGGGAAAAGCTCGCTGTTATGATGTCGGACATCGAAAGTGTTTATACACCTACCACATCACCAACTACGCCTCCGCCCAAACCCGCTTTAGCGGAAGATGTGGTTCGACGTTTTGACGGGTTATGGTGGTCGCTGTGCAACGATATGATAGCTCCGGCTGTTCGTCGACTCCGCGAACTGGAATGTCACGCCTGTCAAATTGACAACCCCACCCAACTGCAACACACCTGCATCTCATCCCTGGACCCGGACGAAAGTCGACGCCTCATCGATATGGTCTTCGTAGATTTTAATGAAATGAAACTCCTCGACGCATTCAAGCATCGAGCTACTACCGAATTTGGACGACCCGAGGAGGAAATTGTCCAGTACCTGGATGAAACACCGATGAGACGTCAAAACCCCGCATTAACCGAGTTATATATGAACTATCTAACCTCATCCAATGAGGGGGGTCTATAACTATATCATGTGTAACTTCAGTTTTAATAAACAATGTATCACCTCGTATCATGTATTTGTTTTCATCGCTATATATATATGAATACCTGTCAAGGCTTCTGTTTAGTTACCGCTATCATGGGTAGTGCGGTAGGACGCATGCGAAAAGGCTACATAGGTGCCTGCGGTGTTTGCAGAAACGAAATATGCGAAGTACTATTACGCCCTTGTCACCACGTCTGTATATGCCGCTTATGTCTGTATAAGCTGTTGAACCACCAGGACGACATCAAATGTCCGGTATGTCGCACACGTGTAGACAGCGCTGTCAGGGTGTTCCTGTAGAATACTGGCATCGGACTTATATTTTCACGCGCCAGAGACTTATATAAATCAGCGACCGGCATAATTCAATCAGTTGCAACCCATCACTCGAGCCTGATGGACCGAAACACGAAACTAAAAGTAATATCGGTTTCTGTCGTAGCACTCTTCGTCATATCGCTGACAGCGTTGATCGTGCTAGCCGTCAATTGCTCGGTCGATTCGTCGGAGTCTTCCATAACCGTCATACCGAATCGTACGTTATGCACGTCGATGCGACAAATCAAAATAGACGATCGACTGAGGGCCAGCGTATGTTTATACCAAAACAGTCTCAGGGTAGATTTACGCTATTTTCTTAACGATCGCGCAACGATCAAAGGCTTGTCTTTGAACTATTTCCAGTGGACCAAACTCAAAAATAAACGGAGACTAATAGATACGGCGATTCATCACGTCTTTGACGGAAACGTGGTTGGAGACAATCGATAGTCTAGATGCCTACAAAGCCGTGGTAGAAGCAATGTTCGAAGACTGTGAAACGCGCACGGGTCGACGAATCGCGTTTACCTCCGACGTATGTAAACTACTACCACGAGCCGTACAGCGAAACTGTTATAAAAGCCTACCCTCGTATGACGCATCATTCTACCAGAAGTCATCGAATGGACAACTTCGTAACCTTGACGAGCACAGATTCTACGGACTTGTATCCGGAAAATAAACCCTATCATTTCGAGGTCAAACTGAACAAGACTCTTCGCTTCGACACATCATCCTGGGTTGTGGCCCTCGTGGAAATCACTCTCAAGAAACAGCCGGCTTTCCAGTCGAAGGCGATATTACGCATCTGCTCTAATATCTGCGCGCATTCCTTGGTAGGAGATACATCGCTCCCCCTATTGCGCTCTGTAGATGCATCGGGTGTAGTTAGGAAACAACTAACTGAAGTTTACTCGTATCCGTACTATCATCCTCTCGTGCTTACTGAAGTGGACACCGTAGAAATATATATAATGGACGAGCAAGGCTCCCCAGCATCATTTCTAACGCAGCCTTTGTCGCTAACGCTACACTTTAAACATGAGCAACGTTGACAAGTGGGTGCGATTTTATCGCAACATGGCGAAGGGTAATATACCTCTTCATATATACGAAAACGGTGAAAAGGGCACGCCGTTAGGTCGAGCGAGCAGAGGCCCAACCGTCATCCCGTTGGAACCCTATTGTAGAGAGAAGCCTGAGAAGAAAACGTTGACAAAGAAAACCAGTATAAAGGTGGTATCTCCGGCGGAACAAGCGGTACAGCGGGCGAAATCTGAGATCAAGGCGAGAGAAAGTATAAAAAGACCTCGTGAAACCTTATCAGTTAGTACACCGCCGAAACGTCGGAGGGTGAAGAAGTTACCTCGCATCTTTCAGAATGAGTGAAGCCCAACCCACGGAGCTGGCCCTTTTTGACTGGCCTGCCTCCGCGAACGCCGTTAACAGCACATATCACATCGACGTTAGACCTATCTCGCAACTGTCCGAAGAAGCGCCTATAGAGTTTATCATCCCGGGCCAAGGAGTAGATTATCTGGATTTGAAATCGACTAGGTTATACGTGAAAGCCAGCGTGAAACGAGCAGACGGAACCAGCGTCGCTGAAGATGAAAAAGTGGCTACCGTCAACAATCTCCTCTATTCCATGTTCTCTCAAGTGGATGTGTCCGCGCAAGGGAAACTGCTGACGGTACAGGACAATAACTTTCCATACAAAGCCTACACTCAGACGATCTTAAATTACGGCTACGATGCCAAAAGTAGCCAACTAGAATCCCAGATGTTTGAACAAGACAGAGGTATGGATATAGATAATCCTGACCCGGTAACTGGGTCGAACGCGGGTCTCGCCAACCGTCACGATCGTGTCAAAGAAAGCGTGCCCTTTGAAATGGAAGGACCCCTGCTACAGGATGTTTTTCAGCAGTCTCGATATCTCCTTAACAACGTGGACGTATACGTGAAACTGTACAGAGCCCCCTCGTCTTTTGTTATCATGTCGGCGGAAGCCGACAAGACATACCAATTGATCATCCACGAAATCGCGTTGAAAGTACGCAAAGTTCGCGTGAACCCTGATGTTATTTTGGCACAAAGCGAGCTGTTAGAAACAACGACGGCGAAATACCCCTACACACGTACAGAAGTGAAAACGGCTACCCTATCTTCGGGTCAAGTCTTGTTTCGTTGGGATAATATCTGGCCCTCGGAATATCCGAGTCGCTTAGTCGTGGGCTTCGTCGAGTCCAAGGCCGTGGCCGGAGACTATAAAAAGAATCCGTTCAATTTCAAACATTTCAATCTCGGCAGTATATCGGTGAATGTGGACGGGTTAACCACGCCGGGACAACCCCTCCGAATGAAGTACGCGGATGAACAGTCTCTATGTACATCGGCCTATCTAAGCTTATACAACGTGGTGGGCAAGACTGGAGAGGATTTTGGAAATAGCATCAACTTATTCGACTTTACGCGCGGTTACGCCTTGTACGGCTTTTCCCTGAACCCGTCCCAAGCGTCGGAGAACAACCGTCTACCCGTCAATCGAGGGACCGTACGACTGGAGGCAGCCTTCGACAAGCCTTTACCGGAGACCGTGACCTGCGTCATCTACGGAGAATTTCCGGCCAGCTTCGAAGTGGACAAAGCCAGGAATATACTAACTTCATGAACGCGGAGGAATTGCGATGCGCGGTGCAAAGATTCCCAGTGTGTCGCGTCATGGCGGCTGACCAGCTTCCAGCAGAGGTGGAAAGAAAACCAGCGGGTTACATCGTCAATACGGACCCAGCTCGACTACCCGGGCAACACTGGGTGTTGTTTTATTTCGAAGAAGATATGGGTTATTTCTTGGACAGTTTAAGTTTTCCCCCGGAACATTATTCTACCGGATTTCGAGATTTTCTAAATTATAATTGTAAACGAATTTTCTATAATCCACGGCGTTTGCAAGGCAGGCTATCCGCTACGTGCGGTTATTATTGTTTGTACTTTTTGCTCCAACTTAGTAGAAAAGTACCACTGCGTAGTATCATGTCGGATTTTAATCAGAATCATTGTCATAACGATTGCTACGTTTATCGATTTGTATCCCGTTATTTCTCGAATTGTATTTATCCAAGTTTGAATCACGTTATTTGTCAATAAATGAAATATATACGATGTGATGAATACGGTTTTGGTTATTATACAAAAAGTAATGGCCGATAACGGCTGGCGAGAGCACTTGGCAAGGGCGTATTTTAACCCCAGTGAACCAATCGCCTTCACCGGTCCGACAAAAGTAAGATCCTGGTTGAAGGCTGAAGGCTATAGCGTACCCGCCAAGGCGGTAGATCAGTGGTTAAGCGATCAAGACGCTTACAGTCTTCAAAAACCCGTCAGATATAAATTTAAAAGAAACAGGGTCATCACCACGGGTATCGATGATTTGTGGGATATCGACTTGGCAGACGTGTCTAATATAGCCAAATATAACGATGGCGTCCGTTTCCTCTTGGTCGCTATCGACGTCTTTTCCAGATATCTGTGGGTGGAACCCATAGCTAATAAGCGACACGAGTCCGTCATATCGGGCTTAAACAAAATTTTAGCAACTGGCAGAAAACCATCCTTGATTCGATGGGACAAGGGTGGTGAGTTTAATAATAAATGGATGAAAGCCCACTTGAATAAGAAAGGGATAAGGCATTACGTCACCCACAACGAGAAGAAAGCTAATTACGTAGAGCGTGTCATTCGCACCATCAAGACGCATATGTATCGGTTTTTCACGCATAACCAAACCTATCGTTATTTAGAGACATTATCGGATATCGTTAGCGGTTACAATCACAGACCTCACAGATCGCTCAATCAAAAAGCCCCGGCCGACATCGATGAGGAAAACGAAGCGGAGACTTGGAAGGAGCTATACGTAGACACGGCTCAACGAGTCAAAACGCAGCCCTTCCGATTCAAATTGGGCGACACCGTTAGAATCTCTCATTTGAGGTACATCTTTCAAAGAGCCTATACGTCCACTTACACCGAAGAGTTGTTTAAGGTCGTGAAACGATGGCGTAGGCGTTCTATACCCGTTTACAAACTGACGGATTTTATGGACGACCCCATCAAAGGTACGTTTTACCAACAAGAACTACAGAAAGTAGACAAAGACGTCAACGCGTTGTGGCGCATCGAGAAGGTGTTGAAAAGCAGAGGACGTGGAGACCGCGCGGAAAAACTGGTCAAGTACGTCGGTTGGCCCACAAAATTCAACAGTTGGGTCAGAGTGGAAGACATTCAGACCCTATAAAAAGGATTAGCGCTTCATGACACCTCTCAGTCCACCGAATAACACCGATCATGACGCTCCAACACCCGGCGAGAATACGTATTGTCGGCCCCAGCGGGGTTGGAAAGACCATGTGGTTGGTACGTCTGTTACGGGAGAAGAAAATTCAACCGGAACCCCATCGCGTCATTATTTGTTATAGCAAATGGCAACCGCTGTACGAGGAAATGAAAAACGCTGTACACAACATAGAGTTCGTTAAAGGTATTCCTCCTGATCTGGGAGAGGATGGGTTTTTCAATCGAGCCATTCGTACCGTCATAGTCTTCGACGATTTAATGACAGACGTCAAAAAGGACACCCGAATTGCCGATCTATTCACCAAAGGATCTCACCACGACAACGCTTCCGTCGTGTATATCGCGCAAAACTTGTTCGATCGGGGTAAAGCCTCCAGAGACATAGATTTGAACTCTCAATACATCGTACTATTCAACAACCCGGTAGACAGACAACAGGTGGCATTGCTAGGGCGGCGCATATACCCAGGGAAAGGCAACTACTTTATGAAAGTATACGAAGAAGCGGTGACTAGCTCGCCTCACGGGTCTTTGTTGATCGATTTGAAACCCACCACGCCGGAGAACCAGAGACTGAAAAAGAACTTTCTCCGACAAACCGGTAAAGGCGAGCTCTACACCGAGGTCAGCCCACCTTGGTTCAAACAGCAAGTCGGAAACGGTGAAATACAACGCGATGTGTGGCACGACCTGTTCGGTATGTCCGCACGTGGTATGATGGAGGATAAAGTTCGCAAGAAAGCGGAAGCGTATATTACCGAAGGTTACTCGGAAAAGGAGAGCAGACTACTGGCTGAAGAAGATTATCTTCCGGATATGAAACAGCGCATGCTCCAGAACTACTCCCTATGGTGCTTAAACTCGGACGAGGATAGTATACACCGCGGTATACAAAACACTCGTGAAATTCTGGAAAACGTATATGGAATGTCTAGAGAGGAAGCGCTGGAACAAACTTTGAAATTGAGAAAGGAACTATTCGATGCATTATGGCAATAATCTTTATTGGTAATATACAAGTAATATCTACAATCATCCAAAGGAATATGCATACAATAGTAATTATTTACAACACGGTCTTGCCTACACCGAACATTTCTGTTATACATACACAGCTCGTAAGCGTTTATTTGTTACAGAACTTTATAATGACCATGGGCTAGCGTATCAACGCCGTTGTCCAATACGTAACGCTTGTCGTCGAAAGGCGACAAACCTATCTTGTTTATATTTACGCTATAAAGATGATGATTATAACTGCGAATACAATTCATAGATGCTGTAACTTGTTTCTTATCGAATAAAGACTGTTTATACAGTTCATGTCTGAGTCTCTTTTTAACCACGTATTTAGCCACCCCTTTGGCAGTTTTCTTTTCTCGACCGGAGAAAACCATCGAATACATCTTCGGTCGCAGTCCCACGAATTCTGAGATGGGTTCTCCAGCAGTTTCATCCTTCATTTTACCTAATACTTTGGCGTTCGTAGGACTGAATAAGAAATGATCTGTTGGATAGTTACTGGTGTCGAACAGGTGAGCATTTGCATCCATGTCGCTATAGATGTCGACGCATTCAATGCGATAGCACAGAGAATCCGTATCCGTAAATAGAAGCACGGCGTTGTCCTGGTATTTGGGTTTAATAAAATTGTAGTGAAAGTCATACATGAGCTGTTTTGAAATGTCTAATATAGCGAAACCGACGTAAATGGGCCTGTTCAACACCAGCTTTGTTTTACTCATATGCACCCCGCAGAGGTCTTGGTTAAATATATTGAAACTTCGGAAGGATGGCTTGGCTATTAATTTCTCCAGTTTAGCATTGTCGTGCACCAGTTCGATGCGCGTGCGCTTGCGCAGGTTCTCCATTGTTTTTCCAAAGACGGCGTTATTTAACAGTTTATTTAACGCGTGTTTGCGCTTTTCGGTGTTGAAGTCGATATAGGGCTTCAGCCACGGAGTTTGTACGAATGAGATCCCGCGGTGGATTTTTGTCAATATCATACCTTGCGATAAGCAGAATTTCAAGACGCTGTAATGGATGACATATTTAGACTTGCTATGTAAGTTAGGAACGAGTTTTTCAGTTGGATTGCCTTTCAACTGCAACTCCTGTTTTAACATCGTGGAGTAGCTCGATAACATTTCATCCGACACAGTCAGACGATCAGGACATAGAGGATAATCGTTGTGAAGGTCATGCAAATGATGCGGGTAATGTAGGTCTACTTCCAATATGTAACCTACTTGCGCATCATCTGGTATGGTTTTGACGTCAAGAGCGTCAATTTGCTCCGCTGTTATCCATACGAAATCTTTCTGAGGTAAATATCTGGACATGGCCCATCCGTACAGATTATTGGCGTCCAGATATGATATATAACTAGTTGGCTGTGAGGGATCGTAGTCGGACAAATAAGAATTGTTTGCTTTGGCGTATTTTGTAGTGATCATACTTATACCGCCGCGAATGCCTTGCTCCACCATAAGGTGCATGTCAATATCCTGCAACAATTCGAGTTCAACACCGGTCATTTTTAACATGGCGTCCCAGCTTAAACCGGGGCTGGTATAATAATGAAGTGGATCTAGTTTATAGAAAGACAAACAGATGTCTCTGAAATTCTCAAAGACATCGGCTAACAAGAGAACATCGGTTTTAATGTAGAGATCTTGATAATCTCCCAAGTTCTCCATACCGAGCTCTTTCCATACGGTCTGCGCGTGCTCGTAATCTTCTCGGGACAAGGCTTCTTCCTTAAGATCGTTATAAAACGAATCTATGGGTGGAAGTTGGGTTTCTCGAAACTTATCAGAGCCTGTCATATAAGCGTATGGGAAGACACCTTTTCGGAGCAACAATTGTTGTTGGTGGGGGTCGGAGAAATGCTTTTTCAACTGAGAGAAACCCTCCGACCCGTCCTTCGCCATATTGGTCACGAGCGTATCTAAGGACGCGTTCAGAAACTGGAAGGAGTCGATGAAGCGTAAATTCCCGAGGCTAAAGCTAATATATTTTTGCATGTTATTAGCGATACACGTAATTTTTAAATGTTTAAACAGACCCATTACATCGCAGATAAGATGGCCGTCGTAGCCGCGACAGTTATGGAGTATGACGGGAATAAAAAACCTACGAGCTTCTTCCTTAGTCGTCGTTCTAAACCGGAATTGTAAATTGCATTCGTTATGAGCGGGACCTCTGTACATACCGCTGATGTGACAGTGGTCTTTCACCCTGTTCGCGCCTAGTGGTTTATCACATATATGGCAGTGGCTTGCGGTTTCAAAATTACGCTCCTGCTCAAAGGAGATAATCATCGGATGGGTTTGTTTTAGAATGTTACAGATGTAATCATTTTCTTTCTGCAGATCTTTTAAAAACCTCTGCACAACATCCGGTCCGCGGTAAATAGTCGCGGGCTTACTATACCGCGGCACATTACATACCACCGTATAACTGTAACTGGACGGCTCGTGTTTCTCGTACTTCGTAGTTTTGCCCGTGGAATCATCTCCTTTCACGGTGAAACACTCGAAGTCGGCGTATATAGCGAAAGGGACGCGGAGTTGGTTTCTAATATTTTTAAATTTCAGAGTCTCTTCCTCGGGCATTAGTGTTCGCTGTAGACCTAGAGACTTACAGTAAGGTATGTGGTCGTCCAACAAAGCCTTGCTACAATACGCGTGCAAACAGTAGTCACAGAAATGTGTTTGACCGTTGTGATTCGTACGATCACCGAGCAAACGACTCATAGACTTGATCAAACAGTAATGACGGGTATCACCCCTCGAAATAAGAAGTAAATTAACATGCTTATCGCAGCGGTTGGATGTGATGTGTAAAGGAAATATGCCTTCTTCGTACCCGAACACATTGACCGATATTGAATTTTGCGCCTCGAACTGGTGCGTTTGGTCTAGTCTTAGAGGAAATTCAAGACCCTCTAGGTTTAAAGTGTCGAAATACGGTTTGTAATGTTGAACTCGATTCGGGTTTTCCTCCCCAGGATGTAAAGCTGCCAGGACTGACCAAGCGAAACAATAATCATCCGAATTTTTTACATTTACAATAGCTTTTTTCTTAACCAAGACCTGTGGGGTGGGGATGTAGGTAGAACCGCGCAATGGGCTATATTTAGCTACGTTCAGTGCCATAGACACCACTTCGTCCAACACCCAACCACTGCCTTCCCTTTGAAACGTTTGGAAGCTTTCGTACATTTTGTGGAAGGCATCGGCTACGGTCTGTTCGAATTGGCTGTTGTTGGTGGCGATAGAATTATGGCTGCGAAAGCTAGATTGCGTAGTAATCTCTTCGCCTTCTGAAGTGTATCTAACTAATCTAACATTTATCACTAGATTCCATTTCAAACCGTTGTGCGTGTCTAGTTCCGTGTTTAAAATGTCCATCACAGCTGAGTCATTGTCTTTAAAAAACTGTAAGATATCCAGCTTGTTTGTTGACGTGGGCTCCAGAGTGTGCGTTTTCACACGTCCTTCTAAAGCACCGACGCTTGTTGAACCTTTGCCCGACTGGTTTTCTCGCTTTCGACAGCACGTATCGCAAGTGTTGGTGGTCCTGGTGTAAAACCTTTGAGGAAGTGGTCGTTTACAATCCGAACATTGTACGCCTCGATGACCGCATTCTCTACAGAACTTTCTCCCCGGCATCAATTCAACCAGTTTCCCACACCAGTTGCACGGACGATTAGCGGAGATCTCATCTCTTGTTTGAGAGATTAACGTGTTGAGCTCTCCTGAAAAAAAAAAAAGAAGTTTTTAATCAATTGGGGACAGTTTTAAGAACGGAGCAAGTTCTTTTCGTTAAATTTCGACGAGAAAACTTACTCTGAATGTCTGCAATCGGGTTATGTACGATTCCAGAAGAGGTTGAAGGCTGCTGATCATCTGCAATAAGAAAATTTGGATATAACCGAGCGTCTATTTGATAAATTTGATATATTTGATAAAGATTTAAGCGAAAGTGTGGCTTAACAAGGTGATAACTTACCAGGAGTTAGCCGCATCCTCCTGTGCATAGCTTCGTGTTTGTAGAGAGTGTCACTCCTGGAGAAGGTTTTGCCGCATACATCGCAATTATACGCTTTGCGTTGGTGGATTCGACCCATATGTTGGTTTAGACGGATTTCAGATTTGAAAGCAGCCCCGCAGATGTTGCAAATCGTGTTCATATCTGTGGAAGGGGGAACACTAAAATACGTCGTCTCTTCTACAAATCAGATGAGCGAGTGGTGAATGGTACTACCGATAGTGCTTAAAAAGTGTTGACTCTCTGTTCCGATTGTCGGAATCTGTGTACAACGTCACTGATTGGTTGTCCTAATCGTGACGTCACACCTTGAGGATTATGGGAAATGGTGTGTGGTAAGGGTTACAACCTGATTAAGTCATCCAGTAGATTACAAGCAGAAATCAGACAGGCTAACATGTGTGGAGATATTTAGAGTTAGCTAGACAGTTGCGATCTGATTAAGTCATCCAGAAGTGGATGGCAAGGAGAAATCACGCCCAATCAACGCACGAGTCGCCTCGCGCGGAGTAGCGCCCATACGAGCCCTGGCATACGTTACGTTCGAAGGGACGCATATCTCATGACGGGGACAGTCAGGCTTATTGTCTCACCTTCGAATCCGAGACAAGCCAGCTCACCCTAGAGAAACGGTTGCAGATGTATACCAGTAGATTTTACCTCAGACTGCGGAGAGAACCGATCACCATTATAGTTAAACCATCATAAAATAAAAAAAAATAAAAACGGCTTACCTGTTAGAACCTTAAGTCTCGACAGTCAGAGGTGTTGGGTAAATCTAAACAGAATAGAGTGTTGAAATAGAGAATTGATTCGCTTGATTGTAGCATCGCTGATAAGCCAGACATTACTTTTACATTACATTACTTGAAATTTTTTTTGAAATTCCATTCATATTTGATTAAGCGGAAGTTATATTGCATCGAACCATCTCTTCCTGCGACCATTCACATGTAGATACTAGCCAAACCAGAGTGTAGGGATTTGGTGCAGATTTGAACGTTTCAATCGATTTGCGTAAAACCAGAATTGAGAAAACCACGAGCTATAGTAAGTCTTGCAGGTATCTTTACACCCTTTACTTTGATATGTAACACGACCGAATTCGGTTAGAATTTGGCTACTTCCGGGCTTGGCACTTATTTTTGGCTCAATTACTTCACTTCGGGTCATTTCCGGTTCAATTCCGTTCACTTCCTGTCTATTTCCGGTCACTTCCGGTTCACTTCCGGTCACTTCCGGGTCACTTCCGGTCACTTCCGGTTATTTCCGGTCCACTTCCGGTGACTTCCGGGTTATTTCCGGTCACTTCCGGTTACTTCCGGGTTGTTTCCGGTTACTTCCGGTTACTTCCGGTCCACTTCCGGGTTATTTCCGGTCACTTCCGGTCCACTTCCGGGTTATTCCAGTCACTTCCGGTTACTTCCGGTCCACTTCCGGGTCATTTCCGGTTACTTCCGGTCCACATCCGGTCACTTCCGGGTCACTTCCGGGTTATTCCAGTCACTTCCGGTTACTTCCGGTCCACTTCCGGTTACTTCCGGTCCACTTCCGGGTCATTTCCGGTTACTTCCGGTCCACATCCGGTCACTTCCGGGTCACTTCCGGGTTATTCCAGTCACTTCCGGTTACTTCCGGTCCACTTCCGGTTACTTCCGGTCCACTTCCGGTCATTTCCGGTTACTTCCGGTCCACATCCGGTCACTTCCGGGTTATTCCCGGTCACTTCCGGTTACTTCCGGTCCACTTCCGGGTCATTTCCGGTTACTTCCGGTCCACATCCGGTCACTTCCGGGTCACTTCCGGGTTATTCCAGTCACTTCCGGTTACTTCCGGTCCACTTCCGGTCATTTCCGGTTACTTCCGGTCCACATCCGGTCACTTCCGGGTTATTCCCGGTCACTTCCGGTCCACTTCCGGTTACTTCCGGTCCACTTCCGGGTTATTTCCGGTCACTTCCGGTTACTTCCGGTCCACTTCTGGTTCACTTCCGGGTTGATGACCAGTGGTCAAGACTTAAGTATTATACATAGTATATTTTTGATATGCATAAAAAAGTTTTCAACTTACCTTCTCAAACTTTAGTGGTTGTCCAATGTTAAACGATGTTGGATAGTGTTGAGAGTGTTGCCGGCCAGTCCTGTTTTCCAATGATGACTGGATCTGATTTACACCCGTATTTATACAGATTGGCTGAGCCCTAAGGCTGACACGTTTTACTCAGCATGTTTTTTTTTTTTCGGGAAGGCGCAATCATACGTGGCCTGGTACCCTTAGGCAGGACTGCATTACTCCTAATTTGTTAATTTGTTACGGTTGGACGCACACGTCTCTTTGGCAGTCGACTTAATTGGATACGGTCCGATGCATCTGCCCCCCGAGGCCATCCGGCTCTGATGTACACATACTTACCGATATGATCTATACGTTGAGGTAATACAGTCCAAGGTTATTTATACATTCGTTTATTATCTATTGTCTATCACCAGTGTCAGTCGGTTTAATTGGTCCTTTAGACCAGTATTGCATTACTAAGCATATTTTTTCCGTCCATCTGACGAACAGATCCCCGAGGTCGGGAGTGTATTATTCAGCATATTTTTTTTTTTTTTTTTTTTTTTTTTTAAGAATAGGTGCACATGTGTTTTAATATTGGTAGCCGCGTGTTTAGATTTTAATTAGACATGCGGCGAACCGTGACCAATAACCGGGAGCTAAGATTTTAATTAGATGTGCTAGTTATTGACCTCGACCTCACAGTTCAAGCCATTGCCTCCTCTTGTTAGGAGATTTTAATTAGATGTTTAGTCAAGCGCGACCAACAGCCGGGAGCTTAGATGTTAATGAGATGTGCTAGTTATTGACCTCGACCACTCGGGGCGTCTTTGACCCGGAATTCGGATATTACGTAACATGTTTCCACCTCGTATGACGTCATAGGTGTTTTTCAACTCTCATTTTCCTATCTACTACTAGTGCATGTTTCAGCAACTTTCTCGATGACTTCACTTAAATTGGGACGTTTCGTATTCTAGCGCAAGAACCTTTTTAGTCATTTAGTTTAAGTGGGATTCGAACTATCCCTCTGCTGAATATATAATCGAGGCGGCGATGTGTGATGCACAACGTCCACATACATTTTTGCAAACTACGGGTTTAAAAACGGTATATTCTCGCGAAACGATGCTAAAAGAAAGTTGCGAAACGTTATCAGAGAACGACCTCCTGACTCTATACTCATCTCCACAGCAAGGCTTAGGTGTTTCTCATTTGACCAAGGAAAGTAATTCACTAATAATTTTTCCGGCCCATTTGTAACTGGCGCGCTTGTCTGACAAGATTCATTTTCAATTTCATAAACCACGTTTAAAATTCCCAAACATGAATATAATACTCTTTGGGAGCCGACTCGATACAATTACAGGCTGTTTATTTTCTTCTTTAAAATTCTAAATGTTGTGAGAAAAAACCCCCAGGAAAATGGTTTCTAATTCTGACCCTAAGCAAAAAAAGGCTTCAAATGGCAAGAAACAAGGAAATGTCCCAGTAAAACTGGATTGCACGTAAATATTTAATTTTATCTCGATAATGTTCAATTCTTTATCAGCCTGCCCCAAAAAGCCTGCTCTTACTGCAATTGTGTTAAGAATAATCACTGTATTAACACTTTGATAGAACTCAGTATGAATGCATTGAAGTACATTTCCAGTTAACCTATTTTATCAAATGCCTATGTTTCTGTTGGCTGTCTATACCATACTTGACGTTACCAATTTTGATTCACCATTAACATAATATTATTCAAAAGCTTCTCGTAGAAAATTGTTAGAAATTATTGAATACCTGTTTAAGAATCGGGCGGATATTGTTTTCAAGGCGAAGCAGAATTGATTTTACCTGTTCGATTTTAAAGGTTAACTCAAATGATATTTTGCTTAAAGTTTACAGGAGAGACAACTAGGGTCGTCTTGTATTGGTAAGTTGTAATTACAATCATATTTAACACTACTGCAGAGCTGTTACATAGTATTAAAAAGGAGAGAACTTTGGCTGTTCCTCGTTGTTGTATTAGACGCGTTTGTTGCACTCACATACGATAAAAGTAAAAAAAAAACTGTAAAATAGAAATATTATTCAGCAGCAGTTACCTATAGTTGGATTTAACTTTGTAAACCGATTTTAAGTCGCTTTCTACGGAACTTCGTATTAACGGATATAGTGAATCAGTGCAGTGGTCTTAGAACTATCTGTCTATTATTTAACTATCTATTAAAGTTATTAATATTGAAACCCTTGATTATATTAGTCTTCTTGTGGAACTTATTACAATAGAGTCTCAGACGCAATATTTGTAACATTTTCATTTCTGTAATTGCATTATACATCTGCTTTTTCATCTGGATCGAAAAGCACGAGGAAATGAAAATGTTAGTTTAATCTACTGTAGCCGGGATCCAAGCTGGCGTCAGATGTGTGATAAATCCGCCAAAGAGATCAAAGAATTTGGCTTGAGGGGGAAAATGGAATAAAGCTCCACATATGTGACAAATTGTCAAGAGAACCATTAATCCACACAGAAACACGACGTGACAATACAAACGATGTAAGGCTTGACGTACATTTCATCCTATTAATTTGTTTTCATATGATAACGTCTGTGGATTAATTGATTGATGTTTTTGACGCAATCACGATGTTTTCACTTATATGTGGCTAGAAGTCGAGGGGTTTAAGAAACGTTTTACTAAATGACATTGCACTAAAATCAAATAGCAAAACTGAAAACAAAACCATAGTACTGGGATGTTTGGGATATTGGAATTGCCAAAATTCAAAAGTGTTGACATCATTTAGTATTTTTAACTTGAAAATGAAATTTTGATCTGTTAGGTACCGCAATTTAAACAAAGGACGAGTCCGGCAATGTGCATATATATAAGCGTCTTAAATGGCTTGAATCATGAAGTTTTAAACCAGATGGCAGTCGATCCAATTTTCGGAACTAACCTGAGAATGACAGATGGCCGTTTTGATTTGAGGGAAACAGAAAGATCTAACAAAATTGAGAGTGTAAATGTAAAACATAAAGATCTTAAATGAGTGTCCTCCAACATAGAACAGGCGGTTTCTGGTCGATGTTGACGTTCGTACTTCAGTTTTAGGTATGCATCTACGCTACCATGTACTCATTTTAAACATAACTTGACATACGTTTAATTTTAATGATACTACAGGTATGAATGTGTTTTCTTCACAAATGTCAGAATGACTAAGGTAGCGAGTGCGCCTTTTAGGTGTTGTGAAACGGTCTTGAAGAATCCTGTCATTCAAATTTGCAAACTTTGACGACTTTATTAATGTTTTTACAACAGCAGGTTTCCGTTTTCAACATCGATATGCCTTTAAGCTTTCATCTCTTAAATAGTCACAATACTAAGGATACGTTTGCTGGCAGTAAAATGAATAAAACCGTTATCAGATTATATTTTTATATAGTCAGTGTTTTACAAAAGTTGCCTCAATAAGTTTGGTCTGAGACCACTAAAGGCAGCAGTAGATATGTGAGGCACCAGATGTCCTTATGGACGAGATTAACTAGTACTATATACATGTATCGTTGTTACTCCTGGGGACATAATTTGCGACAGACATACAAACATCACCTTTGCAATCTGTCACGCCAACACATTGTCTAGTTACTTGTAGCCAAAGGCATTCAATTGAGGAATAGGTATAATGTTACTAGACGTGGGATTCAGTGCAATACAATCATGTAGATTAAAATATATATTTGTCAGCTTACCGGTCAAGTTATATTTTGGTTGCCCTTGCGGCCCAAAGCGATAGTCTACTACGACGACACAATCTTCCTTCAGGTAGGTCGCGGGCTCATATCTTGAGGAAAGAAAAACGGTCACAAATTTATGACCGGAATTTCACTATCTCGACCTGCGACGACTGGGTTTTACATGTAGGTACAACTTAAAGGCTTTGATAGTTATGATTTGATACGCAATACAGAGCAGCATTCACAGAGACAGAGGTATTTTCGACATACAAAAATAAAATATGATCAAATGTTTAAAGAGATTAGCTGTCAACATACTTCATATTTGGTTCAGTCTGTAAAGCGATATTCTCCCACTGCCACACAAGTTTCCCATCGACGGATCCTGGGTTCGAATTTAAGTCGGTCAAAAGAAATCAGTTCACTCGATATGATTTCTTTATTTTCATAAGCAAATTACGTTTCTTGCAACAAAGTGTTTACATGGTTACACAGGACTGTTAACACACTGTTTATTTTGAATTTGGGAAACGTGCCAAGTGCGAGTTGTCTCCCTTTAGTAAGCGTCGCTGATATAGTAAGTGAGTGCAGAGTCTGATCAGTAGTTGTGTTCGTGTGCCGGGGTTGTGATGTACAAGGAAGCAAGGTGTTTACAAAATAAAAGTCCTATAAACTACTTACATTGAAACCCTCGTTGGTATTCTGTCTGCGATACTGAGGTACCCCGGGACACCTTCCACAGATCTTTACGGTCATAAAGACTTTACGCAAATAATGGACCAAAAAACAAAACAAAACCAATGAAAAAAAATACAATCCACAATCGCCCATCTGTGTGGATATAAACATTAGTTTTGAGAGTTTCCATGCGTTTTTGAAATGATAAATACAAATACTTTCACAGATGAAGTGGAGGAGGATGGTAACAATTGATTTAATTTAAAGTCACTTGGTCTACATCTGTAGTACTTAGGAATATATACTTAATGCTAATCGCGGAATAGATGGAAATGAGCCTAGGTTTAAATAACAGACTGATATAGTTGAGCAATTATTCGAGCGCGTGAGCAGTGACTGGCGAACTATGCATCGGCTGATTTACCGAACGGGACACGTTCACACAAGTTGGTGGCTCTTACATGTACGTTTTGAGCCGCCGTCTCGATATCGAATTTTGTTCAGTCATTCTCTTAGATTAAAGATGCTTCTCAAAACTGCTTTAGTTTTTTTAACTTTGTCGAGTACCTGGCATCTTCCAGATATGACGATCGAGGGGAAAATTCACCCAGAGATGTTTAATTTTTATTTGGTCTGTCTGGAATACAAACCCTCGCCGCATTAAGGGATGGCCTGTGTCGGACTGAGGGATTATCACTGCCGATTCAGCCATGTATGGGTTTAAAATGTAGACTTGTCGTAAAAATATGTTCACGCAAATCGTATAAATAAGCAACTCCTACAGTTTCTCGGCAACATCGAATGTTTCAACCGCATACCAAGCTTTTTAAAATTATTCTAATAAATTGGTATCATGAGCAGTAGGTACATGTATTGTTCAGAAAGGTAATATAATAAATCCGTAGTTACATAAACGAGTTGAGACAATTTTAACCTTTACAAAATGTGTTCTTACTTCGCTAATAGACATCATATTACGAAAAAAACATTACATTTACAACGGATTCAAAATCATTAATTGGACGGCTTACTGACAGACAGTTTAAGCTATGGTCATGCAGATACAACTTGTGTCCTTAAATTCAACTCTGCATAGTTATTTAAATCGGTCAGAGTTAAAATATTTTTAATATCCTGAAGACTAATCCACTAAATGCCACGCCGGTTAATTTCCGGCTCAGAAATGCCTTGGCTAATAAATGTTATGTTAGGGAATTAGAAATGCAGGAAAAGTGGCTTGGCTTTAAAGCAAATCCCAACCATGGACCCCTTTCCTGAGTAATTACAGATATGTAAGGGTTAGTTTGTAATTATATAATTTATCTGGTTTCTCGATAACAGATTTTGATCATCAGGAAACCGCACATATGTTTTATTTACCATGTGTGGTGGGTCATTATTTTCTGTTTCCTGTTTAACCAGTATCCAAACACCCAATTTTAGTTTCTGGCTTAAATTGGAACCCAATATATATATGTTCACGTAGTTATTATCAATAGTTGAAATTTCATCAGCTTAAAATGGTTTTTATTTTGTGCACAAAATTAAAAAGCGGGTTAACGTTGCTTGTTGACAACTTGATATTTTACCTTCCACGTGTTTTCCTTTTGAGTTCTTTTTGCCAATCAAGGCCTTATTTTCACAACATTTGTTTGTTTTTCTATACAATCTTGGGTCAGCAGTGTCTTGCATCTAATAACATTGAAGGTCTACGCAGGGTTAAATATATAAGCACATACGTAGCATCTTGGATCGCCTAGATTACACAGATGCGAGTTGGCCGTTCATCTTAATACGGTTAAATACCATTGGTTCCATCTTGGGCATGTGACAAAAGTGGCGCTGACCCAAGACTTAGTAATCACAACTATACAATAATACTCTTCTAGTTGGAAATATTTTTCTACAAGACTTTATGATTACACATGTATTAATGTACGGGTATAATTGTGACGTGTGGTTGCTGTAAACAACACAGTTATGTATGGAAATAAAGCTATATTATGCTTGTAAACAACATTTTTCTTTTAAATATTAAATATCTGCTGCATAGTCACAGGTTAGCATTTGCTTAAACTTATTGACACAAGAAAATCTTAAAAAAACATAATTAATCGACAAATAGCAATAAAGTATTCTATATCCTCATACATCTTTATGTTATCCATAAGCAACCCGACGTCATCGTTTCGTCTGATCGTAAACATTAAATAACCGAAAAGCTCGCAATATAGAAATGACAAAAATTATTACCTAATAATAAATTAAATCGATCTCTGTTGATTGCAACTCGGTAATGCACCAGTCACCAGGATAAAAAAGTGATCTGAGAAACTTACTTGTCATAGTTTAACAGGATCATTGAATGACAGTTACATATGCAGTAGTTACACGAAGTGGTTCGATTCTTGGAAGGCAGTAGTTCACACAACACTGTCAACAAACGATCGATAATGTTGAAACAATCTATTGCTTTTAGTTTTCAATTAACTACAATGATGCTAAATATTACCAAAAAGGCTTTAAATTCCAAAATAGCATTTGTACTGCTGTAGTTGCACAGCAGACGTCAGAACAGAAGTAGATCGATGAAGCTATCGGCTTCGCTCACGTGCAGTTAAATAACAACAGTGTTATTGCACTGCAGTCAATAATGAAATTTTTGATTAAATGTAATCGTATAGATTTTTGTTTTGAAACGAGTAAATTGAGTTTTTTAAATTCTAATTTAGTAGTTTTTTTTGTCGAGCCACCCTATGCATAATAAGTTAAGGTTTGGTTTGAATGTCAAATGTCAGTTCCCATAATGAATATCATCGGAATCGAATACAATACTCGTTTATGTATTCACCTGGGGGTATTAATCAGACGTAGACAGTTAATGTCTGAAGTTACGTCCCTGGGTGTGCAATTTGACAGTGACTCAAGACATGGCTATGCCAACAAATGAAGTCTATTTACAGCCTTTCGTCCCAGATTCATTCTTCTTATTTTTTTACTTATCTGAAGGTCAACGTAGAATCACAATAAACTTAAGTGGTGTGTTTAAGGCCCAAACGCTCATGCAGCCTTGGAACCAGATATTCATCCATACACTACACTACACAATGTAAAATTAGAAGACACCTATGTAAGACAAGTCTTTAAAGAAGAAGGAAATGAAAGAACTTAGTAAATACAGTACAGGCGCGGTAAATGTTGCCAAACCGTGCTATAAGAAAGCTTGCAATCGTTATCAGAGAATGTGTAACTGTCCCGGCAGCCATATTTACAATGGAGCCTAACTGTGTGTCCTAATCAGCCAATCAGCATACGCCTAGCCCATCAGTCGCTGCACTAGTGTAAGAGAAATTGGTCAACTCTGAAAGTCTGCCATTTAAACCTAGGTTAATTCCGATTATTTCGAGGCGCTAATAACAAAAGACAAACACTCTAACAACACTGAAATATATACTGGCTTGTGAATCAACCTTTTGGGAAGACGCGACAGGCTGCATTTGGTGTCTACGTATGGAAGACGGATGAGGACACTCGCGCCGCGTTTTGGCGACCTGTAATAACACGCGGCACGAGAAAACGCCTAATTCTCCAGAGATATTGCCGTTTTGGCGTTTTCTCGCGCCGCGTTTTCTCGCCCTATTAAAAGATAATAACAGGCTAAATTGAAAGGTTTCGAGATTTTTAAAAATCTGCTCTTTTTGTTTTCTCGCATAACTTTTTTATCCAGGGCGAGAAAACGCCAATATCTCTAGAGAAATTGCCGTTTTGGCGATTTCTCGTGCCGCGCGTTTCTTAAGTCGCCAAAACGCGGAGCGAGAAAACGCCAAAACGGCAATATCTCTAGAGAATTCATCGTTTTGGCGATTTCTCGTTTTCTCGTGCCGCGTGTTAAATTTAGTCGCCTAAACGGTTCGTTTTGGCGATATCTCGTTTCCGCGTGTTCTGTTAGGTCGCCAAAACGTGGCGCGAGAAAACGCCAAAACGGCCGGAAGCTCGTACATTTATATCTTTCCAGCCGAACCTTTGCAAAGGACAAATTGTAGGCTATGTAATATTTAAAGCATTAATATTTTTTGTGGATATTTTTTTACTTCCTGACATTGGAAGTAAAGAAGTCTTTGAAGTTAAAGTATTGATGTAGTAATGATTTAATTCATTTGTGTGTTGTGCACCTTGCAAGTGATCTTTTTTTAATCACGGGTCACATAGCTACTTGCTCTGCAGATAAAAAATTGATGCCAGAGCTCTCTAGTATAGCAATTCGGAAACGCCATCTAGTGGCTAACTTTTAAGAAAATTGCAAAGGGAGTTAACAATTACTTAGGGGGCCATTACAACTTTTCAATTGGTTCTGATTCACATTTCTGAACATATTTGCCACAATGTAATTAGAGACGTAGAGACGGCCCCTAATTTACAACCACGTGACCTTTAGATAAAAGGAGACAGAAGGAGAAAGTTAGCAGGGAAGTTTAAATATGATATTTAGTTGTTTTTACTCTAATGCTATCGTCTGTGTGAGCGGCTTAATGCGGCATGAAGAAATACATTGGAATAGGTATTTAGAAATAGTTGAATGTTTTCGTTTATGAAAATCATTTTAGTCCGAAGAACTGATGTTGTTGTTGTTGTAGTGTGTTCACATTGCCTTGTAAACGTGGGCTATTTTCAGTTTCGAAAATTAATTTTTATTCAAGGATAAGCAGAATCCAGCTAATTCAAAACCGGAAGTGCCATCTGTTCTTTCATATGCGCATGAAGGATGCGCATTTAAAGGTTGAAATGCCCACTATTGGAGCCCGTTGGATACAACTGCATGCTGTTTCTTGTCTTCTACCCCTTTAAGCCCTGAAGCCTGTTTTACAAGGCAGCATAGGGTAAGTTATTACGTAACTGCCATAGCAATATATCGCTACAGTATGGGATGTTGAGACGACAGAGACGCAGCTACGCTGCTTTGTGAAACAGGGTTCAGATGTAACCTCTAAGGTTAAAACCTGTCATTTCAATTTCAGCCTGGCGTTTGATCGCAATTTTTCCGCTTTTTATCCCTCTCATAAACTTAACCAATAATATGGTTTAATAGTTACACAAGGACACCCAACCTGGCATGTGGTATTAGGTTTAGCGCTAGGTCGTGTAAAGCGTACGAGGTTTATCTTAGCGACGCCCAAAAGAAATATCGCGAGAGTGCGCTTGTGCATAAGGCTTTATCCCTTAATAAATACCTGTTTCTCCATTTGTTTCTAATCTCACGGGAATAAGCAGGAAACACATAAAAAAGTATGTATACAATGTTTTCGGAAATTCCATACACTTTATTTCCCAATAAGCGTGTGTTTCGTAGCCATTACACATTTGACGTTTTCTCTAAATTTCGTTTTTTCGTATTAAGCGCTTACTGTATGTAAATCGTTTGATATTTGCGTATATTTGTCAACGTTCTTGAATAATGGCACGATCTAAGGCACGCCCAACACAATCGTTTTCATTTTCCAATTATATGCTGAATTCGTGTACAGCATTGATGTCATAAGCAAGTTTTGCTATTAATTTAGATTAGTGATAAATGTGATTGATAAATCAGAAGAAAAATATTAAAAATTACCCAAGAGAATAGACAGTATTTGCTAAACACTCGATAAAATATAGAATGATGACCGATGTACCATTTGGGTTTTGTCAAAGCACACAGGTCTTCCCCGCAGGTATAACTTATCTTCGTTAAAACTCACTTCATGATACCGTAAGTAACGGAATGACATTTGAACAATGGGAGTTCGTTTGGCTTGATGCCAACAAAATCATACCATTCAACTCGATGGGATTCGCCCGATGCAGTTTACAAAAACTCGTTTTATGGCTACCCTGTAGGGTTGTACACTAGTGTATGTGCAAAGCCTTTCACAGAAAAAAAGTAATAAAAGATTGGATTATCTGTGCAAACATGATGAATTTATGCTTTGAGCAGTATTTTCTGATGTTTGGGATGACTGTGTAAGCGTGAGCTTAGAGGGGTCTCGAGGGGCACATCTATCTCAGGACACCTACAATGTATATGATCACAACAACAAACGAACTTAATCAGAGAAATATTCCATTTAGCTTTTGACCTACAACTTAAAGTTTTTTTGATGCCACGGTCGATTTGATCAATGATGGAAATTGTTACGTTGGAAAGTTAAATGCATATTCACCACCGTAGCATTTACCGTGTAAGTTAATTGGTAATTCATTCTGCAGAGAGATAGCTTAATATCATTAATCAGTTGAAAAATAAAGGTAATACATTGAGCACGTTTGCAGCACATTTATTAAGTACATATTATTTAATTCATTACGGACATGAAGTTGGCAAACATGGTTCACTGTTTTTAAAAGATCCCCGACTATTAGTAACCGTCGATTGATTTTGTGTTCTTTTCATACACAGATGATTTTTCCCCTATCAGACTATCAATAGTAATAGATGTGGCAGACAAATCAGAGAAAACAGATAAAGAATGGCAGTCACTGGTTCAGTAGATGGCAACTCGATTAAGTTTTGAGTGGAGACAGACATCATCAACAAATACATGTCCTTCCCTCTGGTATAACTTGTCTTCATTAAAAATCCATCAATACCATCATAACGAAAGTCTATCGCTGGGGACCAAACCAAAGGAAACTATCTTGGCTTCATGCCAAGCTAACGCAAATGAAAGTTGTTCATCAAAATCAAAATCGCCGATCTGTTATTGTACCTTTGTCCACCAACGTCCGCATAAATATAATGGGTAAAATATAAAAGTCAGGATCAAAATCATTCTAGAAATTATTGTGGTGAACACCAGTGCATTCTGACCGGGATAAATTGAACACACATACATGTAACTTTTCAATGATGTGTAAAAATTTGAAATTGTTATTTTACATATATAAGTAAGCATTATTTGGTTGTGGTGTTGTATTGACGAGGGAATCAAGTTTTCTATTTGGTCGGGTTCATTTTAATAAGATTCTTTACTACCATCGATTTAAGTAAATATCAAATTAGTTCAAACATCTCAATGGAATCCTGTGATACAAAAGTTTATCTGAGAAGTGAAACCATCTGTCCGATTGGCTGTGAGGGTTAAATCAAACTAGCCTCACTATGGACACGGATGAATTTTTTGCTGTGTCATAAGTATGATGTTCACAAAACACAGGACACAGTTTTCATCGGTACTCAATGAACACTGCCATGGGCTTTACATGTTACCATATATTCTGCAAAACTACTGCTTTAATATTTAGTATGACATTGTGATGAGGTTTCCATGTACATCAATAAGAGTGTTTACACCCAGAAACCTATTAGAAAACATACGGTGGAATATTTTCAAAATACATCAACAATGGCCAAGACTGACATTTCAATAAACACAGGTGTATTTTACATACACCGATGTAGTTAATTTTTGTATTTGATCGTTTGTCTTCACATATAGGTATCAACGAACTGAGATATGTTGAAGAACCCTACAATGGGCAACGGTCTTGCACGGATTTATCAATACGGATCTCCTGGACGTTCTTAACAAAACGCCCCTAGAATAAGACACTTTCTTCCTTCGTTAACTATATTGGCCGTTTGGAACACAAACATTAACGTATGTAGGACTATACTCTGACAACCGATTCAAATGTGACCGACGATTTCTCACTAATTGCTTTTAACTTTGTAACAAGGGATCGCAAAGGCTCGGGTAAAAAATGTAAACGAAAGAAGAAATGAAAAACGAATTCGGTTTCTCTAACGTTATTTAGATGAGTTTATGTTTCATCAGGTTTGTTAACAGCTTTAGACTGCATAAATATTTGAGGAACATTGTGGAGGAGATTTGATTAGACATTCTTGCAAAGAAAATAACCAAGCAATAATAGTTGTCTTATTATGAATAATTGGTCGAAGTGTACTTAGCGATTATATAAGAAATTGCGCCCAACCCATCGCCTGATTTTAGGTTAACTCTAGAAAACACTTCAGCCGTTGAAGGGAAAAAATGCGCTCATCTGTTAACCTACTTTTTATGTTAACAGCAAAAACACTCCAACTGTTGAAGGTAAAATTGCACTTAACTGATGGTCTGTTTTTTTAAATGGCATGCCTTGTACAAAATGTCGATGCTATTGTAAATTCTGTTCTCAGATATTATTATCGCTTTATTGTATTTTGTGTTCATGTTAATCCGTTACTACTCAAGATGAAATCATTAAAACAAAAATATATTTGTATATCGGCATAAAAATACTGTTACTTATAATCAGATATGCGTTTATAAAGTTCCATTGCCTCTGAAGTCTATTTTGATTGTCTGGTCTTATGTTAACTACCATCCAAACGGAGCCTCGTACAAAAAATATAAATATTGGATGTACGTTAACAAAACAGCCTGATAATATTCTACGAGTGTAAAATAAGTAAAGGACATTTGACATCTTGCATTACTTTGTACGCGGTGGTATTTATTAAGAGCTATCGGGGACAGTTTCCCCCTTCATCAAAAGTTACAAAACACATATGGTGTGATTCTGTCGAGATAATTTCGGATGATGAGAGAAGCTTTCTCTCGAAAGCTGATGTTAAATATCACTACGAAGTAGTACCGTTGTCCTCTGTGTTTTGATTTTAAAAGACACATTGCGTTTGAGGCAAATTACAGATAAAAAATGACCACCTGTTACTGTCGTATACATGACAAGGTATTGGGATGACCCCTGGTAAACTTCTTTCCCCTGACAGACTGTGTAATGATGAGTCTTGTACGATTTTTTAATTCTTTTGCAGCTGGCTTGTTTACTTCTAGTTTTAGCCAGAGTCCAAAGAGCGGGCCTTTGAGCAGCCTGGCCGGTCATTTCGTCGTCCATTTACCTTTTTGTGGTTTTGTCCTGATTGTATAGTGTAGATATAACCTGAAGAATGCAGGTGCTTGACGGTATATCAGATAAATAAATATTAGTTACACTTAAACAAAACAATACAGAAGGGCAAGTAGGACCTCTGTTTACATCCACCAGAAACCGTTTGTCAGACAGTAAACAATGTAACACGGAATTTCCCATGAATTGCTCAGTAATTGAGCATATTTCGGTGAAAATGGACAAACTGCCTTTCATCCACAGTCATATTACTTATATTTTTCAAATTAGTAGAAAGATGTACGCAATAATAAACGATTAGTCCCTTTAAGTAAAGCCACGAAAGTAAATGCCTTTATTGATATTGACAGCTCCGTGTGATTGAGGCTGGCTGAGAACCTGATTCCTTGGAAATAACGTTCTCGAAGTCTTCCCCTTTTCATAGCAATCAATACATCGTATGTTTCTCATTTCGTTTTGATGATTGTAATCAGTGGTCGTATACTTAAGTGACCCATTCAAGAGAATGGCATTATGTTTATGGTCTGCAGGAAATAGAGGCCAGTGTGTCTGACATTTAATATAAAATGACATAACTATTCCGTGGCTGGGTAGGATTCTCTAACTGTCATTTGCAATTACAATTGTTATATCCGGAGAGTTGTTTCTGAACAACTCCGAGATCGCTTATTAAGAATAGATATGTAAGATGTATATAGTTATATGGTCCGTACAATGTCTACTACAACAACTAGAATCCTGAACGTAACCACTAATATTATTATCATGTGTTTTCGTTAGTGTGTTACATGTATACAGAAGAGTAAGACAACGCGCGTACTGAAGAATTTGTAAAGTTTTTAAGTGCCGTCCATCATCTCAGTTTAAGTCGCATGAGCTGCCAAAAATATGATACATTTTGCGAGTCAGTTGTTTCCTACCCCCCCCCCCCCCGCACACGCACCCATCCAAACACAAACCAAATAGATAAATAAATGTACCCATAAACTCCAGCTATTTGAAATTCGTCCATTATTTGCAAACACGATGTTTTATACGAGTTATCATTTTAATGTCAACCCTTTAGTTTTTCAAGATGCTCCAAACGCTGATCTCCTCTTGACAATTTGAATTTATAAAAAAGTCAAATTTTTGGCAGCTCGTGCTCGAGCTGAAAGTAGTTACCATATCTATTAACTTATAAAAAGTGTATCACTTACGCCCTGCTTTTAAATAAGATGTAGATATGTAAATGCTGTGTCTTACTCTAATTGAATTGCAGTTTTATGGGAGGTTGTTTGTATTGCTGTGTTTTCAAGCACTTATCATGGCTTTATAATTGAATCATTGTGTGTTCTCGAAAGCCACTTGCAAGCATAAGACATTTTATTCACGTTCTCAGCCAATCGTTTTCAATGAAAGTGTAAATGCCATATTTAGGACATGGCTTTACAAAACATATTAATCATATTACTATAACTTTGAAGAGTTTGGAAAAAAGGGAAATATTGTGGTCACCGTTCTCGGCGTTTACCCAGAGTAAGATGTAAAAAACTAATATAACCTACTTAATAATTCCCTTGACAATATATTTAGGAAAACAATTGTGTACTTAAGACAATCTCATTTTACTGAATTGTTTTCCCGTGTTAGCTCTCTTATCTTTTCTTGTAAACTTGTTGATTGCATTGGACATTGTGATTTTCTACTCGTGTATTCTATGTTAAAAATCAAACTACTAGACTGAAAACCGTATATCTTTCATGGCAGTTTCGTTTTATGATATAATTATAGCCGTGACAAACGTTATACCACATTACAAAACAATCAACTTTCTCCCATTCAGATAAATTGCCACAGAAACCCTTTTAAGGGTACATTGTTAATCATTTCAGGCTGGAGCTTCCCTCACTCGATAAGCAGGTCATTTTTGTATGGCCTCTTGGAGTAAACAAAATATCAGCAAAAGTCCATGTACTAGTATGGCTTAACCAACGCTCGAGTTAAGTATCGGTCGATAATGCATTTTTAGGTAGTTGTAAAAAATGTAAGATATACATGTCAATGGACGCTGTCCTTAAAGGAGAAGAAAAAGAAATACTTTATGGTTCAAAACAAGCGCGCCTGTTTTTCCTTTCCAAAGGTACAAACCACATATTTTTGCGATTTATAAAATACCGTATTACGTTACACACACAAAACAAATTGGTAAACTTTCAAAATCTCCCAATTGAACCCAGGTTAATGTCACTCTCTTCAAAGTATTCCTATGTCCAGCAAATTGCTTTCAGTTTCACGAAACTTATATTGAATTACAAAAGAAGCTTTGAGGAAAATGTGACTAGCAAAAAAATGGCCTGCGTGCCATATTGGTGAATTACGAAGGCCTTGAAGAGGATGAATTTAACCTAGGCTTAAATGGGAGATTTTGAAAGTTGACCAATTTGTTTTTCTTATTGTGGAATGTTAGGACTGTTAGGAGTAAAAAAATCGCAAAAATATGTGTTTGGTATCGTTGGAAAGGAAAAGTTAGTGCGCTTCTTCTGAACCCTAAATTGATTTTTTGTTATCTCCCCCTTTAAGCGCGGTGATCGTATGATCAGTTGTGTTTTCCGAACTAGTATGATCGTCTGAGGTGTGTAATTATCAAAGCAAAATGGTATAAACCTTATTCGAGAAAATGTTTTCGCTCATGTTGTTAATTACAACATACATGGTGATCTAACTACATGGTGATGTCTTAATTTTTTATCATTAATTAGCTAATTGCTCGTCATTTTCAACAAAAAGTAAAAATTAAGATTGGTTGGTTGATTAGAGTTTGACGCCGCGCTCAAGAATATTTCACTTATATGGCGGCGAAGAGAAATTAAATCATCACAGTTTTTACATCAAAAATACATTGGAACTGAAAAATGACAGAAACAAAAATAATAAAAACTGGTAAAACACGGTTTAAATCATTTTCAGAGATTAAAAATATGAAATATCACAATTATCTCTAATGGAGCAACAATAAACAATTCATATAAATAACCATTTTTATAATATGCAAATTTGTAAATATGTATTTATTTTCTGACAGAGTAATTTTAACAACAAATAGGTTTATACCATAATAATTAAAAATTTGACCCAGGTAAGTTGCCTTTTACGATCAAGCTTGCCTGGGAACTGTGTGCCAATTCTTATCCCCCGGAACCCACAGGACTCAAGGATTAGTCGCCTCTTACGAGCAAGCACCTTGGGAAGGCTGAGGGTCTATTCTTATCTCCCCGGAATCCACACGGGGGTAAAAAAAAATAAGAGCTTTCACTGATACGAATCTTGGGGTACGTTAAGGTAGTTTTTTGAGCAGCAAAAGCCCGACAATATACTCATACATCCCGACAATTTGAATTTTGTACCTTATCTTCGGTTCGTACGGGTCAGTGACTTCACCTATATTTTTATTTCACGGCCTATCCATTATATTCTTAAGATACTTCAAACGCTCAACTTCTTCTGACAGTCAGAATTAATGAAAAAAGTCCGAATTTTGGCCGTTCATTGTTAACCAGCCTCTATCTACCTAACGGAGAACATACTCTAGAATATGCATGCTGGGAATTTTTACTCGGCGAAATATTCACAAGATTCAAGTGTTACTTTTTGTGGGGGAAAATGGTGTTTTCCTGCTTTATAATAAAAATCACACAACAGGAAACCCAATAAATCTCTCTCAAATGATCACCCACAATCACACAAACTCGTCAAATTAGAGTTGGAAGTTTTATCAGAATGCTATTACTTGTAAATAATATGGCCTCTGTGTGTTGCTGTAAATAAAGTGGTGTTATTTTAGTCACTATTTTGTCTTCATTAACTTTCCTTTAAAACGGTTTTGGAAATGTTTAATACTAATTAGATAGTTCCTTTGTCTGTGTTGACGTGGGTAGTAATTGGTGTTTCAAGGTTATCATGTTTTAGGCGCCAATTAAGTAAGTACGAAAAGTCTAAAATAAAAAACAAGTGCTACTAGTATTTTTTTAAACTATCTAGAAAATATATACGGTCAGTTGTTTTTTAAAGTTATTTTTTCTTTGAGTTTTGTTCAACCAAAAATAAAAGTAAAGGCGATCGTTATAAAAAGTCTAAGCTTTTAAAACCACTTTATCCATACAAAAGTTAATACAGTCGAAATATTCATTTTGGTATTAATGCTTTAGAATTTTATGTTTACTGTTATTTTTGTTATTTTTCACGAATCTGTTATTGTGTATTGGGCTGCCTTTTGCAAAATTGTCTACTTTTGTAACCTAATAGAATTATGAAACTATCACTCCGTTAAAGTTCTCTAACCCCGATTTCGCCCAGTCTCTGGGGTGCTTGCTAGATGATATTACATCTAATTTAAAGTAAGCCAAATAATTGATTTGAAAATAATATGAAAGATTCGTCACCCAGCAACAGAAGAACGGTTCATTTTTGCAGTATGTCGCGACATCTCGGCTAACCAATCTATCATTAACGACCTTGGTACTTCTCGGGGGTCTCGTCAATAGAGCATTATTGGATTTGTATCCTCGTCTATCTCTTTGACAAATAATACGCTTGAAGGAACTTGTAGCTCTTTTGAAAACATCATATATAATCCTGTTATTTAAGTACAAAAGTACTCTAAAAGATTCCCTTTCAGTAAATCAGGCCATTTATAACCCTATACAATGGAACCATATGACTTGGTAGGACATTAAGGCCGGTATGTGCATACATGGCCCTAAAACATATATAATATTTAGCTCTCATCCCTTTGTCTTTTTGTATTTATGTGTGTTGTGCTTTTGTTGTTTGCATTGTAAAATAATATTTTCCGATCGCAAAAATACCTAGTGTAAAATACAACACAGGGGAAAAAAAGCAGATTTAGCAAGTATATATAGCACAACCATATCATATGTGAACCGTTAAATACGTTTGGTCGTGAATGGAAAGATCTAAACACTGCATAATCTACTATAGCATATGCGGGTCTTCAAATGCTCAGGGGTGGTCGGAGATAGAAAGATCTAATGCATAACCTACTGCATTATATGTGGCGGATCAAATGTTTAAGTGTGGTCATAGAAGGAAAGTTGGCTATCGGTTTTATTGACAGACGATAGAGAAGCGACCACACTCTTACGTGGCTTATCTGGACCAATCCCAATAAAGTTGGTTAATAAGAGCAAACAAAGCCGATACGGACTGAATGGATACGATATCCAACATGGCGAGAGTTTTGTTGCTCTCATTTCAAAATCTCTCTCCGATTTTTCTTGAAATCAGCAACAGAAAAAGGTTAAAGAGAGGGATATTCCGGCTATGGGTTTAGGTTTGTCTCTCACGGGTAAGTCGTTATGTTAAGCTTAACTAGAATTTGGAAACGAATTCATCAATAGCCAAATGGGAAATAACTTCGGTATTTCTCAATGAATTTGTTCTTCTAAAGGGTAACATTCAAACCTAAACAGCTTGACTTGTAAACTTGTACACACACATAACTAAATATACGCTTGATTAATAAGACGACACGACAGCGGACTTCCTTTTGATATAGAAGCTATCCATCACCTGTACAAGCTTGGCTTCACCAGACAGATAAATCTTCTAGGAAGCCATGTTTAATAGAAATGCTGGAACTAGAAGCTGTAGGCTATTTTGCTCTTGGTTTGTTCCCGACAGAAGGGTTTAATAAAACAAGAGATACCTGAGTGCATATAGAGGAAGTCGAGTCGCAGACAACAGGGTGGCAAGTAAACTTTTATCAGAGTATGCATGTGTCATATACAAGGTAACATTCACATTATGCAAGTATAATGTCAGAAATGTTTGAAACTCTCTTTAAACGTGGGTTCCATACTAATGATAAAAAATTAAGACATCACCACGTAGTAAGTTGTTTACCGGTGTCTTCGTCAAGTGTAACTATGTGTCGAAAGCTCGTGTTGTTCAAAACAACTTAAGCCCAGCGCACACGGGGAATTATAGCTGCACCCTCTGTCACTCGTGACAGGCAGCGCAGCCCTTTCCACCGTGTGCGGCGAACTTTTGGTGTGATTTTGGCCACAAGTGGCGTTGTGGGAAAATCTATCGTGTTTGATATTCTGTGGCACGAGTGGTTGATGGCACACCGTCTGCGGACAGCCTGTGCCAAAGGTGCAGCTGCAACATTTAACTGACCAAAAGAATTAGTTTACAGGGACATGTGATTGGAAACATAATAACATCATGGCGGCATTATCTTTCACGTGGGTACTATAAGTCACATGGCACACATGTATGAGAGTGGAAAAGAAAAAGTGCTCTAAAATTTTCTGCTGCGCTGCCTGCCACAAGTGACCGAGGGCGCCGCTATAATCCCCGGTGTGCGCTAGGCTGTACTACGTGTGATGTCTTACTTCTTTATCATAAGTGTAGGGCAAAATGACGCGAAATTGAGTGTTTGAATCAATCTGACGTCAGAATCGTGTTCATTTTGTCTATGACGTCACAGCGACCGCAACGGAGAGATGATGTCAATGCCATACAATTCGAACAACTTCATAAACACGCCGTTCTAAGCCGAAAGGGTCGCATAGGTTTAGTGGTTATACGGTATAGAATGCCGCATAGGTTTAGTGCTTGTACGATATAAAATGTCGTATAGGTGTAGTGCTTATGCGATATAAAATGTCGTATAGGTGTAGTGCTTATGCGATATGAAATGTCGTATAGGTATAGTACTTATACGACATTCTATATCGCAGAATCGTGTTCATTTTGTCTATGACGTCACAGCGACCGCAACGGAGAGATGATGTCAATGCCATACAATTCGAACAACGTCATAAACACGCCGTTCTAAGCCGAAAGGGTCGCATAGGTTTAGTGGTTATACGGTATAGAATGCCGCATAGGTGTAGTGCTTGTGTGATATAGAATGTCGTATATGTGTAGTGCTTGTGCGATACAGAATGCCGTATAAGTGTTGTGCTTATGCGATATAGAATGTCGTATAGGTGTAGTGCTTATGCGATATAGAATGTCGTATAGGTGGAGTGCTTGTACGATATTGGATGTCATATAGGTGTGGTGCTTGTACTATATAGAATGGCTAACAATTCATGTGTTCGGACATTTTTACGGAACTAAGTTTCTACAACCCAATTAGAATTGTAAATAAAGCTGAAAATACAGAAATAACATAAAAAGATCAGATTCCGTACTTTTCGCATAGAAGTTTTGGTGTAATTTTGGTGTGTGTAATTTCTGGTCGATCGGCATATGTTCTGGCATTTTTATGTAACTAAATTTTTACACCCCAATAAAAATTAAACAAGAGATCCCTTAAAGGGATCTTAACGCCCGCGTTCATCTATTCATATTAAATTGATTGATTGATTGTTTGGTGTTTTACGCTGCGCTCAAGATTATTTCACTTACAGCAATAACTGGATATAGGAATTGGGGCCTACATAAAAAATCTTATTACAGGGAGATAACTATTGTTGAGGAAAATTAAATTGTGAATTGCAAAATTAAGCTCCCCTTGAAATTTTGGTTGAAAACAACATTGCCACCTGGAAGCCATCTTCAATATGCTAATGAAATGATAATGTACTTAGAGGGATGATGTGTGTCATGTTTGGTTAAGATCAGGTCAGTAGTTTTCTTGGAATAATGATAATAAGTTTCATTTTCAAATTTGGTTAAAAAACAACATTGCTTCCTGGCGGCCATATTTAAAAAGCAAATGAGATGAAAATGTAGGGTGCACAACTAGATCAGAGGGAGATAATGTCGACCAAGTTTGGTCAAAATCAGACCAGTATTTTCTTGGAATAGAAGTAACGAAAAAACAATATCGCCCTCCTGGCGGCCATATTGAATATGCTAATGAGATCAAAATGAACGGTGCATAACTAGACCATAGGGTGATAATGTATGTTGATTTTGATTAATGTTAGGTAGTTTTCTTGGAACAAAGATAAAGAAAAAAATCATTGCACCCTGGCGGCCATATTGAATATGCAAATGAGATGAAAATGTACAGTACACAACATGGCTATAGGGAGATAATGTGAGCCAAGTTTGGTGAAAATCGGATTGGTAGTTTTCTTGGAAAAAAGTAACAAAAAAAAATATATTGCCCCTGACAGCCATATTGAATATGCAAATGAGATGAAAATGTATGGTGCACAACTAGACCATAGGGTGATGTATGTTCAGTTTGATTAAGATTGGACTGATAGTTTTATTGGAATAAAGGTAACAAGCAAAAGTTTTCTTGCAATAAACGAAAAAAAAAAACATCTCCCCCTGGCGGCCATATTGAATATGCAAATGAGATGAAAATGTACGGCGCACAACTACACCATAGGGTGAGATGATGTATGTTAAGTTTGATTAAGATTAGACAGATAGTTTTCTTGGAACAAAGATAAAGAAAAAAAACATCGCCCCCTGGCGGCCATATTGAATATGCAAATGAGATGAAAATGTACAGTACACAACATGGCTATAGGGAGATAATGTGAGCCAAGTTTGGTGAAAATCGGATTGGTAGTTTTCTTGGAAAAAAGTAACAAAAAAAACCCTCTCCCCCTGGCGGCCATATTGAATATGCAAATGAGATGAAAATGTACGGTGCACAACTAGACCAAAGGGTGAGATGATGTATGTTAAGTTTGATTAGGATTGGACAGGTAGTTTTCTTGGAATAAAGGTAACAAAAAAAAAAACAACATCGCCCCCTGGTGGCCATATTGAATATGCAAATGAGATGAAACTGTAGGATGCACAACTAGATTATATGGAGATAATGTCAGCCAAGTTTGGCGAAAATCGGACTAGTAGTTTAACAAAAAAAAACAATATCGCCCCCTGGTGGCCATATTGAATATGCAAAATGAGATGAAAATGTACGGTGCACAACTAGACCGTAGGGTGATGATGTACGTTGAGTTTGATTAAGATTGGACTGATAGTTTTCTTGGAATAAAGGTAACAAGCGAAAGTTTTCTTGCAATAAACGTAACAAAGAAAAACATCTCCCCCTGGCGGCCATATTGATTATGCAAATGAGATGAAAATGTATGATGCACAACTAGACCACAGGGTGATGATGTATGTTAAGTTTGATTAAGATTTGACATGTAGTTTTCTTGGAATAAAGGTAACTAAGAAGAACAACATCGCCCCCTGGTGGCCATATTGAATATGCAAATGAGATGAAACTGTACGATGCACAACTAGACTATATGGAGATAATGTCAGCCAAGTTTGATGAAAATCGGACTAGTAGTTTCCTTGGAATAAAGGTAACAAAAAAAAAACAATATCACCCCCTGGTGGCCATATTGAATATGCAAATGAGATGAAAATGTACGGTGTACAACTAGACCGTAGAGTGATGATGCATGTTGAGTTTGATTAAGATTGGACTAATAGTTTTCTTGGAATAAAGGTAACTACCGAAAGTTTTCTTGCAATAAACATAACAAAGAAAAAAAACATCTCCCCCTGGCGGCCATATTGTTTATGCAAATGAGATGAAAATGTACGGTGCACAACAAGACCATAGGGTGATGATGTATGTTAAGTTTGATAAAGATTGGACAGGTAGTTTTCTTGAAATAAAGGTAACAAAGAAAAAACAACATCGCCCCCTGGCGGCCATATTGAATATGCAAATGAGATGAAAATGTAGGATGCACAACTAGACTATATGGAGATAATGTCAGCCAAGTTTGGTGAAAATCGGACAGGTAGTTTTCTTGGAATAAAGGTAACAAAAAAAAAACAATATCGCCCCCTGGTGGCCACATTGAATATGCAAATGAGATGAAAACGTACGGTGCACAACTAGACCATAGGGTGATGTTGTATGTTAAGTTTGATTAAGATTGGACTGGTAGTTTTCTTGGAATAAAGGTAACAAGCAAAAAGTTAACGGACGGACGACGGACGACGGACGACGGACGACGGACCACGGAAAAGCGATTTGAATACCCCACCATCAGAATGATGGCGGGCTAAAAAGATAGCTGAAAGTAAATAATGTGTCATATGCTTCATTTTAGTGATTTTAATTTATATAGTTAGCTTGTGTAAATTTGCGTTCTCCTCAAATGTTAGAAAAGCTTCGGTTGTCCGTGTGCCCTTAAGATATACGTCAAAACTTCCTTTTATTGATAAAATTGTCAATCAGCTGACTTGTATGACTATGGCTGTAAAAACCAGATTAATGAAGCAACCGATACAAAAACAACGTAGACAGTCTTTTAATCTCCCTTGTAGGCCTACAAATAGACCAGCTATATATGGTTGGTTTCGCAAATCAAGCTGCTCTAATCATCTCTGTATCTTTGACCCTTATACCGGTTGTTGCCGAGCTATCTATAATCACAGAAACCCCACAATGCTTGCTTGATACAGTTTTGACCCGTGTTCTAGAGTGGCAGACTTTGAAAGATAATCATGAAATAAAAATCCTGTCAATCCTCATTTTAATGGTGGATTGCTTTACCTTCACTGTCTTGTCCTACTTTTATAAAGAGTTATATACTAAGTTTTTTTTGTATATATGTTCTTGTTTGTTCCAGTGCTTTTCCTATGCCTGTGGTATTGTAGACAACAATTGAATTGAGAATATAGATGTATGGAGAACTAACTGACGTCACTGCTTCAGCACACTGGTTATTAATTCTTTTTGGCCTCAATAGATGGTTTATCTGTAGGAAAATGTTAGTTTACTGTTTTCCTATATTTACATGTATGTCGTTAAGTTTATTTCGCATGTCGAAGTGGTCTATTAAGCTTTTGTGAATTATTGTATAACCATTACATTACACCATTTCTGATGACGAGAGTAACTGCTTTTGAAAGCCTAGTATATCTAACAATTTTTTCACGTTGCAATCCCCCTGATGACAACTTATATGTCGTTTATTGGTGATAATCTTCGTATACTTGGTGGACAAAAAATGACCCTCCCCCCTCTTTTTCAGCTCACAAATATCCAAAAGGTATTCAACGCGCTTTAATCAAATTTAACAAGCGGTTTTTAAATGACCAGTTTTCAGCGAGTTAAATGCATTAACATAGAAATAAAGTCCATGTTGAAAAATACAATGCCAGACATAGACTCCTTTATACCACATCATGTTAATGTGACGACCAAAACGGTTTACTGGTAGGCCTATTTACTGATTCTTGAAATTATTATTTTAAAGAACTATGGTGATGGACGGACTTTTGACACTTTATTTGCATAAACTTGATCTTGCTTTAAGTGTTGGTTGCAAGTTATAAGTTCATGGTTCATGATATATCAACATTTCATGTAATTGTAAGAAAGGCTATGTTAAGTCTCAAATGTACATGTAGGTTACATGAATCAACTAATTAGTGTTGATTAGGTGTTTTACACTCTGATATTGATGCTGTTTAGCAATCTTTTCACAAGTTAGATTAAGGTCTCGGATGTACACAAACACATTGTGTTCATACCATTAATGGTGATTTCTTATCGCCAGAATGTTGCCATTTATGATCACAATCGTTTCTGTGACATCCGTATGCCAACAATCTCCCAACACCAATGATTTTATCGGTCGGTGCAGACTTTCCAGGGGGGGGGGGGGGGGGGTGCTTAACTTTTTTCTTTGTGTATATTACTGCTGGTCAGTCATATTTTATATGGATGAGCTCGAACTGACCTACTGGCTAGCATATTACAAAAATAATATCCCCCACTCCCCCAGCCATCCCCATAAAAAATAATAAAAAAACACTAAGTATTAAAGTGCATCTGATACATAACTTGTATTATTATCCTTCAACCAAGTTAGTTGGCAAATGCTGAATTTTGATTGGTCGATTACCCGGGTCGTATAAACCCATACACCCGGCCTGATTTTGTTATGACCCGCCTGGCGAAAAAACATGGCCGCCACCACTTCAAATGTTTACTCGCTTCGAAAAGCCCAAAACAGGTCTTATGAGGATCTATTACAGTCACCTAAGCTTCATTATTTGTGCAAAGTTTTTATTTCTATCTAATTCGACTCTAATTCAAATCTACAAATGGAAAAACGAAACACAAAATTCTTCGTACATCGATCAATAACGTTGCTAAGTATACAAGGGGCGTAACTCTGTATGTGGTTTGTCGTCTGCTCGGTCCGTTTGACAGACGTTCGTACATTTTCACTATAGATGTAAGTGTGAAATACCAAGATATTAGCTTAAACTGCTTTAGCTAAAATATATTTGTCATAGATAGAATCTGCGCAATAAAATAAATAAAAAGACAATCTGAAAATTTGCACCCACGATGAAGTCATAACTCTGATTAAATTAACACTAATAACCGTAGGGGCCTATACCAGCTGGTATGCCAGGCTACTGGTCGATAGCGGTTGAACTTGAAACATGAATCTGTAACAATTCTCCGTCTACTAGGGGTTTCGGGATAATAAATTCGTCATTGATATTTAACCCTGGGTGTATGAATCTTTTATGACCCTTATGTTCCTCATACACCCTTCGCCTCCGGCTCAGGGTGTATGATTATCAGAAGGGTCATAACGATTCATACACCCAGGGTAAAATATCAATAACTAATAATGTTCATGTTTTGCCTAGACCGTGGTTTGTATTTAAGATTACAATCTCCAAAATATTGGATTTGTGTATGTTTACACTATTATTGGGACCTAACAATAAGCAATCAAATGCATGTCCATTACAAACTGTTTAATCTATGTTTCTGTCGACGAGTTCAATCCAAATAAATTTTAGCAACAGTACGGAAAAACACATTTGAATAATAACATAAACCAAAGTGATACAAGTTAGAATTGTATGTTTTCTACCATATATCCCGAAAGTGAATCAACGGGTTAGACAAATTAAGCTATGATTTGGCTTATGTCCAGGAAAAGAGTTGTTTGAGCAAAGAAACAAAGGACATATGTACGTATTTAAATACATTCTGGAAAAAAAAGAATTGAAAGTTGAATGTCCGACCCCTGTATATGTCAAGTGAAACATGATAACGACACGAAAATCAGGCCTAAGTATTTCGTTTTAAGTTGTGACCTAAACAGGTTGCCTGGTAAGGCACCAGGGCAGTTGAATAATTACATACATTGTCTGAAAAGCACACTGTGTCTAAAACCTGATTTAACAAGGATTGTAAAAGGATGATAAATGTGTTTTATTCACCTTTAACATATTTTCCTCTAAATATTACTGTAAGCACTGCATTGCATTCTTTTACTATGAATTTCTTTAATAGCAGTTCCGGAAAACCCTGATTTCGGTTTTTTCTCAATTATATTACCTGTCTTATGTTGACATTTCATTTGTAAGAAACACATTTGACAGAAACACATCTGTAAGAACTAATAAACTATCTTTTTTGTTTAAATCACAATCATTTCTAAGACCACATTTTCAACATAAGTAGGCCTATGTCCTCATAAGTTTTAAAATCCAATAGGTCTACAATTTTCCCACGGGTTATATAGTCACGTAATACGATCAAGCGCCGCGAGAAAGCTGAGAGTATGTGCTTATCTCCCCTCAACCCATACGGAAGATGAAATTAGTGAGCAAAGCTGTATGTATAATACAAACACCTCAAGGTGTACTAGTATATGACATAATGTTAGTCTTATCCTTTCTACATATTAATAGATCACAGAAAAAAATGGATACATTAAGTAGCTAAAGGGGCTTTCACAATTGAGACTTTCGCCGCACGGTCAAAATACTGAAATCGACCGCACGGTGGAGATAAAATTTTTCGGGCCGCAGTAGAATCGGAAAAATTACCGCAAGAAAATAATCCATTTTACGATTGGCCGGGCCATCGTAAGGGCGTGGCAAGGTTCTCGCACGTTTTAATCCACGAATCTCTTGCGGCGAACAGCGCGAGTGACGCAAGCAACGCACGTCTAGCGCACGTGATCCGTGAGACAGTTGCGCGGAGGTGCTACGTGATTCGTTGGAGCGTGCGGCGTGCCGCAAGATGCATCGTGCGTCATTGTTTTTCTCCGCGCACCAATGAGCGGGCGCCTTACGGCGTTTTGTCAAATCGTGCGGCGATTTTGGGCTCCGCAGACGTAATTGCAGTATAAAAAGGCGCATAGATAAAAAAACCGTTAGAAAAAGAACGTCAATCCATTGAGGAAGATCACCACGATGCCCGCCAAGAAGCAGACCAAGGCAAAAGCTTCAACTGTTGTGAGATAAAATGAAGCACCCAAAAATATATTCCTGTAGCACACCTGAGGTTTTTTTTCGCACGGTGAACGCAAGGCGGTGCAAACCGAGACGGCGAATCGTTCAACGGTTTACGACTGCCGCAAGGTTGGCGGAACAAGAAATTTCACCGTACGGAGCATCTTACGACACACAAAAAATCGTGCAACAACCGCGCGTCAAGATACAACGGTTTACGGCGAACGTACTAGCGCCCGCACGGATCAGAGGTAACAAAAAAATTCGCACGGCCGAAAATTGGATTCCATGTGCACACCAAACTTTTCTGCGGCTCTTGCGGCACAAAACTTCCACGCGGTAAGGTGCGGTTGCCCGCAAGGAAGGCTGCGGTCCATCGTACGGAAGGCCAAAATTCATGACCGCAAGAGCCGGAAACCCGCCGTATCTCAATTGTGAAAGGGGCTTTAGGTATGCCTGCTGTTTTATAGAGAGTTAAATAACCTCTACGAGTGATAGCACTCTCATTCTAACATTGTACATCAGCCAAGAAATCTGGGCTTTGTCGATTTTTTTCTCCAAAGGGCGACAAGACACACATTAACAGCCATATAAACCAGTCGCCATTAGACCGATAATCCGGGCTAATTGTAGATCAATTGAAGTGGTTAGGTAACATTGTCACAACGCTGATGTAACTGTCGCTTGCTGAGACAATACCTCTAACAGGAAATTAATAAGTGTCTGGACAATAGGCTATTTTTCTTTGATAAAAGAAAGACAAAAAACAACGAAAGCTCAATTTTCCTTTACACATTATTTTTGTTTCCTTGCTAGGTTACAGTCAGATTAGTGAATTGTTGATGCGTTTTGTTTGCTGCAACGCCATTTGCTTTTTTCTAAACTAATGGAAATCGAAACAAATCAAATTTCATAGATCATCCTCTGTTTGTAAAACATTTAACTCTGGTTGAACATTGGCCTCCATATATTAGTCTTTGTTAGTAGTGATCGTTTTAAGTCTGCCATCTAATGAAATGCCATTAAAGATATCGTAACAATGCAAAATACTAGATATAAAAGTTATCAAAAGACAAATTTTATTTCATGCTTGAAACAAACACGTATTTAAATGTAAACAGTTTTGTACGGGTTGACAAGACGTTGGTTATTGAACATTTTAGAGGTATTTAACCCATAAGGCAGACTGATTAGGCAGTATTATTACCGGTTAAATTAACTTGTAGGATACTACTGTGCCAGACGTATTAATCACACTGACGTGTCACGCTTTCCGTGCATTGTTTATAAGTCAGACAGTCTGGTTAATTAGTTTCTTCTAGGGTTATATCGCTGAGCATGATCTGACCGATCACAATGATGAATATTCCTTGCAAAGAAATAAAAAATGTATAAAAGTCAGCTATTCCATCAACAAGGAGCAACGCCCAAACTCTCACATTTGAAAATAAAGTTATAAATAAAAGTCTAAACATTGCAATAATATATAACAAAAATGACAATGCGTTCGACTGATTGATCCAAAGTTTATTGTGGGAGAAAACTGGGTGCCCCTATAGAAACTCTTGACTTCAACTACGGCGATCGAATTAAAAATCTACTCAGAAATTTTAGTTTTGTCAGAGTGGGATTCAAACCCGCACCGTTTCGATGGAAGACACTTCAGCCGACGTATTGTATAAAATAACATTGCATAAGTTTTGACTTTGTTCGGTTTTATCTAATATAGTTTAGTTTTCCTTTTAGCGTTAAGTGTTGTATTTTTTGCAGTGATATGAGTAATAAAACTAAGGAATACAATAGTGAGACTGATTGCTTTCTCCTGCAATGCTGCCTAGGTATATATACGGAACGTCAATGTTTCAACACTAAAATGAAGGCCAATTTGCATAAATAAATAAGTGAAAAATAATATGGACATCACTTTTGACACATACTACACCTGTTTAGGTGTTCAAAGTTTGTCACAAGATTTACTTCTTGTTGATGCCTTAATTATTTTTGTCAAAGCTGTAACAACGCTTATCTTTTTCTTATAGCTATTACAATAGTGAAGCCTGCCCTAATGCAATCGTTTAAAGTGGCCAAGGGAAGTTCTGCGTTTAAGTGATCAATCTCGGATAAAAGTCTATTTTCCGTAAAAGGTGTATATTTAAAGAATTATTGAGGAAATTCACTGCTGCTTTGTTTTGCGTGTGACACTCAGTAAAAACATCCGAGAATGTACCACACGCTTGTACCGAGGTCAATTCTTAGTAAACAAAGCAGACAAAGGAATCTAGGAGAGTTTCCAATGGTCATCTGGAAACCTCACCTTTATATAAATAACGGTCGAATAGCACACATTTTAACGATCTTCGTTTCTCTTGTTATGGGCATGTTCCTGAGGGATTGGCGTTGGACGTAGTGCACCTTCGAACCGATGATGTGCGCTAATAACGGCCAAATTCAAATAACCCGAGTATGAGTAAATTTGTTACTTACAAACCCGCCTAAACGTAGATTGGTATCAGTAAATCACTCGCATTTTTAGTTATTCAATAAAAAACTAACAATTAGCTAATTCTATTTCAACGAAATGTTCGCTTTACTTTGCAGCTCATGCCACGTTAATCAACGCGGACGGGTCATTTTAACGTGGTTTCTAATTTAGGTAAGTTCACCTTGAATGTTTTTCAACTTTTTTAGATACATAACAAGTACAAAAAAGTTATAGCAAGGCGTATTAATATTCTTCTAGCAGCGATATGTCATACAGAATACCAATTATTAGATGTGGCGTAAACAACTTATGTAATGGACTGGAATATTAAATTGGCGGTTATCTGATTTCTGACCGTGTGTCGAGACCGAAAACTATTTAGAGGTTAAATGTTTCTGTTAAACTAATGGATACATGTCAAAATTCGGAATTCCCTTTAACTTACGAGACAAAGGCTTGGGCAATTTTGGCTACCATTTTCTCTGTATCGATTTAGTCCAGTAAAAATAAAAAGTGCCATGTAAGTACATGTATACTGATGTGAAGTTTTATAGCAGTCCACTGCAAGCTATTTTAAACCACATATGTTGGACAGGAGCCCACTTTCAACAGGCAAAGTAACCTTAAGATAATTAATAATTTGAAATAATCTAGAAAACAAAGATATAAAACATGCTAAATAGCTATACGAAAATAGGTATATTACAAAAAAATCAGATTTTGTGTTACATATTAATCTCTGTTAAAATAATGATAGTGTCTATCACATTGGTGAAATGCTGTTTAATGGAGTTTACCTTAGACAAGACGATCTTTCTCCATGGCAAAGTACGTGCATTCTAACAGAAGTGTTGGACGCGGAATCGGAGATCTCAAGAGATACACTACGGATGGACACCCCCTTTCAAGACAAGCCCATGTGAGAAATGATAAGAAAGAAGAACCGATTCAGAATCTTATAAAACAACCTTTTCTTTCCTGAAATTTGTGGAATATTCGACAAGTATGACCTTTGTGCAGTTAACTATGTGGGGATGATCTTTACAGCAGTGGTATGGCGTAAGGGAAACGTCAAACATTTGAATTTGATTATGGCCGTTGTTTACATCCCGCATGTATTTACAATCACATTATTTTTTTTAAGTTACAGACTTGACTGACGATTTGTTTTTGTTTCAACGTCATATTTTGTTTATATTTTTTCAAACAGTAGCATTACCCTGACAATATGAATTGTTGAAAACAATCTAAAGTTTGATAGCAATTAAAAGACGTTATCATACAGATCCGGGTGATATAGAAGGGACAAAACGCCAGTTTACGTGGATAGGAAAACTAAATACAGACAAAAAAAACATTCCACAATTAAATATTGTGTTAGGGACAGCGACAGGATATTTAAGGTTGAACTTTTACCGCTCTAGATGACCGTTTCTGTTACTTTCTTTAGAGCAATGTTCACATTGCAATTTAACTTTACTTAACATGCTTTTGTTCACACTATATTAGTTTTCATTATTTTTTATAAATTTTTCTTTCAATACATAGAGAAACATGTATACACATTTTAATAGTATGATATTGTGGTCATGGAACAGAATATTTGTTGAACAATATCCTGTATACATTGTATATGTACCCGTTCCAAGGACACCAAGGACGTTCTGAGTTTAATGACCGACGTTAATATACAGCTTATATGTCAAATGTGAATTCCAGATAAACCGATGATTCATGGTAGAACCTAACAACTTGAGATAACAAGAGATCTTGTGTCGACTATGGCGTAAGACCAATCAAAGTAATAGACTGGAAACACTGGATTGGGCAATATTTTATTTATCAACCGTCACTGGACGACTAGATAGTTCAAAAATTGATTTAAAGTGTCTCCAGAATAGGCTGGCAGATTCCCATAACACTAAGTTATAATACAAGTAAAACTGTTTGACTAAATTCTTATGTAAATAAATTTCTTTGACTGGGTTCACCAACATAAGGCAAAACAAGGTGGCTGATTTGTGCTATTTTCTATTCGTAAGTGTTTTCGCTTGGCAAAAGCAAAAATAATAAACATGACATTTAACAGGTAAGATTTCGTATTTTCATATTCTCGCTTCAGGTCCAAGCGAAAACCAGAAAACACGAAATTTTGGCTATAACATTTCGTGTTATATTATATATATACCATATCAATATAATGTCGTTGAATCTGACATTAAACGTTTTGTCTGTGAATTTGTCTCGTTCAACTAGAAGCATTTGTTCTGAAATGAACATTGGTTTTACTCTTACCAGATTCCAACAAACATACGTGTAAATAACTGTGGTTGTGAGACGCCGAACAATAAGCCGTTGGAAAATTTAAACACACGGTGTGGGTTTCTAAATTTATTCGCGAGTATGTAACTGGCTTGTTTTCCAGTAGCTAGTGATACAGGCATTTAAGGTCACGAGTAAATATCTTTTTGATTGATGACATGTTTGTCCGATCTCTCCTACGCATTGTTCATTGTCTTTGGTAACCTATTTCTTTGGGTCGAAGGATTGATCCGCCGACAGTGTAATTCCAGCATTGTGTAAGACATGGTTAGAAGCAATACAATTACACAGCTGATTAATGTTACCGCCGGTTGCACTGACAGATGACTAGCGAAATGAAGCAAACAATTCTCATAATACCTTGGCTTTGTATTTAGACACGCGACTGGGAAATTACGCTGCCGTCTGTCAAATCTCCGAATAAAACTGTCCTGTAATTAACAACATTTTTTATTCAGATGACCAAAAACGTTTGCCTAGCATTGCTTTACTTGCACTTTGCTATGTTTGTATCAGCAAAGTGCAAATATTTTTGAGTCTATGTAAGTCGGATGTTTCTTGGGACTCATTCTTTAAAGGGATATAAAGTATATTGCATGGAAGTTAGAATATTCATTCAGTCTGTGGTCCATCAGAAGCGAAAGTGGCAGCCAAATGTACAAAAAGTAAAATTTTAGAGATACCTGCTCAATTCACTGCAGGTCTATGTTAGTTTTAAGCACCAATAAGAAGTTCTAAGCACCAATATGAAGTTCTAATCACCAATACTAAGTACAATATGAAGTCTCTTCAACATAATATGAGGCTATAATACAGAGTAAAATCCATAACTGATGGTCAGGTCCTGGGTTGATTGAATGTCCGTATTCGACGAGGCGTTCCGGACTTTCAACCCATTAAGAACGATAACGTCAAATTCAGTAATGGATGCCACCGAAATAATTATCTTGTTCTTATGCATATTCATGTTCAACAGGAATCCGGGATTGGTCGATTATGTATTGACTTTTTTGTGTTCATTAATTCAGTATGATATTCTTCTATAAATCTGTGTAAACTATTCCATCGTCCCGGGTTTTATTCTGCCAAAGAGAACGAATGTAGGCCTACGTCAGATGATGTCCAAGTATAACAACAGCCGTACAATAATCATTTCAAAACGTTCAATAACACTTCTGAAGCGACCAATAAGTTTGTAGGAAATGGGCGGTCACATGGTAGTAATACGGCGTTTCAATTGGATAAGATACTCAGAAGTATAATAAAGCGTTTATTAGCGCTTCTTTCTACATATAAACATCATTCAATCTATCAAGGAATACAGCTATCATCACCAGTGTATGTATGCTGAATCTAAAAATGTATATATGATTGTACTATACTATAAATAGTGAATATGATTGTAATTTAGATGAATAAAAGCATCGGATATCAAAATACTGCTCATCTGTTAGCCTCTGTTTTCTTATACCAAATGCTTTCAATACCGAGTATACCTTGAAACTCTCAATGAAGACATAGTCACGAGAAAATACGTAGAATATGAATGTTTGACCAAGGTGTAAACGCAATGGAGGTAATGGAATGGGATACTGATACGGCTGTCATTTGGCATTTGTTTTCCGAACAGGAGGGTCTAAAGTTTGGCGAAACACTTCAGGATTTATACGTTGAAATAGGAAAATCGGTCTGGTTGGCAGAGCATTAGACAAGTAAACAGAATTCAAATAACTGAGAAGAACCTACATTTTCGTGACTAGTATCATTTAAAGGCTTCTAATTAGTATCTTGTGAGAGAAGTAACCTGTAGATTCCAAATTTTATTTTATTTCATGCTCCTGTAAGACGGCGCCACTTTAGGGAAAGCAATAACCAAAGCATATAAGCCCCCGGACATGGCATCGATGGGAGGTAACTTGTTGTTGGCTGCTGGTACCGATCGGAAAGCCAACAATATGTTAACAGTCCTGTCCGTTTGCAAAACTGACATCCTCAAAGCTTGTTCTCGTTCTTACATGCATACTTGCATCGCCAATCTGTCAAAATCTACCTTCTGTGTAATATAAATGCACATAAGCACATATGCTATATGCCACCAAGAAAAAAAGTAAGTTTTAATATACACTTGTATTACTATTCACCTTTCCGCCATTATAGAATCTTGTAGTTATTATTACTTTTTTGGGGATAGAACGAGCCCCATGGGGCTTTATTCCCGCCAGAACAAATTCTAGGCATCCTTTCGTTTTTTCCTAATTTATTATAACATACATGGATGCATGCCTATAACAATTGTAAATATTTCTATATCTGGTGAATAAACAATCAATATCAATATTCGGTCTGCTAACTTAGTGATACAGGCAATAATTTTGATCGAGTTTACCCGTGTGTTTACAATATTTTATTCTGTGGATTAACCAGTGTGATTACAGGATTTCATTCTGTAGATATCGGATCTATACTGATACCAGTGAAATCTCGATCGGATTGCAGATTTTGGATCTCTTTATCGGAACTGTCAGTTCTTACTTTGTAAAAGTAAGTCCTTTTGATATATGTTTTCTTTTCAATGGTTGAATAATATTTGTTTGTAAACACATTGCTCTGTATTTTAAAATAGAAATCCGAATTTGTACATAAAATCGGCTGGTCTGTTTCTTCTTTCTTTTATAATTTTGTCTCGTAACAACCTGCTGCAGTTGAATGTGGGTGGGCTGTCATCTAATTGTATGGCATGCTGCTTCACTGGAGACTGGAAACTATTCTAGGGTTAAATGTCAACTTGAAACGAATGGAATCTGTCAAAACTTTTAATCATATGAATTCAAGGGTGAGCTCTTTAACGATTCGTGATTTCAAGCTCTAGATATTGATTTTGTTCTTTTCTTTATTACTCTTAAGGTTAAAGAAATCAACTTTTCATAAATCTTCTTTATTATATAGAAAGAAGCAACAGCATGTATGTATCTCACGCATTTAGGTTAAGAAATATTTTTAAAATTTGGTTTGCAATCAAATTATCGGGATTATAAAAGAATCATACAATCATTCTTGGTTTAATAACTGCTTAAAAATCAGTCAATTCAAATGTGAGCTCACAAAATGGGGATACGTCTCGGATATGTCTCGATTTCCCATGACTATCATAACGATTTAAGAACTACTGATTAACGGTTGTGACCCCAAAATCCCCGAATTCAGTAATTACTCACCATTATTTATTCTCATAGACAGGTCATTGGAAGATGTTTTACTGTGTTAGGTTTTATGAAAACATCGTTATTATAACACAAACAGTTTGTCTTAATAGAGCGCTTTAAGGATTCAGTTTCTTGGATATGTGCGATTTTAAATCATCGAGTAAATAAATGCGGATTGTTTGCATCTGGAGACACAATTTGTAGATTTTTTTTCTAGAATACAATAAAAAAATATTAAATTTATCAAATCACTCAGTTAAGAGAAATCAATATAACTGGACGTGGGGATTTAAGTCAAAATTAAAACAGAATAGGATCATGCAGGGAAAGGGCATCTAGGTTACGTAATACAGTTTCATTTCCCATTTGTGGTAATGTTAACGTTTTGATTTGTTGCTAATTACCTCAATCTCGTTAAGACTTTAAGACCATTTTCAAATAGATCAACACATGCGAAATCCTTTACAACCAAATAAAGTTGACATAGTGCATGTCGGTTTCAAGCTACACACAATTTAACATGGGTACCGCCATTTTGACAGTTTTAGGCTTACTTATTCTAAGCCAAACTTTGGTATTTTCTAAATTGGGTGAACATTAAAAAAAAACATACACAAAAACCTGTTATCAGGTATTGATTGAAAGCTTAAAGTATGTACAGTAGACCTGCGTTAGATTCAATCCAATATTCAAATAACCCAGATACCAACCTATCACTATGTAAGTCAAGTGTGTGTGTAAGCCACCTCCTAGCTCTAGCATACCCGGAATCAATTTTCATAGGCTGAGAAAACACAAACTGGGTGTTTGGTTCTAGCTTTTGGTCAAATTAACACCTCACTTACATGCTTTCATTCGTTAAAAAAACATTTGTTGTACCGTACAAAACCATAGCGAAATGAAGTCGGTTGCAGTAAAATTGAATCCCCAATCAAAAACATTCAGAACAAATATTTTTTCCCCACACATGTTCAACTTTACAAGTATGAATGAAATGGCAATCTTATTGGAAAATTATTTTCCAATATTTACAGTTCAAGTCATAACAGTCATATGAGTTTACTTGAAGTGAACTTCGTGTAACACGACACCAGGGTTAGATTGCACCAGACGATACGTAGAAAATAATCAATAGTTGTAACTTTGACTCCAACGCGTTTAAGCTGAATAAACGCCTCGCCACTGCCGATTCTTAAAAGTAATCTAAAGCAAGCTGTGAAGGGGTAACTGCGCGGATTGGAATCCTTTAGAGCACATTTTGGATAGGATGGGCAGAAACATTCAAGCCGTAGAGCCTACTGTAAAACATCTGCGGGAATTGGAAGCCGCATTACATCGGTATTGGCGGCAGTTACGCCTTCAGCAGATCCTCAAACATCTCGGGTTTCTTCCTCGCTGAACCTGGCAATGCTGCCATATATCCAAGTGAAATTTTGAGTCAAAATCTACCTTTGAGAGTTACTCTAACCAACTAGACCACTGAGGCCCACTTAAGAAACTGGAAAGAAATACTCAAACAGGCCAGACTTCTACGAAATACTGAGAATAGTTTGATTTATCAGATACCTGCTAAAAGTTGGATTGATTGATCCTCTGGTCTGAATCATAACCTTTCTATCTTTGACTTGAATTCAGAAAGTTTGATTGGCGTTCATGAATGTCATTGCTATGTTAGATTGATTGCCTTCTATGGTGGCGTTGCCAGGCTTAGTGAATAGATCCCAGCGCATCTGTCTCTTTGCAATTTAGAGGCTGGAAAGAAAAACTAAACCGGTCAAATTTTTATGAATGACAACTTGTGCTTTATTTATGAGAACATTATTTCTTTATACATTGAAGCGTTTATATACCAACATGTCTCTGGTAATGCAAACATGCCAGTTGATACCAGTTGATGTCAGTTGAACCCGCCGTGGAACGCAGCGGAACAAGCTTCCTTTGAGGGTACATAGACAAAAAGAGTGGGACACGAAGTTATGAGAAAAGTAGCGAATTCACACGTCACCAACTTATGCCATCGTTATTATGTACAAATTCTCTTTATCCATCTGTCAGTGTGGCCAGTGTACATAGCGATACTTTGGTCTATGCTTCCATCAAAAAGCATGAAAAAGTCTTTAAAGAGTTGATGACATGCAGGACTTTTTTCTAAAGCAGGTGACGGAAAAAGTAGGGCACTTTTACCTTAATCAACAATTTTATCGGCTTTAAATATACAGGAACGTCTAACAAATTTTAAAGTAAATCGTTTTAACATTTGGTTCCATAATGCTGCTGTTTAATATCATGATCTTCCATATTTTACAAAAGTGCTGGAATACCCCCAAGTAATCTTTTAAAAGCCATCGCAAAAGGACTGCAGTCTGATTTAGTCATGCTGCTTGTCGTGCTCTTGGTATTTTAAATGAACTTTTAAATATTAGGTATTTTTTTTAATGAAAGCCACTTTGGGAGGGTGAATGACAACTTTTTAAATTCGAGTCGCATTTATAAAAATCTTACCTTTAACTTCAAATGTTGAACTTTGTGAATTGATAACTGGATCTGGTGTTTTTGTGTCTGGTTGTCTAGAAGAGAGTACGGACGTTTTTAAAACTTCTTCTGAAAATGATGTTTTAACAGAGATCAGTTACCTGGAGAACCTGTAAAAAGTACATCAGTACTTCTCGATGTGGGTATGCAGCAACCCAGCAGTATCTCAACAACCGATTAAATGTCAACAGCGTGAATGAACTGCCAGAATCTCATATCTTTCTTGTAACATTACATGTGACACCAAATTCCAAAAGCCTCAAATGTGATCTGCAAATTCTCAAGAAGAAGAATATTTGCACAAAAGGCTGTATTTTATGGGCTGGACTATCTTGTTGAATTAAATGTGAATGCTGCAATATGTGAACTGTTATTGGAATGTTTTAATTTCCTCAATGTGTGTGATGATTTGGGGCATTGCCATTCGAGCTGCTCTATCCCCTTGTTCCCGTAGATGGTTAATCGATGGCGTGTCCACAAGGAGCTCTATTGCCTCCCTCAATTTGTCAAGGAGCTGTTCTTTTGGTAGCTTACCGAGCCTTGATATGTCTGTGCGGTCTGTTTCCAGCACAAACATAGGGCGATGTGGTCGGCTGGGGCCATTTGCCAGAGCTTTTCTTGTGGCATTTCTATTGTTTTTGCAAATGGCGGAGAATAAGTGGAAATCTTTATCCAGTACCTCCCCACACATGGGTTTTAACTCGGTGGGACCACCAGTCAGGTACTCTTGTAGTTTACGTCTCCACTGGGCTATTTCCTCATGTACAGAGTGTTCAGAGGACGTTTTTAAAACTTCTTTTGAAAATGATGTTTTAACAGAGATCAGTTACCTGGAGAACCTGTAAAAAGTACATCAGTACTTCTCGATGTGGGTATGCAGCAACCCAGCAGTATCTCAACAACCGATTAAATGTCAACAGCGTGAATGAACTGCCAGAATCTCATATCCTTCTTGTAACATTACATGTGACACCAAATTCCAAAAGCCTCAATCGTGATCTGCAAATTGGAAACTCCATTACAACTATGCAAGTGGATACTGGATCGCCTGTATCTATTTTGAATAACAAAACATTTCAATCTTTGCAGCCTGAAGGCTTGCTTTCTAATCCAGTCAAAAGGTTGCACACGTACGATAAAACCACCATCCCTGTTCGAGGTATAATTAGATGCCCCGTTAGAAATAAATGCCGATCAACATTGGCTGAGTTTTACGTTGTGGACGATGGTGAGTGCCTTCTTGGATTGGATCTCATTAATGCTTTAGAAATGACTATTACAGCTGCTATGTCTAGTTCTTCCCGCGGCTCAGAAATTCCTGCGATGGTGAATAAGATAACTACGTTCGACATGTTAAAAGTTGAATTTCCAACAGTGTTTACCAAACCAGCCAATAAAATAAAATGATACATGAAGCCACCACAAATATTCGTAAGATCTGCCCATATCTTACTTAGCCACCACAATAAAAAATAGCCCCAACAAAAGTTGTATTGTTTCAACCAAACCAACCCAAAAAATTCTTGGTGTCCTAGGTTTTCGGAGTAAATGTTTGACGTTTTCTTCCGTTTTGTCTGGACGATTAACAGCATCCATTGCAAAACTATGTTATAAGCATTCAATATACAGGATCGGAAGATCAGGATTGCTTGGAAACTGTCAAGGAGAATATTATCGTTCTTGAAAATAAATTTACACCAAGCACTGTTCTTGAGATAAATCTTGACATCTCAAGAAGAAGAATATTTGCACAAAAGGCTGTATTTTATGGGCTGGACTATCTTGTTGAATTAAATGTGAATGCTGCAATATGTGAACTGTTATTGGAATGGTTTAATTTCCTCAATGTGTGTGATGATTTGGGGCATTGCCATTCGAGCTGCTCTATCCCCTTGTTCCCGTAGATGGTTAATTGATGGCGTGTCCACAAGGAGCTCTATTGCCTCCCTCAATTTGTCAAGGAGCTGTTCTTTTTGTAGCTTACCGAGCCTTGATATGTCTGTGCGGTCTGTTTCCAGCACAAACATAGGGCGATGTGGTCGGCTGGGGCCATTTGCCAGAGCTTTTCTTGTGGCATTTCTATTGTTTTTGCAAATGGCGGAGAATAAGTGGAAATCTTTATCCAGTACCTCCCCACACATGGGTTTTAACTCGGTGGGACCACCAGTCAGGTACTCTTGTAGTTTACGTCTCCACGGGGCTATTTCCTCATGTACAGAGTGTTCAGAGACAGTGGTAAACGAACCTTGGATGCTGGTTCCCGTGGCCTCCATGACGCCGGACATAATCTGCAAATGGAAAAATACACAAAATATTAACAGTTGTCTCTAATACTTATTATGATTTTACCGATATACATAAATGTGCATATCTGTTACAGGCTAAAGAACTGCAAATCTTGACCGGTGCATACGTGTCACTGGTCGCGGTGAGGCAGTCGGCGGAGTGTAGAACTGGGAACTGATCCCGCCCTTGAAATTGTAAGTAAATGATTGATGGAGATGATGCTTTAGCTGTGTGGTGATTGCGGTGGGTGGGGTAGTATGGAGTCACACATTTCTGTAAATGTGTTTATTGTTTGTTGAACGTTATGTGGAACAGTTGCCAAAAGGCTGTATTTTATGCACTGGACTATCTTGTTGAATTGAATGTGTATGCTGCAATATGTGAACTGTTCATAAAGTTATGTCTTTATTGATTTGGAATGTTTTAATTTCCTCAATGAGTGTGATGATTTTGGGCTTTGTCATTCGAGCTGCTCTGTTCCCTTGTTCCCGCAGATGGTCTATTGATGGCGTATCCACAAGGAGCTCTATTTCCTCCCTCAATTTGCCTAGGAGCTGTTCTTTTGGTAGCTTGTCAAGCCTTGATATGTCTGTGCGGTCTGTTTCAAGCACAAACATAGGGCGATGTGGTCGGCTGGGGCCATTTGCCAGAGCTTTTCTTGTGGCATTTCTATTGCTTTTGCAAATGGCGGAGAATAAGTGGAAATCTTTATCCAGTACCTCCCCACACATGGTTTTTAACTCTGTGGGACCACCAGTGAGGTACTCTTGTAGTGTACGTCTCCACAGGGATATTTCCTCATGTAGAGAGTGTTCAGAGACAGTGGTAAACGAACCTTGGATGCTGGTTTCCGTGGCCTCCATGACGCGTAAGATCTGCCCATATCTTACTTAGCCACGGCAATAAATAATAGCCCCAACAAAAGTTGTATGGTTTCAACCAAACCAGCCACTTAAATAATATGATGCATGAAGCCACCACAAATATTCCTATGATCTGCCCATATCTTACTTAGCCATCACAATAAAAAATAGCCCCAACAAAAGTTGTATGGTTTCAACCAAACCAACCCAAAAAATTCTTGGTGTCCTAGGTTTTCGGAATAAATGTTTGACGTTTTCTTCCGTTTTGTTTGGACGATTAACAGCGTCCGTTGCAAAACTATGTTATAAGCATTCAATACCTAGGATCGGAAGATCAGAATTGCTTGGAAACTGTCCAGGAGAATATTATCATTCTTGAAAATAAATTTACACCAAGCACTGTTCTCGAGATAAATCTTGACATCTCAAGAAGAAGAATATTTACACAAAAGGCTGTATTTTATTGGCTGGACTATCTTGTTGAATTGAATGTGTATGTTGCAATATGTGAACTGTTCATAAAGTTATGTCCTTATTGATTTGGAATGTTTTAATTTCCTCAATGTGTGTGATGATCTGGGGCATTGCCATTCGAGCTGCTCTATCCCCTTGTTCCCGTAGATGGTTAATTGATGGCGTATCCACAAGGAGCTCTATTGCCTCCCTCAATTTGCCTAGGAGCTGTTCTTTTGGTAGCTTATCGAGCCTTGATATGTCTGTGCGGTCTGTTTCCAGCACAAACATAGGGCGATGTGGTCGGCTGGGGCCATTTGCCAGAGCTTTTCTTGTGGCATTTCTATTGTTTTTGCAAATGGCGGAGAATAAGTGGAAATCTTTATCCAGTACCTCCCCACACATGGGTTTTAACTCGGTGGGACCACCAGTCAGGTACTCTTGTAGTTTACGTCTCCACGGGGCTATTTCCTCATGTACAGAGTGTTCAGAGACAGTGGTAAACGAACCTTGGATGCTGGTTTCCGTGGCCTCCATGACGCCGGACATAATCTGCAAATGGAAAAATCCGATACTTATGATTTTACCGATATACATAAATGTGCATATCTGTTACAGGCTAAATAACTGCAAATCTTGACCGGTGTCTTCGTCTCACTGGTCGTGGTGGGCCCTTCAGGCAGTCGGCGGAGTGTAGAACTGGGAACTGATCCCGCCCTTGAAATTGTAAGTAAATGATTGATGAAGATGATGCTTTAGCTGTGTGGTGGTTGCGGTGGGAGGGGTAGTATGGAGTCACACATTTCTGTAAATGTGTTTGTTGTTTTTTAGCGTTATGTGGAACAGTTGCCAGGTACTTGCTGAAGGTCGGAAGTGTCTTCCAGGCAAAGTGCGAGGTTTACACCTCCATTAAACCTGGTAACGTCCCCAATTAGGTAAAATAATCTTACGAAGTAAAACAAATGAAATGATTTGTACCATTAAAATTTTCATTTTTAGAATGCTATCGAACCACCAGTTGTGGAGGTACCCGTCCCTGACGCCGTATATCCTCCCGCTGAAGAGGAGGCAATTGTACCTGTGCTGTCCCCATAACCCCCACAAGAAAGAGATTGATTGATTGATTGTTTGGTGTTTTACGCTGCGCTCAAGATTATTTCACTTATATGGCGGCGTTGCCAGTTTTATTGAGGGAGGAAACCGGGCTCTATGCCCGGAGGAAACCCACGACCTTCCGTTGGTAACGGCAACCATCCCACATAGGTCGTTCGAGTGAAAACCCAGTCAGAACATTTTCCAATTTTTGGACTAAGTGGGAATCGAACCCGCGACCCATCACACGTAAGAGAAAGAGTTGCAGTGCAGGTTGGTTGAAATATGAGATCAATGTATTTCTCAATAAGAAAAAGCCATCCAGATAGGTTGAATTCTCCCCACTAAACCCGACAAAGCCACCAAATAAGTGGAATAGTTATAGTGAGGCGGAACACATCCATCAATTTACTTTTTTATATTTATATTATTTATTTCACCGAGAGTATAGCAGTAATTACAGAGATAATATGAGGTAACAAAAAACGGCGGAAATAAAGTCTATCAGACTTGTTTTATCCCAGGAAATATAAAACTTATAAACTATTTCTATGATTCATTAGGTGAAGCATGCAATTAAAGGGTAGGAGTTTGAAACAAAGTATCTAGATCAAGATAATATAAGTAAAATGTATATCAAGGCAATATATATATATATATATATGTGTGCGTGTGTGTGTGTGTAGAATGTAGAAAATGTACAAATTATTAAGATGTGTATGGATAGTCTATCTGATGTTTAAGTAATGTTTTAACTGAAATTTAAATAACGAAACTGAGTTGACAACTTTCAGTGGTAATGGTATAGCCTATTCCATTCTCGTGATAATAGCAATTTTCGAAAATAAGAAGATAAGTGATTGGAAGTGAATGGTCTGTAGAGGTTTAGATTCTGTGTTCTTGTTGGATAGTTATGAACTTCGGATTGGCGTAGAAAAAGTTGGCCGAAACTTAGGGGTTAAAGATAAATGTGATGAATCCTAAGAACTGAGTATAAATGTAGACTGGATAATGGTAGAATGTTAAGTGATCTGAATAAGGGGGCTGTATGTTCAATCAATGTATATATTACCTGATCAATATGATAAGAGTTTGACTGGTAATTGGATCATAGTTATTTATGACATTTACAGTAACGATGGTATTATTATTATTTTTAACTGATTTGTAAATATTTTAGGTTCCTGCAGTTTTCCCACACACCTCGCCACCAAGGCGTTGTTCTAGCACAGCTAGAGCTAATACCAGGCAGCGTCAAAATAACGTTCTACCACAAGTAGGTTCTTTTCGGTCACCGGCAAACCCGGGCAGTCAAGCGGTGAGTGATTTAAATTTTGTGAAGTTTCTTCCTTTTGAATTCATGAGTTAAAATGAATAATTTCGGGGAGTTTTGGGTGATCGAAGGTGATCGTGGTGTATAATGATGCTGGTGACTAACAGAATAAACCTAATTTGTAATTCATTTTAGGTTGGGTATCGATTCCCTTCACCATCCGATGTGGAACCTTTAGACCAGGGGATTGACCTCAACCGCTTCCGACTATGCAATGTTTGGCATGAAAGTGAAGAAGAAGCGGGGTGTGTGGGATTTTATGAGCCCCAGGTTTTTTTAGCAATGAAATCAGCAATGTTCAGATAAATAAAAGGATTTACCTTGTGCAAAACATCGACTGTTCTGCAGCATCGTGTCCAGCGTTTTTCGGTGGGAAGGCCAAGTGGTAGCCAACGCTTGCATCTTCGGTTCACTGCCTCCAGGATAAAGTCCCCACCTTCTCCGCGAGTTGGATGACCAGAAAGGGAGTAGCTCTGGCAAATTAAAGTCCTGTAATGATATTCGTTGCCAGCATGATGGTGAAAGCTGGGGCTGCTTCTGGAGCTCTTGGGAGGGCTCCTGGACGATGTATATCAAATTTGTAATTACACTGACTGAGGATGAAAAGTCTGCCTGGATTCTCCATTTTCTTTCCAGAACTTGTTTGTTATCAAAGTAAACAACCAAATCAGTTTTGGGGCACATGTTGGGCTGGTCAGACAGACTATTCAGCCAATCAAGTACAGTTGTGTATGATCCACAGGGACATAGAGAATTGATAACCGATGTGACCAACTTGCTGCCTGTATGAAAATATAGCAAAATGTTCAGCAAGAACCAATGGGGACCACACAATTACCATTAAGGACTCCACATAATAGTTCCACCACGAGTGCCATCTTTATACTGTCTGCTGGTTTGTTACCACACAGGGCTTTAATGAAGTGAAGGAGTCCAGAGGGGGTGTTTTCTTCCAGCCAGGCAGATGCTGTCTCCTGAGTAAAGGAGTCCTTTCTGGCATCGTCGTGGCTTGTATAAGCGGTTTTTTTCAATTCCGGAAGCAGGGATTTTCCAAGGGACGAGAGCAGCTGATTTGTTAGATTGCCCGGATGCCTTCCCTCCTCTATCTGAATGCACAAATCTTCAATGGAACGGGGTTTGAAGATAGAGTCTACAGATGCAGAGCAGCCTGTGCATAAATAAACTGCTGCGGGGCTCAGCGGGTTGTTCTTTCTGAGATAGTTTATGTTCTTCTCTGGTAGTTTCCTAGAGGAGATCTTGTAAACTTTAACGTTTCCCTCATCCCCCCCCACACACACAGCTCGGCGTGTCTAAAGCAGCTACAGTTGGAAGTCTGAAATGGAATAAAAGAGACGACAGCTATACTCAATGTTGATGCCTCAGAAATTACATCAGATGTCATTTTTTAAATTCCGCTCACACGCAACTTTAGTTATTTTCTGCAGCATCGTGTCCAGCGTCTTTCGCTGGGAAGGCCAGGTGGTAGCCAACGCTTGCATCTTCGGTTCACTGCCTCCAGGATAAAATCTCCACCTTCTCCGCGAGTTGGATGACCAGAAAGGGAGTAGCTCTGGCAAATTAAAGTCCTGATATTGTGAGGGGCCTGCATATAAATTAAGGAGGCCTGTAATGATATTCGTTGGTACGTGTTTTTTTGGCTCCAGAGTAAAATGGCTCAAACGTAACACGAGCGGCGCTTGCTACTTCCCGGTTTTTTCGTCGTATGGCACATCGGTATAAAAGCAAAGAAATAAGTCATGGTAAACTCTGACAGGTATCGAATGCGTGGGTTTGGTGAGGTGGAACTCCATCGCAAGAAGTCTTCGGCATCGGGAGCTTGAGTGTCCTGGCGGTATAATTGTAGCAACTCATCTCGGTTGCCATATAGTGCAATCAGTAATTGCTGCCAGGCTTTGTGGTGGTCGTAGCACTGTTGGCAGCTATTTAGTGCTTTGCCAGACGTGAAACCCATGGATTTCGCAAGGGGTTTGCCATCCAACACAGAAAGCTGCTTTAGCCATGGCCTGGTCCAAGTACCGGGAGAATGTTCTTATATAATCTACATTGCTCTCCGGCATCGATGTTGTGCTTGGTCTTTGTATGGGTCTTGAAATCTCCCAGGCCTGTTGAAATGGTACACGGGCAGAGTGGGCATCTGTAGGTCTTGTGTACTAATTTGGTGACGAGGTCACATGGTAGACCGTCGCATCCTACAACCCCCAAAGCCCGTTCTCTGCCTACTCTCGAGTCTTTAATAATATGGTCCAAGACTTTTGATACGCTGACAAAGGAACATCGGTTGACAAAACATGGCTCACCAGTGGCATGCTGGTAAAATATCATATGGATCACTGGCTTGCCGAAATGTTGTACCAGATGCTGTGCTTTGATTCTCTAGTCGGCTGTGGATAAACTGGAGACGGTGATGTCTAAATACATCGTTCAATGTCTCCTCCCAATTAATCAGTTTGGATAACATATCCCCGGAAATTTTTTTTCACATTATCTTGCAGCCAGCATGATGGTGAAGGCTGGGGCTGCTTCTGGAGCTCTTGGGAGGGATCCTGGACGATGTATATCAAATTTGTAATTACACTGACTGAGGATGAAAAATCTTCCTGGATTCTCCATTTTCTTTCCAGAACTTGGTTGTTATCAAAGTAAACAACCAAATCAGTTTTGGGGCACACGTTGGGCTGGTCAGACTATTCAGCCAATCGAGTACAGTTGTGTATGATCCACAGGGACATCGAGAATTGATAACCGATGTGACCAACTTGCTGCCTGTATGGAAATATAGCAAAATGTTTAGCAAGAACCAATGGGGACCAACGAAATTAGCATTAAGGACTCCACATAATAGTTCCACCACGAGTGCCATCTTTATACTGTCTGCTGGTTTGTTACCACACAGGGCTTTAATGAAGTGAAGGAGTCCAGAGGGGGTGTTTTCTTCCAGCCAGGCAGATGCTGTCTCCTGAGTAAAGGAGTCCTTTCTGGCATCGTCGTGGCTTGTATAAGCAGTTTTTTTTTCAATTCAGGGAGCAGGGATTTTCCAAGGGACGAGAGCAGCTGATTTGTTAGATTGCCCGGATGCCTTCATTCCTCTATCTGTATGTACAGATCTTCAATGGAACGGGGCTTGAAGATAGAGTCTACAAATGCAGAGCAGCCTATGTATAAATAAACTGCTGCGAGGCTCAGCGGGTTGTTCTTTCTAAGATAGTTTATGTTTTTCTCTGGTAGTTTCCTAGAGGAGATCTTGTAAACTTTAACGTCTCCATCATCCCCCCCCACACACACACAGCTCGGCGTGTCTAAAGCAGCTACAGTTGGAAGTCTGAAATGGAATACAAGAGACGTCAGCTATACTCAAGGTTGATGCCTCACAAATTACATCAGATGTCATTTTTTAAATTCCGCTCACACGCAACTTTAGTTATTTTCTGCAGCATCGTGTCCAGCGTATTTCGCTGCGAAGGCCAGGTGGTAGCCAACGCTGGCATCTTCGGTTCACTGCCTCCAGGAAAAAATCTCCACCTTCTCCTCGAGTTGGATGACCAGAAAGGGAGTAGCTCCGGCAAATTAAACTCCTGATATTGTGAGAGGCCTGCATATAAATTAAGGAGTCTTGTAATGCTATTCGTTGGTACGTGTTTTTTTTTTGGCTCCAGAGTAAAATGGCTCAAACTTAACACGAGCGGCGCTTGCTACTTACCGGTTATTTCGTCGTATGGCACATCGGTATAAAAACACAGCAAATAAATAAGTCATGGTAAACTCTGATAGGTATCGAATGCGTGGGTCTGGTGAGGTGGAACTCCATCGCAAGAAGTCTTCGGCATTGGGAGCTTGGGTGTCCTGGCGGTATAATTGTAGCAACTCATCTCTGTTGGCATATAGTGCAATCAGTATTTGCTGCCAGGCCTTGTGGTGGTCGTAGCACTGTTGGCAGCTATTTAGTGCGTTGCCAGACCTTAACCCCATGGATTTCGCAAGGGGTTTGCCATCCAACACAGAAAGCTGCTTTAATCCTGTTAATTTCAACATGGCCTGGTCCAAGTACCGGGGGAATGTTCTTATATAATCTACATTGCTCTCCGGCATCGATGTTGTGCTTGGTCTTTGTATGGGTCTTGAAATCTTCCAGGCCTGTTGAAATGGTACACGGGCAGAGTGGGCATCTGTAGGTCTTGTGTATTAATTTGGTGGCGAGGTCATATGGTAGACCGTCGCATCCTACAGCCACCCAAACCCGTTCTCTGCCTACTCCTGAGTCTTTAATAATATGGTCCAAGACTTTTGATATGCTGTCAAAGGAACATCGGTTGACAAAACATGGCTCACCAGTGGCATGCTGGTAAAATACCACATGGATCACTGGCTTGTCGAAATGTTGTACCAGATACTGTGCTTCGATTCTCTAGTCGACTGTGGATAAACTTGAGACGGTGTTGTCTAAATACATCGTTCAATGTCTCCTCCCAATTGATCAGTTTGGATACAAATTGTGCACATTATCTTGCAGCCAGCATGATGGTGAAAGCTGGGGCTGCTTCTGGAGCTCTTGGGGGGGCTCCTGGGCGATGTATATCAAATTTGTAATTACACTGACTGAGGATGAAAAGTTTTCCTGGATTCTCCATTTTCTTTCCAGAACTTGGTTGTTATCAAAGTAAACAACCAAATCAGTTTTGGGGCACACGTTGGGCTGGTCAGACAGACTATTCAGCCAATCAAGTACAGTTGTGTATGATCCACAGGGATAACCGATGTGACCAACTTGCTGCCTGTATGAAAATATAGCAAAATGTTCAGCAAGAACCAATGGGGACCAACGAAATTAGCATTAAGGACTCCACATAATAGTTCCACCACGAGTGCCATTTTTATACTGTCTGCTGGTTTGTTACCACACAGGGCTTTAATGAAGTGAAGGAGTCCAGAGGGGGTGTTTTCTTCCAGCCAGGCAGATGCTGTCTCCTGAGTAAAGGAGTCCTTTCTGGCATCGTCGTGGCTTGTATAAGCAGTTTTTTTTCAATTCAGGAAGCAGGGATTTTCCAAGGGACGAGAGCAGCTGATTTCTTAGATTGCCAGGAAGCCTTCCTTCCTCTATCTGTATGTACAGATCTTCAATGGAACGGGGCTTGAAGATAGAGTCTACAAATGCAGAGCAGCCTATGCATAAATAAACTGCTGCGAGGCTCAGCGGGTTGTTCTTTCTAAGATAGTTTATGTTTTTCTCTGGTAGTTTCCTAGAGGAGATCTTGTAAACTTTAACGTCTCCATCATCCCCCCCCCACACACACACACAGCTCGGCGTGTCTAAAGCAGCTACAGTTAAAAGTCTGAAATGGAATAAAAGAGACGTCAGCTATACTCAAGGTTGATGCCTCAGAAATTACATCAGATGTCATTTTTTAAATTCCGCTCACATGCAACTTTAGTTATTTTTGCGACTGGCCTAAATTATTATATGGTAAAGTTGTATGAGATGCCAAAATGCGGACTATTTTCATAGATTCTGATTGTCACGACATTAGGAGGCTTTGGAGGTCATCGAAAAAGTTTATGATTGGCGTTGGAATGAGGCAAATCCATACAGTATGTAACTATACGAAACAAAACAGTGTCCGTCAACAACATTTAAATAACCGGGACGACCATTCATTCATTCTAAGCCGAAGTTAGTTGAAGACAATGCTACATCCCACATTCTCGGGACTATAAGAACTAAAAAGCTTCTGAATTGTACTTCTTGAGAAAAATAGCCGATAATTTTAACTTTCTGTTATAGTGGCCAAATATATCAATTTTGGCAGCTCATATGCCACTTTAAGAACAATATTTACCTGCTTACCAACCAAGTTTTGGCTGGATGTTAGTCAGATTTTTGGAAAGAAAATCTGTTAAACAGCAGGCTACATAACGTCCAGTCACAAAGGAACTCTTTTAAATGTCCAGGAAATTTTACATACCAGCATAAATTAGGCTTATTTCACTTTGGCGTGTTATTTACAATAACTAGACTATAAAAATATACATGTCCAGAATTACATGTTTAAACATCACTTCTTTTAGGAAATTAAAAAAAAACATTCATTGGTGTTTTACGACGCAATCAACATTATTTCCTTTGTATGGCGGAGTTACCAAGTTTAGTGGGAAAGGAAACCGGGGTTTTCGCCCGGAGGAAACCCGCAACCTTCGGTGAGTACCTGGCAAGTATTATACATACAGCCATCGAGAGAAAAGTACCGTTTTTCCAATTTTTATTTGGTTTCAGTGGGATTTGATCCCTCACCGCATCGATGGAAGGCCTGTGTCAAAAATTCAAAAGGCTTTCTTCAAATCAGGTGGAAATCTTTTAAATTGAAACATAACGTATTTTATCTAACGCTGACAACGCCTGTGCGACTACTCAAGACTATATAATAGCCACCCGACAGTATGCAAGGACTATTTAGTAGTTACGAATACGAAAGCATAAACACTTACAACTTGGTTTTGGATAGGTATATTTGCAGAGATAGTCGGATTAACTTTTGGATAGGCCTTAACAGTCCCTGGTCTCGTTGCGTCATAAACAAATCCTTACAGTTAGCATATTAAAGGAGGAATAATTAAGGCGTCAACACGCAGTAAGTTTTTTGGGGGGGAACAACACCAGCTTTCGACACCCATGTCGGTGTCATTTAAAGAGAGTTTCAAACATTTCTTATAGTAAAAATTAGCATGTTAGCAGAAATGACACTCCATATATAAATACACGATGACCTGTATAGCTATAGGTGTATGTATGGCGGATACAAAATACAAAGTGTATAAAAGATTTGAATTCTGTAAGACTCCTATAATGCTATCGGGTTCTTTTCAAGAATATTAACAAGATACTCATCGCCAAGATATTTGACTGTCTACATGGTAACAGTAAACAAGTTATTATGTGACTTAAAAATTACTTTGGTCTTAATTTTTTGTTTCCTCCCACAATAAAACTGGCAACGCCGCAATGTAGGTGAAATAATCTTGAGCGCGGTGTAAAACACCAAAACAATCAATCAATTACTATAATAATAATAATAAAAACTTTATTTATTCTGGGTAGCACAATTAGCCAAAGGGCTAGTCTCCCTTGTGGCCCAGTGGGATGTTAGTAGTTAGTTGTAACATAGCAAATATTTACAGGATAAATAAGGGTAATTATTGTGATTGTGGCATTATACATACATATGAAGATTGATATTTACACAATAATATTAAAAATATATGTATTAAGAATAAAATTACATAGAACAATATTGATAAATGATATTTTTAGGTTTTGAATAAATATATAGCTCAAAATATTTGTTTTGGGGATTAGAAAATAGATGTGTAGATGAATAAAATTCGTTAAAATATTAAACATTACAGTTTTTAACAAGATATTCTAGAACTGTTTAATTATGTAAGATTTAATCAAATTGTTTTTAAAACTTTTAATCGTTGGAGCTTTCCGAATGTTAGTTGGGATTTTATTCCAAATTGCTACACCTGAGAATTGAAGACTTCTTTTTAAAAACTCACATTTTGGACGTGGCAGTAAGAGGTGATTTAACTAATTTAAAAAGCTCCAAGATATATGGCGGCATTTGCTTATTGCTAACTTTGTACATTATTGTGTAAGTTTGTGTAAGTTTATCCTATCATGTACAGATAGCCAACGTAAATTTTCTAACAGTTTATCGGTGGGGGTTCGGGGTGGGTTTTAATACGATACGAGCGGCTCTTTTCTGGAGTCTAAACAAACGATCTAGCACACACTTATCGGCGTTTCCCCATACCGTGTCACAATAGTCAAAGTTTGGTCAAATAAGCATATTATAAACCATTTGTAAAGTTGGCAACGGCATTATATCTCTTAAATTATACAGGATTCATAGCTTACGAGAAATCTTTTTACATACGTAACTAACGTGCGCTTGAAAATTTAGATGTTGATCAAATATTACACCAAGAATCATAGATTCAGATACTCTCTCAATGGATGATCAATTGATGTTTAAACTAAGGCCAGTCATGGAGAGGGACTTTAGTCGAGATTTAAAGATCATGAACGTGGTTTTGAGTACATTAAAGGATTTATGAACAGCTTTTGGAAATATTCTCTAATTTGCGTTAGGTGTGTTGTAGAACATCTACTTGAAAAGTCTGACCAAAAAGAAAATTAAATTTAGGTCGCAGCACATACAAAATTCAAGCTACGTTTACCGATCTACAATGCTTACGAAAGTTAATTATCTCAGAGACTTATGACGTCAAACACGACCTCCGTTGTGTACGTACCCTCACAGCGATGACGTAATAAACGATTTCTGTTGTCTCAGTACGTCTTCGTGGCAGTTTGTACACATCGAAGGTCGTGTATGACGTCATTTTTCCGAGCAGTTACGAAAAATACGGAAAATATGCATATTTCCTCCCCGTTCGTTTTTTGACTACCAGGGAACTAACGCGAAGGTTGTTTCGTTTCAACTGATAATTTTCAAATATATATTTAGTCAATAAATAAGCACAAACCAGCTTTAAATCTTGTTCATATCTCCTTTAAGTATGAGTTTGTTTCTTGTCAACCAGTTTGAAAGAGCATCTAAGTCTGCTTGTATTTTGTCAAAGGCACAAGTCAGAAACTTTTACAAGCACTAGTTCTCTGGTAAGCCGCAGGGTTTTTAAATGTTTTTTATGGCAATACTAATGTTGTGAACATTAATAAAACCCTCCTATTCTCGAGAGGTTCGGAATTCATGAAAGAGAAGTTTACATTTTGGGTGCTCTTGCCGACAATTTGCAACTTCCTTTTACAAGATTGAAATTCAATCATCAATATCTCAAAAGAAACGTTAATAGCATTTGGCGTTTTCATAGCACAGAGGAACATGGAAATTGCGTCAGTTACAGTTGTGTAAGCAGTAATCTTTAATTGACAATGGTGATTATGACTCGTTTGATCCTCCATATAATGGCGATCTTCCTGCTCGGAAAGCAAGCCCGACTTGAAACGCACCATTTTGCACGACTGCCGGTGGACGTATCGAACCACGTGACCAGCACAAGAGAGAATGGAAGACTGGCTTGCTGTGTGACTGCTAAAACGTGAGTAGATTTTCCCTGTTAAATTTTAGGTTCAATATGGCGAAATGCTTTTTATTAGTTCTGGTCGTCAACTTTGAAGCCATCAGCGCATGTGAATACTTGAGCTCAAATGGGAAAAAGTATTTCAGTAGCGATTCCAGTTACTCACTGCGCACGTCCGATTGTCATGAAGATTTTGTAATGTCTGAAACGTCCACATCCGGAAAACTTTAATGGCCGCCAAAGTAGCCTTTACACCCAAAATGAGACAGTTCACACATGCGCACTCTGGTCGAAAAACCAGTATTCTGAGCGTCCCTAGCAACATATTTTCACGTTAGTCACAAAGGAAGGTCGATTCTCTGTGAAACTGTTCATCTCACAACGCCAGGAATGGATCGAGGTAAGAGATCAGATAGCCAAATTAAGTCTTACCGACTGGCGAGATGAATGTTAACGTTAAAAGACATTGATTTGATCTATTTAGACGCAAGTACTTACGTTTGCTTCCGAGCGACCGCCATTCCGTTGTGTGAAGATCAGAGAGTAAAATCGCAAAGGATGATGGGTAATATATCTGGGGCCACGTATATTGTATAATATTAGCGTTTAGCCAGAATAACCGATGCAGAGTGGCCCCCCCTTGAAAAAAATTAATTCACATTGCGCCTGCATACATAGCATGGATCCGTTTGCATTTATAATTAATTTAACTATATACGTAAAAAAAATGCTGATACAACTTTGCCTTTCTATGAAATGAAATAGTCTTCACGCAAATGTCACTGGTAACACGCTGATATCCTTGACATAATTTAAGGTGTCCTGACCTATCCAAATAGTTTTGTCTTTCACTTTCAGTTTTAAAATCATAAAAGTGATGAATTGTCGATTAGTTTTCTCCCTGAGTGAAAATCTGACAGTAATTACGATTTTAATATGTATTAAAGTATTGCTGAAAGAAGAATAAGACCTAAATGTGAGTCCCAGCTATGAATAATTTTTTTTATTTTCTAAACACTGAAATCAGCCTTTCCAACGGGAAACAACGTGCTCAACGTATCCAGTGTTTATTGCAGCATCAGTTGAAGTATATATATTGTTACAGACTCGTGCTTGTTGAGTTTACTTATTTTTTAATGGTTTCTCCCTTACATATCCTAAAGACATACAAACGGGAGGCGTAAACACATGGGTCGGTATTTATACTTGAATGGAAATGATTTTGAATTGTGTGCAAATCATAAGCGGTAGGCCTAAAAGGTTTGTGATTTATTTAACAGGTGGATCTGCACCGGAATGGCCTTGGTTACAGCAAATGGGTGTAAATGTCGGGGCTTTACAAAGAGCGATCAACACATGCCCCCACGAGATTGCCCCCCACCTTCTCACAAATGGGGCGATATACGAACTGACTCGTCTCAATTTAAAGTGGCCTGTGATAACATCCCATTTGAAACTTTGGATGGGGCCTAGATTTCCCCCAAATGCCGAGTATCGGAAAATACAAGCTGCGGCTAAGAAAGTCTTAAAGGAACGACTCATTTTGGTAAAGAGGAAAAATAGCCCAGAGAAAGAAGGCGCAATAAATGCATATCTGGCTGAGAAGTTTTCTTTACCTTTTCCAACATCTGTTGAAGTGAGTATATGTCTGTTAGTGTTCCGATGACTAGCTGGAAGCCAGATTGTACGGATGTGTGCGTGTGTCAGGTGGGGGGGGGGGGGGGGGGGGGGAGTTCTAAACCTGTGAACGCGTGGATGTAAGTGAAGTAATCTTGAGTTCGTTGTAAAAGATCAATAATCCACATTTGTCCATTTTCTACATTATGGGCGGGCGAAGCGTTTAAAAGTTGAATTGTCTCTTGTTGTAACCCCCCCCCCCCCCCCCCCCCCCCCGCCACCACAAAAAATTATAATGTTTTCGACACATCTTGCCATCCAGTTTGCGAACCAAAAAACATTAAAATTGATATAACAAATATCGTTAAAGTGTTCTATCCTTACTGTCCGAAAATGTCTGCCTATAACAGTGATACATCAACAGGGTATGAGTATATTTTCAAGGCTTTGTTGCTTAACGTACATATCCAAGATTGATATATGAATAAAAGGTCCCATTTCGTACTTTTTGACAAAAATGAATAACAATTACGTAATTCTGTTTCTACGAAATTTTACAGATATGAGACACTTCTAAGCACTTGTAATGATTTCATGTATAATCTTTTCAGACACAGTCCACGTCAACATTTGAGACCCAAATTGAAAACAATGAAGCCAAGTTTCCACCTTGCCAAGACGAGATCACTGAATTACAGACGAAGCTGAGTGAAGCTTTTCACGAAAAGAAAATACTGCAAAGTAAGTTGTTTTCTTGACGTTTGTCCCTTTTCCATTCACTATGCAATTGGAGCTAAAACTTAGGTGTGAATAGTTATTTACATAAATGCAGTGTTTTCCAGTCCAGTTATTGATAGGAATCCATTTTTTAACACAGCAGCCAATAAAAGACTAAGACATAATGCCTGGAAATGTAGACGCCGAGCCCAGAGGACTATTGTGAACCAAAGGAATGACCTTAAAAGTCACATGTTGAAGTTGCGCCAGGTAAACAGAGCTAAATTACGAAGTCTGGAATTAGCACGACGCCGATATAAAAACTTGGAGAAAGTGCAGCAGCTTCAACCCAAACCGGCTCTAAGCACAGAATGTAACCAGTGCCTCCGGTAAGACAATAAATGCTACAAAAAGTTGTTCTGTTTAAACACATCCGTGCGTCCGTCCGTCCGTAAGTATGTATGTATCTATCGGCGGACACATATAATATATAACGTTTGATGACTTCTATTTATACATGCCAAATCGCGGAACCTTATTAGGAGAACAACGTAAGTTTGCTAGACCTCTGACCCAAAGGCCAGTCATTGCTTATAAAACGATAAAAAGTGTTTGAAAGATATACTAGACCGGTCTTTGTCTGTCTTCTACCTAGATTTTTCTGTTTTTCCGGCTGGGGGGGGGGGGGGCAGAATTTTCACTTTCCCCATGATCCCAAGGGGCTCAGTCTCAGTCTGCCGATATTCTTACGATAGCTTAAGATGCGTAAGCATTGTCAGTGTATTACCTGGTTATTTTAAACAAGAAGAGTTTCCCTGTGGCCTTATGTTTTAGTGATAATAAAGTAATAACTTCTATTGATTGTAGCATATTTTACTCAGCGCTGCAGATTGTTTCCTGTTTAACGCGCGTGTGTACAATTTCTACATGCAGGAATCGTCCTCATCCTTTGCGAATCCTTTGGTGTAAGTGGTAAAAAAAAAACGTTCCATTAATAAAATATAAGTAAAATGCATTAAGTAAAATGGAGATTCGCCTACTGTTGACAATTTCGCCTAAATTAAACAGCCTGGTTAAAACTGGTTTTGTACGCATTTTTACACATTCATACATGACTTTACAGGTACGAAGAACTCATTGAGCAAATTCTATCCGCCGAGAAAGGACTCGAGAGACCTCGAATATTAAAAACTAAACAACAGGGTTCCTATAAACCAGAAGTTGTTGAATGTGTGCTTGGTCTTCTTCAGGAAAACGTCGGCCTAGCCCAAATTGGAAACGTAATAAAAAAAAGTCCCAAAGCTGGCAAACATTTATCCCGAGAACGTTCCATCGAAAGCATGCGTGGAAGACATAGGAAAGCTGAGATTGCCACTTGTCCAAGTCAATCTTGCGTCCACTCTCATAGATCAGAATAATTTGACCCTATATTCGGATGAGACAAAAAAAAGAGGACAACAGTATGAAACCTACGTCGTAACAACCGCTAATAAAGAAAAGAAAGTGTTGGGTCTGAAAGAGTTATCAGATAAATCTGCGGAAACAAACCTGCTCACATTAAAAACCATTGTTTCCGATCTTAACGCTTTACCTGGAATGAAGAATTTGGAAACCATTTGATTGAAAGCATTAGGAATACAATGAGCGACAGAGCAGCGACCGAGAAGGCTTTCCACAAACTACTGCATGATTATAGAAGTGAAGTTCTAGCTGGGCAAATACCAAATTGGCCAACATTGTCTTCTGAAGAAAGAAAAGAATTTTCACAAATACACAATTTTTTTTGTGGCCTCCACCTCTAAGTAAATGCCGCCGACAAGTGTAATACCACCCTAAGTGCATTTGAAAGCCTCCAAACAAAAGAACAAAGTAGTCCCGACGCTAAGGCAATAGAATTAGTACGACTAGCCTGCAAAGCTTTTTCCAGGGGATCTGATGAGAAAAGTGGATGTTTTTCAAGTTATTCCGTATTCATGAAAGCAAGATCCATCAAGTACAATCTAACCAAATTTAGAGGAAATCGATTTAATATCCTTTTTCATAATGCTGCCATCATATATTATTTGAGGACAGATTTCGTTGATTTCTTGCAAAATTGCGTCAGTCAGCCAAATCGACTTCTGGGGACAGTTTTGACGCTGCTGAAGTTGCCATTGCCGGTTGCAGAGCGTTAGGCATCATAAACAAATTTGTCACCAAGCCATTATGGAATTTGATAGAGAGCACGGATAATATTTTGGACATGAGTGAGCATTATAAAAGGATGATAGAGAATTTGAGGTCGGCAAATCCCATGGAGGTTTTACATGGTACTGTGAGAATCGTCGGGGAAGTTGAGGAGGACGAAATCTTACATTTCCTTACTCAAATTCGAGAAGATGACAGTATGAGCGCCATGGCATTGGAAACGTTACTACCTGAATTGTCGGACTTGTTTATTAAATTACTTCAAGATCAGCTACCTGGGGGCATAAACGCAGGTAAGACTTCGTCAACAAATCCAGAATGTCAGTCCGCCTTGTCTCATAATAAAATCCCAGAGACCGTTTTTGCACAGCTGGATTTCTTTGAAAAAACCAAACCCTCAGCCACTGCTTTAACCGCAGAAAGTTCCATTCTGTACAATTTTAACAAAGTCGGAGAATGGCTGGACAATTTGTCACCAGAGGAACGGAAGGAACATTTATTACAAGCAGCGCGTGTTCGGAAAATCACCGTGAAAGATTTCCACGAAAGGCATCAAGCCATGGAGGCGACAAAACTGGCAATCCTGAAACGAAAAGAAGCCGAGATACAGGCCAAGCAAAGGCGTAAGTTAATGGAAAAAACACAACTTACAGATTCCATAGTTTTCCATGGCCTTTGGCAATCACCTCGACAAATTGAGTGCATGCTTTCGACATATACCACCACTAAGCAGAAAATAGAGGCATTAAAACAACAGATGCGTTTTCGAAAAAGCGTACTTGAACAAAAGGTTCAGGATCCCTCTGTTTTAGCCTTCTCTCACAAGGGGAAACAATTTCCATTAGAAAGGTTAAAGCACAATTTAGTCAAATTAGTTGAGGATTCGTACACAAGCAACAACAGTGTGTCGCCCTTGGTGGGTCAGAGGATAGACCACACATTTACTGTGGATGGGGTTGATAACATCTTTAAAGGAAAGGTGATATCTCAAGTACCTGGGTTTCCAGAATGGTTCAATGTTGTGTATGATACAGAGACCGATACGGTTTATACTTACAAGTTGAATGAAGATGTCGCTAATGGTTGGCTGAAAATAGTCACGTAAATATCTCTTTAAAATGTCCTGCACAGAGTTGGATCCTTTTTCATCCTTTAACAACCACAAACCGAATTGTACAGCTACATTGCACTGCAGAACAGAATTGTTCAGTTAAATTACAACTTCCTTAGCAAATTGGATGAGTTAACTGTCGATTTAGGCCATTACCAATCACCTTTCTGCATGATATATTGACCAGCACAGCTTTTTCCTCTTTTTTTACTAACCGCAATACGTTGTATTACAGGACTTTATAATTTATCATCAGCACTTTGTCCCTATTAGCAGATTCTTAGCATTGTTTTTGTTAACAATCCTGGTGACAGTGAATTGGCGCTTAACCCTCGAAAATATTTCGGTTAGTCGGATCAAAGTTAATGGCTATTGATTTCCAATAATAATAATTAGTCCCATATATTAATATTACTCCAAAGTAAAGAAAGCGTTTTAAAAAACAAAACATGTGGTTCAAAACGTCTAATTATCTACAAATATGCATTCACACTGAGCAATAAAAAAAGCATCAAATGTTCTATATATTCCAGAGAGCAAGAAGGCGACAGTGGAGGCGAAGGTTTCTCACAATAGAGCAGCCTAATATTGTACATATCTTTATTCTTGTGGCATTTTAAGGTGAGTTATTTTTTCGTGCATATTGTATATAATTACTTCAATCAATAACATTTGATTCCCAATCAAGGAAGAACACAATTATGGACAGACTTGGAAATTAAAAATAATTCAATTTTTTAATTCCAAGTATAAATTAATTCTCCCGGCAACATTTTTAAACCTGGTTTTACGAAAGGCAGTATTACATTCTATCATTTCATCTGCTGAGGAAAACCTTTCTTATCAGGTAAGCCGTTCTGAAAATCTTTAATCTTGACGTAAATGCGCTTTAATTCAATAGGCCTACAAACCTTTTTTTGACGTTACAGACATTGGAAGTCAATCGACCAGATTTGGGGTGAACATCTTACAAAAACATTCTTTTAATCACTAAGCTGTGGCCAAATACATTGTATTTCGTTCTTACAGACATCTATTGATTCGGTTAGACGTTCATTTTTTTATTTTTCTATATTTTCCCTTTTCACTGATGGAATCGCTAATTTCAGTGTAAGGTTTGAAACGTACCATGTTGTTGTAGAACTCGTTCGGTGGGTGGCTAAGTAAGAATGGGAAGAATTAGAGCATGTTTCACTTTTTATAGTGACCTATCCGTCCTTATACGTCAGAATTGTCCGTCAATTCACGTATTTCCCCAACCTGCTGAATGGGTAAGTCCCCTTGTTGTTGGTCGGAGGGAAAATGGCAAATTTCGAGTTTGTGTTGATTTACGTTCTGTGAACAAAAACATTTATCCTATGAAATATCCTCTACCTTACATTGAAACTCTTATCCCATCCTCGTCGCCACTTTATGGTATCGCAGGTACGTATTGGAAGTTGAATGAAAAAAGGCAGACACTGGTAGAAAATCAGACAATTTACTTGGAGCCACGTGTACAGAAAAACTGAATCAAAAGCGTGCGCTCTAGCATTTATACCCAACACCAAAGAGTTACAATCAAGGGAAGTAATTACAACATTAATGTGTTCCGACACCACAGTAGTATTCTTCGATTGGAACGTTTTCTTTGTTTTTGACTACGAAATCGATCGAAAAGAAAGTGTCAACAGCAAAAAAAAAAACGTGGTGTCAAAGCTTCCTGTGGGCGTACGCACACGAATTTACATGTTTTTCTCAACTCACAGGTGTTCACCACTGAAGCTGATACCCGGACATATGCTTGATGAGAATGCATATATTTTCCACCATCGCTGTTTACGTTTATAGTCTGAGTACGCGGTGCTTTCAGGTATAGCATTGGCGGTTTGTTTTCACGCGGATGGCTGAGGGATTCCCTAAGTATCTCTTTCAATATAATCTTTTGGGGGAAATTCGACTTGCAGTCTTTCATCCGAGATGGAATATTTGCAATCTGAAGATTAACGAGAATCCTGTACAAACTTACAAGTTGTATCCCTTTAAAGAATCAAATATATGTATACGGAGTGGGTTAAAAGGACACACTTTATCACTTTTCAAATGTAAACTTAATGACCACCTTCTACCGTATGAAACATACCAGACTATCCAGCGAGGTTAATTGTATAGGACCTGACATTGCAATGTTCACATCAATGAGCACCATATTTGACATGTATCGATTTCTTTTGGCCGTTCGTTTTTATTTTCTAAGTTTACATCCGGTATGAATTCTTTATTGCATAAGAACAAGTTATATTCGGATTTTATCCCCCCCCCTCCTCCATTAATTGTTCTATCTTACATGTACCATTTTCTGATTCATGTGGTGAATATACAAACAAACCTAACAAACACATATTGGATTCGGTTTGGATGGAATGTGTCATTTCCTTATAGTGGTTATTTAGTAAACGATCAGAAGATCCACAAATGGCAGTTTTCGAAATCCTAGGTCTTGGGAAAGAATATTAATCTGCCGAATTATTTTTTTTTATAAATTGTAAGGATCCTTCCTCATTCCCTAACCTCGCTGTTTATATCTTCACCACCGACATCGGGATCATGAAGGCGCTTCCAAAGTTCATTGAAGATATTGGGCCATTTTTTAATATTAGTTTCTGGGGTCGAGTCTTTCAAAACATTGTCATCGATCTGTCGATTCGAATATTTAGTGATAACAAAATCATATGCGGTCGTGGGGAATGGGTGTCACACTGGCATGTTAACAATATCAAATACAAAACAGACGAAGCATCAGTGGTACTGAACTTCAGGCAAATCGGTACCCAGTATCACATTTTTAGACCACCATGATCTCATGGTGGTCTTATCAAATCGCTTTTTGTCCGTGGTCCGTGGTCCGTCGTCCGTCGTCCGTCGTCTGTCGTCCGTCGTCCGGTGTCTGTAAACTTTTCTTGTGATCGCGATTCCAAGAGAACTATTGGTCGGATTTTCATCAAATTTTACAGACATGTTCCCCTTATGGTCTAGTTGTGCAACATCTATTTTGTTTGCTCATTTGCAAATTAAAATGGCCGCTGGCGGCCATTTTGTGATTTTTACCTACATAGTTTGTGATCGCGGAATCTAGAAAACCACCTGGCCGATCTTGATGAAATGTTTTTGTATTGGTTCCCCATATGGTCTAGTTGTGCAACATCTATTTTTCTGAGCTCATTTGCATATTAAAATGGCCGCTAGGCGACCATTTTGTTTTTCTATTTTTTATCACTTTTCTCTCTTGTGACCGCGATTCCAAGAGAAGTCCTAGTCGGATCTTCTTTAAATTTCACACGCACGTTCCTCCTATGGTCTAGTTGTGCAACATAGATTTCTTTTGCTCATTTGCATATCAAAATGGCTGCTAGACGACCATTTTGTTTTTCTACTTTTTAACACTTTTCTCCTAAAGTAATGAGAGGATCTTCGTAAAACTTTGTACGCAGGTTAACCCTATGGCCTCGTTGCGCACTATGTACTTTTTTGCTCATTTGCATATTAAAATAGCCGCTGGGCGACCATTTTATTTTTCTTCTTTTTGTCACTTTTCTTCTAAAGTAAAGAAAGGCTAGGATTTTCGTAAACTAATTTACGCATGTTAGCCCTATGGTCTCGTTGCGCACTCTGCACTTTTTTGCTCATTTGCATATTCAAAATGGCGGCCACTGGCCATTACTTTTTTTATCACTGTTCTAAAGTAATGAAAGGATGTTCGTAAAATGTTATACGCAGGTTAACCCTATGGCCGTGTTATGCAGTCGCTGCTCATTTGCATATTCAAAATGGCGGCCGGTAGCTTTTTCTGTGATTTCCATCTACATAGTTTGTGATCGCGGACTCAACAAAACTACCAGGCGGATCTTGATGAATTATTTTTTGTGTTGCTTCCTCATATTGTCAAGTTATGCAACATCTATTTTTTTCTTCGTTGATGTTTTCATTTAACACATTCGGTACCGCTGTCGCCATTTGGCGTTAGAGTGCTAGCCTGCTTCATTACCGAAGACATCGTATGGCGACAGCAGAAGTCGGCTAAAACCCCACTGACGCCATATGGTTATTTTTTCTTACAACTTCAACTGATTTTGAAAATGCACAAATAAAATCACATGTTGCATCTGTTGGTTGCTTTGTGTTTTGTTTTGTCAATCTTCGAATACGGTTAAAGAGGTTTAATTTACTTTAACGGGCGCGCAATTCACTGATAACTTCCAACTTTGTCCAAGTTAGAACGGACACTTCAAGCATACGTATATAACAAGAAAATGTTAAATTTGACAATAAAAGCTTGCGGAATTCCTTATATTTACAGCTTCAGATCTTAATATATATTTTCCTTGTTTCCAATATACTGACAGAGAGTGAGATATTTAAATATATAGGATTTAAAAGTGCTAAAATCGGGTGGTAAAATTAGTTCGCTAGTGCGAGTTCCCGCTGTCAATCACAGGGCCCCTACCAGGCATTTTAAAATCATGACCCAGTTAAAGACAAATAAGCTATTTTTGGCACTGAGGACGTTATTTTGGAATTTCCTAGTCCATAGTAGTGGAAAAAGGGCATTTATCGGAGCTTTATTAAACCTCAGAGTGAAATTGCAATCCTCGGGTCATTTTAAAACGTATCAAAATCGACTCCTTTCAGATTTCCAAGGGCGACAATAAGAAAAAGTTTACATGTATCTATGCATGTTGCCGGCCGCCACGGCTTGTTCGAAGTCGGTAAAATGGCCTTCTCGAATTTGGATTTTAAACGCCTAAATTCTTTCCAAAAATGTAACAATAATAAATATTTTTAAAGGAGAGTGTTCCCTAAGACACGTAAGAAGATCCATATTGTATTTTTCGGAGTTTGAAAGGAAGAAATATTTCAAAATGAAATGAAATACACGACAACGTACAATCACTATTTTGCCGATCGAATTTGCATTCAGGCAGCTATGTACAGCAACTGACTTCGCAATTGTAAATGCTATTTACCAATAAAGTAACTGAAATGTTTTTATTCAATCATGTATTTATATTAAATCGTGCATGAAGATTTTTTATAAGAGTTCACTAATTTCTGAACGAATCGGGACATTTTTTGCCATTAATTTTTAAACTGACTTTCGTCATGTTTAAATTTTACTCATCAGACGACCATTCCCATTCTTCACTTTTCACGGGCTATTTTTGACAGATATACATTATCTTTTGATTTGTAAACAAACACTAAATGCATCTTGTTAACATATGTACAATCGTTTTGGATTTTGTAAATTTTAATTGTGTACAGGACTCAAACAAGCGATATCACTGACTGGCCTGTGTGCAAGTAGGCCTACATATAGCTCCGGTAAGTAGCGTTAATGTGCGGCCTCCTTGAAGAAAGTTGGTTTTGAGTTTTCAGATAACAGCCACTATCTACCGAAGAAACTTTGTTCTTGTCCAGCCAGCCACCAACTAAATGAAATAAATTTCACATCCGTTTATAAGCAGCCTCACTTTCTGATAGTGTTCTATGGTGGGCTAAGATCAGTTCACTGATCTCTTGTTTTAATTGCTATTGTCTAAAATATAAATGCTTATTAAATAATAACAAAATATTACACGTTTATATCATGAACATTGAAACAACTTTTGAAAACTTATGTTAACGCGTCAGTTTTCCTTCCAAACACGCAAGTAGTCATTGTAATATGATGCCGTTAATATGATACTTCACCTGCTATTAAATACCCTTACTGACGTAAATGCTACAGGGTTTACATTTTATAGGACGTTCCACACTGTATTTTTCGAGCTGAATTTTAATACATGGTGTCTCTTCAAGCAGGACGGGTTGGTACTGATCAGGTACGAAGGGTAGCGAGTGTTGTTTAATTTTAGGCTGTGGGGTGGAGTTTATAACCATGTTGTTTGCTATAACTGTGCTGCTTGTCTTAACCATGTTATTTGTTAACTGTAGGTTGTGAGATGGAGTTTATAACCATGTTGTTTGTTATAACTGTGCTGTTTTGTCTTAACCGTGTTGTTTGTTTATGTTAGGTTGTGACATGGAGTTTATAACCGTGTTGTCTGTTAATTGTAGGTTATGAGATGGGGTTTATAACCGTATTGTTTGTTAATTGTAGGTTAGGAGATGTAGTTTATAACCATGTTGTTTGTTATTACTAATAGTAGGTTGTGAGATGCAGTTTATAACCATTTGTTCGTTATAACTGTGCTGTTTGTCATAACCGTGTGTTGTTTGTTTATTGAAGGTTGTGAGATGCAGTTTACAACCATGTTGTTTGTTATAACTAATCGTAGGTTGTGAGATAGAGTTCATAACAGTGTTGTTTGTTAATCGTTTTTGTTATAACTATGCTGTTTTGTCATAACCGTGCTGTTTGTTCATTGTAGGTTGTGAGATGGAGATTATAACCGTATTGTTTCTTAATTATAGGTTATGAGATGGAGTTTATAACTGTTTTGTTTGTTGTTTGTTACATAGGTTTTTCTTTGCCGGGGGGTGGGGAGCAAAATTTATGGGGTTCAATCTCAGTCTACCGATGTTCTTGCATAGTTAAGATGCGTAACCATTGTCAATGTATAACAAAAGGAGTCCAGAAAATTCTACTGGCCAAGGCTTAGCTCCTGTCAGTCGTCAACCTAATGCAATATCATAGGTTTATTATATTACAACAATGTTTTTAACACAATTAGAAAGTACAATTATCAGTAGACTCCATTGTACATGTACTGTAGCTGTTTATCTGAAGTTGAAGATTTTGAACATGAAAGACTGCATATCACATTAGGATGATATGGACTTTTTTATTAGTAAATTAGTTCGACTTCTTCAGAATTATAGGTCTGGGTAATATCTACTGATATTCTTTTACGTTTTAAAGCGGATACACACCCTCCGCACATGTATGATCCAAATGTAAACGTGTCGTAACTCTGTATCCAGGAAATTTGATGGCTTAGCTAATCCTAGAAACCAACATAACCCAACTTAGTCAGAACGTCTTGCCTAAAGTAAGCTAATGGGACATCAACACATACATCGTTATAAAACCTGCTGATAAATGCTCGACACTAGTTATTATGTTTATGTCTAGACAGGATTATGATTGAGGAGGTAGAACGACAGCTACACATCCCTTTATTACCTAAAACTTGATAAGGAAATAAGGCCTGAAAATGTTGGAAATTGCAGTTGAATTCTCCGTTCCATTGAAGAAAAAGGCTATATTAACAAAACGCAGTATTGCCCTTTGGAGTCTGACCTTTATTCTAAAAACAAGGTACTCTATATTTCGATAATACACAAACCATTGGAAAAATGACGCAAGCCTCCAATGCCCCCAGGGCGTCCTATTATCTCGGATTTCGGTAGTGAACGTTAAAGAATATCACAACTAATTGATTACTATCTAAAACCTATAGCAACTCGGCATGTTAGCTTTACCAAAAATGTTGATTTTGGTGCCAAATTATCCAGAAAATTCTACTGACTAAGGCCAAACTCCTGCCTGTCGTCAACCTAATGAAATATCATGGGTTGTGGTTCATTATAACAACTTGTGATTGGGTGTAAACGTCTAAATGATATGCCACTTTTTAACACAATAAGAAACTTGTCTCCGTGGTTATTTTAGACAAGAGGATTTTCCGTGTTCCCGTGTGTTATAAAATATTATTAAATAGCAAAGTAGATAACTTCACATTGATGCTTGTCTGTATTATGAGAAGAAAAAAACGCTCGGTTTACTTTTTTCTCCATGGCAGGTTTACAATTAGGTAACCTTGTTATGTTATTGGAAGAACTTGAATACGCATTTGTTATCTTAAAAATATTTTTATTTGTTCTTTTCAGTCAATTTAGTATTCCATATCCTAGTTTCCAATTTAAGCTATCACGCCCTGCTAAACGGAATCATAAATTTACATGTTAAAATATTGTCTTTTAAAAAGATTATTAGCTAGATGTTGGAGTCATTTGATGTGTAATTTGATTTTGTCTGATAGCATCATGTTGCCATAGATAAGTTGTAAAATAATGTTTTTTTTACAGACGAATATGTATGAAATTTCCCATGTTTGTGACCAAGTGTATAATCAATGTCCAAAATATATAACATCGATATATAATCAGATTTCTTTGAACCTATTGATTTGATAACAAGTATCATCCTGAAATTATCTGAATTGTTCAGTTGAAAATTAATTTGGAATGTACAATTTGGAATGTACAAATCAGTACAACACCGCAACGACATTGATTAAAGAATAGGGTGGTTAAGAGGAAACTAATGCTTATTCATATTCCAGCCCTAAACTATATATCCTATGGTCCAGTTCTTCAGACCAGTCTCACGCAGCCGTGTCAACGCCGTCTCCACTTAACAGCAGTCACTGTTGGTTTTTAAAGTGATTTCTTTCTGCAATTTTGTGAATTTGACAATACTGTTTGTTAATGTTTTCATTGTCGCTGACGTTTGTCGAGTGTATAACATATCTGTTTATGTACTTGAATATTTAATGGGGAATTAAAAGTGATTTTTCTTCCAAGGTACCAAAATGACACAAACAACCGACGACCTGTTATCATCCCTGGGGCAACCTGGTAGATATCAAGTAATGGTTTGTTTTCTGATGTGCTTAAATTCGTGTCTGTATGTCTTCAACCATTTATCCATGACATTCTTCGGAGCCCAGCCTCTGTCATATAGATGTGGCACTGATACGTTCGATCCGATTGCCTTTGCCGACAACACAACCAGCGAGATGGAATCTTGTCAGATTTTCGAGAATCACAGGGAATGGTGTTCTATAAGAGAGAACTGCTCATCCTGTAGCTATGACGAACATTACCTTATGGAAGATGGTGAATCGACTATAGTATCAGAGGTAATCCTTTTTAGTTTTTATTTATAATGAAACTATTTTTACAACAAGGTGTTTTGACCAACACACTTGGTGGTTCTTTTGCATGTTCTGAAACAGTATAACCTCGTATACATTTATAGCAGAGGTTTCCATGTTTGGAGCGCAACGGAACAAGGTTCCTTTGAGGTTACGCAGAGAAAAATAGTGTGACATAAGTTACATGATAATAGAAGCGAATTCACAAGGTCGCCAACTTAATGCTATCGTTATTATGTAAAAATCCCTTCAAGGCTCACCGTGATAGTGTACTGATACTTTGGTATCATAAAAAGCATGAAAAAGAGGTTAAAGGGGGATCTTAGTGTTTAATTTTTCCTGTAGCATTGTTGAATAAAAGGCATATGCTACATTGTACACAATTGTAGTATTTTTATATAAATCTTTTTACGTGAAATTCTCAAGTGAGAACCATATGGAAAGCTCGATAATTGGACAATTTGCATGAGGTTCAGAAATGTGAAGACATAGCTGATCAATTGTAGAATTTTGGATGTTTGGGAGGTCACAGGTCCTTCACTCAGATGCGCAATGAGGTGACAAATACTCAATATCCCAACTTTTGAAAAAGTAATACAGTATTTTACCTGTTTGCGGCTCCTCAGAGGCCTGTAGGCCTAGTTAACAAATTTACTCAGTTTGGACTAGAAGCGTTTTAATCTTCGTATATTCCCTAAAACAGATTCTTGAAATACAACTTACGGTCGACTTATCCTGTAATCATCGTGCTCGGTCATATCAATCAATAAATTATATATATATTTTCAAGAGTAGTTTAATTTTAGGAGAAGTTTTATTTAGTTTCTGCATGTGTTTTCTTTCTTCCAACAGTTTAATCTAGTTTGTGGACGAGAATATTTAGCAAGTATGGCGTCCAGTCTTTACTACATAGGGCTTATGCTTGGTGGTTTATTATATGGACATCTGAGTGATTCTGTTGGACGATTCCCTACAATGTTAACCTCGCTCTATGGATCTATAGGTCTTGGAATCGGGCTGTTCTTTGTGAAGGACTTTGTATGGATCGTTGCTATAAGGTGTGCTATCGGTTTTATGTCACAGGTAAGCTCTTTCAGATATCAATTATATGACGATGGTATTTTATCACCTTCATTCAATTTAAGAGTTTGTTTCAATTATTTCCCTTTTTGCTTGTAAGAGAAACATTCCAATGTCGATTTCAGTGCAGCTATAGATGCGTTTACCTTCATCACAAAGCCTGGTTTCCTCAATAATACATTTTTGTGTCCGGTAAAGAACAACACAGTAGATGATTTATTAACTATTATGTTGGATTCAATTAATGATAACGTAGTTTATACTTATTTCTAGGGTTTGCAAGTTATAACAATAGTGTCGGTCATGGAGCGAGTTAGTTCCCGTTATCACGCCACTGCCACTTTCTCACTGATGGTCTTCTGGAGTGTTGGCAGCATGGCACTGGCACTTATAGCCTACTTGGTACGTGACTGGAGGTGGATGCAGCTCTGGTCCTCTGCCTTGGGCCTCGTGTCTCTTGTTTATATCTGGTAAGTAAAAGGATCAGTTATTACATCTACCTGTAATTGTATTACTTTCAAGGGATTACAATTTGCAAATACGGATTGTTTGGTTTCATTTCAATTTACCTTACTTAGGTTCATCCCAGAGTCAATGAGATGGCTGATTGTTAAAGGTAAATTTGAGAGAGTTGAGAAACAAGTTAAGCTGATTATTCGCTTCAATGGAATTACATCAGCAGAGGAGACAATTTTGAAACACCTTGACTGTACAACTATAACTCAGACGGAAACAGAAGCTACATGGAAGGAAGTCCTAAAACACAAGAAAATTCTTTTGCGGACCGCTGTTCTTTCTTATGCATGGTAAAGATACGTTTTCTATAATAGTGTTATTTAAAGCCATTAAAATGTTCATCCAATATGATCACATTATACTTTTATTATTAAATAATATAACAACTTACATCGATTCAAACATGTCACATCCATCTATTTAGCCCTTAGCAAAAAGCTTTACTTTATATTTGTGTGTGATACCGTCTGCCAATGAAACTAGAATTTGAATTTCCTGGTAAAATATACTGAACAGCAAAAGAAACGTCACCCTATGTTGCTAAATGCATATATTATCATAATTTTCAATAGTGTTTTAGTTCTTAGAGTTGTGTTTCTGGGGTTTTTTGTGACGTATTTTTGTTAAAACATTGAGTGGTTTCTGATTCTTTTAGCCGCCATATATACTAAATCGCAAAATCTATTCAAATGCTGCTAAATTCATGTATTATCATAATTTTCCAAAAAAATTCTCTTTTGATATCCTTGCTAGACCTGGTTTGAAGCCAGTGGTCAAGAAAGTTTGGTTTCTGATCATGTTACTAATATGCAAAACACGTCGTCAAAGCACAGTTACTAAAGTAATGATGGGGTGCTTTTGTGGTTCGTTTTGCCTGAAGGTCACGTGTGTTGCGAGGTGTCATCCCTATAAAAAAGCCACCGAGCATGCACCGAATCATTTACAGTTTGACAGTAGTGACATGCCACGACTGTCAGAGGAGTAGAGAGACCAAGCCTTGGGAAGACTTCATGCTGGCCAGACTGCAAGACCTGTGGCAAACCACTTCAATGTTCATATCCGAACAATATACCGCAATCAGCAACGGGTTCAAGCCACTGGAAGCACAGCCGACCGTCCTCGTAGTGGAAGACTGACTGTAACAACGTTGAGGCAAGATCGACAGATTGTCCGTGAAAACTTGCAAAACCGCTTCGCTACAGCTGCGGAAACTGCAAGGACAACCATTGGAAATGGTGCAACAGCTGCCCGCTACATCGATCCGGCGCGAAGACCTTCATCGTGCCCCATTTTGCTCGTCATGGAAATCATGTCTTCCAGCGGGAGAACGCACGAGCCCATACTGCCAGAGCAACGAGAGACTTCTTCCGTCAAAGCAACATAGATTCTTCAATGGCAGCTCTCAGTCCAGACTAAATTCGACAGAACACTCGTGGGACAAGATTCAGAGGAGGTTCAATCTCGTGCGGCCAAAGCCGACAACTGCAGCTGAACTCACTCAGGCGTATTACAGATTTTGGGCCCAAGGTCCTATCATCTTTATCAACATTCTCATCCACTCTATGTTCAGACAGTTCAGTATATATGAAACATGAAACAACACACGGAGTCCCCAATAATGAATTCTCTTTGAATTTTAAGAACAAACATTTGTATAATGGTGTTGTAAATTTTTCATATAGTGGTATTAATTATGTATGAATCCAAAATTTGTAATGTTTCTAGTGAATGCAAATTTTACAATTTCTTTAAAAGCAAATAGCATGCATTGACCGACCAGCGTTCATCTAACATAAGCAATACACACAAACAGGTCTACCATAATTAATCCTAGCATATATTTTGAAATTATAAGATTGGTACAGTTTGTGCAATCAGATGATTCCAAATATATACAAACTGCTACAATGTAGATGTAGTCAAATTGTCAAATTTTATACCGTTGATCAGAGTTTTTGACTTTGCAATTATTTGGTTAACAGATATCATTGCAACCTGAAAGCGTGAAACCGTAAACTGCCACTGATCGTGATCGGATACCAAACATTAATGTCCATTCGTTCCACTGACTAGGTTTACGTAATACACAAGTAGTGATAACCCGAAAAACGACAGTTTCATGATGACTCAAAATGTCGACATTTATTATACCATCTTCAGGAGAGTAATGAATCAGCAACAACATATCATATATATAGCAAAAGTTGTCTCCATGGTTATTTTAGACAAGAAGATTTTCCCTGTGCCCGTGTGTTTTAGTGATCATAAATAAATATATATAGCAAAAGTACAGGCATTAAAATAACCAAATACAATAGAAGAAGAAAGACAGGTGTGAACTTAGATAACAGTTGGGTTTCACAACATATATTAGTCATAGGTTAATCACGAGTTTAGCTAAACAAAACAAGGTCTTTAGATGCTTTTAAACCATGATTAACGATGGGTTTGTTTCTCCTTATGCTTCTTTAAACAATATATCAGACCAGAGGTCGGATTGGTCTATAATCTGTGTGTTACTAAATACAAAATCATAAAGGGTGGGTGGTTGTTTTTGGTTGAAGTGATCTGGTAGACAAACTAACGAGTATATATGGGTAAACAAATTACAAGAAGAAATATGGCTGTAAATTTCACTAAATTTTGTCTCAGAGTATTCTTTAATTCTAACTGAAATACATCTATCAGTTTTACCAACATATTGTGAAGAGCAGCCATGGCATGTACATTTATGACTGACAGAGCTTTTGTATTCTTTGGGGGTTGGATCTTTTGTGTTTATAAAAAAGGGTAATTTTGGTTGCTTGCCACAGAAAAATAAAATGTTAATGGATCTACATATTTTAGACACACATTTCTTAGCCAGGATTTCTCCTCTGCCCCCAATGTATGGTAACCGCATCCATGTTTTAACTGGTTTTTCTTCTGAGGGTTTGTTTGCTGGGCCAAATTTAGGGAGGGAGTTATTTATTAGACGTTTTAGACGTCATGGCTTAAAAGCTTCTAATGACCTTGTTTTGTTTAGTTAAACTCGTGATTAACCTTTGATTGATACAAGCTGTGAAACCCAACTGATATCTAAGTTCACACCTGTCTGTCTTATTCTATTGTATTTGGTTATTTTAATGCCTGTACTTTTGCTATATATATGCTATATATATATATATATACTTAGCGCCATTAAAAACGCACGGTTGAATTTTATGTTTCTACCCCAGTAAGGCTATTGACCATTTACGGCTGTTGGCCATTTACGTTTCGTTGTTTATTGTTAGTTCGAGTTGAGTTGCAATAACTGATTAACCTGTGATGTTCCCGACGCGCCTGTCGTGAACATTACGCAACATGTCCTAATAACGTCCATTGAGTGTTTCACCGTCACTGAGAACAGCTTTCAGGGCTCATTTGTCGTGGGTTCAACACTTTACACGAAGCTCAGCATAAAGACGAGAAAAAAAATCAGAAAACGTTACCATGCCCCGACTTACGACACAACAAAGGGAACGTGCCATTGGCATGTTACAGGCGGGTCTCAGTTGTGCCGCCGTAGGACGTCACATGCAGTGTCATCCCTCCACAATTAGTCGCCTCAGAATCAGGGAACATGAAACTGGCAATGTTGCCGACCGACCACGCCCTGGTCAGCCAAGAGTCACTACAGCCCGCCGCGATCGGTACATCGGTCTGTTGCACACACGTGACCGATTTCGCACCGCGACACAGACTGCTCGTGAGACCGTGGGAATTGGAAGGCCCAGGGTAAGCCTCAGCACCATCCGACGCCGTCTCCAACAGATATAGATGCATGCACGCATCCCCTACCGAGGGCCCATATTGACACCCGCCGCACGCCAAAACCGTTTACGATGGGCTCGAAATCATAAGAGATGGCGTATCAATGATTGGAACTCTGTCCTTTTCTCTGACGAGTCTCTTATCTGCCTTGATCGTCCTGACCGACGTCAACGTGTGTGGCGCAGACGTGGTGAACGTTTCGCAAATGCATGTGTGAGGGAAGGAAATCGCTGGGGTGGATGTAGTGTTATGGTGTGGGGAGGCATCACTTCTCGCAGACGAACTCCATTTGTCATTGTTGATGGCAACCTGAATGTTCAGGGTTACGTGGATAACATCCTTCGACCTGTGCTGCTTCCATTCCTCCAAGCCAATGCTGGCGTCACGACGTTTCAGCAAGACAATGCGCGCCCACACTCTGCAAGGTTGACACAAGACTTCTTGCAACAGAATAATGTGAACATCAGGGAATGGCCAGCTTACTCCCTCGATCTATCGCCCATAGAGCACTTGTGGGATCAGCTTAAGAATGCCGTTGCACAACGTCAACCCGGGCCACGCAACCGACGTGAATTGATCCAGGTAGTGCAGGAAGAGTGGGACCGGGTCCCACAGCACATAATAGCCACTCATCAGGTCCTTGCGTCGCAGATGTACTGCTTGCGTTGATGCCCGAGATGGACATACCCATTATTGAATGATGACACCTTCAATTTCTGTATCAACGATTTGTTTGTAAGGAATAAAAGTCACCAGGTTTTCACATATTGTCAATTCTTTGTCTCATTGTGACCAATGCCTTGTTCTTCAATTTAAGAGTGCTTACAACATTTTACACTTTATATTTCTCAAAATATTTTACATTCTTTGGGTCGTGCGTTTTTAATGGCGCTAAGTATATATACTTTTATGTAAACCATAATCGTTAAATTGAGACATATTTGTATTATTTCTATTATGAACACTAAAACACACTGAGAAAATCTTTATTGTCTAAAATAACCATGTAGACAATTTTTAATTGTTTTAAAAGAGGTATAACATTTAGCAATGGCTGGCCTCTGGTTTTTATAGCTTTGATGTGTTTTGTATTCTTTTACTATAATATTGGCCATAACGATCCCGACCTTGTTTTACTGAATCACAACTCGTATTATAGTTTTTTCCAAGACATCTTACTGGGTCCAAGTTAAGTTCGAACCCAAAGGATAACGTTTGAGTTTTGGTGTCTGCAGTGGATGTCAGTATTGCCAGTCTGTCAGATTAAAACAAAACTCTATACATACTAGTGGGACTATAACTTTATTCTATGGAGATGTTTTAAGCCTTTTCCACAGCCTTCCGTCTTGTGAGACGAAACGTGTAAAGATTTTAAATTGTCAGATAAACGGCCATGTCATATAAGATACATGTACGTTCCCCTATACCGTCTTCCCGTGCATAGATGAGCATGCAATGAATAGATTGTTTCACATTTTGGCTTAATTGAGAAATTAAACTTGATATGATGCTACGGACTTTGCCGGCATCACGTTTACATAAATGTTAAAATGTAAAGAGAATAACAACGTCCGAAGGTTATCTTTCTCACAGAAATGTTTCCAATTCTAAGCTGATCCGTCTTTGAAGGTGTTCATGAATGGGTCGTATAACACTTGCCAGCGTTACTCGTTTGTTATTTTGTATTTTAGACTAAAACGTTTTGGTGTGACTAAATTTAATATGACGAATTAAAAAAGAAATCACTGGCCAGCCTGTTCATGAAAACGGGTAATCTTGTTGTCGATGAATTGATTTATATAACATCCCTCCTATAGTTACAAATTCTCTTTCTAAAGCATAAAATTGGAGAGTACTTGAAATGCTCGTGTATTCAGAGGCTTCGAAGTTTCTTTTTAATGTCATAGTACACATCTTAGGTCATTTTATAGAAATTCTGATAGTTCGGTAACCTGTTTTACTACACGTCCTAGACGTACTTTTTGTGTAACTTTCTTAGCAACGTATCTCTTACTTATGGATTGCCATTACAGTTAAGTACAAATTTACGCTACGCCGATTTGTGAAACATTTCTCTTTATAAATATAAGCAATTATTTTTTCAAGATTTTTTCTTCGCTTGAAAAAACTTTACATATATAAGTACATGTATACCTCAGACCTAGTTTAAAAGGCATTTTCGTTTATCAAACACGCTGATTTGAATAAGGAATAAAATCCGTGCAATTGCAAATTACATAATAGTCAACACATTATTTTAATATGAACACTTTAGCTAACATACATTAAACTTCATTCTGAATGCAATATTTACGTATTTACTAAACATTTCATTTTTTTATGTTTACAGTCAGGCACATTCATGACGTCGGGCTGCTCCTCCATGGCTTGCACATGCATGGGTCTTTTACTATATATCTATTTTTGCAAACTTCTGTTATTGGGTAATTCATTTGTGCCTATAGCGAGCTAAAGCAAGGGTTATGCTGTAAATATCCAGTATTCAGTTAATCTCTGAAACAAACTTCTTTAGTTTACCAGCATAACATCAATTTCTGCAACATTTACAACAATATGTGTTTTATATTTAAAATTACACGTAAAAAGCAGAATATGCTGTGAAGTGCAGTTATGGGCAAGAGTATGCATTTATCGGAATACGTGTTACTTGTTGTCCCATAGGCTATCCATAGGTATGGTGTATTACGGCTTAGTTCTCAGCACTGGTACGCTTCACGGTTCAAAGTACATCAACTATTTCATAGGATCTGGTGTCGAATTTATCGCAATGATGACCCCTTTTATCATTCCTGAAAGGTGAATGTCTATATACAGGTATATACTGCCAGGCTGGATTGATTGATATGTTCCACCGCAATGAAGATTATCTTAACTATATGGCGGCGTTGGTAGTTTTAGTAGAGAGGAAACCGGACTCTTGGTCCAGAGGAAAGCCCTGAACTTTCCATCATAGGGAGATCAAATAGATTTTATGGACTGAATGGGATGAATCGCGGGGCCCGTCGATGGGAAGCTAGTTGTTTACTGAGATACATCGCTCAGCCGACAGAGCCCCCGAAGCCCACGGGAATTATTATTTTTTTTTGGGGGGGGGGGGGGGGGTTTGCCCAATATCTAATATCGTTTAAGATCTAAATCCACTTTGATGTAACAAATGACATCTCAAGAATTTATATTAAACGGTAATTGTCATTTTAGAGTTGGGCGAAAAAAGGCTGTATTTGGTTTCTGTTTCCTAGGAGGTACAGCTTGTATAGTGGCTGGAAACATTACCGGTAAGCACAATCTAAAACAATATTCCATCTTGTCATTAATTTGATATTGTAACTAAATAGTATAGCGTGTCGATGTCTTTTTTTTTGTTTTGCTAACCATTTAAGGTACATGTATGTGTACGCCTTTTCAGCTTAGAATGTTGATAATATACAGTTTGGACCATCCCGTAGTATAGATGAAAGAGATGTAGAATACAATTGAAAACGATATTAAATTAAGTGGAAGGTTAAACTTGAGAATTGTAATCAATTCCTTCGTAGATTATTGGATTATAATTAAGATTTTGTTTACAGAATAAACCTTTGAATTCTTTTAAAATGTGTTTGCCATTCATTTTCTATTTTAATTCCCCCGTGTGGGTTCCGGGGAGATAAGAATAGACCCCCAGCCTTCCCAAGGTGCTTGATCGTAAGAGGCAACTAATCCTTGGGTCCCCGTGTGGGTTCCAGGGGTTAAGAATTGGCTCACAGTTCCCAGGCAAGCTTGATCGTAAAAGGCGACTAACCTGGGTCAAATTTTTAATTATTATGGTATAAACCTTTATGTTATTAAAGTTACACTCTATCAGAATATAAATACATATTTACACATTTGTATATTATAAAATGGCTATTTATATGAATTGTTTATTGTTGCTCCATTGGAGATAATTGTGATATTTCTTGTTTTTGATCTCCGAAAATGATTTACAGTGTTTTACCAGTTTTTAGTATTTCTGTTTCTGTCATTTTTCAGTTCCAAAGTATTTTTGATGTAGCAATTGTATGATATAATTTCTTTTCGCCGCCGTATAAGTGAAATAATCTTGAACGCGGCGTTATACTCTAATCAATCAATCAATCTATTTTAATTTGTTATTTTCCCGGTTTGAACAGATAGTGTTACAAGGACAGGATTGGCGTTTTTTGGTCGATTTTGCATGTCTGGGGTGTACAGTATTTGTTTCCTGTTTTCATCGGAACTATTTCCAACGACGTTTAGGTGAGGAAGCACAACCAACGGCTTATTAAAGTGGCACGAGCTGCAAACAAATCTTTTTTAATAAATTCCCATAGTCAAGACAACTTTAGCGTTTGAAGCACCTTGGGAACCTAATGGATGGACGTTGGAATTTTAAAAAAATACAAGTAGTAACCCTTACAGGTGTATGTAAGCTAATAGCAGACAAAATTAAAACAGCCGTTTTGGGGGTTTTGTTGCTAATAAAACCATCAACCCCTATTGCCATTTTAAAGGCCCACTTGCCGCCGTAGCCTGTTTGACGTTTGTTAAGAAAACCAATTTGCACGAGCTTACTACACCTAAAACCACTATAATTAAACATAGCACACATAAAGCATGTCCAATTTATAGGTTTAGAATGTATAAATGAGGGTGAAAAACAAACGAAGAATCGAAGCTCGATTACAGCAACAACACCGATCAGTGTTGGTTAACTTAAATGTTGGATTACCCTTATTCAAGCATTTTTGTCTGTGATTTGCACTCGGCAGGCTTTTATAGTCCCTCTTACTTGATCGTTAGTATGTATTTCTTTAGATAAAGTTAGTAAAATTATACTGTGTCGTTAGATCGCCCACACGACTCAAACCATTACGGCACTTGTGCACACGCTCAGGTTCGAAGTTTGTTTACATTGCGGGTACCTGAAAAATCCGTTTTTCAATTTCAAATTAAAAATACTAAATGATGTTAAAACTTTCTATTTCTGGTAAAAATAGAAAGTTCCTAACTCTTTCTGCCTGGGAAAAATACAGAAAACCGTCCACTGTTTTAATATAACCATTCTTCTGGATTTTCGCGGCAAGTGTGCCTTTAATAACCGATGTTAGGCAAAATTTATACATGGCTTTGTCCGGACCACGTCTGCTGTAGTTTCGGTGCTTGGTCAATGGAATTGCTTGTACATGTTCCCATAATGTAAAGTTGTACTGTATACACAGTTGAAGTGTGTCATGCTATTTTTGCCAGTTATTCCCGAAAATTTCTAGTTCTATCATATAACACAAACACGACTACTATGATAACCCCGACTTCGTGCAAGTGACACGCGTACGTTTGCACATAAAAAAGTATATGCCATCGGCCAAGGTGCATGCCATTTTCCATTTGGTTTGATAGACCGACTAAACAGTGGTGACGCAACAAATATTTCGAATGTCATTTTTGGAGCTCAACACACATATTCCTGTCGTAATATGAGTAACTCTTTGTTTTCCATTTTTGCCAGTAGCAAAATGTTTTGTCACGCAAATTTTGGACCAGTCATTTGCGATCCTGGCTAAAATATTCGATGAGCCGTGTATTAATACATTAAGTCGGAAACTGAGCGGAAGTTTGCGCTGATTAACCAATAAAACATTTCGAATTTCAATGCAAACATATATATTTATATTCTTAAGTCATTTTGACTCAAATCGTGTTCCCTTTTAAATGCGACAATCGGTATGTAAATAACTTTTTTCATATGATCATTCGTTTATTCAGAAGTTTTCATTTCCAAGTGTATTTAGCCCAAGACTAAGTTTGTCCGTATGTTTTTCATCCAAGGGTCTACCAGATCACGAAACCATTAAACCAAATACAGACTTAATGTTCGTTTCATTCGGACGAGAAAGTATAAAATATACGTACCATACACTTTTTGTGAACAATAAGAGATTTCGACACCTGTTGCCAATATCTTTATCAAGTGCAATGTTATTTAATATTTCAAAACATGGATATAAATACATAAAGTAAAGCATATATATGTAATATAGCCAGTCAGTGTAACTGTTAAAACAATTAACTCTACAACACGGTAAAATATTTTGATGTTGGAATGAAGATAACAGTGACATCAAAATGTATTTTCCCAAATTTATTCCATATTTTACTTGTCTAACATATTAGATCTTACAACAATTTTATTGAAAACATCCAGAAATATATTTATATGAAGTGTTCTAAACGCTTAAAGGTTCTTTTTTAGGAGTGAACGCACTCAAAACTACGTTGCCAGACAGAGCCGTATTTATTTTATCTTGGTTTTTTGTTGATGTATTCAGAGCTGTTGGTTTAGGGGTGTGTGGATTTTGGGCCGGAGTAGGAGCTGTCCTCGCCCCGCAACTTAATCTATTAGTAAGTTCATTTGATAATTTGTTTGTAACATTTCACCCTGTTATATCTAAAAGCAGCAATTCAAAATGAATGTGCTCCATATAATACTTCGAGGGCCATACAACTTTATATAGAGAAAATAGTTCATTTGAAAAAAATATTGTTTTCCCTTTTCAGGGAATTACCATCAACAAATCATTGCCAACCACACTTTTTGGGTCGCTGGTTGTAGTTGCCGCCATATTGGTTTTGATTCTACCGGAAACCAGCGAAAACGAAACCCCGGATACACTCAAAGATATTGAGGCTACTGAGCACGTTAGCCAATGGACATGTTGCTGTCGCGAAAACAAAACAGAGCAAAGCTAATAGTAGTTAACACCCATATTGCACAATCGGTATGTATCTGTAGCCCTCGGTGGTCGTCCCTCAGTCCCCCACAGACCTTCCATCTATGCAGCCTGCGTTCGAATCACACTCAGACCATTTTCAAATATGTCCCAAAAAATCAAATATTAAAAAAACTAAGCATAAACGGAGGACAAACGTGTTACAAGTTACTTTAAATTACCCCCCCCCCCCCCCCCCCCCCCACAAAAAAGGGTTTAGGGGGGTGTGGATTTTGGGTCAGAGTAGGAGCTCTCCTAGTCCCGCAACTTTATCTCATTAGTAACTTCATTTGATAATTGGTTTTAACATTTTACCCTGTTTATATCTGAAAGCATCAATCCTTAACCTTGCCTCTACAGGACCTGTGGGGACCAGTTACCGAGGGTAAATGTGACATTTAATAAAATGGTTCGGGTGACCGTAATCTAACTTTGGAAGTGTCAATATGTACCTGTTTGTTACTTATTTAAAATAATTTAGCATCGCTGGGTGACTGTGTTTTCTTTATTGAAAGGAAAAAGTAAGCCTGGTATCAGAGTGCAAGTTCAACAGCGAGCGAACCAGTTATCGAGGGTTGAGGGAAAAGTCAGTTTTTGATAATATAAAAAAATGCTAGCATTAATGTATATGAGGAATACCAAAACCTTCTGGTATATTAGAAACGTGTGCTGAACAGTTGCATGAGAAAAAAATGAGAACTCAATATGTATGATAAAATCTCAATTTATTGGTGACACAACTGTGACTAGAGGCTAAAAGTCATATATTGAGGCGATATAGAAGACGTCCGCAGGACCGCTGAAGCCACCCATCTTGAAATGCTGTTTCCAAGTCATGCAACTTCTGTGGAGCCGTAAATACTACATTAAAAGTTATTTTTCGGTTAAATTATCTTGAATATTCAATTTTAGAATAAGTTAGGAGACGCAGGATTTAATTTCGGGATCAAATATTCGATGAGTCTTGTAATAATACCTGGGATCCCGAAATTAAATCCTGCGCCTCCAAACTTATTCTAAAATTGAATATTGTATATGTATATATTAATGTATTTACAGGTCCGTAGTTCTTCCCGTAACATTATTATCAAGAAACTTTTGTGATTGATACTTTTTTCCCATGCGACTGTCGTAAGCTTCAGCCTGCAGTAAATCTGCGAACAATCAGTTGGATAACTTTCTACTTGAGCGGCCATAAGACTCTTCTGATCGTTCACTAATGAGTCTTACAACCGTAAGGATCATGTTCTTTTTTTCTGCTGATCAGTCTTAAGGTCGCAACCAATCAGCAAACTTTAATTCATCACGTGAAGATTGTTTTGTGATCGTTAATGTTTTTGTTACGTCATTCCTAGTTGCGTGCTATTCTGCTTCATGTGACAACGAAGTTCCCTTACGACCAATTCATCGCAACTGGCACTTGTTTACGCCTTATATTTTGTTTTCGACGGTCATCTGCTGTATATTGTGTTCAAGCGTAACTGAAAACCAGCAAGAAAAAATGTTACATTCCTGGAAATTAGCAAAATAGACAACAAATTGAGGATTCACATTACGTTGGTTTTTGTTGCGATTTTGTGCAGGTAGACCTGCGTTTTATTCAAAATGAAAGTAACGGTTAAACGGTTGTGTGCTGGAATAAAATGTGGCTCTCTTCCAAATTACCCACGGGTGGCATGTCTAATGAATTCGTAAACCCACGAACAATTGAATTAATCCCTTGGGTCATGATTAAAATGTATCTTTTTCACGATACTTGAATAACATTGGCTCCATAAAACCCTCATAAGAGACAACAATAAAGCAGTCCTAGAACCAATAAGCAAGGTCCAGAAATATTGCACTTTCAAAGAATGGCAACAGTAGCAGTTAATTTGCATCGAATAAATCCAAAGTTTGGCAATACGAATGCATATTTTGTCACAAAATGATTACATACAAAACAGATTAATTCACATTGCAGACGGTATGCATGTTGTGAGTGTCTTATAACTGTGGAGAGAGAGAAGTGGTGGTTACAATACGTGCCCTCAAACGGATGACCCGAAGTTATAACCAGTGTAGGCAGAAATACATTACTTTCAACAATTCAGATAAGTGTTTCATTTCCTCGTCTTCCTTTGAGCTCATGCACACACACGCTATCTTAGAACAACGGTGCATGAACTGGGACGTAAATTCAAATTTTCTGTCTATTTTTCCTGTCAACGCTACCAAAAATGTTCATCCCATGAGTGTTATATGACGTACATACACTTTGAGAGAGAGAAAAAACGGTGATTACAGGGCTTCAAAATGAACTATTTCGTTAATAGTCTTAGCTTTATTCGCTCCATTACACACTAGACAAGAAGTGTATACCACTTTCAGCGAAGATTACATTCTGAGAAAATCTGCGTGCGTCTGTATTTGCGAGATTCCAAAACAAGTAATTATAATGATGTGAAACTAATGTGAAATCTCCCGCAATAAACATGAAAAGGTCTGTTAAGCTCCAGAGCATGCCGCACCAACTTAGAACATAAATCTACTATCTGAAAACCGCTGGTCTAGCCAGTGTCTCTTTGGGGACCCATCAATCTCATATTAAATCGATTTACTGAGTATCCAAGAATTAAGATGGTATTGGTTTTAATAAATTTAGATTACATAGACTGGTGCACGTGTTAAGGTTTTATGTTTCAGGGGATCGTTCTACCAAGGTGGCGTAAGTTACACAGGTCGCAAATGTATGTTACACAGGTCGCAAATGCATGTTAAACAATAGGAACGTACACATGGTTGCAAGTCTGAGGCCCACCTGTATTCTGAAAGATTATGAGTAACTTAACAACAGATAGTAAGGGTGCGTCTTGTGTTATTGTAACATTGCTCTTTGAATTAAATTAAGTTTATAAGGGAATATTACCTAGCAACTTTTACGATTGTAAATATTCGTGATCCTTATAGTAATCATGTGCTCAATAACTGTACAATAGTGTGGGATAACTCTTGTGAGTTCTCAGAAAACCCATTCTCAACAACGTTCATACTGTAAGAGACGCAACAGAATCCAAACTGAATTTGTGGAACCAACGTATTAGGTACTACCCTTTGTAGTAATTGTTATGATACATGCGACAAGGGGATATGCACATTGTGATCTGCAGTGCCATTATTTAATGTAAGGTAATCTAAGGGCACGTAACCAATTTTGTGTGAAAGAAAACATTCAGGTTTTAAAAAGTAACATTTATGTACTAGGTATGACATAGAAAAATAAGATTAATTATGATTAGTGCGTTCGGATTTACCGCAGTTTACTTTTGTTAAAGTGGGATGTCCGGGATAACGTACTAACGTATTAATTTCCATACATACGTCACCAAATAGCAAAAAGCAATATACTAGCCTTGTTTTATCTTTATGTCTGTATTTCATGGAGTTTAAATAAAATATTTCAAAATAATCTTGAGCGTGGCGTTAAACTCCAATCAATCAATCGATCGATATTTCACATGGTCAATTGTCTTTTAGAATATTTTTTTTCAGATTTCATTTCAGACCCCCAATCAACCGGGCTTTATTCACACAGGAAAACCACAACAATAAATCTAGATGAAGCTGAGCTAAAGAAACATTAGCTAAGATCTTGTAATCTGATTGTACGAGATAAATGTCTTATATATGAGGGCATTGTCCTATGTACAATCCCATCCATTATCTTCCTCCATGGACTGTAATCCTTCTATCCGTCATTGACAGCTTGTTTCAATGCCAAGAAATATGCTAGTAAATAACTTCTATATAAATCAAATACAGAAAATCCATGATGGTTTCGAATGTGTAAATGGTTCTCGGTGAAAATGGTTCTCGGTGAAAATGTTGATGTTTAGTAATTCTTGTATATTTTACATAATTTCGAGTATATTTTGGCTAAAGGAACTTTAACCTGTCTGGGTTCATGTTCGGAATTATCGAACTATATCACGTTGATAAGGTATATCGTTACTTTTCCTAACTAAAGTTGCCTTGACCTCACTCTGTCTGAGGGTTGACCTCTGTTGCATGAAATACCCGGATGGATTTCTGATTGATACAATCCATTCTTCAGAAGTCATATCGCCGAGCGTAAACCTGTCATTTCATACTCTCTACAACTTCATAAATCAGATATTCTATGGAGCATAGTTCATTGAACATTCGTCTGTCTGGAAGTCATGTTTGAAGAGTCATCTGTCTGGAAAAGACTGATGAAGTGTACTCGAACCGAAACCGTTAACTATTGGCTGACACAATTCCTACATATAATACTTATGGAGGACAATTTATTCAAAACCTAGTGATATCATGTAGAAGAGTGGAGAAATGTTTGCCTTATCATTTATGGTAAACTTTGTATATTTTTGGGATATTGATGGATTAATGAACGATTTTTTAACAGTGAGCTGTTTATTTAAAAAAAAACAGTTTATTTTAACTTTATTATCTTCAGCTTTTCTTATACAAAGGTAACTGGTTTCAAACGTTTCGCCGGCTTCTCTGAGGCTAGTCAACCATTTCATTACGATACCATCAGATATCATGTTATATATTTAGCAGTACAAAGGTTACCTTTTCGAAGTTTTTGACTCAAATGTACCAAACGCTTTTATGTTGTAGGAAAAAAGTGTAGAATTTTGCTTTTAGTTTATTTAAACTTTCCAAACACTTTTTTGGTTTGCAAACAGCAGGCTGTGTGGCTCTTTTGATGTTAAAACAGAATGTTGAAATTATTATTCAGAAGCTTTTTAGTGCTTCTAGTCTCGAAAATGTACGATACAGTATTGTTTTGAACTAACATGGGCTTAGAATGAATGAATGGTCGTCCCGGTTTTTTAAATTTTGTTTACTTTTTGAACACGCTTTCAGTTCGTATAGGCCACATACTGTATGGATTTTCCTTATTCCGACGCCAATTATTTAGTATTGCGATGGCCTTCAAAGCCTCTTATTGTCGTGACGATCAGAAATTATGAAAAAAGTGTGAATTTTGGCAGCTCATGCCACTTTACATTAGTAAAACTGCATTGATTTCTATGTAATGGTAGTTGATGAAAATGAGTAGAAAACCAAAAACATCCGAATAATGTTTAGTTAATGTTCTGGCCTTCTACTAAAAAGTAATTTTCCTTAAAGACAAACTTAATTGTTTATCCCCATGCAAAAATATCAAATCCTTGAGGAGGGAGAGAGATTTTGAAAGAGAAATTCCCATTGTCCGTTTCTCCATCTACAGCATTAGTTGACCAGTTAATTTCTAGATTTTCAAAATGACTGATCTCCAACTCTTCTCAACTTCGTCTTAACAAAACCTGACGAGTTATCCTGGTAACAAACCTTAGCAGAACGAAGGACAATTATTAACGATTTCCTATTTTGATTGACGGCCAATTATACATGTATGTATTTAGATATGTGCACTTACATACTAACGTGTAATGAAAATAAGGAAAAATATCATGTTTGGAAGAGATTTGAATTTGATAAACTCTCAAACGACAGGAATAATGATAAATCATTTTTGGAGAGGATGAAATGCTTGACCTTTTTTTCGTTTCAATTATCAGAATCTAGGATATAGAAACTATATCTATCAGGATTATGTTATATCTAAAAGCAAACCCATTACCTCTTCTGTAACAAACAGACGATAACGATGAATTGATTTAAAACAGGATGTTATATTTGAAGGTACATCTTTCGAGTTCCAAGTGGCATCCTATGATAAACATAAAAGAGATACAACCAGTATTCCCAAGAAAGTACAGTTTGCGTGACGATGGAACTTACAAAACGTTTGTGAGCTTCTGTCGTGATGTATTTTTTTTATCCTGCAGGCCAAACAAGATTTCTTCCTTAAAAACAATGAACAGGAAGAACCCCAAAATAAACATCTTATAATGAAATAAAACTACGAATTCACTATCTCTAAGTGTTATTTCAATCCATCCAGCACGCATGGCTAAAAATAAAAACGAAGTTGAAGATCTTTGCTTCAAATGGGAAGCAAAACGGGTTGTGTTTTCGCTATGCCACTAAAAGTACCACAGGCTCAAATGGTTTCGGTAATAATAATATTAGTTTATGCAATGGTAACAGTCAAAATGCACAGCAGTGCAATGGAATGAAAAGTTATCAAGTGTGTATTATTAAACTTTTTGGCAATCTCTTTTTATAAACTGGCAATGTTTTGGAGAATTATAATTCTTAGTTTACTTCTTAACACAGCACACAAACTCATTTCTTATATATATATATATATATATATACAAACGTTATCTTTTAAGTGGCATGAACTGCCAAAATTCACACTTTTTTCATAATTTCTGATCGTCACGACTGCAATAGGCTTTGGAGGGCATCGAAAAACTAAATGATTGGCGTTGGAATGAGTAAAAACCCATACAGTATGTGGCCTGTAGACACCGAAAACGTGTTCGAAAAGTAAACAAAATTTAAATAACCGGGAAGACCATTCATTCATTCTAAGCCAAAGTTAGTTCAAAACAATACTTTATCGTACATTTCGAGACTAGAAGCACTAAAAAGTTTCTGAATTGTACGTATGGAGAAAAATGGCCAATAATTTCAACATTCTGTTTTAACGTCAAAATATCAACATTCTGGCAGCTCATGCATATACATTTGTTACCTAGAAATGATTGGAGATTTAGAAACAATGGTTTTGATAAAGTTAGATATAATTATAACAAAACTAAGCGTGCCTACTTTAGCGATGTTACTGGGCGTATTATCATTATTGCCCAAGTCCCAAGGTTAAATCTGCTCCCTACAGTATAATGCATAGGATAACCAGCAGGAATGGTTAACATACAATTCGATGTTTTTCTACTGGTGGGCAAACATATCTATCTATGTATATAGTCGTCTACGTGTTTTATAACCTCGTATGTTGGCCGAATGTTGGAGAGCTGGAAAACTGTACGATGGAGAAACCTCTGTTCCCAAACAGCAGCCTTCTAGTAAGCCACAATAGGTTAACCAATAACTTAAGTGTTCTGGCATGCTACCTCATGGCGATGATTCGTAAACTCTTTTCACTGTAACAATACCATAAAATCCAAACCTATTAATACTAATTGGGTGGAATTCCATAAGTGTTTATAATATGTAAACAGTTTGATTTTGATATATTTAAGTCGCTTGTAGACTAACCTGATATTTATCTTTCGAAGTGTATTCAATATTCAGATTCCAATTTAGTTGGGGTGGGGGGGGGAATGAGCCACCCGATAGATAGCTTGTTAAATATGGATACAACAGTGCTGACAATGTTATTTAATCTACAGATGAAAATAATAAAGGGACAAAACATGACTTGAACACTCACATTATACAACTATGTGTGTGACAGAATTGGTTGGCCACTTGAGTAGGATCAGCATCCTGTGCTTACAAATCAAAGTAATTGCTAGATAACCTGGATCTTATTTTGCTTTCTTCATTTTTCCAGATATCTGACGAAGATGTATTTCCAGGAAGGTAACCGAAATGGTTTTCTGCGAAGTAACTTTCTACATACCCTATCTTGTTGGTCCAGCTTTTCAGGTGGTCGTTCATGTTTGTTTGTCTCTGAGTAAGCTTGATTAATGAGCCTGTCTGAACACACATAAATACCATTTCTATTCCAGCCAGCCAGAAGTGACAATGTGCTTAATTTTAAAGAGGGCACGCAAATGTTCGTGCTAGAACGGTCTCCAAGAACTTCTCCGGGCTTCAAATGGCTTTTCAAAGAGCTTTGTGAACCCACTTATGTCTTATGAGACGGAACGATCCGCTGTGTACAAAGGAAACACTAACAAGAAATTAATTTCTCACACTCAATAGACACGATAAACACTGCTTTTTCTCAAATATCACCCGTACATGTAGAGAACGGGTCCCTTTGATGTAAGCAACATTAACATCCCAACAAGAGACTTATGCAAGCCTGCACGAATTTAAAAATGGTATTAAAAAGTCATTAAATTTTAGTACACGTCAAGAGGAATCTTTTTAGTCAATCGGTGAGATTTTCAGTTTGATCTATACAAAACGCATCCATAATATCGATTTGAAACAGGCGAATGAATGCTATGTGGGATTTGAAACCCATTCAATACCACATGTTTATTGAAAATCACATTGAATTGTTGTTTTTGTTTGTAAAATAGCAAGATGTGTGCTTTAATTTTCAACCCACCGATATTAGCTAAACATAAAAAACAAAGATTAAATTGTAGCATAAGCTATCGGATTCAAAGATGACTTATTCGTGAGGAAATATTTCAATGTGATTTGTTGAAGTCTGTCCCTTTGCAGCTTGAAATAACAGTAAACAATAGATATCTCTCCTCTAGCCAATTGTGAAATAATGCCCAATTCATATCTTTACCACACCTTATGGTAAATGTTTTGCAAAAATGTAAGTATAGCAGAAAATTATATTATTCAATCATCACTTCTAGAGAAGGGTACTAAACAAATTCACAATTCAGTTGTAAATAAATTTGACTTCAAGCCATGTTAACAAAAACCATCAGCATTTACGGTAGCAACTCTACTTATGTATATTATTTATGAACACTAAAACACACGGGCACAGAGAAAATCTTCTTGTCTAAAATAACCATTGTAATTTGTCAAAACAGACCGCTGAGACTAATTTTATCTTGTTTTTTTTTCTGAAATCTTTGAGCTGCGATCGATTTAATTGGTTTGAGATATACTTTAGTTTATTTCTATATTATGATCAGAAAAAAAAACGTATAAGTCAGAACACAACGAAAGAATCGGCCTGGCTGTAAGTGTGCAACAGCTCGTTCTGGATCCTCTGTCAAAAATTCCAGCTTGGCTGAAACTAAAAGTAACCGTATCAGCTGCAAATGTTTCAAAAATCGTATTAAACTCGCCATTTAACGGTTTGTCAGGGGAAAAAAGTTTACCAGTGATCACCCCAACAACTTCCCAATATGTTTACGACACTAAAATGTAGGATTTTTTTTATCTTTAATTTACCTCATAAGTACGCAGCCCTCTTGAGGTAAAACCTAAATTTCAAGGCAAGATTAAGTCAAGTCAATTGGTATAAATCTTTAAAAATGCAATGATTCTTGCCTGGAACCTCTAAAGGCAGCAACTTTATCCAATGTTATATCATAATTCACTTGACCTTGTGTGAATAAAGATCGGTGAAAAGATGTTAGAAGAATGATAAGAATAACAATCGCAGACATAACAATAGTCTCCAGATCATAGCTGAAAATCTAATATGCTTAATCTGCTTTGGCAGTTTTCCGAATGACTGCGTGCCAGAGGTCATCTTTATTTTCTCTCACTAGAAGCTGGTGAAGTCTGGGGGGGGGGGGGGGGACTTTATATCTGTCTTTATTCTGAGCTCATTGTCCGAGCCTTGTTTATTTTGCAACATCTATTTCACAGAAGATAGACCCTACTAATCTATACAAAGTAATAGCCTTGTTTTGACTTACTGTAAGAAGTCATAATGTAATTAACCTTTTCTGAAGCTTTGGAAACAGAACATAATAGATGTATAACGAGATAAATGACAACAGACAAAATGCCATTTTGAATGTGGTAATCAAAAGGTAGCCGTTAAACACTTTTCATATTCCCTGGGAGCCAACAATAGTATTGCAGTGTTAACATAGAGAACCGAAACACTCTATTTGCTAAAGTTCAGCCTCGATCAGATGTAACTGAAGCATTGGACAAATCCAAATATGTACCGAAACTGCGTATGTTTTTTTTGCAACATCCGATTTCACAAAAGCGAAAAAAAGATACACGATCTCTATTAAAATGTCTTAGGATACAACAGATTGCTATATTATAGTTATCGTTTTGATTACTTGTATTGTTCCCTGCAAATACTGATTTTATCGTCTGGGACTGATTGTATCACGAAGACCTAAAGAATAAAGAGCTTAACAATCAATAATAAGTAATAATCTTGTTTTGACTTACTGTAAGAAGTCATGATGACCTTTTCTGAAGCTTTGGGAACAGAACATAGATATAACGAGATAAATGACAACAGACTGAATATCGTCTTGAATGTGGTAATCAAAAGGTAGCCGTTAAACACTTTTTATATTCCCTGGGAGAACAACAATAGTATTACAGTGATAACATTGGGAACCGAAACACTGTATTTGTCAAATTTCACCCTCGATCAGTTGTAACTGAAGCATTGGATAAATCCAAATATGTACCGAAACTGCGTATGTTTTCTTTTGTGTTACACAAACTTTATAGAAGATTTTAGCTATGATTAATTTCTAACTATTTTTATTTTCTTTTTTTATCTGCAGTAAAAATGATTTTGTAGTTATAATGTTTGCCATTTGTAGTCCGCCCAATTATATGGTAACTTATATAAAAGAGCCGTGTAAAAGAGCCCAGACTGTCGGAGTATGGTTTGCGAATGTGGACATAAATGCCTACAATTTAATACGACACTAGTCTTAAAGTGGTGTAGTGCAAAGTTTCTAACGCCTACCTATAATAGCCAATGGAAATGCGGTTTTATATAACGCGTGCTTTTATTATTATGCACCCATCAATAACAAACAATCAAAATCGGCCACTTTATCGGCCATTCAATCCACAGATTTCATGTGACGTATGTTAATTTTAGATACGTTTACTATAATAGCCAATGAAATGTAAGCTTTAAGTAACGCCTAGCGCCTTGTAAACATCACCGCTTGCACCACACCCGAACCCATGTCAGTGAGTCGGCAACTTCTAACTGTCAGTTGCCCGTCTCAATCAATGTAAGCAGTGATACGGCTTCACAAAAGGAAGTGAAAAGGCAATGTGGCAGCAGGCTTTTGGCGCGGTCTTACATGAAGCTTACTAGGCCTACTATCAGTAACAAATTAGGTCACAAGGTATACGACAGGTTTACCATGTTGGAAGGTCTTCACAGGGTCATGAAACCTAAATACGAAATATCTTATCAATATTCAAATATATAATGCACGACTAACGAGATGTATAACAAATGTATAATTTCTAAAACAAGAGGATGATAGTTGCCTTAGTTGAAGAAGCTTAGGGCCTGTAAATCACTTAAAGGCACACTTGCCGCGAAAATCAGGAATATTGTTTACATTAAAAAAGAAAGACCGTTTTCTGTATTTTTCCCAGACAATATAAGTTAGAAACTTTCTATTTTTACCAAAATTTAAAAGTTTGGACGTCACTTTGTATTTTTAATTTGAATTTGAAAATTTGAATTGTTACGTACCCGGAACGTAAACAAACCGATCTGCCCCCTATTGGCGATTTTATGTTTCAGTCGAGTGAGTGAACTAACGGCACAGTGTAATTTTACGTAGGCCTATTTATCTGAGAAATACAGACTGACGATCGGTTAACAGCGACTGGAAAAGCCTGCTGATTATTGTTTGAGTGTAAACCACAGATACAATGGCCTGAAAGGAGGGTAATCCAACACGAAAGTTGACCGACACTGATCGTTGTTGTTGTAATCAGGCTTCGATTCTTCGTTTGTTTTTCACCCCATTTTTACAGTCTAAAGCTAACTAGACATGTTTTATGTGTCCTATGTTTAAGTTTAGTGGTATTAGTCGTAGTAAGCTCATGTAACTTGGTTTTCTTAGCAAATTTAAACAGGCTACGGTGGCAAGTGTGCCTTTAAGGAATCGGAGCAGAAAAATATGCACTTAATTGTCAGTAATACATAATTACATTAAAAATACTGGCATATACACTTTCAAATGTATGAATATAGTCTTTGAATACGTATCTAGAATGCCTAAAATATTTTTCTCATTTCAATTTGTAAAATGACAGTTTGCATTCTATAATCAATGTGTTTTTCTCATTGAATAGTTTTCACTAAAACTTCTCTGATTAGATGCGACATCCATCTCCAGTTCACACAATGATAATTGATATAGCAGACTGGTAATACTAGTGGTCATTTCCCCCTATGAATGATAAATGTGATTCACATTTAAACCTAACAATCCAGTTTTAATCTTCATAAGAGTCACACAGAGGCGTTGACTGATTATAAAATAAGATTTCGATTGATTGATTGTTTGGTGTTTTACGCCGCGCTCAAGATATGGCGGCGTTGCCAGTTTTATTCGATGAGACGCTATTACTTCTCAGAATTCTCCTGAATCATTTACTTTTTTAGTAATCTTAGATAGAAGTAAGAGTTCAGCCGTCTGAATAACGGATTACTAATTATTATAGACCGATTACTAATAATTTACTTTGCCAAGCTATTCGACCAGCGCGAAAACTTTATTTGGCCAATAATAATTAAGAATAAATATTACACAAGACGGGGGACTGTGTAAACTCAACAAAGAAAACGTTGCGTCGACTGTCCTTTATCATTTATCATTTAAAAGTTTTGTTCGCTGTCGATTTTTCAAAATATCATGGAAATAAGTCTTTGTTTTCGTTTGGCAGTTGTCCAAGTGACAGTTCAAAAAGCCAACGTCTTTTGTTTTAATCGTGTGATGATGAGTGATTCCAACGTTACTGAGCTTACTCTGCCAATCTTTATTAATGTAGAAATCGAAGTCCTGTTCTAAGCCCATGGTTTGCAGAGGGATTCTGGATTCCTCGTATCAAATAGTGATCTTGCCATTACACGTATTCAACAGATAGTTCCTTATGATAAAAGGATTTGTCTTCCTGTTGTCTGGATTGTTTCATCAGTTCCTAGTTTTAAGACGGAAGTAAAATGCTTACGTTAAAGCTCTAATGTTTAGCTGAGTTTTTTGGCAAGATCAAAGGCATGTTGACTTATTAGCCGTTACCCGAATACAATATTTACTTTGTAAATGTTATACACTTTAAAAACATAGTGGATTTTACCTCATTTAAATACATATCTTCTTATTGGATACTAAGTCACCTCTTTCGATCAAGCTTAGCTGGAAGCTGTTGGTCAATTCTTACCATCTGGAATCCAGAAGGTGACCCAAGGATAACTTGCCTCTTACGAATAAGCACCTTGGGAAATCTGAATGATGTTTTATGCGCCATTCAATATTATTTCACTTGTATGACGGCGCTGCCAGGCTTAGTGGGGGATAAAACCGGCCTGTTCGCCAGGAGGAAACCCCCGACCGTCAACGAGTACCTGGCAACTCTTTCTCATACGACGATCTAGTGAAAGATCCAATCAAAATGTTTTTATTTGCTCTTAGTGGGATTCGATCCCGCTCCGCATTGAAGGCTGGGAAAGCCGAGGGTCTAGTTTTACTTCCCCTGTTGAAATCAACACAGGGCACAGTTACTGAATAACCAAGGAAATTGATCATGATTCGTGAAAGTATGAGTTTATTAGCCTAAAAAGTTACCCCATCTCATTTTAAAGACAGTCTGTGGTTCATTGCCAAAGACTGGATGAGAAGACCGATAAATCGATCCCTCAACTTCGTCTACATTAGGGAATTTACTATGGTTTAAACGGCACCATAAAATTAAGTTTGGTCCGAATTACAGTCTCAGTTACCTAATGGCAATGTATAAAACTTGTTTATTGCTTCACTTGACTGGACCTTAAGATGGCTATAATCAGTTCTTAACAACTCGCCATGTGAGGGAGACAGATAGGGATTTTCAATCACAATCTTTCTTGTAATGCTATACAAAAGACTATTAATCCGGTAATTATCTGTCGATGTAATTCTACCTATCTTCCTTTTATCTCTAACAAAAGTTACGTGGAAATAATCAGGGTTAAAAAAGGACAAGATAAACATAACGTCATGAAATGTTTTGCGCTCGGAATACATCTTCACCGGGTATCAAATCCGTGTCCAGTCACTAGACCTATCAAAGCCTCTTAGTTGTTGATAAGTTACGGTTTTATCCATTCTACTCACAAATGTAACCTTTTTCGTCATAAGATGGGTTGATAATGTGTGAGAAAATGGAGTCTGTTAACATGTTATCCGGCTATTTACCCATCCGAAAACGAAGCCACAAATCAAGCTAATGGGATTCCAGAGTTCACACAGTTTACCCAATGAAGACACAACTTTTAATCGGACTGATTGTTGGAAAAAGAATAGATGAGCTGATTAATGCCCGAAGAGGTAAACGTATCACATCGGCAAGGCTCCAATCTAGAAATGAATTATGCTAAGTTTTATTTTATAACTGTTTGTGAAAAAACTGACCATGGAATTTAATGAAATTAATTTAAACTTTGATAATCGGAAAAAGAAAATAGCTTTACAAGGAAAGGCGATCGCATTTTTATTTTTTGTAAGATTCAAAAGAACGACGAGAACACATATGACAATTTAGTTATCAATATTACATTAACACATAGTATATCAAAACGTAAAAAAGAATTCATTCAAGTTACATTTAATAGCTGATAAGCCACACTCGCTCAAGCCTATCAACGGACGTGGTGACTTTAAAAGGAAATGACCTTTTGAACATGCTTTATCGTGTAATAACCTTTTATCGATTTTATCTTGAAACGATCCCTCAAGCGTTTCGTGACACCAATTGTCTGTCCGTACGTTAAAGTCAGATTTAATGACGACTTGAGGCATGAGTCAAATACGAAGGCATCCGTCAAAATCCCTCATTTTACTTTTGCCTCTCACTGTAAAGGAATCAACCCTGTTGATTTCCGTCCACTCGAGTATGATGTGAAATCGCAGCTTGAAATACAAAAAGTAGACCGTATGACGGTTTAACTGGTAGTTTTTAACTGAATGACAGTTCTCTTCAGTGTGCCAATTTTCTCTAAATTCGTGCATTTAAGAATTATATCCTGGTGAATGGGTTTTTCTAAATTGAGAGTGTTTAAGTTTATAGAATGAAACCTTCTTTTTCAGAAATACATGTTCAAATCAAATAATGAATCTTTGAAAAATACATGTTAGTATGTAACAAACAAAGAGTAAATATTGTGGATGAATGGCTCTGACATTGACTTTCAACTGATTTAGCAAAAGAAACATAACTTTTACTTTAATAAAACATTTTGTTAGCAACAGTTAGGAATAATTGAATTAAAAACTTTCGCTTGTTGTCGGTTTTACTAGTTCTTTCCTAGCAAAGTTCTTGAAATTTATGCTCACAATATGTATCCAATATTTTCACTCCCAACCAGTGTGTTGTTATGATAATTAGCATGTGAAATTGTGGTCCATTGCTAATTTAGATGAGAGATTATCCTTAGAATGTGATTAACCACAGCATACAATTTGCAATTTACAATCAAGTTCCTTTTATTAGGCAGTCTCTGCTTAAAGGTTTTGTCTGGTTTTATCCGCCGCCGCGTTTTGTTTTTGCAATAGCTTAGTTACCTGAAGGAACCTGATTACCATATTTCAGGTGTGGGACATGTACGCCTAGGGAATTGTGTTCACGCATGTCACACTGAGGTCAAAAGTGAAGGTCACTGAGAGGTGACACATGGGTTAGAAAGCTTGCTACCACGTTCCTCGGAAAACTGTTGCTTTAAAATACCTGAAATTTGGGATATCGCTATACGGAGGTTGCAAGCTGAATGTTTTTGACGAAAACCGTTGTTTCAAATTTCATGAAACTTATAGCTCATAGGTAAACTTAAAGGCTTCAATCAGAACAATGACGAAGATCGGTTCAAGGGTCGATTTTAACGACAGGCCACACATAGGCTAAAAAGCTTGTTACCACGTTTTTTTTATAAAACCGTTCTTTCGAATTCTGTGAATTTTGGGATATATCATCGCTATACTAAGGTTAGAAGCTGAATCGCTTATGACAAACATTTCATTAAGGGTCAAGGTTGCTAAAAGGTCGCACCGGAGCTGAAAAGCTTGTTACCACCTTTCTCAGAAAACCGCTGTTTTAAATTTCGCAAAACTTGGGATATATCATCGTTGTACTAAGGTTGCGAGCTGAAGGATTTTGACGAACAATTTCTAGTTATATCTAGTGCTCATGTATGTTAGATTGAAAGTTATTGTGCAAGTACGTATAAACCATTCGCATAAAATAGTACTAGTTTACTATCATCAGGTTTAAAAAACGTGAATTAGAAATGTTATTTTTAAATAAGGAATAACCACAGGGGGCTGGCTCACTGTCTTCATTTTATTGATCAACTTTGTGTGGTGAAAATGTTGTAGTGAACCTTACATATACATAACTGAAAATAGAACGACACCCTTAAATGTGTATTTGTGCAATATAAGAAAATTTGAACAGTACTACTGAACATGTGATTTATTGAAGTTTGAATTATTTGAATACTTTTTTCATGCGTGAAAAAAAGATTGCTTCATTGATTACTTCTGAGCTAGTTGCTCAAACTATCGGAAAAGGCGTTTTTGCTTTTACTCCGTTCATTTAAACCGATCTAAATTGATTAACTTGCGAAGAACTGTTATCATAAAAAAATGTGATTTATTTGGAGTCAGATATTAGAAATGACTTTTTACTTTTCATGCTACGTTTTGCACACCTTTTTGAAAAAAAACTTGATTCTCTACAGATACGTTTGAATAATTTATGAATGCATTGCATTCCGACCAATGTTTTGCTTACGTAATAACTTTTCAACGCGTTGTAACACCTACCGGACAGCCCTTATCAGATGAATGATGTTATTCGTAGGCCACTTCAAGAAACTTCTCTCAGATAAAAGGATTAAATTACAAAAAGCCGTCTGCTTAGAGTACATGTAATCGTTGAATGGAATGACGGAGAAAGTAACACAAGAACATGTTGTTCAGTTTGCTGAAGGACATAGGCTACTTCATAATAGAAGCATTTCTCAGTTGTCCCAAGCAGAGTTAATGCTGGTTCCGTGCAACATGGAGCAGTTGAACTTTATAGCTGATTCCATATAACATGGAACAGTTTAACCGCATAGCTGATGCCATGCAACATTGGATAGTTGAACCTTATAGCTGATTCCATACAACATGGAACAGTTGAACCGTATAGTTCATTCCATGCAACACTGAATAGTTGAACCTTATAGCTGATTCCATGCAACATTGAATAGTTGAACCGTATGGCTGATTCCATACAGCACTAAATAGTTGAACCTTATAGCTGATTCCATGCAACATTGAATAGTTGAACCGTATGGCTGATTCCATTCAGCACTAAATAGTTGATCCTTATAGCTGATTCCATGCAACATGGAACAGCTTATTTATTTGGGCTTTTTTCATCTTCTCGATGAGGGAAGATTTAAAACTGTCACACATGATTTCTGATGCTTGCAATTGTTCCCATGGCACCAACCCAGCAAAGGTTAGGATTTGTGCTCTTCTTATTTTAATTCGTCGGGTATATGCATACTTCTCAGGTCGTCCATTTAACGATCGAGAGTATAGTTTCATGCAGTGTTTGAAATTATATTTTCAAAAGACCCTAAATTACATACATAAACAATAGAAGAAAATTAAAATCGATGATAACAGAACTGACATTGCTATGTTATTCATGAGTTTAAGATATATTTCTATACTTGTGTTATCTCTGTATTTCTGATGCTTGTAGGGCATTTGAAGGCTGTTTCTAGACGGTTAATGAAACTGAGGATATACGACAGGGGTGATTGGATGAATCCCGTAACATTTGGAAATCAGAAAGTAATTGTCTAAAAACATTCCACCCATCTTTACTGTTTTAATTTAATCACTGTGTTTCATCGTTTTGTTTACTTTCGTTTGACGACCGTATTGTTTTTAACACCTTCTATTGAAGCTGTATCAGTTAGCCTATTGAAATTGGTACAACACTATATTCGAAATTACTTTACAGATCTATTTGATCAGATAAGATCCTACCTCAAGAATTTTAGAATCAAAATATTTCTCATTCAAAAGTTACAATGAAGATCATAATTAAAATCGAAAGAAATAAAATCGGCAATTTCAGTGTTTCTATCAAAGTCAAGTACAATTCATAAATGTGATTGCAATAAGCTATGTTTTAGAAAGCGATGCTTTAGATAAAATATGGAATAGTATATGTTATATATAGCATTTTAATGTAAACGTCCACACGACTATACGCGCGTTTAAATTATTTTAATACAGCGATTTGTGGTATAAACATTATCAATAGGAGCTCAGTTTGTAGACAGGATTGGGTTCAGGCAAGTTGTACTTTTATATGTTTAGTTTATATTGTAAATATTAAATTTTTTGGAAGATTTTATTATTTTGATTGTACAACGTATGAAATGATTGTAGCCGTAACCATTTAAATCGACTGTTTTTATTTTTGAGATAAGTATATATTTATTCATAGATCAAAAATTTTGTTCGGCTGAATGTTGCACAGATTTTTGATCAGAATTTTGAGACATTTAAGACCCCAAAGGCTTTTTTTTTCGCGATTTATTCAAACTCGTTTCCTTCAACAGCAGACCAGATACATTCATAGAATAAGGCAGTGATATGGCTTAACAATGTCAAATTACAAGCAATCATTGCATTAAACGACTCTTTTGATAATCTCAATGAATTCACAGATGACTTAAGCCTAGCGCACACGAGAGGCGCCGGCTGAGCTGCCGGCTACGCGTGGCTGAGCGCTAAGCTGTTTCCCCCGTGTGCGCGTAAATTTTGGTGAGATTTTCGCCTCTCGAGGCGGTGAGGAAAGTATATAGCATGTTTGATATTTTCTGCCTCTCGTGGTAAGAATCTCACCGTGTGCGCATAACGTAAGCTGCCGGCTGAGCTGAGAGGAGGGATAGTCCAATCGCGCGTACTTATTCAATCATGTGACCACTTAGAATATTACGTAACACGGATAGTGACACTTGTGCAGGTTAGTGAACTTGGGTGACAAGGAACTTGCCTCAGCCGAGAGCTCATCGTCTGCGCTGAAATTTGTAGCTGCTCCCTTGGCCACGCGTGCCTTGTAGCTCAGCGTTCTCGTCTGCGCTAGGCTTTAAACGTCCTCTAATGGGATTCCAGAGTTCACACAGTTTACCCAATGAAGACACAACTTTTAATCGGACTGATTGTTGGAAAAAGAATAGATGAGCTGATTAATGCCCGAAGAGGTAAACGTATCACATCGGCAAGGCTCCAATCTAGAAATGAATTATGCTAAGTTTTATTTTATAACTGTTTGTGAAAAAACTGACCATGGAATTTAATGAAATTAATTTAAACTTTGATAATCGGAAAAAGAAAATAGCTTTACAAGGAAAGGCGATCGCATTTTTATTTTTTGTAAGATTGAGAAGAACGACGAGAACACATATGACAATTTAGTTATCAATATTACATCAACACATAGTATATCAAAACGTAAAAAAGAATTCATTCAAGTTACATTTAATAGCTGATAAGCCACACTCGCTCAAGCCTATCAACGGACGTGCTTTATCGTGTAATAACCTTTTATCGATTTTATCTTGAAACGATCCCTCAAGCGTTTCGTGACACCAATTGTCTGTCCGTACGTTAAAGTCAGATTTAATGACGACTTGAGGCATGAGTCAAATACGAAGGCATCCGTCAAAATCCCTCATTTTACTTTTGCCTCTCACTGTAAAGGAATCAACCCTGTTGATTTCCGTCCACTCGAGTATGATGTGAAATCGCAGCTTGAAATACAAAAAGTAGACCGTATGACGGTTTAACTGGTAGTTTTTAACTGAATGACAGTTCTCTTCAGTGTGCCAATTTTCTCTAAATTCGTGCATTTAAGAATTATATCCTGGTGAATGGGTATTTCTAAATTGAGAGTGTTTAAGTTTATAGAATGAAACCTTCTTTTCAGAAATACATGTTCAAATCAAATAATGAATCTTTGAAAAATACATGTTAGTATGTAACAAACAAAGAGTAAATATTGTGGATGAATGGCTCTGACATTGACTTTCAACTGATTTAGCAAAAGAAACATAACTTTTACTTTAATAAAACATTTTGTTAGCAAAAGTTAGGAATAATTGAATTAAAAACTTTCGCTTGTTGTCGGTTTTACTAGTTCTTTCCTAGCAAAGTTCTTGAAATTTATGCTCACAATATGTATCCAATATTTTCACTCCCAACCAGTGTGTTGTTATGATAATTAGCATGTGAAATTGTGGTCCATTGCTAATTTTGATGAGAGATTATCCTTAGAATGTGATTAACCACAGCATACAATTTGCAATTTACAATCAAGTTCCTTTTATTAGGCAGTCTCTGCTTAAAGGTTTTGTCTGGTTTTATCCGCCGCCGCGTTTTGTTTTTGCAATAGCTAGGTTACCTGAAGGAACCTGATTACCATATTTCAGGTGTGGGACATGTACGCCTAGGGAATTGTGTTCACGCATGTCACACTGAGGTCAAAAGTGAAGGTCGCTGAGAGGTGACACATGGGTTAGAAAGCTTGCTACCACGTTCCTCGGAAAACTGTTGCTTTAAAATACCTGAAATTTGGGATATCGCTATACGGAGGTTGCAAGCTGAATGTTTTTGACGAAAACCTTTGTTTCAAATTTCACGAAACTTATAGCTCATAGGTAAACTTAAAGGCTTCGATCGGAACAATATTTGACGAAGGTCGGTTCAAGGATGGATTTTAACGAGAGGTCACACATAGGCTAAAACGCTTGTTACCACGTTTTTTTTTATAAAACCGTTCTTTCGAATTCTGTGAATGTTGGGATATATCATCGCTATACTAAGGTTAGAAGCTGAATCGCTTATGACAATCATTTCTTTAAGGGTCAAGGTTGCCAAAAGGTCGCACCGGAGCTAAAAAGCTTGTTACCACCTTTCTCAGAAAACCGTTGTTTTAAATTTCGCAAAACTTGGGATATATCATCGTTGTACTAAGGTTGCGAGCTGAATGATTTTTGACGAACATTGGTCCGAAGGTCAAGGTCAAACAGAATTTCAAATTTTATACCAAAATATTGGAAAATAAATAAGTCCCATGAGATCTTAACTGAAAGAATTGCCTATACTATTGATTCATGAATAAAAGGGTAGTTTTATGCTTCAAAAAGAGGGGGCTGATTTAGTGTTTGTCAAAACAAACACAATTTCTAGTTATATCTAGTACTCATGTATGTTAGATGGAAAGTCATTGGCATCAGTTTTCAAATTATGCAAGTACGTAACCATTCGCATAAAATAGTACTAGTTTACTATCATCAGGTTTAAAAAACGTGAATTAGAAATATGTGTTTTTGGCTCACTGACTTAATTTTATGGATCAACTTTGTGTCGTGAAAATGTTGTAGTGAACCTTACATATACATAATTGAAAGCGAACGACATCCTCAAATATGTATTTGTGCAATGTAAGAAAATTTGAACTGTACTACTGAACATGTGATTTATTTGAATACTTTTTTCATGAGTGAAAAAAGGATTGCTTCATTGATTACTTCTGAGCTAGTTGCTCAAACTATCGGAAAAAAGCGTTTTTGTTTTTACTCCGTCCATTTAAACCGATCTAAATTGATTAACTTGCGAAGAACTGTTATCATAAAAAAATGTGATTTATTTGGAGTCAGATATTAGAAATCAGTTTTTGCTTTTCATGCTACGTGTTGCAAACCTTTTTGAAAAAAAAAACTTGATTCTCTGCAGATACGTTTGAATAATTTATGAATGCATTACATACCGACCAATGTTTTGCTTACGTAATAACTTTTCAACGCGTTGTAACACCTACCGGGCCGCCCTTACCAGGTGAATGATGTTGTATTTCAGGTTTTTTATTCGTAGGCCACTTCAAGAAACTTCTCTCAGATAAAAGGATTAAATTACAAAAAGCCGTCTGCTTAGAGTACATGTAATCGTTGAATGGAAAGACGGTGCAAGTAACCCAAGAGCGTGTTGTTCAGTTTGCTGAAGGACATAGGCTACTTCATAATAGAAACATTTCTCAGTTGTCCCAAGCAGACTTAAGGCTGGTTCCGTGCAACATGGAGCAGTTGTCCCTTATGGCTGATTCCATACAACATAGAACAGTTGACCCTTATAGCTGATTCCATACAGCATGCAACAGTTAAACAGTTGTCCCTTATGGCTGATTCCATACAACATAGAACAGTTGACCCTTATAGCTGATTCCATACAGCATGCAACAGTTAAACAGTTGAACCGTATAGCTGATTCCATACAACAATGAACAGTTGAACCTTATGACTGATTCCATACAACATAGAACAGTTGAACCTTATAGCTGATTCCATATAGCATTAAACAGTTGAACCGTATAGCTGATTCCATACAACAATGAACAGTTGAACGCTATGGTTGATTCCATACAACATAGAACAGTTGAACCGTATAGCTGATTCCATACAACATAGAACAGTTGAACCGTATAGCTGATTCCATGAACAGTTGAACCGTATAGCTGATTCCATACAACAATGAACAGTTGAATGTTATGGCTGATTCCATACAACATAGAACAGTTGAACCGTATAGCTGATTCCATGAACAGTTGAACCGTATAGCTGATTCCATACACCATAGAACAGTTGAACCGTATAGCTGATTCCATACAACATAGAACCGTATAGCTGATTCCATGAACAGTTGAACCGTATAGCTGATTCCATACAACAATGAACAGTTGAACCTTATAGCTGATTCCATATAGCATTAAACAGTTGAACTGTATCGCTGATTGCATGCAACATTGGACAGTTGAACCTTATGGTTGATTCCATGCAACAATGAATAGTTGAACCTTATAGCTGATTCCATGCACTAATGGACAGTTAAACCGTATAGCTGATTCCATGCGACATAGAACACTTAAACCTTATGGCTGATTCACTGCAGCATTGAACAGTTGAACCGTATAGCTGATTCCATACAGCAATGAACAGTTGAACCGTATAGCTGATTCCATGCAGCATTGAACAGTTGAACCTTATAGCTGATTCCATACAACATGGAACGGTTGAACCTTATGGCTGATTCCATGCACCAATGGACAGTTAAACCTTATAGCTGATTCCATGCAACATTGAACAGTTGAACCGCATAGCTGATTCCATGCAGCATTGAACAGTTGAACCGTATAGCTGATTCCATGCAACATTGAACAGTTGAACCGCATAGCTGATTCCATGCAGCATTGAACAGTTAAACCTTATAGCTGATTCCATGCGACATAGAACACTTAAACCTTATGGCTGATTCACTGCAGCATTGAACAGTTGAACCTTATAGCTGATTCACTGCAGCAATGAACAGTTGAACCGTATAGCTGATTCCATGCAGCATTGAACAGTTGAACCTTATAGCTGATTCCATACAACATGGAACGGTTGAACCTTATGGCTGATTCCATGCACCAATGGACAGTTAAACCTTATAGCTGATTCCATGCAACATTGAACAGTTGAACCGCATAGCTGATTCCATGCAGCATTGAACAGTTGAACCTTATAGCTGATTCCATACAACATGGAACGGTTGAACCTTATGGCTGATTCCATGCACCAATGGACAGTTAAACCTTATAGCTGATTCCATGCAACATTGAACAGTTGAACCGTATAGCTGATTCCATACAACATGGAACGGTTGAACCTTATGGCTGATTCCATGCACCAATGGACAGTTAAACCTTATAGCTGATTCCATGCAACATTGAACAGTTGAACCTTATAGCTGATTCCATACAACATGGAACGGTTGAACCTTATGGCTGATTCCATGCACCAATGGACAGTTAAACCTTATAGCTGATTCCATACAACATTGAACAGTTGAACCTTATAGCTGATTCCATACAGCATGGAACAGTTGAACCTTATAGCTGATTCCATACAGCACTGAATAGTTGAACCTTATAGCTGATTCCATACAGCATGGAACAGTTGAACCTTATAGCTGATTCCATACAGCATGGAACAGTTGAACCTTATAGCTGATTCCATACAGCACTGAATAGTTGAACCGTATAGCTGATTCCATACAACATGGAACGGTTGAACCGTATAGCTGATTCCATGCAACAATGAACAGTTCAACCTTATAGCTGATTCCATGCAACATTGAACAGTTGAACCACATAGCTGATTCCATACAACAATGAACAGTTGAACCGTATAGCTGATTCAATGCGACATAGAACAGTTGAACCGTATAGCTGATTCTATGCAATAATGAACAGTTCAACCTTATAGCTGATTCCATGCAACATTGAACAGTTGAACCTTATAGCTGATTCCATACAGCATGGAACAGTTGAACCGTATAGCTGATTCCATACAGCATGGAACAGTTGAACCTTATAGCTGATTCCATGCAACATAGAACAGTCGAACCTTATAGCTGATTCCATGCAGCATTGAACAGTCGAACCTTATAGCTGATTCCATGCAGCATAGAACAGTTGAACCGTATAGCTGATTCCATACAGCATGGAACAGTTGAACCTTATAGCTGATTCCATGCAACATAGAACAGTCGAACCGTATAGCTGATTCCATGCAGCATGGAACAGTCGAACCGTATAGCTGATTCCATGCAACATTGAACAGTTGAACCTTATAGCTGACTCCATGCAACATTGAACAGTTGAACCGCATAGCTGATTCCATGCAACAATGAACAGTTGAACCTTATAGCTGATTCCATACAGCACTGAATAGTTGAACCTTATAGCTGATTCCATACAACATGGAACGGTTGAACCTTACAGCTGATTTCATGCAACATTGAACAGTTGAACCGCATAGCTGATTCCATACAACAATGAACAGTTGAACCGTATAGCTGATTCAATGCGACATAGAACAGTTGAACCGTATAGCTGATTCAATGCGACATAGAACAGTTGAACCGTATAGCTGATTCCATGCAACAATGAACAGTTGAACCTTTTAGCTGATTCTATGCAATAATGAACAGTTCAACCTTATAGCTGATTCCATGCGACAAAGAACAGTTGAACCTTATAGCTGATTCCCTTCAACATAGAACAGTCGAACCGTATAGCTGATTCCATGCAACATTGAACAGTTGAACCTTATAGCTGATTCCATACAGCAGGGAACAGTTGAACCGTATAGCTGATTCCATGCAACATTGAACAGTCGAACCTTATAGCTGATTCCATGCAGCATAGAACAGTTGAACCGTATAGCTGATTCCATACAGCATGGAACAGTTGAACCTTATAGCTGATTCCATGCAACATAGAACAGTCGAACCTTATAGCTGATTCCATGCAGCATGGAACAGTCGAACCGTATAGCTGATTCCATGCAACATTGAACAGTTGAACCGTATAGCTGATTCCATACAGCATGGAACAGTTGAACCGTATAGCTGATTCCATACAGCATGGAACAGTTGAACCGTATAGCTGATTCCATACAGCATGGAACAGTTGAACCGTATAGCTGATTCCATACAGCATGGAACAGTTGAACCGTATAGCTGATTCCATGCAACATAGAACAGTCGAACCGTATAGCTGATTCCATGCAACATTGAACAGTTGAACCGTATAGCTGATTACATACAGCATGGAACAGTTGAACCGTATAGCTGATTCCATACAGCATGGAACAGTTGAACCGTATAGCTGATTCCATACCGCATGGAACAGTTGAACCTTATAGCTGATTCCATGCAACATAGAACAGTCGAACCTTATAGCTGATTCCATGCAACATTGAACAGTTGAACCGTATAGCTGATTCCATACAGCATGGAACAGTTGAACCGTATAGCTGATTCCATGCAACATTGAACAGTTGAACCGTATAGCTGATTCCATGCAGCATGGAACATACTGTATGGATTTTCCTTATTCCGACGCCAATTATTTAGTATTGCGATGGCCTTCAAAGCCTCTTACTGTCGTGACGATCAGAAATTATAAAAAAAGTGTGAATTTTGGCAGCTCATGCCACTTTAAATTAGTAAAACTGCGTTGATTTCTATGTAATGATAGTTGATGAAAATGAATAGAAAACCAAAAACATCCGAATAATGTTAAATTGATGTTCTGGCCTTCTACTAAAAAGAAATTTGCCTTAAAGACAAACTTAATTATTTATCCCCATGCAAAAAGATTAAATCCGTGAGGAGGGCGAGAGATTTTGACAGAGAAATTCCCCTTGTCCGTTTCTCCATCTACAAAATTAGTATACCAGTTAATTTCTAGATTTTCAAAATGACTAAATCTCCAACTCTTCTCAACTTCGTCTTAACAAAACCTGACGAGTTATCCTGGTAACAAACCTTAGCAGAACGAAGGACAATTATTAACGATTTCCTATTTTGATTGACGGCCAATTATACATGTATGTATTCAGATATGTGCACTTACATACTAACGTGTAATGAAAATAAGGAAAATATCATGTTTGGAAGAGATTTGAATTTGATAAACTCTCAAACGACAGGAATAATGATAAATCATTTTTGGAGAGGATGAAATGCTTGACCTTTTTTTCGTTTCAATTATCAGAATCTAGGATATAGAAACCATATCTATCAGGATTATGTTATATCTAAAAGCAAACCCATTACCTCTTCTATAACAAACAAACGATAACGATGAATTGATTTAAAACAGGATGTTGTATTTGAAGGTACATCTTTCGAGTTCCAAGTGGCATCCTATGATAAACATAAAAGAGATACAACCAGTATTCCCAAGAAAGTACAGTTTGCGTGACGTTGGGACTTACAAAAAGTTTGTGAGCTTTTGTCGTGATGTATTTTTTATCCTGCAGGCCAAACAAGATTTCATCCTAAAAAACAATGAACAGGAAGAACCCCAAAATAAACATCTTTACTTATAATGAAATAAAATTACGAATTCACTATCACGAAGTGTTATTTCAATCCATCCAGCACGCATGGCTAAAAATATAAACGACGTTGAAGATCTTTGCTTCAAATGGGAAGCAAAACGGGTTGTGTTTTCGCTATGTCACTATTTTTAACACAATTAGAAACTTGTCTCCATTGTTATTTTAGACAAGAAGATTTTCCCTGTGCCCGTGTGTTTTAGTGTTCATAAATATATAAATACCACAGGCTCAAATGATTTCGGTAATATTAGTTTATGCAATGGTAACAGTCAAAATGCACAGCAGTGCAATGGAATGAAAAGTTATCAAGTGTGTATTATTTAACTTTTTGGCAATCTCTTTATATAAACTGGCAATGTTTTGGAGAATTATAATTCTTAGTTTCCTTCTTAACACAGCACACACACTCTATATATATATATTATATATATATATATATATATATATATGTATGTATATATATATATATATATATATATATATATATATAAACATTTAATAATATCGAATAGCACAAAATTTTATTAAACTAGTAAAACAAAAGTTTTAATATAATAGACAATTGTATTATATTTATTTTAACGGCTTGGCGCTATTAAATTTAGATTTTACAAAAAAAGCTGTTCATTTCCGAGGATATCAGAATAAAAGGATGTATACATGAATATACATTTGTTACCTAGAAATGATTGGAGATTTAGATTGATTGATTGGATTATTTCACTTATTGGAGATTTATAAAGAATGGTTTTGATAAAGTTAGATAAAATTATAACAAAACTAAGCATGCTTACTTTAGAGATGTTACTCAGCATATTATCATTATCGCCCAAGTGCCAAGGTTAAATCTGTAGCCTACAGTATAATGTGTAGGCTTACCAGCATGAAGGGTTAACATATAATTTGCTTTTTTCAACTGGTGGGCAAACATATTTATCTATCTACAATGTATGTATATAGTCGTCTTTTACGTGTTTTATAATCTCGTATGTTGGCCAAATGTTGGTGAGCTGGAAAACTGTACGATTGTGAAACCTCTGTTCCCAAACAGCAGCCTTCTAGTAAGCCACAAAAGCCATGCTATTGTCAGAGTACTAGGTTAACCAATAACTTAAGTGTGCTGTCATGCTAGTTTATGAAGATGTTACTTGAACTCTTTTTCACTGTAACAATACCATAAAATCCAAACCTATTAATAATAATTGGGGGGAATTCCATAAGTGTTTATAATATGTAAACAGTTTGATTTTGATATATTTAAGTCGCTTGTAGACTAACCTGAAATTTATCTTTCGAATTGTATTCAATATTCAGATTCCAATTTAGTTGGGGGGGGGGGGGGGGGGCGAGATTGAGCCACCCGATAGATAGCTTGTTAAATATGGATACAACAGTGCTGACAATGTTATTTAAACTACAGATGAAAATAATAAAGGGACAAAACAATGTGTCCGACAGAATTGGTTGGCCACTTGAGTAGGATCAGCATCCTGTCTTACAAATCAAAGTAATTGCTAGATAACATGGATCTTATTTTGTTTACTTCATTTTTCGAGATATCTGACGAAGGAGTATTTCCAGGAAGGTAACCGAAATGGTTTTCTGCGAAGTAACTTTCTACATACCCTATCTTGTTGGTCCAGCTTTTCAGGTGTTCGTTCATGTTTGTTTGTCTCTGAGTAAGCTTGATTAATGAGCCTGTCTGAACACACATAAATACCATTTCTATTCCAGCCAGCCAGAAGTGACAATGTGCTTAATTTTAAAGAGGGCACGCAAATGTTCGTGCTAGAACGGTCTCCAAGAACTTCTCCGGGCTTCAAATGGCTTTTCAAAGAGCTTTGTGAGCCCATTTATGTCTTATGAGACGGAACGATCCGCTGTGTACAAAGGAAACACTAACAAGAAATTAATTTCTCACACTCAATAGACACGATAAACACTGCTCGTTCTCAAATATCACCCATACATATAGAGAACGGGTCCCTTTGATGTAAGCAACATTAACATCCCAACAAGAGACTTATGCAAGCCAACACGAATTTAAAAATGGTATTAAAAAGATTTTCGGTTTGATCTATACAAAACGCATCCATAATATCAATGAATGCTAGGTGGGATCTGAAACCCATTCAATACCACATGTTTATTAAAGATTACATCCAATTGTTGTTTTTGTTAGTAAAACAGCAAGATGTGCATACATTTTTGCTAAAACTTCTGCTAAATTGATAAATAAGATTTGATTGACTTTGGATGAAAATAAACCCTACTGTAATGAGTGGTGAAAGCGTTACTGATGATCATAAATCTGATAAGCTGTAAAGAGCCGACATTCTTTAGTTTATTTCTATATTATTATCAGAAAAAAAACATATATATACAACGAAAGAATCGACCTGGCTGTAAGTGTGCAACAGCTCGCTCTGGAGCCTCTATCAAAAATTCCAGCCTGGCTGAAACTAAAAGTAACCGTATCAGCTGCAAATGAATTCAAAATTCGTATTTAACTCATTTAACGGGGGGAAAAGTTTACCAGTGATCACCCCAACACCTTCCCAACATGTGTACGACAATAAAATGTAGGATTTTTTTATCTTTTAATTTACCTCCTACGCAGCCCTCTTGAGGTAAAACCTAAATTTCAAGGCAAAAGTAAGTTAATTGGTATAAATCTTTAAAAATGTAATGATTCTTGTCTGGAACCTCTAAAGGCAGCAACTTTATCCAATGTTATATCATAATTCACTTGACCTTGTGTGAATAAAGATCGGCGAAAAGATGGGAGAAGAATGAGAAGAATAACAATCGCAGACATAACAATACTATTCCAGCTCATAGCTGAAGTCTAATACGCATAAACTGCTTTGGCAGTTTTCCGAATGACTGCATGCCACAGGTCATCTTTATTTTCTCTCACTAGAAGCTGGTGAAGTCTGGGGTAGGGGGGGGGGCTTAATATCTGTCTTTATTCTGAGCTCATTGATCGAACCTTGTTTATTTTGCAACATCTATTTCACAGAAGATAGACCCTACTAATCTATACAAAGTAATAGCCTTGTTTTGACTTACTGTAAGAAGTCATAATGTAATTAACCTTTTCTGAAGCTTTGGAAACAGAACATAATAGATGTATAACGAGATAAATGACAACAGACAAAATGCCATTTTGAATGTGGTAATCAAAAGGTAGCCGTTAAACACTTTTCATATTCCCTGGGAGCCAACAATAGTATTGCAGTGTTAACATAGAGAACCGAAACACTCTATTTGCTAAAGTTCAGCCTCGATCAGATGTAACTGAAGCATTGGACAAATCCAAATATGTACCGAAACTGCGTATGTTTTCTTTTGTGTTACACAAACTTTATAGAAGATTTTAGCTTTGAATAATTTCTAACTATTTTTATTTTCTTTTTTCGTCTGCAGTAAAAATGAGTTTGTAGTTATAATGTTCGCCATTTGTAGTCCGCCCAGATATATGGTAATTTACCGTATAAAAGAGCCCAGACTGTCGGAGTATGGTTAGCGAATGTGGACATAAATGCCTACAATTTAATACACGTCATTAGTCTTAGAGTGGTGTAGTGCAAAATTCTAACGCCTAGCCATAATACCCAATGGAAATGCAGTTTTATACAACGGGTGCTTTTATTATCATGCACCCATCAGTAACAAACAATCAAAATCGGCCACTTTATCAGCCATTCAATCCACAGATTTGATGTGGTGTATGTTAACTATAGATACGTTTACTATAATAACCAGGGCCTGTAAAGCACTTAAGGAATCGGAGCAGAAAAATATACACTTAATTGTCAGTAATACAACTTTGAATACGTTATCTAGAATGCCTAAACCATTTTTCTCATTTCAATTTTTAAAATGACAGTTTGCATTCTATAATCAATGTGTTTTTCTCATTGAATAGTTTTCACTAAAACTTCTCTGATTAGATGCGACATCCATCTCCAGTACACATAATGATAATTGATATAGCAGACTGGTAACACTAGTGGTCATTTCTCCCTTTGAATGATAAATGTGATTCACATTTAAACCAAACAATCCGGTTTAAATCTTCATGAGTCACAGAGAGGCGTTCACTGATTTTAAAATAAGATTTCAATTGATTGTTTGGTGTTTTACGCCGCGCTCATGATTATTTCACTTATATGGCGGTGTTGCCAGTTTTATTCGACGAGACGCTATTACTTCTCAGAATTCCCCTGAATCATTTACTTTTTTAGTAATCTTAGATAGAAGTAAGAGTTCAGCCGTCTGAATAACGGATTACTAATTATTACAGACGGATTACTAATAATTTACTTTGCCAAGCTATTCGACCAGCGCGAAGACTTTATTTGGCCAGTAATAATTAAGAATAAACATTACACAAGACTGTTGAATTGTGTAAATTCAACAAAGAAAACGTTGCATCGACTGTCCTTTTATCATTTAAAAGTTTTGTTCGCTGTCAATTTTCAAAATATCAAGGAAATTAGTCTTTGTTATCGTTTGGCGGTTGCCCAAGTGAAGTGCAAAAGTCAACGCCTTTTGTTTTAATCGTGTGATGATGAGGCGATTCAAACTTTACTGAGCTTACTTTGCGAATCTTTATTAATGTAGAAATCGAAGTCAGATTCTAAGCCCATGGTTTGCAGACGGATTCTTGATTCCTCTGGGCAAATAGTGATCTTGCCATTACACGTATTCAACAGATAGTTCCTTGTGATAAAAGGATTTGTCTTCCTATTGTCTGGATTGTTTCATCAGTTCCTAGTTTTAAGACTGATGTAAAAGGCTTACGTTAATGCTCTAACGTTTAGCTGAGTTTTTGGGCGAGATCAAAGGCATGTTGACTTATAGGCCGTTACCCGAATAAAATATTTGCTTTGTAAATGTTATACAATTTTTAAAAATCGTGGATTTTACCACATTTAAATACATCTCTTCTTATGGGATACTAAGTCACCTCTTTCGGTCAAGCTTAGCTGGAAACTGTTGGTCAATTCTTATCACCTGCATTCCAGAAGGTGACCCAAGGATAAGTGGCCTCTTACGAATACGCACCTTGGGAAGTCAGAATGATGTTTTATGCGCCATTCAATATTATTTCACTTGTATGACGGCGCTGCCAGGTTTAGTGGGGGATAAAACCGGCCTGTTCGCCAGGAGGAAACCCTCGACCGTCAACGAGTACCTCTTTCTCATACGACGATCTAGTGAAAGATCCAATCAAAATGTTTTTATTTGCTCTGAGTGGGATTCGATCCCGCTCCTCATTGAAGGCTGGGAAAGCCGAGGGTCTAGTTTTACTTCCCCTGCTGAAATCAACACAGGGCACAGTTACTGAATAACCAAGGAAATTGATCATGATTCTTGAAAGTATATGAGTTTATTACCCCATCTCATTTTAAAGACAGTCTGTGGTTTATTGCCAAAGACTGGATGAGAAGACCGATAAATCGATCCCTCAACTTCGTCTACATTAGGGAATTTACTATGGTTTAAACGGCACCATAAAATTAAGTTTGGTCCGAATTACAGTCTCAGTTACCTAATGGCAATGTATAAAACTTGTTTATTGCTTCACTTGACTGGACCTTAAGATGGCTATAATCAGTTCTTAACAACTCGCCATGTGAGGGAGACAGATAGGGATTTTCAATCACAATCTTTCTTGTAATGCTATACAAAAGACTATTAATCCGGTAATTATCTGTCGATGTAATTCTACCTATCTTCCTTTTATCTCTAACAAAAGTTACGTGGAAATAATCAGGGTTAAAAAAGGACAAGATAAACATAACGTCATGAAATGTTTTGCGCTCGGAATACATCTTCACCGGGTATCAAATCCGTGTCCAGTCACTAGACCTCTTAGTTGTATATAAGTTACGGTTTTATCCATTTTACTCACAAATGTAACCATTTTTTGTCATAAGATGGGTTGATAATGTGTGAGAAAATTGAGTCTGTTAACAGGCCATCCGGCTCTTTAACCATCCGAAAACGAAGCCACAAATCAAGCTAATGGAATTCCAGAGTTCACACAGTGGCATGAGCTGCCAAAATTCAAACTTTTTTCATAATTTCTGATCGTCACGACACTAAGACGCTTAGAAGGTCATCGAAAAACTAAATGATTGGCGTTGGAATGAGGAAAATCCATATAGTATGTGGCCTATAAGAACCGAAATAGTGTTCGAAAAGTAAACAAAATTTAAACCGGGACGACCATTCATTCATTCTAAGCCAAAGTTAGTTAAAAACAATACTTCATCGTACATTCTCGAGACTAGAAGCACTAACAAGTTTCTGAATGATACGCCTTGAGAAAAATCGCCGATAATTTCAACATTCTATTTCAACGGCAAAATATCAACATTTTGGCAGCTCATGCCCCTTTAAGGGTCAAGGTTGTCAAAAAGCTTCTTACCACCTTTCTCAGAAAACCGTTGTTTTAAATTTCGCGAAACTTGGGATATTTCATCGTTGTACTAAGGTTGCGAGCTGAATGATTTTTGACGAACATTAGTCCAAAGGTCAAGGTCAAACAGAATTTCAAAATTTATACCAAAAAATTGTTACCATTGTTTTTAATTTCTGGGAAATAAATAAGTCACATGAGATCTTAACTGAAAGAATTACCTATATTATTGATTCATGAATAAAAGGGTAGTTTTATGCTTCAAAAAGAGGGGTCTGATTTAGTGTTTGTAAAAACAAACACAATTTCTAGTTATATCTAGTATTCATGTATGTTAGATTGAAAGTCATTGGCATCAGTTTTCAAATTATGCAAGTACGTAACCATTCGTATAAAATAGTACTAGTTTACTATCATCAGGTTTAAAAAACGTCTCTATTAAAATGCCTTAAGATAAAACAGATTGCTATATTGTAGTTATCTTTTTGATTACTTGTATTGTTCCCTGCAAAGACCGATTGTATCGTCTGGGACTGGTTACATCACGAAGACCTAAAGAATAAAGAGCTTACCAATCAATAATAAGTAATAGTCTTGTTTTAACTTACTGTAAGAAGTCATGATGACCTTTTCTGAAGCTTTGGAAACAGAACATAGATATAAGAAGATAAATGACAACAGACTGAATATCGTTTTGAATGTGGTGATCAAAATGTAGCCGTCAAACAGGGAAATTAATGAATTAGTAAATAACCGACACTAATCGACCCGGAAAAAATTCCGGGCCAGGATGAGAATCGAACTCACGACTTAGGGTTACCGTCCCACCGCTCTACCAACTGAGCTACCCGGTTATTTACTAATTCAGTAATTTCCCTGATGATGATTGCAGCTTGCTTTCGAAACACTATAAAAAACTTCATCGTATGAAAATTTAAATATACATGTTCTAATGGGCTTAGTTTAAGCTCTGCGTGTATTAGAGAATCTAACAAGCGAACCGTTCCCAACAGGGCCGGGTAGCTCAGTTGGTAGAGCGGTGGGACGGTAACCCTAAGTCGTGAGTTCGATTCTCACCCTGGCCCGGAATTTTTTCCGGGTCGATTAGTGTCGGTTATTTACTAATTCAGTAATTTCCCTGATGATGATTGCAGCTTGCTTTCGAAACACTATAAAAAAACTTCATCGTATGACAATTTAAATATACATGTTCTATTGGGCTTAGTTTAAGCTCTGCGTGTATATGAGAATCTAACAAGCGAGCCGTTCCCAACAGGGCCGGGTAGCTCAGTTGGTAGAGCGGTGGGACGGTAACCCTAAGTCGTGAGTTCGATTCTCACCCTGGCCCGGAATTTTTTCCGGGTCGATTAGTGTCGGTTATTTACTAATTCAGTAATTTCCCTGATGATGATTGCAGCTTGCTTTCGAAACACTATAAAAAACTTCATCGTATGAAAATTTAAATATACATGTTCTAATGGGCTTAGTTTAAGCTCTGTGTGTATAAGAGAATCTAACAAGCGACCCGTTCCCAACAGGGCCGGGTAGCTCAGGGTTACCGTCCCACCGCTCTACCAACTAAGTCGTGAGTTCGATTCTCACCCTGGCCCGGAATTTTTTCCGGGTCGATTAGTGTCGGTTATTTACTTATTCAGTAATTTCCCTGATGATGATTGCAGCTTAATAATTTACTTTGCCAAACTTTTCGATCAGCGCGAAGACTTTATTTGGCCAGTAATAATTAAGAATAAACATTACACAAGACTGGGAATGTGTAAATTCAACAACGAAAACGTTGCATCGACTGTCCTTTTATCATTTAAAAGTTTTGTTCGCTGTCGATTTTCAAAATACCAAGGAAATTAGTCTTTGTTATCGTTTGGCGGTTGTCCAAGTGACAGTGCAAAAGTCAACGTCTTTTGTTTTAATCGTGTGATGCTGAGCGATCCAACGTTACTGAGCTTACTTTGCGAATCTTTATTAATGTAGAAATCGAAGTCAGATTCTAAGCCGATGGTTTGCAGACAGATTCCAGATTCCACTGGGCAAATAGTGATCTTGACATTACACGTATTCAACATATAGTTCCTTATGATAAAAGGATTTGTCTTCCTATTGTCTGGCTTGTTTCATCAGTTCCTAGTTTTAAGACGGAAGTAAAAGGCTTACGTTAATAATCTAATGTTTAGCTGAGTTTTTGGGCGAGATCAAAGGCATGTTGACTTATTAGCCGTTACCCGAATACAATATTTACTTTGTAAATGTTATACACTTTAAAAACATAGTGGATTTTACCTCATTTAAATACATATCTTCTTATTGGATACTAAGTCACCTCTTTCGATCAAGCTTAGCTGGAAGCTGTTGGTCAATTCTTACCATCTGGAATCCAGAAGGTGACCCAAGGATAACTTGCCTCTTACGAATAAGCACCTTGGGAAATCTGAATGATGTTTTATGCGCCATTCAATATTATTTCACTTGTATGACGGCGCTGCCAGGCTTAGTGGGGGATAAAACCGGCCTGTTCGCCAGGAGGAAACCCCCGACCGTCAACGAGTACCTGGCAACTCTTTCTCATACGACGATCTAGTGAAAGATCCAATCAAAATGCTTTTATTTGCTCTTAGTGGGATTCGATCCTTCTCCGCATTGAAGGCTGGGAAAGCCAAGGGTCTAGTTTTACTTCCCCTGTTGAAATCAACACAGGGCACAGTTACTGAATAACCAAGGAAATTGATCATGATTCGTGAAAGTATATGAGTTTATTAGCCTAAAAGTTACCCCATCTCATTTTAAAGACAGTCTGTGGTTCATTGCCAAAGACTGGATGAGAAGACCGATAAATCGATCCCTCAACTTCGTCTACATTAGGGAATTTACTATGGTTTAAACGGCACCATAAAATTAAGTTTGGTCCGAATTACAGTCTCAGTTACCTAATGACAATGCATAAAACTTGTTTATTGCTTCACTTGAATGGACCTTAAGATGGCTATAATCAGTTCTTAACAACTCGCCATGTGAGGGAGACAGATAGGGATTTTCAATCACAATCATTTTTTGTAATGCTATACAAAAGACTATTAATCCGATAATTATCTGTCGATGTAATTCTACCGTTTTGTTTATCTCTAACAAAAGTTACGTGGAAATAATCAGGTTAAAAAAAGGACCAGATAAACATAACGTAATGAAATGTTTTGCGCTCGGAATACCTCTTCACCGGGTATCAAATTCGTGTCCTGTCACTAGACCTATCAAAGCCTCTTAGTTGTTGATAAGTTACGGTTTTATCCATTCTACTCACAAATGTAACCTTTTTCATCATAAGATGGGTTGATAATGTGTGAGAAAATGGAGAAATTACTGAATTAGTAAATAACCGACACTAATCGACCCGGAAAAAATTCCGGGCCAGGATGAGAATCGAACTCACGACTTAGGGTTACCGTCCCACCGCTCTACCAACTGAGCTACCCGGTTATTTACTAATTCAGTAATTTCCCTGATGATGATTGCAGCTTGCTTTCGAAACACTATAAAAAACTTCATCGTATGAAAATTTAAATATACATGTTCTAATGGGCTTAGTTTAAGCTCTGCGTGTATTAGAGAATCTAACAAGCGAACCGTTCCCAACAGGGCCGGGTAGCTCAGTTGGTAGAGCGGTGGGACGGTAACCCTAAGTCGTGAGTTCGATTCTCACCCTGGCCCGGAATTTTTTTCGGGTCGATTAGTGTCGGTTATTTACTAATTCAGTAATTTCCCTGATGATGATTGCAGCTTGCTTTCGAAACACTATAAAAAACTTCATCGTATGACAATTTAAATATACATGTTCTATTGGGCTTAGTTTAAGCTCTGCGTGTATAAGAGAATCTAACAAGCGAACCGTTCCCAACAGGGCCGGGTAGCTCAGTTGGTAGAGCGGTGGGACGGTAACCCTAAGTCGTGAGTTCGATTCTCACCCTGGCCCGGAATTTTTTCCGGGTCGATTAGTGTCGGTTATTTACTAATTCAGTAATTTCCCTGATGATGATTGCAGCTTGCTTTCGAAACACTATAAAAAACTTCATCGTATGAAAATTTAAATATACATGTTCTAATGGGCTTAGTTTAAGCTCTGTGTGTATAAGAGAATCTAACAAGCGACCCGTTCCCAACAGGGCCGGGTAGCTCAGGGTTACCGTCCCACCGCTCTACCAACTAAGTCGTGAGTTCGATTCTCACCCTGGCCCGGAATTTTTTCCGGGTCGATTAGTGTCGGTTATTTACTTATTCAGTAATTTCCCTGATGATGATTGCAGCTTAATAATTTACTTTGCCAAACTTTTCGATCAGCGCGAAGACTTTATTTGGCCAGTAATAATTAAGAATAAACATTACACAAGACTGGGAATGTGTAAATTCAACAACGAAAACGTTGCATCGACTGTCCTTTTATCATTTAAAAGTTTTGTTCGCTGTCGATTTTCAAAATACCAAGGAAATTAGTCTTTGTTATCGTTTGGCGGTTGTCCAAGTGACAGTGCAAAAGTCAACGTCTTTTGTTTTAATCGTGTGATGATGAGCGATCCAACGTTACTGAGCTTACTTTGCGAATCTTTATTAATGTAGAAATCGAAGTCAGATTCTAAGCCGATGGTTTGCAGACAGATTCCAGATTCCACTGGGCAAATAGTGATCTTGACATTACACGTATTCAACATATAGTTCCTTATGATAAAAGGATTTGTCTTCCTATTGTCTGGCTTGTTTCATCAGTTCCTAGTTTTAAGACGGAAGTAAAAGGCTTACGTTAATGATCTAATGTTTATGTTTTTGGGCGAGATCAAAGGCATGTTGACTTATAAGCCGTTACCCGAATACAATATTTACTTTGTAAATGTTATACACTTTAAAAACATAGTGGATTTTACCTCATTTAAATACATATCTTCTTATTGGATACTAAGTCACCTCTTTCGATCAAGCTTAGCTGGAAGCTGTTGGTCAATTCTTACCATCTGGAATCCAGAAGGTGACCCAAGGATAACTTGCCTCTTACGAATAAGCACCTTGGGAAATCTGAATGATGTTTTATGCGCCATTCAATATTATTTCACTTGTATGACGGCGCTGCCAGGCTTAGTGGGGGATAAAACCGGCCTGTTCGCCAGGAGGAAACCCCCGACCGTCAACGAGTACCTGGCAACTCTTTCTCATACGACGATCTAGTGAAAGATCCAATCAAAATGCTTTTATTTGCTCTAAGTGGGATTCGATCCCTCTCCGCATTGAAGGCTGGGAAAGCCAAGGGTCTAGTTTTACTTCCCCTGTTGAAATCAACACAGGGCACAGTTACTGAATAACCAAGGAAATTGATCATGATTCGTGAAAGTATATGAGTTTATTAGCCTAAAAGTTACCCCATCTCATTTTAAAGACAGTCTGTGGTTCATTGCCAAAGACTGGATGAGAAGACCGATAAATCGATCCCTCAACTTCGTCTACATTAGGGAATTTACTATGGTTTAAACGGCACCATAAAATTAAGTTTGGTCCGAATTACAGTCTCTGTTACCTAATGACAATGCATAAAACTTGTTTATTGCTTCACTTGAATGGACCTTAAGATGGCTATAATCAGTTCTTAACAACTCGCCATGTGAGGGAGACAGATAGGGATTTTCAATCACAATCATTTTTTGTAATGCTATACAAAAGACTATTAATCCGATAATATTCTGTCGATGTAATTCTACCGTTTTGTTTATCTCTAACAAAAGTTACGTGGAAATAATCAGGTTAAAAAAAGGACCAGATAAACATAACGTAATGAAATGTTTTGCGCTCGGAATACCTCTTCACCGGGTATCAAATTCGTGTCCTGTCACTAGACCTATCAAAGCCTCTTAGTTGTTTATAAGTTACGGTTTTATCCATTCTACTCACAAATGTAACCTTTTTCATCATAAGATGGGTTGATAATGTGTGAGAAAATGGAGTCTGTTAACATGCTATCCGGCTATTTACCCATCCGAAAACGAAGCCACAAATCAAGCTAATGGAATTCCAGAGTTCACACAGTTTACCCAATGAAGACACAACTTTTAATCGGACTGATTGTTGGAAAAAGAATAGGTGAGCTGATTAATGGCTGAAGAGGTAAACGTATCACATCGCCAATCCAATCTAGAAATGAATTATGCTAAGTTTTATTTTATAACTGTTTGTGAAAAAACTGACCATGGAATTTAATGAAATTAATTTAAACTTTGATAATCGAAAAAAGAAAATAGCTTTACAGGGAAAGGCGATCGCATTTTTATTTTTGTCAGATTGAGAAGAACGACGAGAACACATATGACAATTTAGTTATCAGTATTACATCAATACATAGTATATCAATACGTAAACAAAGAATTCATTCAAGTTACATTTAATAGCTGATAAGCCATACTGGAGCAAGCCTATCAACGGACGTTGGTGACTTTAAAAGGAAATGACCTTTTGAACATGCTTTATCTTGTAATAACCTATGATCGATTTTATCTTGAAACGATCCCTCAAGCGTTTCGTGACACCAATTGTCTGTCCGTACGTTCAAGTCAGATTTAATGACGACTTGAGGCATGAGTCGAATACGAAGGCATCCGTCAAAATCCCTCATTTTACTTTTGCCTCTCACTGTAAAGGAATCAGCCCTCTTGATTACCGTCCACTCCAGTATGATGTGAAATCGCATCTTGAAATACAAAAAGTGGACCTCATGACGGTTTAACTGGTATAGTTTTTAATTGAAAGACCGTTCTCTTCAGTGTGCCAATTTTCCCTAAATTCCTGCATTTAAGAATGATATCCTGCTGAATGGGTTTTTCTAAATTGAGAGCTAGAACGCTTGTTACCACGTTTTTTTTATAAAACCGTTCTTTCGAATTCTGTGAATGTTGGGATATATCATCGCTATGCTAAGGTTAGAAACTGAATGGCTTATGACAAACATTTCTTTAAAGTGGCATGAGCTGCCAAAATTCAAACTTTTTTCATAATTTCTGATCGTCACGACACTAAGACGCTTAGAAGGTCATCGAAAAACTAAATGATTGGCGTTGGAATGAGGAAAATCCATACAGTATGTGGCCTATAAGAACCGAAATAGTGTTCGAAAAGTAAACAAAATTTAAACCGGGACGACCATTCTAAGCCAAAGTTAGTTAAAAACAATACTTCATCGTACATTCTCGAGACTAGAAGCACTAACAAGTTTCTGAATGATACGCCTTGAGAAAAATCGCCGATATTTTCAACATTCTATTTCAACGGCAAAATATCAACATTTTGGCAGCTCATGCCCCTTTAAGGGTCAATGTTGTCAAAAAGCTTCTTACCACCTTTCTCAGAAAACCGTTGTTTTAAATTTCGCGAAACTTGGGATATTTTATCGTACTACTAAGGTTGCGAGCTGAATGATTTTTGACGAACATTAGTCCAAAGGTCAAGGTCAAACAGAATTTCAAATTTTATACCAAAAAATTGTTACCATTGTTTTTAATTTCTGGGAAATAAATAAGTCACATGAGATCTTAACTGAAAGAATTACCTATATTATTGATTCATGAATAAAAGGGTAGTTTTATGCTTCAAAAAGAGGGGTCTGATTTAGTGTTTGTAAAAACAAACACAATTTCTAGTTATATCTAGTATTCATGTATGTTAGATTGAAAGTCATTGGCATCAGTTTTCAAATTATGCAAGTACGTAACCATTCGCATAAAATAGTACTATAGTTCACTATCATCAGGTTTAAAAAACGTTAATTAGAAATGTATTATTTTTAAATAAGGAATAACCAGAGGGGACTGGCTCACTGTCTTAATTTTATTGATCAACTTTGTGTCGTGAAAAAGTTATAGTGAACCTTAAATATACATAATTGAAAGAGAACGACACCCTCAAATGTGTAATTGTGCAATATAAGAAAATTTGAACAGTACTACTGAACATGTGATTTATTGAAGTTTGCATTATTTGAATACTTTTTTCATGCGTGAAAAAAAGATTGCTTCATTGATTACTTCTGAGCTAGTTGCTCAAACTATCGGAAAAAGCGTTTTTGCTTTTACTCCGTCCATTTAAACCGATCTAAATTGATTAACTTGCGGTGAACTGTTATCATAAAAAAAATGTGATTTATTTGGAGTCAGATATTAGAAATCAGTTTTTGCTTTTCATGCTACGTTTTGAAAACCTTTTTGAAAAAAAAAACAACTTGATTCTCTACAGATACGTTTGAATAATTTATGAATGCATTGCATACCGACCAATGTTTTGCTTTCGTAATAACTTTTCAACGCGTTGTAACACCTACCGGACAGCCCTTATCGGGTGAATGATGTTGTATTTCGGGTTTTTTATTCGTAGACCACTTTATAAAGAAACTTCTCTCAGAGTACATGTAATCTTTGAATGGAAAGACGGAGAAAGTAACCCAAGAGCGTGTTGTTCAGTTAGCTGAAGGACATAGGCTACTTCATAATAGAAACATTTCTCAGTTGTCCCAGGCAGATTTAATGCTGGTTCCGTGCAACATTGAACAGTTCAACCTTATAGCTGATTCCATACAGCATGGAACAGTTCAACCTTATAGCTGATTCCATACAACATTGAACAGTTCAACCTTATAGCTGATTCCATACAGCATGGAACAGTTCAACCTTATAGCTGATTCCATGCAACATTGAATAGTTGAACCTTATGGCTGATTCCACACAGCACTAAATAGTTGAACCGTATAGCCGATTCCATGCAACATGGAACAGCTGATTTATTTGGGCTTTTTTCATATTAAAACTGCCACACATGATTTCTGATGCTTGCAATTGTTCCCATGACACCAACCGAGCAAAGGTGAGGATTTGTGCTCTTTTATTCTAATTCGTTGGGCATATGTATATTTCTCAGGTCGTCCATTTATCGATCGAGAGTATTTAGTTTCATGCAGTGTTTGAAATTATACTTTCAAAAGACCCTAAATTACATACATAAACAATAGAAGAAAATTAAAATTGATGAAAACAGAACTGACATTGCTATGTTATTCATGAGTTTAAGATATATTTCTATACTTATCTCTGTATTGCTGATGCTTGTAGGGCATTTGAAGGCTGTTTCTAGACGGTTAATGAAACTGAGGATATACGACAGGGGTGATTGGATGAATCCCGTAACATTTGGAAATCAGAAAGTAATTGTCTAAAACATTCCACCGATCTTTACTGTTTTAATTTAATCACTGTGTTTCATCGTTTTGTTTACTTTCGTTTGATGACCGTTTTAAACACCTTCTATTGAAGCTGTATCAGTTAGCCTATTGAAATTGGTACAACACTATATTCGAAATTACTTTACAGATCTATTTAATCAGATAAGATCCTACCTCAAGAATTTTAGAATCAAAATATTTCTCATTCAAAAGTTACAATGAAGATCATAATTAAAATCGAAAGAAATAAAATCGGCAATTTCAGTGTTTCTATCAAAGTCAAGTACAATTCATAAATGTGATTGCAATAAGCTATGTTTTAGAAAGCGATGCTTTAGATAAAATATGGAATAGTATATGTTATATATACCATTTTAATGTAAACGTCCACACGACTATACGCGCGTTTAAATTATTTTAATACAGCGATTTGTGGTATAAACATTATCAATAGGAGCTCAGTCTGTAGACAGGGTTGGGTTCAGGCAAGTTGTACTTTTATATGTTTAGTTTATATTCTAAATATTAAATTTTTTGGAAGATTTTATTATTTTGATTGTACAACGTATGAAATGATTGTAGCCGTAACCATTTAAATCGACTGTTTTTATTTTTGAGATAAGAAAGTATATATTTATTCATAAATCAAAAATTTTGTTCGGCTGAATGTTGCACAGATTTTTGAGCAGGATTTTGAGACATTTAAGACCCCAAAGGCTTAATTTTTGCGATTTATTCAAACTCGTTTCCTTCAACAGCAGACCAGATACATTCATAAAATAAGGCAGTGATATGACTTAACAATGTCAAATTACAAGCAATCATTGCATTAAACAACTCTTTTGATAATCAAAATGAATTCACAGATGACTTAAACGTCCTCTTGTTGCTCAGGGGAATTTGAAGAATAGCAGGTAATTGCAAACGAAGGAGGAACATGTAGGCGTTCAAAGCAAAATAATGTAGTCATGAGGGACGAGTATTTGTCAATCTCTTTTTCATTTTTTCGCCTTTTTGTGCCATTGCTTCCTCCCTTCTCAGGCTCTAGGTTCGTGTTAAATTAAACAGGCAGCCGCGAGATAACACACAACCCGTAGGAGCATGATTTTTATTCAGCAGGGATGGATTTATTTCCATCAAATTTTATTGTGCAACCACTTGAGGCAAAAGTGTTCCTGTATAGACACTGGCAAACAACACTTATGTTCTGTTATACAAATTATTTTTACCATTAAGACTGGGCTTCAATAGAAAAACACGTTTGATGTCTAATAAAAAACATAAACATCAGTATTACTAAAGTTCCAAGTATTTGATTGATTGATTGCTTGGTGTTTTACGCCGCCCTCAAGTTTATTTCACTTATATGGCGGCTTCTCCAGTTTTATAGCGGAAGGAAACCGGGCCCTATACCCAGAGGAAACCCACGACCTTCCGGTGGTAACTGGCAACCATCCCACATAGGTGGTTCGAGTGAAAACCCAGTCAGACCATGCAATTGAACTGTCACACTATAGATAACCATGAATTAGCAAAATGTGTTCATGTCTTATCGATTTTCGCCCATCAACAAACGAATCTCAGTTTGGTTAGTTCATTATACATTCTGTAGCCCCCCCCCCCCCTCCCATCCTAAACTAATGTTAACTATTAATTATGTAACCTTGGGTTTTTTATTGATATGATTTCACCGACAATATTATTACGGAGATGATAAGCGGTAATAAAATCGGCTGGAATAAAGTATATCAGATGTTAGGAAATAAGAAAATCTGTACAGGTTTAATTTCTCCCTTCTAGTTCGATATTTATGATATTATCGAAAATGAAACCTGTCTAGCTTTACTGTCTCCAAGTTGATGTTTTGATCGTAAACCCAGTTTAGATAACATAGGTTCGCATAGATCCTTGCTAAAGTCAGACTGCTAGTGAAAGTCGCTTACACCACAATCGTTACCAAAACTATTAATCTTTGAGCAAACTTTCGGAAAGCAAACGTACATATTATCCTATGTTGTCTTAATAACAGGAACTAGTATCTAAACATCACTGGTCAAAAGGGAACAAATCAAACCATTTTAATAACCTGTAGTAATAACATGAAGATAAGATCTTACCAATCGTCAGAGGACAATCACAACTCTGATGCAAACTTCCAGCACAGCAATGCGTCAGGTTCTCCTAATGTTGGACATTTCATAATCATAGGGATTTATCTGAAGTCAGAGGAAGGCTGCATTGCAGACTTTTACATTTATATCCGTGTAATCCTTACACCAGCGAGGATGGTTACGTTAAACTGTCCAGGCTTCCCGCTTCGTCTTTGAGTACTTTTCAAGGTCTCTTGGTGAAGTCGGCCTTTACGTTGTAATTTAATCAAAATAAGCAATTTTTTTGTCGGAAGTTGACTAAATCTGAGTAACCTGGGGTATACCAAGTTTTCAATACAGCTCTAGCATGCCCTTTTCATTTTTTTACGTTATATAATATTAATATCAATATATGCTCATATATTGATATTAATATTATATAACGGAAAAAAATGAAAACGAAAATAGACAAAAGTACGTATTTGCACAACAAATCCTTAAAGGCACACTTGCCGCGAAAATAAGGAATATTGTTTACATTAAAAAAGAAAGTCCGTTTTCTGTATTTTTCCCAGACAATGTAAGTTAGGAACTTTCTATTTTTACCAAAATTTTTGATGTCACTTTGTATTTTTAATTTGAATTTGAAAATTTGAATTGTTAGGTGCCCGTAACGTAAACAAACCAAACTGTCCCCTATTGGCGATTTTCTGTTTCAGTCGAGTGAGTGAACTAACGGCACAGTGTAATTTTACGTAGGCCTATTTATCTGAGAAATACAGACTGACGATCGGTTAACAGCGACTGAAAAAGCCTGCTGATAATTATTTGAGTGTAAACCACAGATAAAAAGGCCTGAAATGAGGGTAATCCAACCCGAAAGCTGACCGACACTGATCGTTGTTGTTGTAATCAGGCTTCGATTCTTCGTTTGTTTTTCACCCCATTTCTACATTCTAAAGCTAACTAGACATGTTTTATGTGTCCTATGTTTAAGTTTAGTTGTATTAGTCGTAGTAAGCTCATGTAAATTGGTTTTCTTAGCAAATTTAAACAGGCTACGGCGGCAAGTGGGCCTTTAACATAGGTACATACAATACTGTTAACAAACATCTACTGATTTACAAACGTCCTCCTCTTTACAAGATTTTTGTTTAAATCAGCAATATTGACGGTTTTATTTGTTAAAAATAATACATTCCCTATCGAAAGTAAACAGTTGTTGTTAATAAATCAATTGAGATTTAGAAGCCAATCATTGGCCACAGAACAAGGGTAAGGTCACTCGAGCTGCGTTTTATAGATATTCAGAAACGCGCGGTGCTAAACATCATCTAAACTGCCTTTTCACTAGAAATGTTATTTCGTGTTGGTATTGCCTCACACCGCGATGTCTCGACTTGTATGAAACTTTCTGAGCGAAAAAAAGTAGAAGAATTTGATTTGTGTGGGAGGTCGAGAAAACGTATAAACTGCAATATTTCTAGAAAATTTACAGTTTTTAGCGATTTCGCGTTTTCTCGTGCCGCTTCTTCTGACAGTCGACAAAAAGCGGTGTGTTCTTATCCGTCTTTTACAGTTGACTAAATATTTTCATAGATTCCGCTTTTTATCTGACGGTGCTTCAGTTCAATGCTGTTCTTTTTATCTGGCTATGGTTTCGTATGTTGGGTTTTTGTCAAGGATTACATCGCTCAATGTCGGCTAGATTTCCAAGAAAAAAAAGCAGATTCCCCCTCCAGTTAACATCGTCAAAGAGCTATACAACCCAAACAAGCAAAAGGTGTTGATAAAGCAGATTTATAATTGGTCGGTTATATAATACATTTGTCTGGCATGCTTCACATATAATTAAGCCGCCATATAAGTGAAATAATCTTGAGTGCGGCGTAAAACTCCAATCATTCAATCATATAATTAAGTAAATGTCATGTACAGTCATGATTTATTCTCGTCAGAAAAGTTCCTGAAAACCCAGTATCAAACTTTTTTATTTATTTTTATTTTGCATACATCAGTATAAGGGGACTCCTAAATAAACAATACTCTGCATCGCTCTGGTTAATTGGCCAAACCATTGAATGTCCACCTCTCTAAATGGTTTGTGTCTGCTAAACTCAGTGTGGCATCACTAAAATCTGAAAATATGCATTCTTTCGCGGGTGTATTACAATAGTGCATTACATACATAAGCTATTCAAATTACGACTACATATATATGCCTCATGTGGGAGTATATTAGGTGTGTACCTAGCCTACAATCTACGCACAACACACACACATTGAAGGAGTAGATATGTTTTTGCTGCAGAACTTTTTCATAAACACTTTACCCTAAGCTTTCGTGTCACGTATTTTATTAGAATTCCAGAGAAAATTGTTTTGTTAAAATCCTGTTACTTCTTGCTTTGCTGAACCTTTGAAGGGCTAAACTATCTTTTCAAACAGCCTCATTGAAACTGTAAGCACTACGCCATTGAATTCAAAATCACATTAATTAATAAACCGGACATACTTGATTGAAATGTGGTGACTTCATTTCAGCTGAATTATATAACATATAGAATAAATGAACATTTTACTGATCTGTTTAATTCACACTATGCCACAGTTTGACACGGTTGCAGGTTCAAATCCCATCCATTCAGACGAAAAGTGGAAAAAGTCGTTTCTTTCGGTCGATAATCCTACGTGGAAGAGTTGTCAGATGCTCGGTCAGTGGTTTCCTGCGGACAAAGAACCCAGTTTTCTACCGCACTTGGCCTGGCAACACTGTCATATAAATGAAATAGTATTGAGTGCCGAATAGCATACGTTATACGTTTAATGCGGGGATGTCTTGATAAAAAATAAAATCTCTATAAATGTGTGCCTCAACAGTCTGGTAACTTATATCATTAAATATAAATATAGACAAAAACTGGCCTCTGAGCCTCAAGCCATTAGTATTCAAAAAAATAAATCTGACCGACTCTTTTACAAAATAATATGGCATTTAAGAAAATCAAAGGCCGGGATAAAACAATTAAATTACCGGTTTGTTGACAAAAAAGGGTTGACTTTCCTGATTATATTTATCACTCAGCCCGATATTCCAATAAAAAGCAACATCGGAAGGCCTAGAAAACTTGTAAATCGTTTTGTGTGTTGAGGGAGAACTAACTCGATCAAGTGGGAAATTGGAAGTTCGAATCTTCTTCTGGTGTTTAATTCTACTAAAAGTTTCTTTTGAAAACTGATTTTTTTTGCCTTTTTGTAAGGCAAAATTTCTTCTTTGTCTTTGTGAATGCAATTCGTTCTTAAATTAACTTAACGGGACCAGTTTTTGTCCATTATGACCTATCATTTTACCTATATATTTCAGATTGGCAGAATAGGAAAGGTTTATTTCAACGCAAATAAATCCATAAGCGACATCCGAGGTTAAATGTGCCATATTGTCGATTTTGTAAAAAGCCCCATCATTCCTTGATTGTGTGTGTCACTTTGCATAGACTTCATAATATAAATGCAAAGTTTTGTAAACAACTTTTAGAAGGTAATATGACTGTTATGTGATTTGAAGAACAAGCTTTGCCCATTTATGACAATCTGTGATTGTCACTAAGATTGTCATGGAAAAGTGGTACTCTTGGCTGTGGAACATCTTGTCTGTCCCAATTAATGTGTGCATAAGTGTTCTTGGATGGGAAAATACTCGTCTGACTCCGCTACTTGTCTTCTTCATATACCGCCTACATATGACCGTTCGTCTAACACCTCACATGTCGATTTACATCAAAATCAAATGGGTATTATCATTTTTATAATCAAATGTTTAAAATGGTTTGATTTTATATAGGAAAGCAAATCCGGCAATAAATGGCGTGTGTTGAATTTGAACAGAATAAATGACTATGCCCTTATTTCTGTGAAATTTAGCGATTATAAAAGACTATCTAGTTCTCTCCTCATTTAAACAATAAAAAGATCTCTTTACATGTATTATTTCCCATGTGAATCTCTGATAATTTATATGTTTATTAATAGATAATGAAAACTTTCCAATTTCCTTTAAATTTCCTCAGTTTTTGATCAAAGTCTTCCAATGCTTTTTATTTGCTTTCTCCAATCCTTGAGAGTGATAGTCCTTCAGAGCAAATAAAAATTGAAAAAAACTTTGAGTGGATTTTCACTCAATCGCCGTATATGTATATGGAGTTGCCAGGTACTCGCCGAAGGTTGGGGGTTTCCTCCGAACAATTTTTGAAAGTGGCATGCCCAAATTAGGATTATTTTTATACATTCTGATTGTTACGATAGTAAGAGGCTTTGATGGCCATCAAAAAACTAAATGATTGACGTTGGAATGAGGAACATCGATACAGTGTTTGTGCTGTACGAGCCGAAAACTAAACACAATTTAAATAACCGGGACAAAGATATCAAAATATCAAGCTTGTGGTAGCTCATACAACTTGTAATAATGATGGATACAGATTTATATCAAGCTTTTGGCAGCTCATACTTCTTGTAATAATTGTGGATACAGATTTATATCAAGCTTTTGGCAGCTCATACTACTTGTAATAATTGTGGATACAGATTTATATCAAGCTTTTGGCAGCTCATACTACTTGTAATAATGATGGATACAGATTTATATCAAGCTTTTGGCAGCTCATACTACTTGTAATAATTGTGGATACAGATTTATATCAAGCTTTTGACAGCTCATACTACTTGTAATAATTGTGGATACAGATTTATATCAAGCTTTTGGCAGGTCATACTACTTGTAATAATTGTGGTTACAGATTTATATCAAGCTTTTGGCAGCTCATATTTCTTTAAATTATTGTGGATACAGATTTATATCAAGCTTTTGGCAGCTCATACTACTTGTAATAATGATGGATACAGATTTATATCAAGCTTTTGGCAGCTCATACTACTTGTAATAATTGTGGATACAGATTTATATCAAGCTTTTGGCAGCTCATACTACTTGTAATAATTGTGGATACAGATTTATATCAAGCTTTTGGCAGCTCATACTACTTGTAATAATGATGGATACAGATTTATATCAAGCTTTTGGCAGCTCATACTACTTGTAATAATTGTGGATACAGATTTATATCAAGCTTTTGGCAGCTCATACTACTTGTAATAATTGTGGATACAGATTTATATCAAGCTTTTGGCAGCTCATACAACTTGTAATAATTGTGGATACAGATTTATATCAAGCTTTTGGCAGCTCATACTACTTGTAATAATTGTGGATACATATTTATATCAAGCTTTTGGCAGCTCATACTACTTGTAATAATTGTGGATACAGATTTATATCAAGCTTTTGGCAGCTCATACAACTTGTACTAATTGTGGATACAGATTTCTATCAAGCTTTTGGCAGCTCATACAACTTGTAATAATTGTGGATACAGATTTATATCAAGCTTTTGGCAGCTCATACTACTTGTAATAATTGTGGATACATATTTATATCAAGCTTTTGGCGGCTCATACTACTTGTAATAATTGTGGATACATATTTATATCAAGCTTTTGGCGGCTCATTCTACTTGTAATTATTGTGGTTACAGATTTATATCAAGCTTTTGGCAGCTCATATTTCTTTAAATAATTGTGGTTACAGATGGCAGCTCATACTACTTTAAATAACTGTGGTTACAGATTTATATCTATTTTTATTATTTTCAGAACCAAAAAAAGTTTTATTTCGTTCGAGTTCAACTTCGAAATGCCTTTCAAGGAAGTCATTGCAACAAGTATGTCGAGAAACTTGGGGGCCTGTACGGTTTTCGTCTAACCTGCTAATAATCCTAAAAATCTCGAGTGCGGCGTAAAACATCAATCAATCATCAACCTAACCTACAGATCCCCCCGTTAGTTGCCCAAGCCCTAAGGTGCAATGGGGATATATCATCCAAAGCCCCATGTATAGGAAGTGATTTGGTTTATAGAAGTGAATTGCATTTAATGGTACATGCATTTCTTGTCTGTTTTTATACATCTCCTTGGCAGAAAAAGATCGTAAGTGACAACACTTATGGTCGAAGCACTTAAAGACAATTAAACGATTGAGAGCTTGGTATAGTTGATAGATTAGTAAAAGGGAAATGACATGATAAATCCATTAGCGACATCCGAGGTTAAATGTGCCATATTGTCGATTTTTTAAAAAGGCCCATCCATCCTTCATTGTGTGTGTCACATGGTCGTGGTCGACAGGGCTTCTATAGTCTTGTCCCTTAATGTGCGTTGTTTATTTGATATATATATATTGTATACAGACAAGTTCGAGATAGTTAATAAATATGTGTCATTTCATTAAGCCTACCCCTTTCAAAACAAAACACGTAAGGCAACTTGTACTACTTTGTACATGGCTTAATATTAAACATCACCATACACAGACAAATCTGTTTAATTTAAGAAAACACGAGCTTTCATGTATTCAATGTATGCCCCCCCCCCCCCCCCCCCTTCCAACAAACAAAATAAATAAACAAACTCTTAACTAAAAAGGTTTGACCCAATAGTTTAGTCCTATATTATGTTTAAGTTATAAAGCGTTAAAGATATATTGAGTCATCAACCCAAAAGGCATTGTCTATTGGATAATGTGTAGCGAAATTGTCGTAATTGCGACAAGATATCAAAAAGGTACAAAAAGGTACATTTACTGATCGGGGTGTATAGGCAAGGAATAATGTTCTTAGTGTGTTATCACATACACGTTAACTTGGTTCCACACTTTGACTGTGTCAAATTAAATTTTAATTCGTTTTAATCGAAAACGAGAAAACATATGAGAGATATACTTAACGCAATATTCCTGACAAACATAAATAAAACTTTCCTTTGACTGTTTTTCGACCATAATAAACAAGTAAATGGTAATACTAAACGCCGAGTTCTCAATTCAAAAACCATCGGGGCTCGATAGCTCAGTCAGAGTGATATTCCCTCAGCCCGACATGTGCCGTCCATAGATCCGGCGCGGGTTCGAATCCCACTCAGACCGAATTAAAATTGCTAAATTTCTGAGTAAATTTTTACTTGATCGCCGTATGTGGAAGAATTATTAGATACTCGCCGAAGGTCGGGGTTTTCTTTCGGGCAAACAGCCTGGCTTCCTCTCCAAATAAACCTGGCAACGCCGTCATATAAGTGAAATTATCTTGAGTGCGGCATAAAACGTCAATCAAACAAAAATGATCAGATGAACATGTGAAACAGCACAACCTGTTTAAATTTGAAAAAAGTTTGTTAATTAACTGGCAAATTCACTCACTTTTGATATTATACCATAATAAATGTTTTAAAAAAATATACAAAGAAGTCTTCGTTAATATTGTTGAAATAATTTTGAAAGCAAGACTTTGCTAAATGTGGAAATGAAATGTCACTGGCAACATGTTTGACATCGATACAGAGGTCACATGACCCATCTTAAAGTACAGAAGCAAAATAATGTGCAGTTTCTCTTACGTCAGAAAAGTAAGGCTTGTTTTTCATCAAGCGAAATTAGATTTTCATCTATATAAATCTCGAAATAATTGCGGAGATGGAAAACTTTCGTGATTATTAAGTGATGATCGATAATTTCCGGGACCACCAATTCATTATCATTGACAAAACCCGTGAGCAATGAGCTCCTTTCCTCTTTCAGTAACATATATGAAAGGTTAGATACGTAGCATATTCAGTAACATATAGGAAAGGTTAGATACGTAGCATATTCAGTAACATATAGGAAATGTTAGATACGTAGCATATTCAGTAACATATATGAAAGGTTAGATACGTAGCATATTCAGTAACATATAGGAAATGTTAGATACGTAGCATATTCAGTAACATATAGGAAAGGTTAGATACGTAGCATATTCAGTAACATATAGGAAATGTTAGATACGTAGCATATTCAGTAACATATAGGAAAGGTTAGATACGTAGCATATTCAGTAACATATAGGAAAGGTTAGATACGTAGCCTTTTCAGTAACATATAGGAAAGGTTAGATACGTAGCATATTCAGTAACATATAGGAAAGGTTAGATACGTAGCATATTCAGTAACATATATGAAAGGTTAGATATGTAGCTTATTCAGTAACATATAGGAAAGGTTAGATACGTAGCATCTTCAGTAACATATAGGAAAGGTTAGATACGTAGCATATTCAGTAACATATAGGAAAGGTTAGATACGTAGCATATTCAGTAACATATAGGAAAGGTTAGATACGTAGCATATTCAGTAACATATAGGAAATGTTAGATACGTAGCATATTCAGTAACATATAGGAAAGGTTAGATACGTAGCATATTCAGTAACATATAGGAAAGGTTAGATACGTAGCATATTCAGTAACATATAGGAAAGGTTAGATACGTAGCATATTCAGTAACATATATGAAAGGTTAGATATGTAGCATATTCAGTAACATATAGGAAAGGTTAGATACGTAGCATCTTCAGTAACATATAGGAAAGGTTAGATACGTAGCATATTCAGTAACATATAGGAAAGGTTAGATACGTAGCATATTTAGTAACATATAGGAAAGGTTAGATACGTAGCATATTCAGTAACATATAGGAAATGTTAGATACGTAGCATATTCAGTAACATATAGGAAGGTTAGATACGTAGCATATTCAGTAACATATAGGAAATGTTAGATACGTAGCATATTCAGTAACATATAGGAAAGGTTAGATACGTAGCATATTCAGTAACATATAGGAAAGGTTAGATACGTAGCCTTTTCAGTAACATATAGGAAAGGTTAGATACGTAGCATATTCAGTAACATATAGGAAAGGTTAGATATGTAGCATATTCAGTAACATATAGGAACGATTAGATACGTATAGCATATTCAGTAACATATAGAAAAGGTTAGATATGTAGCATATTCAGTAACATATAGGAAAGGTTAGATATGTAGCATATTCAGTAACATATAGGAAATGTTAGATACGTAGCATATTCAGTAACATATAGGAAAGGTTAGATACGTAGCATATTCAGTAACATATAGGAAAGGTTAGATACGTAGCATCTTCAGTAACATATAGGAAAGGTTAGATACGTAGCATCTTCAGTAACATATAGGAAAGGTTAGATACGTAGCATCTTCAGTAACATATAGGAAATGTTAGATACGTAGCATATTCAGTAACATATAGGAAAGGTTAGATATGTAGCATATTCAGTAACATATAGGAAATGTTAGATACGTAGCATATTCAGTAACATATAGGAAAGGTTAGATACGTAGCATATTCAGTAACATATAGGAAAGGTTAGATACGTAGCATCTTCAGTAACATATAGGAAAGGTTAGATACGTAGCATCTTCAGTAACATATAGGAAAGGTTAGATACGTAGCATCTTCAGTAACATATAGGAAAGGTTAGATACGTAGCATATTCAGTAACATATATGAAAGGTTAGATACGTAGCATATTCAGTAACATATAGGAAAGGTTAGATACGTAGCATATTCAGTAACATATAGGAAAGATTAGATACGTAGCATATTCAGTAACATATAGGAAAGGTTAGATACGTAGCATATTCAGTAACATATAGGAAAGGTTAGATACAAAGCATATTCAGTAACATATATGAAATGTTAGAAACAAAGCATATTCAGTAACATATAGGAAAGGTTAGATACGTAGCATATTCAGTAACATATATGAAAGGTTAGATACAAAGCATATTCAGTAACATATAGGAAAGGTTAGATACGTAGCATATTCAGTAACATATATGAAAGGTTAGATACGTAGCATATTCAGTAACATATATGAAAGGTTAGATACAAAGCATATTCAGTAACATATAGGAAAGGTTAGATACGTAGCATATTCAGTAACATATATGAAAGGTTAGATACAAAGCATATTCAGTAACATATAGGAAAAGTTAGATACGTAGCATATTCAGTAACATATAGGAAAGGTTAGATATGTAGCATATTTAGTAACATATAGGAAAGGTTAGATACATAGCATATTCAGTAACATATAGGAAAGGTTAGATGTGTAGCATATTCAGTAACATATAGGAAAGGTTAGATATGTAGCATATTTAGTAACATATAGGAAAGGTTAGATACAAAGCATATTCAGTAACATATAGGAAAAGTTAGATACGTAGCATATTCAGTAACATATAGGAAAGGTTAGATATGTAGCATATTTAGTAACATATAGGAAAGGTTAGATACGTAGCATATTCAGTAACATATAGGAAAGGTTAGATAGAGCATATTCAGTAACATATAGGAAAGGTTAGATACGTAGCATATTTAGTAACATATAGGAAAGGTTAGATACGTAGCATATTCAGTAACATATAGGAAAGGTTAGATACGTAGCATATTCAGTAACATATATGAAATGTTAGAAACAAAGCATATTCAGTAACATATAGGAAAGGTTAGATACGTAGCATATTCAGTAACATATATGAAAGGTTAGATACAAAGCATATTCAGTAACATATAGGAAAGGTTAGATACGTAGCATATTCAGTAACATATATGAAAGGTTAGATACGTAGCATATTCAGTAACATATATGAAAGGTTAGATACAAAGCATATTCAGTAACATATAGGAAAGGTTAGATACGTAGCATATTCAGTAACATATATGAAAGGTTAGATACAAAGCATTTTCAGTAACATATAGGAAAAGTTAGATACGTAGCATATTCAGTAACATATAGGAAAGGTTAGATATGTAGCATATTTAGTAACATATAGGAAAGGTTAGATACATAGCATATTCAGTAACATATAGGAAAGGTTAGATGTGTAGCATATTCAGTAACATATAGGAAAGGTTAGATATGTAGCATATTTAGTAACATATAGGAAACGTTAGATACAAAGCATATTCAGTAACATATAGGAAAAGTTAGATACGTAGCATATTCAGTAACATATAGGAAAGGTTAGATATGTAGCATATTTAGTAACATATAGGAAAGGTTAGATACGTAGCATATTCAGTAACATATAGGAAAGGTTAGATAGAGCATATTCAGTAACATATAGGAAAAGTTAGATACGTAGCATATTTAGTAACATATAGGAAAGGTTAGATACGTAGCATATTCAGTAACATATAGGAAAGGTTAGATACGTAGCATATTCAGTAACATATAGGAAAGGTTAGATAGAGCATATTCAGTAACATATAGGAAAGGTTAGATATGTAGCATATTCAGTAACATATAGGAAAGGTTAGATAGAGCATATTCAGTAACATATAGGAAAGGTTAGATATGTAGCATATTCAGTAACATATAGGAAAGGTTAGATACGTAGCATATTCAGTAACATATATGAAAGGTTAGATACGTAGCATATTCAGTAACATATAGGAAAGGTTAGATACGTACATATTCAGTAACACATAGGAAAGGTTAGATACGTAGCATATTCAGTAACATATAGGAAAGGTTAGATACAAAGCATCTTCAGTAACATATAGGAAATGTTAGATACGTAGCATATTCAGTAACATATAGGAAAGGTTAGATACGTACATATTCAGTAACACATAGGAAAGGTTAGATACGTAGCATATTCAGTAACATATAGGAAAGGTTAGATACGTAGCATATTCAGTAACATATAGGAAAGGTTAGATACGTACATATTCAGTAACATATAGGAAAGGTTAGATACGTACATATTCAGTAACATATAGGAAAGGTTAGATACGTAGCATATTCAGTAACATATATGAAAGGTTAGATATGTAGCATATTCAGTAACATATAGGAAAGGTTAGATACGTAGCATCTTCAGTAACATATAGGAAAGGTTAGATACGTAGCATATTCAGTAACATATAGGAAAGGTTAGATACGTAGCATATTTAGTAACATATAGGAAAGGTTAGATACGTAGCATATTCAGTAACATATAGGAAATGTTAGATACGTAGCATATTCAGTAACATATAGGAAGGTTAGATACGTAGCATATTCAGTAACATATAGGAAATGTTAGATACGTAGCATATTCAGTAACATATAGGAAAGGTTAGATACGTAGCATATTCAGTAACATATAGGAAAGGTTAGATACGTAGCCTTTTCAGTAACATATAGGAAAGGTTAGATACGTAGCATATTCAGTAACATATAGGAAAGGTTAGATATGTAGCATATTCAGTAACATATAGGAACGATTAGATACGTATAGCATATTCAGTAACATATAGAAAAGGTTAGATATGTAGCATATTCAGTAACATATAGGAAAGGTTAGATATGTAGCATATTCAGTAACATATAGGAAATGTTAGATACGTAGCATATTCAGTAACATATAGGAAAGGTTAGATACGTAGCATATTCAGTAACATATAGGAAAGGTTAGATACGTAGCATCTTCAGTAACATATAGGAAAGGTTAGATACGTAGCATCTTCAGTAACATATAGGAAAGGTTAGATACGTAGCATCTTCAGTAACATATAGGAAATGTTAGATACGTAGCATATTCAGTAACATATAGGAAAGGTTAGATATGTAGCATATTCAGTAACATATAGGAAATGTTAGATACGTAGCATATTCAGTAACATATAGGAAAGGTTAGATACGTAGCATATTCAGTAACATATAGGAAAGGTTAGATACGTAGCATCTTCAGTAACATATAGGAAAGGTTAGATACGTAGCATCTTCAGTAACATATAGGAAAGGTTAGATACGTAGCATCTTCAGTAACATATAGGAAAGGTTAGATACGTAGCATATTCAGTAACATATATGAAAGGTTAGATACGTAGCATATTCAGTAACATATAGGAAAGGTTAGATACGTAGCATATTCAGTAACATATAGGAAAGATTAGATACGTAGCATATTCAGTAACATATAGGAAAGGTTAGATACGTAGCATATTCAGTAACATATAGGAAAGGTTAGATACAAAGCATATTCAGTAACATATATGAAATGTTAGAAACAAAGCATATTCAGTAACATATAGGAAAGGTTAGATACGTAGCATATTCAGTAACATATATGAAAGGTTAGATACAAAGCATATTCAGTAACATATAGGAAAGGTTAGATACGTAGCATATTCAGTAACATATATGAAAGGTTAGATACGTAGCATATTCAGTAACATATATGAAAGGTTAGATACAAAGCATATTCAGTAACATATAGGAAAGGTTAGATACGTAGCATATTCAGTAACATATATGAAAGGTTAGATACAAAGCATATTCAGTAACATATAGGAAAAGTTAGATACGTAGCATATTCAGTAACATATAGGAAAGGTTAGATATGTAGCATATTTAGTAACATATAGGAAAGGTTAGATACATAGCATATTCAGTAACATATAGGAAAGGTTAGATGTGTAGCATATTCAGTAACATATAGGAAAGGTTAGATATGTAGCATATTTAGTAACATATAGGAAAGGTTAGATACAAAGCATATTCAGTAACATATAGGAAAAGTTAGATACGTAGCATATTCAGTAACATATAGGAAAGGTTAGATATGTAGCATATTTAGTAACATATAGGAAAGGTTAGATACGTAGCATATTCAGTAACATATAGGAAAGGTTAGATAGAGCATATTCAGTAACATATAGGAAAGGTTAGATACGTAGCATATTTAGTAACATATAGGAAAGGTTAGATACGTAGCATATTCAGTAACATATAGGAAAGGTTAGATACGTAGCATATTCAGTAACATATATGAAATGTTAGAAACAAAGCATATTCAGTAACATATAGGAAAGGTTAGATACGTAGCATATTCAGTAACATATATGAAAGGTTAGATACAAAGCATATTCAGTAACATATAGGAAAGGTTAGATACGTAGCATATTCAGTAACATATATGAAAGGTTAGATACGTAGCATATTCAGTAACATATATGAAAGGTTAGATACAAAGCATATTCAGTAACATATAGGAAAGGTTAGATACGTAGCATATTCAGTAACATATATGAAAGGTTAGATACAAAGCATTTTCAGTAACATATAGGAAAAGTTAGATACGTAGCATATTCAGTAACATATAGGAAAGGTTAGATATGTAGCATATTTAGTAACATATAGGAAAGGTTAGATACATAGCATATTCAGTAACATATAGGAAAGGTTAGATGTGTAGCATATTCAGTAACATATAGGAAAGGTTAGATATGTAGCATATTTAGTAACATATAGGAAACGTTAGATACAAAGCATATTCAGTAACATATAGGAAAAGTTAGATACGTAGCATATTCAGTAACATATAGGAAAGGTTAGATATGTAGCATATTTAGTAACATATAGGAAAGGTTAGATACGTAGCATATTCAGTAACATATAGGAAAGGTTAGATAGAGCATATTCAGTAACATATAGGAAAAGTTAGATACGTAGCATATTTAGTAACATATAGGAAAGGTTAGATACGTAGCATATTCAGTAACATATAGGAAAGGTTAGATACGTAGCATATTCAGTAACATATAGGAAAGGTTAGATAGAGCATATTCAGTAACATATAGGAAAGGTTAGATATGTAGCATATTCAGTAACATATAGGAAAGGTTAGATAGAGCATATTCAGTAACATATAGGAAAGGTTAGATATGTAGCATATTCAGTAACATATAGGAAAGGTTAGATACGTAGCATATTCAGTAACATATATGAAAGGTTAGATACGTAGCATATTCAGTAACATATAGGAAAGGTTAGATACGTACATATTCAGTAACACATAGGAAAGGTTAGATACGTAGCATATTCAGTAACATATAGGAAAGGTTAGATACAAAGCATCTTCAGTAACATATAGGAAATGTTAGATACGTAGCATATTCAGTAACATATAGGAAAGGTTAGATACGTACATATTCAGTAACACATAGGAAAGGTTAGATACGTAGCATATTCAGTAACATATAGGAAAGGTTAGATACGTAGCATATTCAGTAACATATAGGAAAGGTTAGATACGTACATATTCAGTAACATATAGGAAAGGTTAGATACGTACATATTCAGTAACACATAGGAAAGGTTAGATACGTAGCATATTCAGTAACATATAGGAAAGGTTAGATACAAAGCATCTTCAGTAACATATAGGAAAGGTTAGATACGTATAGCATATTCAGTAACATATAGGAAAGGTTAGATACGTAGCATATTCTTAAAAGTAATATTGGCGGAATAAAATAAGCTATCGCGGTAAATAATCGTCAGTGGCTTATTAATATTGATGACAAAATATATGTAAATACATTTTTGGGGAAACGTCGAGAAGCTTACATGTAGTGGCATTATGTATAGGGATTTGTGGTCCATATATTCTGTTCATATTACTTTTTACTTACTACATGAGCTAAATGTATAGGTTCCGACACATTTACCAAATGTTTGGTTAAGAATCATGTTCACAAACTAAATAATCATCATGGAAACTACAGAGTTATTTACTTATCTGTTTTTTTTTGGATATCCTGGTAACTATGTTAACATAACTTTTTTAACTCGGTACCTGTAATGTCGACTCTTCACTGTTACTTTATAACTCGTAGTTAAGTTGGACACCCTTGTTGCCTTTTAGACTTGTATCGATATAAGAGTCTATCGCCTTATAATCAAATGGGCCATAGTAGCCGCAGGGATAACCGGTCTGTAACAACGATGATAGTATTTAAGTCGCAAAGAACACCTTCAACAGCGAGAGACGCACCATAAATATTAAAATACATGTAATCAAGTGTGTTTTCAATTATAATGATTTTATATTGTATGAAAATGTAAATAAACAGGATGATATTTGTTTCCGCCTTCCACCTGCACATCCATTGTATCCTATCAAATACACATGTTATGTTATACATAAACTGTTCTTAGTGTGATAACATGCCTAGCATCCAGAAATAAACCTCTAGTGTACCAAGATCCATAACTCCTGTCGTTTGTATCAGTAACATTATATCTACAATGACGGATACAGCAGTTAATATATTCGTGGAAATTGCCAGGTTATTATAATATGTCCTGGAATTTAGCGTTAAAAATATTTTTCATGACTGTGTGATTGTGGTGATCCTTTTGCAACCCAGAACCTTGAAAAAAGTTAAATTATCTTATGGATAGATAATCTAGAAGAGAAGAAAGGAGGAATCATGAAGTGACACTTTGGTAATAAACGTTCACATACTACTACTGTCCCGATACATAGGCGGAAATGATTATACAAGTAGTTCGTATATGCAAGGTTTAATCAGTTTTGTTCAGAGATATTCCTTTTAGTATGTATCTTAGACTTAGAAGACTCTCTTAAATATTCTTTGAATGTAACAATTGGCTTCGATTTACGGTTAATTTCCTGTAGGATAAGATCTGTAAGATGAAGCAACATTCTGAAAAGCAAATCAAAACGTGTTAGGCATCTAGGTCAGAGGTTGGTGTGTGTGATATGAAGTCAATGAAAGGTTTGGTATTCAAAAGTACCAATCACTTAACCTAAATCTTGAGTGTAGATTACATGTTTACGAGTGGCCTAAGAAAGACAAGTTAGCAGTGACGAACGATGGCAAATTGTGGTACTTGATTAGCGGGGAATTTCAAAGAAACCAGATTAACTGAAATCGACTCAATGTGTTATAACGTAGCCACGAGCTTCCTTAGTAGGAGAGTTCTGTTCTGCTCGAAGCAGTGAGCTCTATTGTACAAGAATAGTCCATTTACCATCTGGTAAATTCCGAGTGCATTCTCATCTTAAGTGTCACGAACTACGAAAATTGGGACATTTTCATTAACTTACTTTGTAGTAAGGCAAAAGGGTATCTGTTGTTAAATACAAACACCACTTTGGTGTTCTAATGAATACATATTGAGAAAAGAAGCTATCGATTTGATGTGTTCGCTCGGAAACGTTGTGATGCCATAGTAAGATTTGGCAGTTTTCGAAATGCACGTATTTGGTTGCGCTTCTAGTCCAAAACTAATATGTGACCACAAAAACCCTACTGTCGAATTCACAAATTGTGTGGGTCGTCTGTATTTCTCAAGTAAGTTAGGGATATTGAGTTCCTAATGTTCACTTCCAAAGAAATAAAATCTGTAAATGGGACTAAATTTGTTTCCACTGATATTTGCTGAATAAATCCATTTTGTGCTTCTCACTAACTTTCACAGTCGTTTTGGATTTTCAATAATATCATCATCAACTGACGTCTTGTAATCTATATACTATCTCTTCTGATCTGTTTTTAAATCCGATCTAAGTTAAAAAAATCAAGAATTGGTGCATCTGCCGGGCACTCGCTGAAGAACGTAGCTGTAACTATTGTATGGTTGATTTCCTAATGTATTCGTATTGTATGTCTAGCTTTAGAATTTTAAATGCCACTTAAGCAGGGGACACACGTGCGGATTTTTTCGCATGATCGCGGCGATAATATCCGCATCGAAATACGCGGCGGATAAATTCGTACCCACACCGAGAGGACACACGGCTGCGATGATCTCACAGAGCAACTTTGGTACTGACGGCCACGTGGTCTAAAGATGGCGGCGTCCAGCATTTTGCAAGATCACATGATCTGGAGCTTGGCGGCTATTGGGTGCTTGTCAGAGTCGTCCGCAGCGAATATCGCACAGAGAGGACACACGGTGCGAGTTTATCCGCGGCGGAAAAAATCGCTGCGGAAATATGAAACATGTTTGATCGATCCGAATTTCGATGCGGAAAAATTCGCGGCGAATTTCGCACGTTGAGGAGAGGACACACGTATGCGAATATCGGTGCGATTGCAAAATACGCCGCGGTCATGCGAAAAAATCCGCACGTGTGTCCCCTGCTTAAGTGACTATGAAAGGCTGGCGAATGATCACCAATGATTAATACTTAAAGGCTTAACAATTTATCCACAATTCATTCCTCTTGTTTTCAATTGTCTGTATTTGCTGCATAGTTCGATGTGCCGTTTATCTTTTCATATACAGATTTACTGTATTTCAACGCGTAAAATGAGTTTGTCTTATTGTCTTTAACTCTACGTCAAGGCACGTATGAGTAAATACGGATGGCATCTAAGACGAATGTGGATCAACTGAAAGTGGCACGACGACAACGTAAAGCGGCTATCACAAGACATATGGGGCTGAGGAGTATTTGGGAACGTAACCGACCGTCTTGACAAGTTACGTCACTCCTTCGCAGAATTCAAGTCTGCTCATGTCGAGTTCCACCGGTTACTACATGGAGAAGACGTATGGAAGACGGATGAGGCCATTTGCTATGTCGACTTGTCTACTTTAGAAACTCGAAAGTCGACAAAGCGAGAGTAGCTAAATTGTACAAACAGCGCGCAGTTTTGTCATTTTAGCGACTTTCGCTTTTTCGACTTTTTCAAAAGGCGCAACACGCCAATTCAAATAGATTTTCGTGTTTTTCTTTCTCAGTCAGATTTGAAAAGACGAAAGTCGACAAAACGAAAGTCGCTAAAATGTGAAAACCGCGCGCGTTTCGATCATTTTAGCGACTCTCTTTCAAAAGTCGACAACTCGACAAGTCGCGGCACGCTATTTTGTTAAACCGCGTGCGGTTTGGACATTTTAGTGTCTCTCGCTTTGTCGACTCTCGTCTTTCAAAAGTCGACAAGTCGCGGCACGCTAAACACTCTTGCTTTGGCGACTCTCGTCTTTCAACAGTCGAAAGTCGCGGCACGCTTATCACACTCGCTTTGGCGACTTCTACTCTCCTGGGTGATGACCTACATTTCTCCCCTGTGGCTAGGCTATTTACCTAGAAATTGTCAAAAATTATGCAGCAAGAATAACACGCCTGTATATTTGTATTGCAGCGGGAAACTAACCCAGACTCAGTTGTGGTTAAATGTAGGTCATCACTATGGAGAGTAGAAGTCGCCAAAGTGAGTGTAATTAGCGTGCCGCGACTTTCGACTTTTGCAAAGACGAAAGTCGACAAAGCGAAAGTCGCTAAAATGATAGAACCGCGCGCGGTTTTCACATTTTAGCGACTCTCGCTTTGTCGACTTTCGTCTTTTCAAATCTGACTGTGAAAGAAAAACACGAGAATCCATTTGAATTGGCGTGTTGCGCTTTTTGAAAAAATCGACAAGTCGACAAAGCGAGGGTCGCTAAAATGGCAAAACCGCGCGCGGTTTGTACAATTTAGCGACTCTCGCTTTGTCGACTTTCGTGTTTCTAAAGTAGAAAAGTCTACATAGCAAATGGCCTCATCCGTCTTCCATAAAGACGCCCTTGACGGAAAGCTAGAATAACGTTGGTTATCCCCAACATCGGGACATTTTGGAAATGCGCCTTGGCAACCCACATTCGGTGTCCAGGCCTAAAAACAGAAAGTTCCTCACTAAAACAGTCGATTTACATCAGTTTAGATCTGTTGCTTTAAAACAGTTAGGTTTTTTAAATGAGCTCGACACCCAACATGAAATGACCTAAAAACAGAAAGTTCCTCACTAAAACAGTCGATTTACATCAGTTTAGATCTGTTGCTTTAAAACAGTTAGGTTTTTTAAATGAGCTCGACACCCAACAGATTATATTGGAAATATTGCAGCGTTGCCAACCTCGTGTCCGGACAAGGTGGTGCGACAAAGCCTTAAAAACAAAGTCTGCAATTAACCGCTTCATAAGCATGTTATCCAATTTCTGGAACTGTTTGTGGGAAATTGTCTTCTGGCTCGTCTTAAGCTCACTGCAATGAAGTTACGTGCACCCCACCAAGCGATGACATTCAGCAACTGCAGTCGAATTTAATGTACTGCCTGTAAAATCCCGTTTAGACCTTATTCAGAAGAATAAACTTTGTTATAATTGCTTATTATCAGAACACTTTTCTCGTAATTGTCATTAATCATCTGTATGTTCTGTCCCAGGATGTGGCAAAAAACATACTAAATTTATACATTTTGATATTGACCAATCAGGTAACTTAAATATTAATGAATCCTCATATTTGAATCTACCTGTCAATGTACATAGTCATGTTAATGTAAACCACCGGATGTATTTACCAATGGATCCGTTCTGAAATCCACCATGCCTGGGGTCAGCCATTTTATCACAAAACTCACCAAAAAAAACCCGAAATAAAAATACCTGAAATAAAAATCCTTGAAACACATTTTTTTTTTATCCCACCACAAGAAATCCAAAACAGATATAGACAGATTTTAAATCCACTCTCCGAAAAACTATTTCCCTAAAAATTAACGCCATCAGAAAGCACGAAAGTAAAACCTATGACATCTCTTTTAAGCGGCTTTTGTATTAACCCCAGCACTATTACAACATCAGCATCAGCGTCTAATAAACCATCAACTATTTTACCATACCATTATAACTTAATTTTTTATACAGTTTTATCATCCTCGTTAATTTCAACTGTTACTGATTCATCACCTATTACAGTCATTATTACCAACTATTTTCATTGGTGGATTTTACCACCAGCAGACGCCAACATTTTACCTCGATAATCAACACAGGATGTTAAAGTGGCATGAGCTGCCGAAATTCACACTTCTTTCATAATTTCTGATCGTCACGACAGTTACAGGCTTTGAAGGCCATCGAAAAACTAAATGATTGGCGTTGGAATGAGGAAAAACCATACAGTATGTGGCCTGTACGAACGGAAAACGTGTTCGAAAAGTAAACAACATTTAAATAACCGGGACGACCATTCATTCATTCTAAGGCAAAGTTAGTTCAAAATAATACTTTATCGCACATTTTTGAGACTAGAAGCAATAAAAAGCTTCTGAATTATACTTCTTGAGAAAAATAGCCAATAATATCAACGTTCTGTTTTTAAGTCAAAATATCAACATTTTGGCAGCTCATGCCCCTTTAATGAAGCCACCAACATTTTACCTCTATCATCAACACTTTTACCTCTATCATCATTACAGGAATTTAATGAAGCCGCCAACATATTACCGTCATTATCGACTGACTTCTTATCCCTTCAGTTACTGACAACAAACATCCAAACACCACTGAATCAACAATAAAGAAAGCACGAGATGATTTGAAGGAAATGAAAACAAAAAACACAGGGATGCCAAAGCCTGCGAAACCAGACTTATTAAAAATAATACTAATTCAAAATCAGAACTGAAAGACACAGAAAGAAAAAAAGTCCAGGGCAAGCCAAGTACGTGGCATTTAGAAATGAAAAAAATATTAGAATAACATGTACGGAGATGAAAACCGTTAAAGCCGACAACGACGACATTTACACATGAAAATTGACTTGGCCGAAACAGTTTTGCCTATAAAAAGGAATTCGAAAAATTCAACACCAAAATCAATATTCTTTTTAAAACGACAAGATCTGTGGACAGAAAATACAATGCTGGCACCGCACATGTATCACCTGTAATTTCAGACATTTAATAATCATTTACATGTCCCATCATCACTTTATATGCTGACGAAATTAAAAGGTTTAGACGCAATATGAATCATATAATTGAACTATAGCTGAAAAACACCCAAACGTTTAGGAATTCAAGAAATGAAAGACAAATCTGCGAAACGCAATATACAGACTGTACGAGAAATGATTTCCCATTTCGACTCTACAAACGCTCACGATAAAACAGCTGTCTAGAAAATTTTAAGCAATATGAAAACACCATATCAGATCGAGCCGTCACAGAAAAAACGTTTTCATAGCCTTGAATCATGGTATCAACTTGATCAAGGGGGATCAGCAAGAAAAACGTTTACAACAACTTCTTCTAGTCGTAAATATGGAGGAAAAAGTAAATGAAACCTCAAGTACATTGAAAAGAAATAGTTAGTTGTATACGAGAGCCAGGCGGTAGTATTTATAAGAATGACAAGATTTTTTTTAAAGAAGGTGACAAATTGGTCATTTTCACCCTCATCAACATTTTTATCAGCTTTAAATATCCACGAACGTCTAACCAATTATAAAGAAAATCGTTTGAGTATTTTGTTCAATTATTTATGCTGCTGTTGTTTATCATCTTTTACAGAATCATCCACATTTACAGAAAGTTTTACAAAAGTGCTGGGGTACTCCAAATAATCTTTTTAAAGCCGTTGTGGGAAGTTTGCAGTCTGATTTTAGCAATTTCCTTGTCGTGTACTTGACATGTTAAATGTGCTTTTAACAAAGACACTTTGGGTCACCATAGAGGCAGATGACATCATTTTAAATAGGAGTTGCGCATTAGACTATATTTAATCTACAACATGTTCAAATCTTTGAGTTAGTGTCTGGTTGTCAAGAAGAGAATTTTAAAACTTTATCAATTTCCTGTGAAACTGACGTTTTAATGCAGACAATTTCACAAGTATGGTGGTTTAACTTGAACTCTGAACACCAATCCTGAAGGTGAATCTTCCAGAGACGGTGTTCAAAAGATTGAAGCCATCAGCTTAGAACTTCACTCACGAAGTACCGTTTTATACAGTTTTTAATGAAGTCGGAAATTGGCTCGGTATTTTAGATAAAGATGAAAAGCACATGTTTAACAGAGCATTTATTTTAAGAAACACGTTTTAACTTTAAACAAAGACTTTTACAACCAGGTGGCAAAGCTTAATCGAGGTAAATAGGCGTATCTTCATCTATGTAAAAAAAAACCCTACAAAAGATCAAAAATGTAAAAGGACAAATACATTTTAGAAAACACGTATCAGATACGAAGGAATTATTCAAAAGACTATGCTCCTTAAACGAATTAGTGATTAAGTTAAAACAACTGATTATTGAGGCCAATGAGGAAGTTGAAAATTCTAATTGGTTGTGGATCTTTGAGTTTCTCCTCTGAGTGAGTTGTAGGTCGATCGGCGTAAACAATGGGTTAGACCAATTATAAAAGCCTTATTCATTTCTTGAAAAAAATACCTTATACATAAGTGACATGAGCTGTCAACATTTTTCCTGATAAACAATATTTTGAAAGTATCGACTTCTGTCTAGTTTCCAGAATGTACTTTAAAGTCTTGTTTTAAAAAACTTAGAATTGAAATGAACGAACATTCACAGTACTATTACCCGGACTAGCTTAGTTATTCTTATTCCATATTGTCAACCATTGCGTTTTTAACTCCATCTGTTTGGTCTTTTGAGTCTTGATGTTAACTATCATAACTCATGCGACTTTAACTAGACCACTCCGCCAGATAACCCGTGTATTCATGACTTTTGCGTATAAAACCAATCAATCAATTCTCGCACGGTTGGCTACCTCACCTAGTGAACAAGACAATATACCCACAGATGGGTGCGTGGCGTTAGTCCGAAGGTTCGTTATTCCGAAGGTCCGTTAGTCCGAAGGACCTTAACCGACCTTCGGAACAGCGGGTGTTCGGATGAAAGGACCTTCGGAACAGCGGTCTGCACCCCCACAAATATAACCTTGTCTAGATAAAGTAATAATATTGAATATGGTTGAAAAATTCATATGATCACAACGCAAAATTTTACCAGACCCCATCAGGTCCCTTGACATTTGCAAACGTACAGCCGGTCACCACTATATAAGCATTAGTAGGCATATGTAATTACAACAACATATGACTGGGTATAACGGTTTTCACACGACTAGAAGATTTTCCTTAAAGGGAACACTTTATGTAAAATACATTATACTTCATCTTAAAGACAATATCTACTTGGTCCCAAAACAGGGTTTATTTATTTTTTATGACTTTCCTACAAGAAGCTATGGTTAATTATTCTCAGATGGCAAGGTGACTGGATGTCACTGAAACATATGCACACGTGGTATGCTGAACTGCTATTGGTGTGAGAATATTTAACCATAGCTTCTTGTAGGAAAGTCATAAAAAATAAATAAAACATATTTTGGTAGCAGGTAGATATTGTCTTTAAGATGAAGTATAATGTATTTTACCTAAAGTGTTCCCTTTAAGCCCGTGTGTCTTAATGTCTATAAATGCAATGTTTCGGGAATAAACATTTTCGTTCCTTTCAGACTGAGATAGTGAACAGTAACGTAAACTGGTGCTTATAAGTGAACATTTTGCACATGTTTTAAGAAAAGTGGTGAGTTTATTTATTTACGTGAAATGTTAGATGAAGATATACTAGCTGGAAATATTTACGTTAATGGAGATTCAAAAAGAGCTGTATGTGTTTCAAAATGCAATGAATTCCATATTCTAATGTGAAAGTAATTTGTATACATCATGGGCTGTCCATCAATTACCACAATGTAAATACTGTAGATGTCAATCCTTGAAATTATTGAGAACCATACTTGTACCAAAGTGCGAGATTGTAGTTACAATTTCTCCAATCAAGATTAACGCCGCCATATAAGTGAAATAATCTTGAGCGCGGCGTAAAACACCAAATAACCAATCAATCAATCAATCAAATCAAGATGACAGAATCATTGAACTTTGTCCATAGCTTCCACGTTCGTTAAGGCAATATGACTATACAACAGCTTGTTTGCTTATATATGCTTGTATACATTGTTACGAGATAAAATAATAAAAGAAGTAACAACATGACCTGTAGATTTTAACACAACCGCAGTACAGCAGATTATGAACGGTTCCATGTCCGGGCAGTACGAAGTTCCACAGTGCGGAAGTGAACAAATCCCTCGACGTTTATTCAAGAACGCTTAGGTGAAATGCGTATCATTTCCTCAGAATTTTAATGTATGTGAAATGAATTTATTTACTTCAACTTTCCAACCGTAGTATTGTTGAAACTTTGAAAATCATCGCTATGTCTGATGTCACGAGTACATCAATAATAGTAGTGTTTACAGTATTTACTCTGTTTTCAGGTGCAGGTGCATACAACAAAAGAAAAAAGGATGAGCTTAATGATATATGACACGAATATGTAAAGATCTGCACACAGCAATACGGGCTCTGTTGATAGTTGAGTGGCTACTTGACTTGCGTGTCGAGTGCATAAGACTTTGTTCGGCTTTTTCCGCGCTATCTGGCTGATTAAAGGAGGAAGAAAAACCTTGTACATGTTGGACGAGATCCTAAATTGTTTAAGATGTATTTTCCTCAATAGCAAAATTGTATATTTGAAAATAATTAGTCTCAGATATTGACCGGGATTCATATACTACTATAAAGCAAGGTTCAACTTGTCCTTAAAAATTAGCCTTCCATGGTAACACGTCGGCTTCAAAAAAAAATTCGGAATGTAAGAATTGGGTTCGATGAATAATTATAGTGATAACGATAAGAGAAGAGCTTTCAATCTTTAAATCTAATATACAGACGGTAGGTTTATGTTTAATTATAGGCTTTGGTATCCATTTCCAAGAAAGGCTTTGGTATCCATTTCCAAGAACATGTACGAACTCCTGAACCTAAATCTTAATTAGTATTCTGGTTTAACGAGTGGCTTAAAAGGGAAAGTCAGAAAGATGGCAAATAGTGGTACTCGATTAGCAGCAAATATCAAAGAAAGTAGATTAACTCCATGAGTGATACGAGAGCCACGAGCTTCCTGAAGTGTTTACTCCCAGATATTGAACCGTTTTCTGCTCCAAGCAGTGGCCTTTATTTTACAAGAATAGTCAATTTATTAACTGGTACATTTTTGGTCGGAATCTGATTTTAACTGTCAAGAACTACCAAAATTAGAGCTTTTTTGTAGATGTCCTCTGTCGTCAGGAGAAACGTGATAAATCCAAATTACTGTGGGTTTTGTATTTTTGTTAAATATAAACGCCACTTTGGTGTATACTGTTAAGGGTGGTATCAAACAAAGACTTTTACTGTATTTATATGCAAGGCAAGGAATTGCAAACCGAAATACACTGTATATGTGTCTATAAAGAAAGTTGTCTAATTTGGGGTCAATGCCCACTTATTATGCAATGTGTGAAATATACATATTTTGTTGTGTACCCCCAACAATATAACTGAAACAAGCTGTTGTCGACGAAGTACATTTCATTTAAAGAAAACAGTTGGGCAAAATATGCCCTGGTGGTGTCCCAACAGATACGCCATAAGTGAGTTTGTTTTGCTTTTGATGATTAGTTACTGGCCCACCAACACCTGAGAAATATAGTCAACAATGCATATAGGCAAAGCCCCTTCCCCCGCCAGACATAACATCTATTTCAATAACTAGGCCTAATTGTCCGTAAAAGGAAACCGTGCATTAAACATTGATGACCACAGCTAAAACGGAAGCTCATCTCAAGCTCACTTCTGAATATCTACATTTAGTTAAAACCTCTGAGAATGGATTCATCGGTTGACCCAAGTCCAATAGAATTGTCATGTCAAAACCATAGAACACCACTGCTAAAAGACTGAAAACAAACAAACAGATTTAAAGATGTAACTTTGTATAATTAATGAAATCGAAACGTGTCTCTCTAGCAAATTAAATTTCACTTATTTTTTCTGAGTATCATTGATTTTTCTTCAACGGACAATTCATCTATAAACCTACATCTTTTGTGACATCTTACCCTACTTTCAAACAAGTCGAAGGTCAAGAAATTTAAAAACATTTCTTGCCTTCTATTTGCGCTTCCTGAGTTTGTTTTATTGACAATTCATGCCACTTTTAATAATGGGTATTAAATGAATTACCTATGCTATAAATTAACTACTTGTTTTAATAGAATTCAGCCCGTTCTTTCTTAGTATAAAAGTGATTGAACATTTGTCCCTGCTATTTATGCAACACGTGAGAACTTTGAAAGCTTATGCCGCTTTAAACTAATCAGACTTGTCCGGTAAGTTAAGTCATACGTACGTTCTTTTACCTAGTCCCCCGTGTGGGTTCCGGGGAGAGAGAAAGACCCACAGCTTTCCCAAGGTGCTTGATCGTGAGAGGCGACTACTCCTTGGGCCTCCGTGTGGGGTTGGAAAGATAAGAATTGACCCACAGCTCCCAGGCAAGCTTGATAGTAAGAGGCGACAATCCTGGGTCACATTTTTAGTTATTATGATATAAACCGATCTGTTATTATTACTCTATGAGAACTTATATATTTATTTACAATAATTTGTATTATTGGAAAATAGTTAGTTCTATAAATTGTATACTGTTGCTGTATTGGAGATAATTGTTATATACCTTGTTTTGATTCTCCAAAAATAATTTCGCCGTGTTTTACCAGTTTTTATTGATTTTCTGTTTCTGTCAATTTTCAATTCAAACGTAATTTTAATGTAAAAATGTATGATTTACCCTCTTTTCGCCGGCATATAAGTGAAATAATCTTGAGCTCCGAAATTCAGAGAAAATGGGAGAAAAAAGAGGTCTAGTTGATACAAATTTTGGAGATGTACAATAAGGTAGTTTTCATAAGCAACAAAAGCTATTAAATGTTCTTCTTCATGTATATCCCGGCTATTTCTTATTTCAACGTCAATGAGTTTTTTCCCGGTTGCTTCAAACGCTGAACTTCTCTTGACAATCGGTTATTTTTTAACTGTCGAATTTTGGTAGCTCATGCCACTTTAACGTCTTCTGAAACCGATTTGGCTATTAATGACTATGTTAATTATAGCTATCTAGATCGTACATTATTGAAGATTGTGTGTTAAGTAAATACTATTAAGATCAAATTACAGACGTGTAACGGACTACTTTATTTCACCCCTGTAATTTGAGTTGGACGTCTGCCAGACAAACATTGTGTGACAAATGTCATTGGATCACATCCAGCCAGTAGCGTGAGAATGAGCTTGTGCAAAGGATGGTTTCAATGTTATTTTAGCTATCCAAGACAGACGAACCACTTGTTATTTTTTCCGATGTTGACACACTATTAAAGAGGTCTGTTTTCTTGTGGTCAATAAAACTGAGGTTGTTGGCAACAGCAATCATAAGGAAGTCATATATACACTAGTGTCCAAATGAAACGATGCCAACTTGTTTTCAAAATATTTTTTGTTAAGAATTGATTTTGTAATATGAAAACATGCCAATTCGTTTTGAAGATCCCAAACACAGCGCATCAACCAAAAATACCGAGAACACTTGATCACTTCCGGGAGAGTATCTAAATTTCGTGCAAGTGACATTGTCCTCTTTAGTATGTTCTGCACGTGCAAAAAAGATGTTTAAAAGGGCTGAGCATACACGTTGATATCACGGCAACAAAAAGATCACAAGTCATGCCACGTGTGATAGCCATCGAGAGAGAGAGAGAGTCGTTGGAATGATCCAATGCGGCGCGAAAAACCGCACCGTAACAGTGACGTTCACAGCGGCTACAGCATCAGAAGACACACCCTCTACAAGAGACTGCGACCGTATGGTATCCGGCCACGTCATCACGACAGATTGCTAGGCGGGTTTAACGTCCAACGTACAGGTTTTGCCATTGCCCGCAAGTTCACAGGACATTAATCCCATCGAACCACCTCGATCGTCAAATCAGACAGCGCCGTGAGCCTCCAGTCAACCTCCTGGACTTGGAACGATGTCTCCTCGATGAATGGGAACGCTCAAAGCATCACTACCAGCGTATCTGTCATTTTTCAGTTCCAATGTATTTTTAATGTAAAAAATATATGATGATTTAATTTCTTTTCGCCGCCATATAAGTGAAAAAACCTTGAACGCGGCGTTAAACTCTACTCAATCAATCAACAAATCACTTAAACTCACTCACCTAGTGAGAGGATTACAGAGAGAATGTTAATTTGAATCGATACAAATCGTCGATGGCCATTTTGTTATAACATGTCACCTACAAAATGTTTTTAGATGTTTGCAACCATTTCGATACAGATCATGTTTTCGAGTCTACCTTCTCGTGACCATCGTGTTTTTGAGCTTCGCACCCGGTTTGCCAAACGCGTTACAGCTTTCTGATGAGGTTATGTTGACCCCCTTTTTTAAAATATGTGCACAAAATTGGCTGTAATGCGCATACTTCAGCGTTCACTTTTCCTTTCGAATGACATATATCCGTACGAAAAAGGTGCATGTTTTATTCCATTACTGAAAACAGAAAAACATATGAAAGAAGACTTATGAAACTTAAGATTACGTACAAATTGTTCTATTTCATATGACACGAAAATAAAGTAATGTGTGTTTATTGTCCATCTATACGTATAACACCACCTCCCCCAATCCCCCCTAACGGAAAATGAACAATGTTTTGGCAGCAGTTCGCATTAGGGTGGAATGATTATGGAATCTAAAAACCTGTTACAGTTTAAGCGAAGTCAAGAAACAGCCAACATCTTGACCATAATTGTGCTTTTCATTGGAAACGACTTCCTTAATCCTTCAAGTGGAAATTTGGCTTTTGCTATTGATTATATCGGAGGAAGCTGGTGCAGTGAATGTCTTGATTGAACCTTCTTTTTTCCTTGGTCTATCAAGTAAAGTGCTCCCATCAACTGATTCCTGATGTGGCTTCGCGAATGAAATTTATTTTCCACACACACAAGGGCTTTGGTAATATTGGAATTGGATTTCCAGTTTTAATTAATACATTTATTGCTACGAGATGGCTTAATACTTGTGTTTAATTTTGTGAAACTTTATTATTGATGTGTTTCAAAACTAAAAAAATGTAAAAAAAAATTGTTAATAATAAATTGAATACTTTATAAAATTCTTTTTTTGTTAGATTCATATTCCAATGGAAGAACATATTTATATTCTATACAAATCGTCCAGATTATTCAAATAAAAACTTCTTTTTTTTCTCCAAACGTCCAGAACATTAAAATAAAAACGTTCTTTTATCCACACGTCCAGAACATTAAAGTGGCATGAGCTGCAAATTCACACTTTTTCATAAATTCTGATCGTCACAACAGTAAGAGGCTTTGAAGGCCATCAAAAAACTAAATGATTGGTGTTGGAATGAGGAAAATCCATACAGTATGTGGCATATACAAACCGAAAACGTGTTCAAAAAGTAAACAAAATTTAAATAAAAATATGATTAGGAAAACAACAAATACAATACTAAGGGCCGTGTGATTAGCTGCATTTTTTAAAAGTAATCTCTATAATATTTAAAGACCAGGGTGATTTCTATTGTGTTTCAAGATCAGGGTAATTTCTATACTATTTAAAGACAACGGTAATTTCTGTAGCGTTGCTTCGCCAAAAAATATATTGCCTACAAGGAAAGTCCATTTATTTCTAACGCACCGAACACGTATTTAATCTACTTAGCACAAAAAATCTTCATGTAGGCGTATCTGATTTTCTCATTACTTCTTGGGTGATTACTAAATACTAGGAAAGTACATGTCTGGTATTCCTATAGACGATTCAAATGTCTTGATGTAGAGAATACTTTGATGGATGAGAAATAAAGATAGATCAGATTATGACGTCACATATACAAACAAAAACAAAATAGCTGGAGCCATATTCGAACAGTAACTTGAACAGCTAGTGTACAATACATAGTGCGGCAATGATTTCGTTCAACTTTAGTTCACCCCAGATGTATGACTTTATACATATAGGTTTTGTTCTGAAGATTAACGGATGGGTCATATTTTGATTGATTAATTGATTGGAGTTTTACGCCGCACTCAAGATTATTTCACTTATATGGCGGCGAAAAGAAGTTTTAATCAGACAGGCCCATTTACATCAAAATTACAATAAAATGAAAAGACGGAAACAAATTTATGAAATATGTTAAAAAGAGTGTAAATCACTATTTTGGAGGTTAAAAGGACATGCAATTTTAAAATGATCTCCAAAAATAGTATATGAAAATATGTATATTACAATAAAAATTCAAATTTTATGGTATAAACCAATCTGTTTTAAAAATGTTATTATAATAGGGCTTTTTACCTTGGTGAAAAGCTCATTCATGGAGTTTGCCTTGAACAGGCGATTTCTCACCATGGCAAACTCCACACACTCTAAAAGAACATGTTTGATGTCGAATTGGCCATCACAACGCATGCACCACGGATGGGGATCCCCCGTGAGTACATGTCTGTGTGATAAAAAAGAATGGCCAATTCGACATCTAGATAAAACCACCTTTTCTTTCCTAGAAAGAGAAGAAGGGAAAGTGGTAAGACCGATCTCTGCCTGGATTTGAGCCAGTTTATTTTTTTGTCGTTTCTGTTCATCCCACGAAGTTTGCCAAATCTGTTTGATGTATTTGACTATCTTCGGTCTGAAGTCAGAATATGGTACTTCGACCGAAGATACTGGTTTGGTCAAAGCAGATTTGGCTTCACTGTCCGCGACTGTGTTACCATAGATGCCACAATGACTGGGCACCCAGCAGAACACAACTTCCTTACCCGCAGATGTTAATAAATCATGTATGTGTAGAATGTTACGAATTAGCGGGTTTTTAAATTTCCTGTGTTCAATAGCCAAGAGGCTCGACAAAGAATCGCTACAGATGACGGTCTTGTCCAAGTCATGTGTAGCGATCATGTCCATGGCCAGAAGAATTGCTCGAGCCTCGGCAGAAAAAATTGAACTGGATGAAGGAAGGCAGAGGGAAGCAACATTACGGCCAAACACTGCCGCAGCAGCAACCCGACTGTTATCCTTCGATCCATCTGTGTAAAGGAAGCTATGTTCTGCAAAGTTATTTTTAATCTCAGCAAATTGTTGTTGGATTATTAGAGGATTCGTGGTAGACTTGTCGTGCTGGCGGATGTCATAGATGAACCTTGGCCTGCTTGTCAGCCAAGGTGGAGCACGGGGAGGTCTTACTGTTGCGACCTCCTCCAAGTCTATGCCCGCAGCCTCTAGATGGGGCCTTATGCGGAGACCAAACGATGGAATCCGGCTAGGAGAGGCTGCATAGAAGTCCTCGAATAACGGTTGGAAAACACAGTCGTGGGCAGGGTTCGTGGGATGGGCTTTCAGTTTCGTGGCATATTGGAGACCTAGATTGATTCTCCTGTTCGAGGGTGAAGGTTCGTTTGCCTCCACATACAAACTCTCGACCGGAGAGGTCCTGACAGCCCCCAGGCAGAGTCGGAGTCCCTGGTGGTGCACAGGATCAAGCATCTGTATGTATGCTTTCCTAGCACCACCATACACAAAAGATCCGTAGTCCAAAATGGACCGAACCATAGACCTGTAAAGATTCAAAAGAATATCCCGGTCCGCTCCCCAGTCAGTGCTGGAGAGGACCTTTATAATATCTTTGTGCACTTGGCTTTTAACATTTTAATATGGGGCACAAAATTAAGTTTATGGTCATAGATGAGGCCAAGGAATTTAGTCTCCTTGACCACCTTCAATGGTTTACCATAGAACTTAAGGTCGGGGTCCAAGTGGAGCTTCCTGAGGTTACAGAAGTGCATGGCTACGGTCTTGGTAGATGAGAGGCGAAACCCATTCGCATTGGCCCACTTCTCGGTCTCATTGAGAGACGCCTGTAATTGTCTCTCAATAGTAGCCATGTTTCTGGAACTGTAACACACAAGAAGATCATCCACTGTGGGGTTCTAATATCAATTAGACGACAATGCAGTTTTTCATCTTAATTTCGTTTTATTTAAACTGATTGGCTGTAACAAAGAAATAAAGAAATAGTGAGACTACGATACAATAATTATCCAACATAAATCAGGTAAGTATCAGGTAAATATCTTTGATATTTAACTGTTATCCGGAAAAGATCAATGCTATTTAAGTTTGACGTTGTGTTGTTGTTGCATTTGGTCGAATAACATGCATTACAGTTAACGTACAAATTAGCTAAGCTGCATAAAACAATATGGTTACAACGTGTGAGCACTAAATACCCTAAACAATTGCTGTTTGCTTTACCATTTAATGCAAAATACAAGACAATATCCTGAAATAGTATGTGGCACCGTTACCGTTTTGTAGATCATTAGAAACTCCTCACGGGAGGCTCCGATAACCATGTGTGCTGTGCCATTAGCCATAGCTCTTGAACCTTCCTTAGAATTTATGATAATGAGCTATGACGCGCAAAATGGGAGCATCTACGTATGAAACAATGACCTAGTATATAAACAAACGGAGTAGTCTCCCCTAGATCGATAGGAAAGCAATTTGGCCGATACACACCGGCCCCTTAATTGATATAAAAGGAACAATTACCAAAACTTTCGAAGGCCAAACTACAATAAACTATAATAAAATTCGAAAATAAAATGAACACCAATTACAATCGTGTCCTTACAATCAAAAGAACATTCCATCTCCAGGATGAAATCTGGCATTTACCAAAACAAAGCTTGACAAGGTAAAATAAAAGAACATTTTCTTCTGACTTTGAAAATAACAATCAAAACATCAAATGTGTATGACTTGTGTGAAAGTATGGGAAATGATGCTTGTTTTATATGACATACTGTGGGGCTAACTAAATTTAGTTGTCAATGTCTGCTTCAAGCACTGGACAAAGTTTGGCTATGGGCCGAATGATGTTGTTTGTTTTTGTCTTGAGCTGAACAGAACGTACAGTTCCTTTGGCATCTTTATATGTTTCTATAACTCTGCCCATGGGCCGAATGATGTTGTTTGTTTTTTATCTTGAGCTGAACAGAACGTACAACTCCTTTGGCATCTTTATATGTTTCTATAACTCTGCCCAAAGCCCAAGAATTTCTGGGACAATTGTCCATTATGAGAACGATGTCTCCTACAGCTAAGTTTTTATTTTGAGTTGTCCATTTTTGTCTAACTTGCAAAATGGGGAGGTATTCGGCCACCCAACGTCGCCAAAAGAGATCTGCGAGGTATTCTATTTGACGCCACCTTCTCTTCGCGTAATTGTCAGGTGGTTCGAACAGGCCAGGTGGTAAACTTTCTCCTGCCTGGTGAAATATCAAATGATTGGGAGTTAAAACCTGCAGATCATTAGGGCTGTTCGGTGATTCTGTAAGGGGCCTGTTGTTAAGGATAGCTTCTATTTCGCAGAATAGAGTCTGCAACCCCTCGTCATTCAATTTAATTGTCTGGGTGTGGAGAATAGAATGCATTAATTTACGGATAAGACGAATAATACGTTCCCACACACCCCCATGTGGGAAGCTGTGGGTGGGTTAAACTCCCAAGAGATACTCTGTCTCAGCAAATATCCTTTAATTCTGTTTACGTTCCACCCTTCTATTGCTTTGCGTAACTCTCGCTCTGCACCAACTAGATTTGTGCCGTTGTCTGATTGATCATCTTCACTGGACCTCGTCTTGCCACAAACCTTCTAATTGCCTGGATGCAGGAGTCAGTATCCAGTGATGCAGCAACCTCAAGATGAACGGCTCTACTAGCCAAGCATGTAAAGACAACTCCATATCGCTTCACGTTCGATCGTCCTCTCCGTATTTCTATTGGACCAAAGTAGTCCAAACCGACTCGAGTGAAAGGTGGGTCATCTGGCTTTAGTCTGTCTGATGGTAAATTAGCCATTTTCTGTGTAAGTGGTCTTGATTGGTATCTTTTGCAGATACTGCATTTCGATAGCATTTTCTTTATGATGGAGTTGGCACCGACAATCCAATATTTCTGGCGAACGTGTGCAAGTATAGCATTCTTTCCTAAGTGGCCCACGGATGAATGTGCATCTTCAATGATCAATCTAGACACTGGTGAGTTCTTAGGTAAAACAATGGGGTGTTTACTTCCGAAGGAGGATTTCGATCGCTCCAAACGGCCTCCAACTCTCAAAATTCCATCCAAGACGAAGGGATCGAGTTTCTGTAGACTGGAAGACTTTGGTAACTCTTCAGTACCTTTTATACCAGTTAATGCTTCTATTTCACTCGGGTAAGACTTACTCTGTACATACTGTATTACTTCCCTTTCTGCTGCCTTTATATCCTCTGTTGTTAGACACTTTGTGACCCCTTTTCCTCTGGACAATCTTCTCTGTTTCAACTCTTTCATCTTGGCATTAAGTTGCTCATCCTCTGTGCCTTTACTCAAATTCTTAAATCTTATTTCCTTTTCAGTCTCTTTGCTTTCGGATACCCAATGTTTCAAGGTAAGTTTCAGAACCAGTAGCCAACCAACGATCTGGAGTAATCTGTACCAGCTGGAAAAGTGAGTAAATAGTCTTTCAAATGTAGGATTGACAACTTCTACTGTTGAGTTTACATGTTTTACTTCCGGATCTTCATCTTGCATACTGTGATTGACTTGACTTTGGTCTGGCCACTGTTCAGGAGAATTCCACAAGAACTCAGGACCTCTAAACCACTGGGGAGTACTTATTAGGGTTTTCATTGTAAGTCCCCTGGAAGCACAATCAGCTGGATTTACTTTGGTGCCAACGTACCGCCATTGCTTGACCTCTGTTACCTCTCTTATAACTGTTATTCTGTTGGCAACAAAGGTATGAAATCTGGAATTTTCATTTCCAATGTACCTTAGGACCGCCATACTGTCTGTCCAGAAAATGCTCTTATCAATGTTGAAGTCCAACTCGTTTCTTAACATGATGTCTATTTTCACCAGGATAGAAGCTGCAGTGAGCTCCAAACGTGGAATAGTTACCTTCTTAAGGGGCGCTACCAGGGACCAGATCAAGATCAAGATCTTCCTAATACAAAGGAACAATGGACGTTGCCTTCCTCATTTTGCATCCGAATATACGATACCATGCCGTAGCCGTAGTCGCTGGCATCTGCAAAGTGATGAAGCTGACATGAAACTACATTTCCAAAGTTCTCTGGCTTGTAACACCTATTTATACTTACTCCATCCAGTAGATCTAGGTCATGCACCCACTCATTCCATTTTTTCAGCAGATGGTCCGGAATGTCAGCATCCCAAGCAATGCTTCGTTGACAAAGTTCTTGCAATATACATTTAGCCACGAGTATAAATGGAGCAAGCAGCCCCATCGGATCATATACTGAACTGGTTAAGGATAAGATCCCTCTTCTTGTACTTGTATTTGTCACTGGCCCATAACTGGACTTGAAACCGAAACTATCTGTACTTGTAATCCAATAAACCCCAAGAGCAGTCTCTGGCTTAAGTTCCTCCTGTTTGATGTGGAGTATCTTGGATTCTTTAGATCGTTCTTCTAGTGGTACCGATTCCAAAACTTCAGCATTGTTACTTGTCCATTTAGTCAACTTAAATCCTCCCTCACTGCATAGTTGAGTGAGTGAGTGAGTGATTGGGGTTTTACGTCCTGCTCACTGCATAGTTGAGAAGTCTTCTCTATTAGCTCTTTTTCTTCTTCAGTGGTGGCAGTTGACGATAGGTAATCGTCAACGTAGAAATTCCTGTTAATACCTTTAACAGTTGAAGAATCGAACTTGTCTAGGTTGTCTACTGCTGTCTGTCTTAGTGCAAAGCTGGCACATGCAGGAGAAGACACAGCACCGAATGTGTGCACTAACATACGGTGGGCTAATGGTGGACTGTCGAAATCACCATCTGGCCACCAATAGAATCTAAGGAAATCAATATCACCTTGTGGAACACGGACCTGGTAGAACATGGACTCTATGTCCGCCATTACTGCCACGCCTTCCTGTCGAAATCTCAATAGGACTTCCAACAAATAATTAGTCATGTCAGGACCTTGAAGCAGAGTTTTGTTTAGAGAAGTGCCTTCATAGCTGGCAGTGCAATCGAATACCACTCGTAACTTGTCCAATTTTCTGTGATGGTATACCCCATGATGAGGTATATACCATACCTTTCCCTTTTCGCCTTTTACCTTCTCATCTGGGATTCTCTCAGCATAGCCTTTGTCCAATATTTGTTGCATGAAGGCGTTGTAGTCTTCTCTGAACTTCTGATTTCCTTTTAATTTCCGTTTTAAACTTTCAAGTCTCTGTAAAGCTTCCTTAGAATTGTCTGGCATTACTGTTTCTTTGTGTTTAAATGGTAAGCCTATAAAGTAATGTCCCTGTTCATGTTTGATTGTGTCTTTCACCTGTTTCAGAAATCTGTTATCTTCTTGTGAATTTTCTTTCCTGTCATCTACTACTCTTTCAGGAAAATCTAAATTAATAGAATGTCGTACAAGTTGGTCTAGACGTTTAGCTTCTTCCTCTGCTGATATGGCGACTGCTTCAGTATGATGAACATGAAAAACTTGTTCACTCATATTTCGTTTGTTGTCACGAATGACGTTCCATACAATCCATCCTAGCCGGCTGCGAGTTGCATGGGGAGATTGACTTGGACCTGTACGAACTTCCAAAGGTGAGTAAGCATCTGGTATGTTATTACCAATAAGTAGGTCAATACCAGCGTTGACTTTAGGTAGTGTGACGTCATGCAAATGTGTCCATTTCGATATGTCATTAGGTGTGGGAATGTGGTCTTTGGAGATTGGCATTTTATCTTTGGTGTAAACAGTGGGCATATCAATGATGTTGTTAGAATTTAAATCTGAAATCTGCATACCATTAACAGCTGTTGTCAAAAGAGTGTGAGATGCTCCCATAGTATTTATTGTGATGTTCTTTCTTCTCCCACTCCCTCCTACTTGTTTCAACAGTCTCTCTGAACAAAAGCATACAGTACTGCCAGGATCGAGAAAGGCATATGTGGTCACATGATTAAGCCCATTTTTCATTTGTACCTTGACAGGAATGACTGTCATTGTACAGTACCCTTCACCGGCCCCTGTAGCTGAACATGTGTTATTGTTAACCCTTGCAGATTTCTGACCTGAATCTGTATATTTTGTTTCTGTTTTGTGTTCTTTGTTTACCATATCATTCCTTCGATTTCTGTCATGTAGTGAGGTGGGATGTTGCCAATTACATTCTTTGCATGTTGGTCTGTCTTTACAATTTCTAGCTTGATGCCCGAAGGTGAGGCACGCGAAGCATAATCTCTTAGATTTAACAAACTGGATTCTGTCACTGTAAGGGAGAGCAGAAAGCTGATTACATAATTCAAGTGTGTGAGATGTGTCACTGCAGTATAGACATACTTTAGAATCAAGCTTTGGTTTTACAGTTTCCATTTTCTGTGTTCCCGCAACTTTACTCGAATTTTCAATTTCTGTTGCATAGCTTCCTTTAATAGGTTGTTTGTATCTTGGGCCTTGAAATTTACTTGCAGTGTGAGATGGCTCAACTTTAAGGGCATCCCTGCCGTAGGTGGGATCACATGCTTTCAGTGCTTCGCCTTTTACGAAATGAGTCAAATGGTGAAATTTCAAACTTTCCCCTTTACTTTTAACTTGCTGAACCAAACCACGCCATTTGTCGTGATAGTAGAAAGGTAATTTTGCCACAAGCCTTTTCATATTATCTGGGTATTCAAGAATATTTGCCGCATTAATTGTCTGTACAGCGTCCTGACATTCGTTCAGGAAAATAGAAAATTCATCTAGTAATCTTGGGTTATCTCCCTTGATATTAGGCCAGGCAAGAGCTCGCCTAATAAATGCATTAGCTATGATTTCATCATTACCATACCTCTCATGGAGCTCGTTTAGCGCCGCTGGGTAGCCAATGTTAGCGTCAAGGTATGAAAAGCCTGTTACAATTTTATGAGCTTCACCGAGTGTGAATTGCTCAAGATAGTTTAAGCACTCGTCAAGGTCATCAGTGTTATTTACTACTTTAGTCTTAAACTGTCTTTAGCTGATTGCATAGTTGATTGCAAAACGGGGCTATTCCCTTGGGCGTTAGGCATATTATATGGGTGGACATTTTGGTCAAAATTGCCTTTAACATGCCTTTGTGGGGTAAATGTCTGAGCTAAAGGGCTTAATGTTGGTTGATAACCAGGTGTAAATGAAGACTGATAGCCAGGTGTGTTATTTGCGTTATACCTTTCATTTGGTATGGTTTGTGTGTTTGATGTCTGTGCAGGTAGGTGAAAATCAGTGTTTGTTGTGTTCATGTATTTTAAACCTTGATTATCTGGATGTGATGTATTGGCAGGTAAGTGAAAATCTTGATATGTGTTTTCAGTGTGTTTTGGAATTTGACCCTTTTCTTTCATTTCAGTATTTTGCTGAATATTTTTTTTGGTGGACTGGTTCGAAAAGTTATCAACATTATCACCATCTTTTACATTTTTAGTTACTTCTTTACTTAATGGTTTTACCGAAACAATTTCTTCTTTTCCATTCTTAGTTAAATCTTTTCTACTTTCTCTCTCTTTTTTGTTTACTTTACTTGATTTACAAGAAACTATATCAGAGAGCTTTGAATTATCTTTTGCACAACTTAATGAACTTTTACTTTCAAAGTCATTTAAAACTTTACTTCTTGCCTGTGCAATCTCCAGTTCTGTCTGAAGCTGTAACTCTTCTTCCTCTAATTTCAGACTCAGTTCAAAGTCATGCCTTCTTTTCTCAAGTTCATATTTTCTTTTTAGAGCTGACATCTTTGCAGCTATTTCTGCTTTATTTTGTTCCTCTCTCAGTCTGCTAGTATTCACAGACTCTGATAATTTGGAACCACTCTTCTGGCTAGGCACCTGGGACACACTATCACTGGGTTGAACCTCTGGCAAACTCTCTTCCATTAAGGGTTCTGTCTCGGCCATATCTTCTTCCATGATGATGATCGAAAACGCCAATAGATGTGGGGTTCTAATATCAATTAGACGACAATGCAGTTTTTCATCTTAATTTCGTTTTATTTAAACTGATTGGCTGTAACAAAGAAATAAAGAAATAGTGAGACTACGATACAATAATTATCCAACATAAATCAGGTAAGTATCAGGTAAATATCTTTGATATTTAACTGTTATCCGGAAAAGATCAATGCTATTTAAGTTTGACGTTGTGTTGTTGTTGCATTTGGTCGAATAACATGCATTACAGTTAACGTACAAATTAGCTAAGCTGTATAAAACAATATGGTTACAACGTGTGAGCACTAAATACCCTAAACAATCGCTGTTTGCTTTACCATTTAATGCAAAATACAAGACAATATCCTGAAATAGTATGTGTTACCGTTTTGTAGATCATAAGAAACTCCTCACTGGAGGCTCCGATAACCATGTGTTCTGTGCCATTAGCCATAGCTCTTGAACCTTCCTTAGAATTTATGATAATGAGCTATGACGCGCAAAATGGGAGCATCTACGTATGAAACAATGACCTAGTATATAAACAAACGGAGTAGTCTCCCCTAGATCGATAGGAAAGCAATTTGGCCGATACATCCACATACATGGACCCCTCTACATTGTCATGTAGGACACCAGCCAAACTGTTGATTTTGATGCTGAACAGGGTTGAGGACAGGATGCTCCCCTGTGGGACTCCCATTTCTTGTTCGAATGAATCCGATAATGTGGAGCCCACTCACACCCTGAACGAGCGATCTTGTAAAAAGTTTGCAACAAAGTTTGGCAGGCGCCCTTTGAGCCCCATACCAAAAAGATCTTTAAGAATGCCGTGTTTCCAGGTGGTATCATAGGCCTTCTCCAAATCGAAGAAGACCGACACGGCATGTTCCTTGCGCACAAAGGCATTTCTAATAAAGGTCTCAAACCGCACCAAGTGATCAGCAGTTGACCGACCTTGTCTGAATCCGCACTGAATGTTTGCGGGGAGCTTATTCTCCTCCAGATACCAGACAAGGCGGTCATTGATCATCCTTTCCATCGTCTTACAGATACAGCTCGTTAAAGCAATAGGTCTGTAATTCGATGGATCGGAATGGTCCTTGCCGGGTTTGGGGACCGGGATAATGCACGCCTCCCTCCAGGAAGGAGGAAATGAACCAGTTGACCATATATGATTAAATAAATCCAAGAGGACGTTCAGAGATATTTTTGGAAGTTGTTTAATTAATTTGTAATAGATCTGGTCCGGACCACAAGCTGACTCATTGGCTGACTCATTGGCCTTTTCCAAGGAGGCATTAAGTTCCTCCAAGGAGAAAGGTTGATTGTAGTCTTCCAGATTCTGTGAAGAGGAGTTAAGCGATACCGTCTCTTCCTGGGCCTTTATGTTCTGGAATTCTGTGGTGTAGTTCTCAGAGGATGATTTCTGAGAAAAATTCCGGGCCAGACTATTACTAATATCTCTGGGAGAGGTTAAAGTTGTACCATCTCCCTTAAAGTAGTGGGTTCTGGGTTTATTATTCTTGTTTTTTAATTTTTGTATCATGTTCCATACTTTTCTCATGGGAGTCTTGGTGGTAACAGAGGATACAAAATCACGCCAGCACAGGCGCCTCTTGGATTTAAGTAATCGGCGAGACTTCGCTCGTTCGATACGGAACTGGTCCAAATTCTCCTTCCTATCATGGTGTTTATAGCGACGCTCAGCCTTCTTTCGAGATCGAATAGAGGCTTTGCAGTCGCCGTCATACCATGGTTTACTACGTGTATTGGGATTTGTCGAAGTCTTAGGTATTGTTCTGTCTGCAATGGATGTTAAGATTCTCGTAAATTCCCGGATTGGATCCTCTCCTTCGTTGAGCTCTGTAGTGAGCTCAGCCTCACAAAGTGCGGAAAAGAGAGGCCAATCGGCTTTCTGGAATTTATAACGAGGAACCTTCTCTACACTCTTTGAAGTCAGATGTTCTAGGATGACTGGGAAATGGTCACTACCGCAAAGATCATCATGCACCCTCCATGTAAAATCTAAGAGGAGTGCAGGGTCTGTAATGGACAGATCTATAGCGGAGTAACGACCATTCCCAGAGTGTAGGAAAGTGTCTGTGCCATCGTTAAGTATGCACAGACCTTCCTCGTCGAGAACCTTCTCAATAACCTTAGCCTTTTGGTCATTGTAATCACAGCCCCACAATGGACTGTGGGCGTTGAAATCCCCCAGTAACATATATGGGGCTGGTAATTGTCCCACCAATCCTCTCAGTTGTTCCATGTTTAACTGAGAAGAAGGTGGAATATATGTAGAACATAAGGTTATTGTTTTATCCAAAGACAAACGGACAGCCACAGCCTGTAAATCTGTGTTCAGAGGCACAGGACTGTGTGCAACACCAGAGTTGACAAATATTGAGGAGCCACCAGTTGCTCGCTCACAATCGCCAACAAAGGTGCTGTAGAGTACATAGTTTTTCAGAGTAACTCTATCACTGTCCGTCTGTCTGAGATGTGTCTCTTGCAGACAGAAAGCAACAGGGTTGAACTGTTGTGTTAATAATGTTAATTGATTGATTGATTGATTTTTATTCACCATAAAATCAGTGTGGTAGTACAGAAGTTGTAGTAGGTGTAGAAGGCGGGATAAAGTTCCAGTGGAACTTGTTCTATCCCATTAATAAAAGAATATGAAATATAATTGGAAGAAGGCGGTAGATAATGTGTAGTGAATAAAAAAAATTTAGAAAAAGAAAGTAAATAAATTAAATAAAAGAACATATGTACACTTATCCTTATGTATCATACCAGTGAAGCAGATAACATGTTTATATATATAGTAGATGTTGTTTTAATGATGTTTTGAAGAGTGAAGTAGAAGAAATTGATTTTAACTTAGCAGGGAGGTTGTTCCTAATTCATTATGGTTGGTCCCAAGACCACCACAATTCCATTGGATAATGGTATCCATTAAGGAGGAAGGCGTGCAGGTGAGCCATCGCCAGGTCTGGAGCGATGGTCACCATTTAAAGACCCACCCTTCTTCCGAGCCTTTGAGGATTTTGGTCCGGGTCTCTGTGGCTTTGGTGAGTGGTCCCGGGATCCTCCTGGTTTTGGAGAGGGTGGGTTAGATTTAGATCTCTGGGAGGAGGAGGTCTCCATTTCCTCCGCAGAGGACTCCGAGAGAGTGTGTACCTGTCTCTGTGAGGTACACTCCTGGGGACTGGAGTCCTGCGACTCCAACGATTCAAACCTATTAGTGGTCTGAGGCCCCTGCCTCCCAGAGCTTTTTGGTTTAGATTTCGTGGTCCTGGAGGGATGATCTACAGGGCCACTTAAGGTGTTTGATTCCAAACGAAAGATCTTTAAGGCATCCCCGGTTGACTTGGATGGTCGAACCGAAGGCCCTGCAGGTCTTTGCGTTTTGTTAGATTTAATTTTTCGTGCAGAAGAAGACGATGTGCTGTCAGTTTGACAAGATGTTGAAGTTGAAGCCTGTGCAGGATTGGGCATTAGCTGAACAGCTGTTGGCTTGTCAGAGCCAATTGGCCAGGTCAGAGTAGTCTGTGTTGATGTTGAGACACAGACACCCTTAGCCACTTTGGCATAGGACAAGCCAGATGTACTGGGCAGTGGTGCAACCATTTTGCGGGCTTCGCCATAGCTCACATTCTTCTCCGATTTGATTTAAGGGGGGACAGTCTTTCGAAGAAGACATGTGAGCAGCTCCGCAATTAGAGCACTTTATTGGTGCACCACAATCATTATAGTCATGATTAGGCCCAGCACACCTACAACAGATCTTTTTGTTGCGGCACTGAGCGCTTTCATGGCCAAATTTCTGACAATTAAAACAACGTATAGGGTTAGGTATAAATATATCTACCTTAACCCTATACGGGCCAATGTAAATATGATCCGGGACGGTCAATGTGTTGAATGTCAAGAGATACGTGTTCAACTTGACCACATTGCCGTCTCGTTTAGATGTGAAGCGCTTCACATTCGTGACACCTTGGTTACTGAGCTCTGAGCAGATTTCACCCTCAGAGATCTCAGCAAGATCTTGGTCTCGGTCACGAATGATGCCTTGACAACTGTTCAGCGTTTTGTGGGGTGTTACCACAACTGGTAGAGTTCCCATCTTTTTTAAAGTTAATAGATTTTTAGAATGTGATTTCAGGGAACATTCTACCAGGATACTCCCGTTTCTCAGTTTGGAAGCTTTGCACGATCCCGCACAAGCTTCAATCGTCTTTTTCTGCACGAATACATGGACTTTGGTTACTGGTTGATCGGTGGTGCTAGATATCACCAGGAATCTAGGCCACCGATCGGAGGGATCATCCCCCTTTAACTCGCCAGGAGTCACTTTTCTTTTTTTGGGCGTTTTTTGAGATGCCATGTAAGTTTGTTTAAAGTTTCACCATTCCTGTTCCCCACCCGCCACGGAGTACCAACAAGGGCGATGCCTCCCCATGGGTAGAACCTGCAGGGAGAGGCACCAGGAAATCCAGGAATGGTATACTCGAGCAGATAGATACGAAAAATCATAACTTCTACTCGATTGACCCATTAGCCACCGCCTTCTACAATGATCTTTATATATATTTAGTCTACTGTGGAAAAATCCGACAGTAGATAATGATATTTTTGACCTTTCAAATTGTTTTTATCCAGGTTTAAAATACCATGGGTTTTTGTTTATTGGATCATTGTAGGGCTCGACATGACCGGCCGATTGATCGGATCGGGCCAATCCGACCTCCTGTTTAGGTGAAATCGGGGCCAAAGTGGAGTGTTGGGTTTTCGGAGCATTAATTGCCGAGCTCCTCAACCCTCAGCCACCAGGATCCCGTCATCCCCCGACACAGGTAGTCTGCCCACGGCCAACAGGCAGCCCAAGGTTTAGTCGCCTTTTACGAACAAGCTCCAAGGGAAGCTGTGGGCCTATTCTTAACCCCCGGAACCCACACGGGGCGTCATGTTTTGAAGATTAACGGATAGGCTTTGTTTTGAAGATTAACGAATAGGCTTTGTTTTGAAGATTAACGAATAGGTTTTGTTTTGAAGATTAACGGATAGGTTATGTTTTGAAGATTAACGGATAGGTTATGTTTTGAAGATGAACGGATAGGTTATGTTTGGTCCAAGATGTGTATATTTTGAGCAGACAAAGAAGAAACGAAACGCATCCTCGAGAGGATGACCACATGCACACGATCTAGTTAATGAGAGGTTTACTCGATATCTATCATAATTTAGAGGACTACAGCAGTATCGCATTTGAGTTAGAATAATATTATAAACACGTTTGCCAATATTAAGATACTTTGGTGGTGAAAAGTTAGAGAAAAATTGCTTTTTCAGTTGATTGAATGAGATTTCGTTTATATAAAGATAAGGTTTTCAGATGGCCATTGGTAACTTTCCCAGCTCCCACGGACCACTGGGCAGGGAGTTTTATTTGAGGATTCCAATGTCTGCTTTGTTGTGGTAATAAGTGTACAGTAGAGCTCTATCTGACTGTACCTTTGGTCTACTTTTGGCTGTTTGTCTACTGTCAGACACAAAACAATAGCAATACGTTATTCTCTACATAACTCGTTAAATGTACATTTTTGGCGGAAAGTTGACTTTTAGCCGAGATTGATCAGTGTGTATTTTTCTAATAATCTGAAGGCCAACGGAGAGCTACAACAAACGGTGTCTCCTGTTAAGCACTTTACTTTATTTCGCTCACTACAATGCTTTCATTCATCTGCACACCATGCACATCCTTATTTTTTGCAATGTCAATGGTTTTGATATGTGCTTGAGGATTGATTGATTTTGTTTTGTGTAATGCGATAATTAATAAAAAAAATCAGTTCTGTGGGACAAAAATCACCTATAATATGTTTTTTTGATTCGGCTGGAGAGGAAAATTTGAAAACTTTCTACTGAAGAGTATTTTTTCCCTTAAATGTCCTTTATGTTCCGAACTTGTGTTTTTATAGTATGCCTTTGAGTTTTCTCTCCCACCTAACCCACTCGACACTCACCCCAATCCACAACTGGAACAAAATCTGTCGGGAATTTTCTAAATATAACTTTACATGCATTTGCCGATATAACAGTGCCAATCAATAATTATTTAAAAACATTGTATGATTAATGTGAAAGATTGATCAAATTTGATTCCCGGTTGTTGTTTTTTTGTTGTTGCTATTTTACAGTCAAACGTTTAAGAAAATAACTGGACGTTGTGTTATAAGGGGGAGGGGGGGGGGGTATTTCCAATGTCAACCGCACCCCTGTGTTAAAGATTAATCACATGGGAAGATTTCTCCTGTCCTTGATAAAATCAAGTTTCCGAAAGAGCTCCATAAGAAGTGTTGTCTTTCCTCTGGTCGAGTTGACAATTAGCCAGAAAATGTCCTCGGTTTTCTCATGGTCTTAGCGACTCGGAAAAGTCGATATCCACGATCGCTCAATACTCACTCATCTAGGCTAGTATGCTATGCTCACACAAACGGACAATTATTCCTTTCTGTGTAAGATTTTTTTATTTGCGAAAGTGAAAAGTAAGCTCTTGATCAGGCGCATGTAAGGTGGTTTCTTCGAGTTATGAATGAACTTGTACGTTAGTTGGAAATTTCCAAACTCTATTGCCAAAGTATATTGATGTTGTGCTGACCAGTAGATTTGGAAAATGTATCGCTTTGAAAAAAGAAACCTTAGAGAATCACCTGGTTTTCCTCTGGTTTTCTCGATATTGAAGCAACACGGCGGATTGAAATTGTCTGTGCATCCCAAACGGTAGTTCACCCGTCACACAAAATAATCAAGCAAATGATAACATTTTGCTGGTACCCGAAAGAAACCCTTCATTAGGAAACATATCAGACTCCGGAGGGCTGTTTCTGAACATATTTACGACCGGCGTAAGTCTAATCCAAGGCCTAGCGGTCATGGCAACATATACCTTCAACATTACGTTACGACCAGGCGCAAGGTTACGCCAGTGTTGAGAAACAGCCTCCTGCAATCGATGGGAAACAGCGAATATATGGGCTGGGTAACACATCAATATACTTTCTTCGTAAATATGCTTTGGCCATAGATGAAAGAGCTTCGATATTCCGGACCAACTAATACTTATTCACTGGAGCTAGTGCGTTCCTTGTTCGATGAACCGACAAAACATTGAAGCAAATCCTCTTATTTAATTAATATTACACATAAAAAAACAATTAAATTATCCAAAGGAAGGGATACACTTTGTTTATATTTATTTAAAAAAAAAACAAAACAAACACGCGCAGGGCTGCATAAAAATAAATATTAACAAGTGTTTATTCAACATATTTTGAAATTAAATACATTCTCCATCTAAAAAAATTAGCATGTAGTTTTGTGTTGTCAGTGGGCCACATATGGCATTGTCATTGTGGTGGGCTCGGCTGGTTGTTACATCAGGTTAAAAAGAAGCAAGGAAAAGACTATTTACCAATGAAAGTACATGTATAGGGTAAAAGAAAAATTACCGCTTAACAAAAACTCTACCGTGTAACCGTTGTTATTTTTAACAGTACCACAAGTCAAATCGCTCTCAAAATGCTCCGTCTTGAAATCGGCAAAGAATTTGACGCATGGTTTGCCATTTTCACAATAACTGCTCATGTGTTAGTCCAGCCGGATATGTTTTGCGAACTTGGAGTTTGTCTTCGGAGGAGGACTTCAACTTCAGAAACCAGGATATCGGTCAGTGATCAGTGTTCTGGATTTGTCTCTCAGTGTCATGTCAATAGCAATCTGATTTTTAACGTAAGCTATCCCTTCTTTTTTATTAAAATCTTTCTCTCAATGCTCGCTTATCTTAGGACCTAGCCCAAACAATCAGCCTCTATGGTGCTGAGAATCTAACATACGTTCCATGACGGTTGCACCATGTGTGGTAATGTAGAAATAAAGAAAAACCACAGAGATAAGATTTCTCGGCTATTTAGAACCATGTTTGGAAACCGTATCTGAATCTATACTGGGGTTATGCAGGTAACGTCGATATTCGACTATTTAAAAAAAGCAGAATTTAATTCGGAATGATGAAATTAGAAATAGAAACGTGCTTAATGACCATAAAATGCCGAATGTTAAATTTGAAAACTGTATCTGAATCACAATCTCCGTATAGAAACAGGTAGACATGGCAGTAACCAGCTACCAAGACGTGAACGAAAATGTTTGTTATGTAATACGAATGGTGTTGAGGATAAATACCATTTTATGTTAATCTGTCCAATTTATCTAGAAGTTAGAAAAGAACTAATTAAAGGGTATTATTGGGGAAAAAACTAGTGTACACAAACTTGTAGTAACCGTATATATATAGAGGTTCTCTCTCAGATGTCAGACAAATATAATAAGTATATTCTGTTATAATAATTATATCAGTATGTACATGTGTTTATAATGTTGTTTCAATTATTGTAAAATTCATTGTACACAAACCATTGTGACAAGGGGCAATTATTTGCTCAAGTCACTAAACTTTGAATTGAAATGAACAAAAATACAATCGACTGCCGTCTTATTACAGTTAGACTGTATCCGGTAGGACCCCCACCCCAAAGTATATTTGGTTAACAATATTGCTCTGTGGCACTGGTCTGTTCAAGAAAAAACAGTCGTGCTTAAAGTGCCGTTCTGCAATGAAGATCTATTTGTCTTTCCTTACACAAAGGATATATAAACTCTAAAGAAAGAGGTAAATGTATCTATTTACTTATTTATCAAACGAATGATGCTTGTTTAAACCGACAAGTCAACGAGCTATGAACTTATGTAAAGATGACCAAATGTGGTTTTCTATTAAATATAACAACATTGCAGGCTTCCCTGTAAAGTGATATTCCACCAATGCATGGTGTTATTTGACTTCAGCGTCGAAAACGGCAAATCGCTGAACGGTCTTATAATTTAACACTCAGGAATGGGTTGAAGCGTTTCATCATCGTGTTTCGGTTTTCTTGTAAAATTAAAGTCAAGTACTAGGAGTTACTCAACCCGACAGACGTAAACACTTGAAGATTGGAAATTTGCAAAATAGGACTCCAATTCAAAAAGCCAACTTTCTCTTGACCAAACAATATAAGCTAATTATTTCTACATTTTTTTATTGCCAAGAGCCCTTCAATCGCACATGGGTTAAAATCAAGTGCATGTATTTCCTTATGAAAAGAGCAAGACAGAAAATCCATGTATAGATTCTTAAACAACAAAGGTTATAGGAAAGTGGGTTCCTCCAGCTACACTAATGTCCCCTTAGTTACAAGAAGGGTTTTGGGATGAGCAACTATTATAGTTTTATTGAAAACATTCCGTGTTTCATATATAACTGTTATAATTTCCGATTTCAAGCTCTTTTCAACTGCCTAATATCCCTCCCTGGTGATAAAGGGTTACTGCATTGACATATCAGATCACTTTTCTGAATGTATCCATTACGTCCAATCTCTTGTCCCTGGCATATATGGTGCTCCACCTTCATCTTCCCGCATGGATACAATTAAGGGACAAACTCATCTTAACCATATTTATCTTGTATATCTTGTACATATGACTGACAAAGGACATTGAAGAGCTTTTTAAGTTCTGTAGGCATGTTCAGAAACAAGTGTACATGTATGAACATTAAAATCAATAGCGCATCCGATATGAATGATTGAAGAAAGCAACATAACATTTTGTTGCCCTCTCCCTCCCCCCTCCAAAAAAAAATGTTCTGACCTATAGAATAGTCAGGCATGGACCAGCTTTCATGTTCTCAATTTACCACTCAGTGACATGCTCCAGCGATAAATGGCTTTTGCCATTCTGACAATGAGTCGTTTGGTTTAATACAATTTCGAAATTCTACGTTGTGAATTAGACCACTTGGTTTCAAATTTGATCAATGGAGCACGCGCTTTGGGTATTAAAACTGTGGCTTCTGATGGTCATGAAAAAAACCCAAATAATTTACCTTCATTGAAAAAGTAAATTACTCTCATTAAACAAAAGAAATTTATTGATAATTTGCCACTAACCACAAGTTGTGTAAAGGAGGACAATCAATGAAAAAAACGAACGTTTCCTGTTAAAACACTTCCTAAACGTACATTTTAATTGCGTGTTATCGAACTAGCATTTAGGTTTTTGATTGACGTCAAATAAAAGAAAAATAAGCCACGTTGTACTAGCTCTTAAAACTTTTGCAACATTCATTCACGTTTTTTCTTCTTTCAGAGATCTCTTAGCAGGAGATTGTGTTCAACACCCAATGTATCAATCTTGTACATGTACTTGGTTACTTGAATACGGGAGGAATTCCAATAACTGGGCACAAATCGAAGTTGTTGAACGGATGTATTCGAAGCCTGAAGACACGGCCATTATTAGCGTGAAAAGTCAAGTACCAGAAACTTCTATGGACGTTCAAGAGTCTTTTTACGCTTGTTTCTCCAGACCCAGACGAAGGCTTCTATATAGAAAACACCTTCATTGAGACCGTCCAGATGTCATCGATTCAAGACACCATTAATTCACGTCCTTTTCTATAAGCATTCATACTGGAGTAAGCCTGACAGTTTCTCTCATTCAACACTCTTTCAAACCAATAGTTTCTGCTTTATTATTAAATATCCTGAAAAATGACTTCCTTTCTGTTATTTTCCTTAGGGAGAAAATGTTGACTACTGTCCTAAAAGGTAAAGTTGAGCAATTCTTCGTATGAAATTTTTAATTTTGAAATAACTTTCAATAAATTCAGCTTTATAATAAGTTTTTTATTCCACGTAACAGGTCAAAATTATCCAACATTGATCAGCAATTACTGAGAATATACTCAACGATGGCTCAAATCAAAACGGGAACGCGAATGGATAGAACAGAGTAAAGAATAAAGTTTTGATTTCTGTTTGACAAAGAGAATGAAAAGATTCACTATATGGTAGATTTTACTTTCCTTTGCAGCCAAACGTTTTAAATATATTCATGCAAGTTAATGGACCGAGAAATGACACATTGCTTTTCAGATTTCTGTCTAGTGTAATGTCTGTAAATCATCGATTGTTGGGAATAGAACGACACGTTTCAGGATTGAGCGACTTAAGAAAAAAAAACAGTTTTATTGGAATGTAGGCGTTATAGCCCAACGTACGGAACTGTTTGCAAAACTACAACATGCAAAATCGTTAGCAAAACTCCAGATGCTATTTCAAATCCTGGAAAAGAAAGAAACAAAGGTCGTGTATCACAATTTATGTTCGAAATAAAAAGATATGAACAAAAACAAAGGTGTAAAATGAACTGATAGATATAATCCAAAGTCCCATAAAAAGCCTATATAGTAAGATGACGTGAAGCTGACATTTGTCTGGAAAACACTAAAAAATCTAAACAAACAAATCTGCTTACTTATATTGCATTTTTCATTGATTGGAGATTAACGCATTGCTAAAGATTATTTCACTCGAGAAGAGATTTAATGATAACCTTAAAAAACACATTGCTACAAGCAAACACTTTAGAAAACAAAACTTATTTAAAATTGTTAAAAGAAGAAAGTAATTTTTGGGGAGTATAAAACAGGATATTTTTGGGAGTGTAATGACATGATATATCACAATTATTTCCAAAACAATATCTTTTCCTACATGTAGATGTAGAGGACATATAGCCGAGAAATCTGGGCTCTGCCGAATTTTTTTTTCTCTCTCCGTGTTCGTCATATGAAATATTCGTGGAGTATTAAATACTAGATGTATAGACCTATATTTCTCCACAGTTATATCAATATTATTTTACCCTAGTGATTCGGGCTAAAGCGACAAGACACATTAGCAGCCATATCATACCAGTCGCCGTAATACCGATAATCCGGGCTAGATGACAGAGCTACACGAAATTTACATAAATAACTATTTATTTTAAACTTATACAAAATATTGCTCTTATAGATAGTTTTAAAAGAGTACTGGTCTATTACACAAAATACAAATGCAACACTTTACCACATGTCTCACAGATTCCTGGGAGTTTTGCCACTGCATAGTGGCCCATGCGTTAATTTCAAAAGCCCATGGGTTTCTCCAATCGTCGAGGTTAACAAACCGGTTTCAACTTGACTTACCCACAGAACAGAACTTCGCAACTATCGAAAAAGAATGTTTTGTTATTGTCTGGTCGGTTCAGATATTATGTATTTATGTTTTAGGCAGGGAATTTACGATTTTGCCTGACCATGCTCGGTTACATTGGTTACATAAAACGAAATGTACAAACCAAAGATTGTTACTCACTATATTCCAGGCAAAGATAATCAACAGCATACAAAAATAAATGATACATAATTTTTTGTAAACATTTTTTCTATATTTAATACTGTTTCTTTGAGAAGGGGAATCAAGTTTCTAATTGTGTTAAAAAGGAGTATATCATTTAGACCTTTATACCCCATTATACGTTGTTATAATAAACTAAACCCATGGTATTTCATTAGGTTGACGACTGACGGGAGCTTGGCCTAAGTCAGTAGAATTTTCGGGAACACTTTGTAATATGCTGATAATACTTACGATATACATGTACTAGTGTTGAGAATAATTAGTACTTGTTTTGGAGCTAATTATGATATACTTGTTTTTATACTCCAAGAATTTATTATTTTGTTATTCCGTCATTTTGTGGGTATAATGTACTGTTGATGGTTTGTGTAATGTTGGATCAAACCTCTTTTCGCCATAAAAAGTTATGAAAGGCTCGATGGCCGTATGTGGAAGTGTTGCCAGGTGCTCGCTGAAGGTTGTGGGTTTCCTCCACACAAAAAAACCGATCCCCCCCCCCACTAACGCCACAGGCCGAGTCGATTATTAGTTCATAAGTCGATTGATTGGATTTAACACCGTACTCAAGATTATTTCACTTTTATGGAAATTTAATTTTGACAGAATTGAAATGAAAAACGTGAACAAAACGTATGAAGACGAGAGAAACACAATCAGTCAACCTCCACCAATCGCTTGAATCGGAACTTCCAATCGCCTTCTCATACCCCTCACAAAATCCCATGGGCGACTAATACCACCCCTCATGCAATGCTGCAATTCAAGCAAATTTTGTGATTACTGCGCTCCACGATGTCCCACATATATTGTAGAAAATTCAGATCCGGACTCATTGAAGGTCATGGAATGTTATGGATAGCATTATTCTGGATGAACTGGGTCACAGATCTTGAACGATGGGACCGAGCGTTATTATCCATGAATAGTGGTCTGGTGGCAACCAGTATGTGACAATAGCCTCAAGTTCCATCCCTGTCTCTGTCAACACCTCTCCAGACTATCAACCGCGCAACGCAAAGACGATTTCTAACGGGTTTTCAGCTGAGCAGGCAATGACTCACTTAACCCGTGGGACTAGTGGAAGCAAAACCGTCGTTTGTAATTTAATGTGTACGTAGACTTTGCTTGGTTCCGCCACAAGACTGTGGCGGAAATGTCACCAATCAGAATCCGCGTCACGTAAGCATCTAAGCAGTGTTCAAATCAAAGATGGACGACTTTTTCGGTTTCTACTTCAATTCGATAAATATATCTCCAAAACTGAAGAGTTACAACGTTTATAAGAGAACTTGTGATTGGTCCGACAGTAAATGGGCGTTCCCAGAAAACGAGGATTTGCATCGCAGTTGGCCCAGGGGTAAAAGGTGAGCTTGTTGAGAATTTATCCCTGGGCATCCGAGGATGGGCATTCCTTTGTTCTTGTTTTCCGATCAAACGGCTAATGTCCAGAGGTGACATTCAATTTTCCTTGCAATCTCCTTGAAGGAAAGTCCGGGCAAATAATTTGTCTCTCAACTACATATTGCAAAATTCATGTCTGAAGTTTCAGAATGCTACGTTTGTGAAATCGCATTCGTAATGAAAACATAACGGATTCAAACCCAGATTCCGATTTAATAACTATCAGTTTCGAATGATTTAGATTGTAATGTACCAATGGTTTTCCTTTGGGGGAGGGTGGCAATCACAAAGTTTGATTGATGTTTTACGCCGCGCTTAAGAATATTCCACTTCTATGGCGGTGTTGTCGGGTTTAGTTGGAGAGGAAACCGGGCTATATGCAGGAGGAAACCCCCGGTCAGTACCTAGCATATGGCGACCGGGTGAAAATCCACTCAGAATGTTTTGTTCAATTTTAATTGATCTGAGTGTGGTTCGAACCCGCGCCGCATCGATGAAAGGTATGTGTGGGACTGAGGGACGATCACTCTAACCCACAAAGCCCATAGTCGTCGATTTAGCCGGGTTTTTCGTACTTTGATGAAATTGGACGCCTGTTTTCTACTGACACGACGCTGGGAAATACAAAAGCATTAACCAGAAACATTTGATCGCAGTCCTTCGTGAATGACGGCACGAAATCAGCTCATGTTGATTGAACTTGACCTTCGATTAGTTGTTTTAATACACACATATGAGTACATATGACTGACAAATGATTCAATTTCTGGAACATCAGGTAAGATCTATGATTTATTAGTTACTTAAATTCCTTTACTCGTGAAATTTGTGTCGTGTGTGAGTCGTGGCTTTAGGATATTACGAACGTAAAATTAACATTCTGGCAGTCAGTCGTAGAGCGTTATACATAGTGGTATTCCAACGATTATTAGCAACAGTGGATGTGCTCAGTAAATATTTTTCTTGGACATTAAAGTGACATGAGCCGTCGGAATTCGGAGTTTTTCATAAATTCTGATTGTTTTGAAAAATTGAACATTTGAAGTACCTTGGCAGACTAACGAATTGAGGTTGAAATAATATGTACAAACCGAAAATGTGTGCTTATAGTAGACGAAATTCAAATATCCGGGATAATAGCTCTTATTTTGTATCTAAATAAGGAACAATATTTGACAGCTTATATCACTTTAAAATCAAGACTGCAGTATTTGTTATTTCCGTCTTGTTCTTCAATAGACGTTATTTTTGTTTTGTTCTGTAAATTCTCTGAAATGAGACGATTGACGGCGTCACAAATCTGTCTTTTAACATTCTACCAAGAATCATAATTACGTGACCTTATTGCATCAGCTAGAGTGCACGTGTTTCTTTTAAACCCATCACTTGAACTCTGATAATATTCATTAATTGACAATCGTCATCAGGAAAGTCACAAGTTACAATCAAAAACGAGGGGAAATTTGTTGTTGATTGATAACAAGTAGAAGGCATTACTATCTCTTGAAGGCTTTCCCTTCTGTAAGATTCTAAATATGGATAATATAAATGTGAACACGAAGGAAAGACGTTATTCAGCTTTGGACGTTTTAGGGGGTTTATCAGAATTTCTTAAAACGTCATCAAGAAAGAAGCGATTAGTTTGATTGTATTCAGCTCGGTTGAAGTGTGTGATCCTTTTTTTTACCAATAACCCCAACCTTAATCTAATGGCCGTCTATCTTGTAAACGTTTTTCAAACTGCCCTATCTGAAATAAAACACATCAATCCTGCGATAAAAAACACAGGTCGTGTAGCTTAGATTTAGCTGTTTTTATTGGTAATTTCATCAAGGCAGTTGGTTTTATTAACTTTTAAATTGCCGTAATCAATTTACACATGTCAGTAAGAATCGATTACACGCCTTCAAAGTCTCGAATCAAAACCAATCAGATAAGTGGTCAATCAAATGAATTGATTTCTTTCCTTTTTCGTCACTGCAAATGGATTGTCGTATTTCAATTTGATTGAATGACACATTATTACAAGGCCTGCCTCTGGTCAAAACCATATTTCAAGAAATAAAATCATTAGCCTACTGGTAATACTCTACAAGGCCAGAGATCCCTTCTGTTCATTATAATGGTAAAAGGGAGACTATCGTGCATTTATCCTTTTAATCAATAAAGTATGCAGTTACCTCCCTTTAATTTGTGTTGGTTGGTTGTTTTATCTTATTGGTGCCTCCACCCCAAGATTTTGTCTCTAAATTTTCAGCAACCAAAGAACTGTTTCAAATTCAAAGTAAGTAACAACACACACATCTGACAACTATTAAAGATGATGCCTAATCTCGTATCATCATTCAGGCGAGATGTGAAGCCGCTTTCTACTTGTGCCTTCTACAAATACCGGTCCCAATGGTGTGATTTTCTCGTATGGGTGTGGGAAAGGCCTAAATAACGTTGCGGCTTTTAAATAAACTATTTGGAAGGAATTCGCCTATCAGATTTCAACCCCGTTTTAAATATCCACATGTGACCAGCCTTTAAATAGACTTTTCTTCCAACATTTTAAAACATACATCTTTTCATTTTATCTGTTCAAATGTCTTGTCAGATCCAATAACAAAAATTCTGAGTGGATTTTTCCCTTGATCGCCGTATGTGGAAGAGTTGTCAGGTACTCGCCGAAGGTCAGGGGCTTCATCCTACCCTTCAATATTTTTATGGCTTGTAATTTACGGATCATTTCCACCTTGCATTTCAAATTCGTAGACTGAACGTCGGTATATGTAATATCACCATAAGTTCGGTAAATTGAACTAGGGTGCGGCGCAAAACATCAACCTATCAATCGAATTTCTTGTATATCTGGCAAAACCCGTTTCTTAAAATACGTGTAAAAACTGTCATGACAAATTTAAAACTCTCCTCTACGTCCGGCGGTGCTTGAAATGCTAAAACGAGTTAACGTCGCTGACTGAATCAGACTGCGGTCAAAAAGTCGAAAATCTCTCACTTAAAATGGTGGCTAATTGTGTGGCTCTTTCTGACCGATAGGATAGACACATGAGTGCGGCCATTTTAAAACTAGTACCGGTATTTGGGTTCGAAGCTCTTGGTCGTCTCTCAACCTAGAAAGTATGTCATGCACGAGCTATACGAATCCATTCGAGTGTTATGTCCCCTTAGCAATCTAGAATTAGAAGTTACCCTAGTCCTAAAGGCCAGATTTAACCTCTAAGGCCTCTCTTTATCGGAAATATTCATTGGAATGGGGTTGGAGAGTTCACATAGGAGGTCAATTGATCATGTGACTTTTAAGTTTTCAACCAAACACACCGTGAAATTCTACCTGGCATTTGCTCGCATCTACGTGCTTTTCTATTATTCTTTTACACTTAGCTAGAGCTATTGTTAGTTACATCGCACATTTAGACACTAGCAGCTATTGGAAACGCCCCGTGGAACCTATCACAGTGTGACAGTGGCCAGTTCAAAGTGAATCGGATCGACAGGGAACGTCGCCATTTTGCCAGTTTTCATCAAAATTTCGTGAAATTGACTCTACGTTTCCGTTACTGGTTTAACGTTTTCTTAAATTCAAAATATATATTCACGTACAGCGTGATGTCAGGATTATTATATTTATCTGATAGCTTTTAAAAATGTTACCCTAGATCGCACGCGAAAATCCCTGCGCTATGTCCGGTAAAGTCGTACGAGGTCTATCTTAGCCACGTCTAAAGGAGATCTCGCGAGAATACAATTGGTCCATTCGTCATTTTATCAACCGTATAAAAAGTCCGAGGCATGTCGCGATTTTTTTAAATTGACTTTTAAACTTTGCGATTTTATTAGATGTATGCCATAACAAAACCGGCCTTCATTGTTCAGCTGTTAGAACTAATCAAATAATGATAAATCAGTTATGGTAACCTCTTAGTCATCAAATAAAGAACTTTTTACGGTCGAAATGATATACCTCTTTTTAACACAATGATAAAAATAACGAACTAATAGCAAATTCTTCATCGAAATAATACCTTTATTTGGCAGTTCAGTGTCATTTTGTGACTATACAGCCAAATAAACACATACGGAAAAAATTGCACGCAATATTGATTCACACTTATGCAGCCGACACGACTCAAACTGGATGCACAAAGGGGTTAAAAATTGCAATTTTTGGGGCTTAAGAAAAACTTTTTAGGAGCTTTTAATAGCCAAAAATCTTTGATTTTTCCGTCTTTCGTTCGGAACCCATAGCTGTTTTTTTAATTTATCATTTGCCCTCCAAACACCAGCTGCGTGTCTGTTAGAAAGTAATCATTTAGCTTATATTGTGTCGACTGATTGATAGTGCTTGACGGGTATATTTAAAGTAACAAGAGCTGTCAAAATGTGGATACTTTTCCATTAAAACAGAATAGGAAATTATCGGCTATATTTCTCAATAATTACATTTACCGCCTTATTGAGACTGTTTTGTGGGAACAGAAAATACCTATCATATCTGACGCCAATCGTCCTTCCAACCCCCCCTCCCCTCCGAAAAAAAACATTTCAGGATGCGCCTTAGTTCGGGTTTCCGACTTCAAAATGACTATTTGTCTTATTCCCAAAATACAACTGTCAGTATAACAAAATAGTCATTTTGGAGTCAGTAACGCGGACAATATACGCCATAACGTCAAAATATGGCAGACATTCCTGTACAATCAGGCGCTACTATCGAGAACCTGGTTTGCCTCCCTACAAAAACAATACCGCCATATAAATGAAATAATCTTCAGTATGGTGGAAAAAAATACAACAAATCAACCTTCTCCTTTGATGTAGACCTTAGGGATATTCTTTCTCTGAAAGATATCGGCATACCTGCCCCCAGAATAGATGCAAAATGCTCAATCAGGGGAGTGAAGTCATTAACCAGAGCCGTAACAGAGTTTTGTCCCTTCTAATAAGAACAACTTCATTTATTTGTTGGGCGAGAAATAAGGGTATTTAGATAATTCAAGAAACCAGATTTCATTTCTGGTGATGATCATGAGATACAGTGTATTAATGCCGTTCCCAGATATGTGATTGGAATCCTGCAGACAGATGCAAGCTTCGACTTTCGCATCTCAAATCTCGTACTTAAATAAGGGATTCGCGATTCTATTTATTGGTGTATTGAATTCCGCAGGTAGCTTTAATATAGTGATTCGGGATTACAATTGTAGAATTAACTTCGAAATGTGGAATTCCCATCATGATTCCCGGCCCCAAATAGGTAGGTGCTTTGGGACTTCAATAACTCACCCAATAATATCTACCTCCTGAATTCAAAACATCAATAAAATTGAATCCCGAATGATGACACTCAACTCAACGTTGACATGTTACCATCACCCCCCCTTGATATGTTACCATCACCTCCCCCCCCCTTGATATGTTACCATCAAACCTCCCTTGATATGTTACCATCAAACCTCCCTTGATATGTTACCATCAAACCCCCCTTGATATGTTACCATCAAACCCCCCTTGATATGTTACCATCAAACCCCCCTTGATATGTTACCATCAAACCCCCCTTGATATGTTACCATCAAACCCCCCTTGACATGCTGCCATCAAGCCTCCCTTGACATGCTGCCATCAAGCCTCCCTTAACATGTTACCATTAAGTCAACTTTTACATGTTACAACCAAGTCAACTTTGACATATAACGTTTTCCAGGTATGGTTGGAAAACTGCTGGACTCGCCATATTGTTCTCCATCATAATAAAGTACTTTATAACATATAATCAGTATTGTTTATAACCCTTCACCTGCCCTTATCAGTTGCCCCTCTCTGTGTCTGTGTATGTGAGGTGAATCCAAGTAGAAACAAAGATACCATTGGCGTGAGCATCAGACTATGCATGTTGCAGCATTGGAAGGTATTGCCTTACCAAGCATGCGCGTTTCTCGTACGCGTGGACGATTCCTCATGCTGGGATAGCTGCAGCAGCTGTGCTATATTTAGCCGATGACGCGCCGATCGTTTTGTGAGAAGAAGACGGAATAACATTCCCTCTGCAATCGTAACCCGGGTGGGGAAACAACCCACGGACAAGTATATCATAAAATATTACTGATAAATAACCAAAGATAAAACCGGTTCGACATTATACTTGACGTAGAGGTTTGGTTGACCAGAAACAAGAGCCCTATTGGATTATAGCAGCCTTCTTCGGTAAGTGAGTCTGAGGCTTTTAGCATGGCTATATCGATTGGCGTTGTGTTTGTCCAAAGCTCAGTCCTGTCAATACACACGGGCAGCTTCCATTAGTTGGAATTGGCCTTTAGTTTTCGTTATTTCTAGTTTTGGAGGAACTTAAAGCAAGACTATGTAACTTTTCAGTCGTAGGCTACTGCACGGATGTGAACAAATGTGATGACGATCTAAATCGAAAGTAAAACTTAAAACATCGTCAGTCACAGCTGCAAAATGCTATGTAATAACAGCACTTGTTTGATAGATAGATATATATCCAATTTCAAGATATCACTGAAATCTTATCAGTCATTTGCATTAGCTTAAAGGAACAAAATGGTTGCTTCCACGTGGTGTACAATGATGGCGCCTGTCAGTTCCCTTCAGACTATTGGTTACCATAGCAACGTGAAATAGGATGCGAGAAGAGAGGATATTTGATGTGCATGTTTCGATAAACTGTATTATTATACTAGATTCAAGCACTGTTCAATCCCAAATCGCTTTTAAGACTGAGCAATTCTATCATACTGAGATGTGTAAACCATGGGTTCTTTTTAATAATTTCCTGATGTCGATTACGTTATCAAGGGTACTTCTAATACATCTTGCTAACCTGTAGTCTAGAATAATGGTGATTGCATAAATATACAGCCTACTACCTATGTTGAACCCTTTGATTCTTTACTTTATAGATCTATTTTATTCGAGGCAATGGAGAGCCAAATGTCGGACTTCTTTCATTAATCCACGCAAATTGTGTAGAAAGCATTTGAAGCTCTCTGAAAACCTTCATCGTTGTTGTCAATATAAGAAATATCGCAAGGCTAATATTAGTAGGAGTACAAACTATGTTAGATTTATGGGAAATGTCGATTTATTCAATAGTTACTTAATCGGACACTTGCCAATACTAAGTCTTATTCACGTATATTCTTGAGATTGATAGACTCGCGATATGTGTGTCTGTAATTTAAATTCCTCCCCGACTGTGTATAGAGCTGATTTCATTGAACATATGTTCTTAGTAATTTTTTGAAAGCCTATCTATTTGTATACCAGTATTAAATAATACCTCTAAACGCATTAAATCCTGAATGGTTATTTTGTTACCCAACTCACCTTTTATTGGAGAGCATATAGACTTAATGTTATACCTGTAGCTGGCGCCATATAAAATATATGAAGGTGACTATAAAACAATAAATTTTCGTGAGGGTTATGTTTTGTCCTGTAGTATTATGTAACGTTGTGAGATAAACTGACCTAATTTTTAGCTAGTATTTTGGTCATTTCTTTGGCTGCGTATCCTATCTATGTCTGTTTCTGAAGTAAGTACTTAAATGATTTGTATTATTGACTTGTGACAGATGTTCAATCAATTACGGACAGTGGTACAACGCACATGCGTCAGATTTACCTTTTTGACATCTGTTCGATTTAATTTCACATATCTACTTTTACGCCCTACCATTTGTCCATACATTGGTTCTGGTTATATTTTCATGATCGTTGATCTTGTCAGAATCATTCCACTGTTTCTGCCACAAATTCACAAAATATGGCTTATCCTTAAGTAATGTATTGGTAACGGTAAATTGAAATCTGATATATATGTTAGTATATAAAGTAGCTTGTTTGGTGACAGTATCAGCAAGTTTATTATCTCATGAACAGGTAGGTACCTATGCAAATGTGACACCGACTCCTTTTTAGCCCGCCATCATTCTGATGGAGGGCTATTCAAATCGCTTTTCCGTGGTCCGTCGTCCGTCGTCTGTCGTCCGTCGTCCATCCGTTAACTTTTTGCTTTTTACCTTTATTCCAAGAAAACTACCAATCCAATCTTAATCAAACTTAACATACAACATCACCCTATGGTCTAGTTGTGCACCGTACGTTTTCATCTCATTTGCATATTCAATGTGGCCACCAGGGGGCGATATTTTTTTTTTGTTACCTTTATTCCAAGAAAACTACCTGTCCGATTTTCACCAAACTTGGCTGACATTATCTCCATATAGTCTAGTTGTGCATCCTACATTTTCATCTCATTTGCATATTCAATATGACCGCCAGGAGGCGATGTTGTTTTTTCTTTGTTACCTTTATTTCAAGAAAACCACCTGTCCAATCTTAATCAAACTTAACATACATCATCACCCTATGGTCTAGTTGTGCACCGTACATTTTCATCTCATTTGCATAAACAATATGGCCGCCAGGGGAGATGTTGTTTTCCTTTGTTACGTTTATTGCAAGAAAACTTTCGGTAGTTACCTTTATTCCAAGAAAACTATTAGTCCAATCTTAATCAAACTCAACATGCATCATCACCCTACGGTCTAGTTGTACACCGTACATTTTCATCTCATTTGCATATTCAATATGGCCACCAGGGGGCGATATTGTTTTTTTTTTGTTACCTTTATTCCAAGGAAACTACTAGTCAGATTTTCATCAAACTTGGCTGACATTATCTCCATATAGTCTAGTTGTGCATCGTACAGTTTCATCTCATTTGCATATTCAATATGGCCACCAGGGGGCGATGTTGTTTTTCTTTGTTACCTATATTCCAAGAAAACTACCTGTCCAATCTTAATCAAACTTAACATACATCATCACCCTATGGTCTAGTTGTGCATCGTACATTTTCATCTCATTTGCATAAACAATATGGCCGCCAGGGGGAGATATTGTTTGTTTTTTTGTTACATTTATTCCAAGGAAACTACTAGTCCGATTTTCATCAAACTTGGCTGACATTATCTCCATATAGTCTAGTGGTACATCGTACAGTTTCATCTCATTTGCATATTCAATATGGCCACCAGGGGGCGATGTTGTTTTTCTTAGTTACCTTTATTCCAAGAAAACTACATGTCCAATCTTAATCAAACTTAATGTACATCATCACCCTACGGTCTAGTTGTGCACCGTACATTTTCATCTCATTTTGCATATTCAATATGGCCACCAGGGGGCGATATTGTTTTTTTTTGTTACCTTTATTCCAAGGAAACTAGTCCGATTTTCACCAAACTTGGCTGACATTATCTCCATATAGTCTAGTTGTGCATCCTACAGTTTCATCTCATTTGCATATTCAGTATGGCCACCAGGGGGCGATGTTGTTTTTTTGTTGTTCCAAGAAAACTACCTGTCCAATCTTAATCAAACCTAACATACATCATCTCACCCTATGGTCTAGTTGTGCACCGTACATTTTCATCTCATTTGCATATTCAATATGGCCGCCAGGGGGAGATGTTTTTTTTTGTTACTTTTTTCCAAGCAAACTACCAATCCGATTTTCACCAAACTTGGCTCACATTATCTCCCTATAGCCATGTTGTGTACTGTACATTTTCATCTCATTTGCATATTCAATATGGCCGCCAGGGGGCGATGTTTTTTTCTTTATCTTTATTCCAAGAAAACTACCTGTCCAATCTTAATCAAACTTAACATACATCATCTCACCCTATGGTCTAGTTGTGCAACGTACATTTTCATCTCATTTGCATATTCAATATGGCCGCCAGGGGAAGATGTTTTTTTTTCGTTTATTGCAAGAAAACTTTTGCTTGTTACCTTTATTCCAATAAAACTATCAGTCCAATCTTAATCAAACTGAACATACATCACCCTATGGTCTAGTTGTGCACCATACATTTTCATCTCATTTGCATATTCAATATGGCTGTCAGGGGCGATATATTTTTTTGTTACTTTTTTCCAAGAAAACTACCAATCCGGAGCTTAATTTTGCAATTCACAATTTAATTTTCCTCAACAATAGTTATCTCCCTGGAATAAGATTTTTTATGTAGGCCCCAATTCCTATGTCCAGTTATTGCTGTAAGTGAAATAATCTTGAGCGCAGCGTAAAACACCAAACAATCAATCAATTTAATATGAATAGATGAACGCGGGCGTTAAGATCTCTTTAAGGGATCTCTTGTTTAAATAATGTGGTAATTAAATGTATCATTTCTAAAACAAGAGCATGATAGTTGCCATAGTTGAAGAAGCTCAGGGATTGTAAAGCACTGAAGGAATCGGAATAGATTACAGCAAAGTTTGGTTGAAGTCTAACAACAAATTGGAGGCACATGAAAATTGCTTTAAGCTCTGAGCGGAAAACAGGCACGTCATCAGTAAGTCTGAAGTTCTTAAAGTGGCATGAGCTGCCAAAATGTTGATATTTTGACGTTAAAACAGAATGTTGAAAGTATTGGCTATTTTTCTCAAGACTTATAATTCAGAAGCTTTTTAGTGCTTCTAGTCTCGAAAATGTACGATAAAGTATTGTTTTGAACTAGCTTTGACTTAGAATGAATGAATGGTCGTCCCGGTTATTTCAATTTTGTTTACTTTTCGAACACGTTTTCGGTTCGTACAGGCCACATACTGTATGGATTTTCCTCATTCCAACGCCAATCATTTAGTTTTTCGATGGCCTTCAAAGCCCCTTACTGTCGTGAGAATCAGAAATTATGAAAAAGGTTTGAATTTTGGCAGCTCATGCCTCTTTAATATACTTTAACTCTGGGGTGACAACCGCTCCTACGACTCTTCAACTTTCAAGGCACTTTGAACCATGAGTGAAAATTTAAGTAGTTGCTACAGTTTTTTTTATCTTAGAATGCTTTGAAATATAGGGAGGGTTTGATGTCAAAATGTACCAGTGTAAATCTATATAAACCACTGGTGGAAGTAATCGCCACGGCGGGAATGGTGTCGCCTGTGAAGTTAAATTGACTTTTCAGTATAACCCACTTCGTTCAAAATATGATAATCCCTAATGTTGAAAGGTTGTGTTCGTTGGCTATTATTGTTTACAAGGCAATCAGATTCCACAGAATCACATACAGATGTTGCTGAGTTATTAACAGATGATTTTAGTACAACTGCGAATTAAAGAGTACGCCTCAATCGCCTTATCTTCCTATAATTAAACGCTTTTTGTTGCACATGATTTGAAGCACATTTAAAAGGGCTGTCTCCAAAGTCCCAATGCATATCCTAAGACCAGTATACACTGCACAGTCTTTTCTTCTTTGATAGTTATGCTGATGAGTAAGATTCTGAACAACAGTACTAGATCTAACTAGAGCTCCATATAGCAGTAATTAACGGAAATAGCCAGCGCCCCACGTTCTACCTGCCACAGCCCTCATTAAATTAGGTATCTTGTCCGGGGGGGGGGGGGGGTGACAATGTTAAATATTTATCGAACACAACCCCCAGATATTTGAACTAATTGCATGTTTTAATGTTACAACCATCTAAACATAAAGGTATCTGTAACTATATTACGTTGTCTGGTTAACAATACAGCTTCGGACTTAACAGAAGAAAATCTAAGGCCTCACAGTTTACTTCATTTAATGGCGACATTAACTGCTAGCTGGATATGCATTTGGACCATATGAATATTTTTTAAAGGAATATTGATGGCCGAATACATAAATCTACCTGAGTTTATATGTAAAGTTTAGTTTCAACATTAAATGAGCTATACGGATCTAGAAGATCTTCCAGTCACATGGTATTTCTGTAACATTAGATGCGTATGACATTAAGTATGATCAGAAGTCTATGAATGTGGAAGTGTGAAGCGTCCCATTACATAGTATTCAGGGCATTGGCGCCTTTTGACCCAGAGGTCACCATACACAGAGCCCTCTCTCGGTTAGTCAGAAACCGTGGCTTTCCTTCACTTTCTCCTATGTACTATTATGGGATGCATACGAAAAAACATGGCGAACGTTTTAGATATGACAACAGTACTTGATGGAGCAAAAGTTAAAGTTTCCGAAGAGCTCCATAAAGTTGATAATGAGACAAGAAGACTTGTTTGGAACGATTTGAGTCGAAATGGAGATATCAGAGTCGCGTGTTCAGTAAAGCTTTTATAAGAACCAATGCACTCTCCGAACTGCGGTTACTGGAATTGCCGATAGATGCAGTAAGTGGAGAATGAATTTATTTTCTGATTTGAAATTGCGCAACCGTTGACAATTTCAAAATCTACCGCGCATAAACGTCACATAGTGTAGTATAAGCAGGCTGAAAGCGCCAGTGCCCTGAACATGGGGTAATGCGACATTTCACACTTCCCTGTTCATAGACTTCTGGTATGATATACAACTAATCGATCAGTCAGCCAGCCAACAAACCTTAGTCGTGGTATTGTGTGCAATCAACATTTCACCAAAAAACAATCAATAATTAAATGGTTAAATGATTCAAGATTATATAAAAGGCTTTCTTGTTATGTTTAGGAATCCAGTCAAATAGAAATCATATTTGATCTTTATTTATGAACAGAAAACGGGTATATTAGAATATAATTGTTATACTGATGCAAACAGTACATATTTTTTTAACACTAAAACACATGGGCACAGGGAAAATTTTCTTGTCTAAAATAACCATGGAGACAAGTTTCTTATTTCTTATTGTGTTAAAAGGGGGCATATCATTTAGACGTTAGACGTTTATACCCCATCATAAGTTTGTTATAATAAACCACAACCCATGAAATGTCATTAGAGTTACGACAGGCGGGAGTTTAGCCTTAGCAGAATTTTCTGGAAAAGATAATTTGGCTAGTATAAGGGTGGGACAATAAATAGCTTTCAAAGTATGCTGTTCTGGAATTCTAAACAAATAACAGACGACTACAATTGACTGTCCATTAACATTGTACTCGACTAGTTGAAGCAAAAATACATTTTTAACATTTTAACTATGAATTATTCTCAATACCTCAGTGTAATTTTAGAAATGTGCATTTAAGGATATCATTCAAAACATATTTGTTTTTCCACAAACAAATAGGATGACATTTTTATACATTACGTTTACCCTAAAGTAAACCTTTTTGATAAAATACGGTATAATTAATATTAATACAATATAGAATTGTCTTCAAACCAGGTTTCTAGTAAGTTTAATAAATTACAACAAACCTGCCAACGCCGCCAAATAAGTGAAATAGGTGCGGCGTAAAAGACCAACCAACCAAGCCACTGACAAATAAACGACATAAGCATTGGGATCTAATATCAAGTCGCTATAATAGCGAAATCGTGTTCGTAACTGATACTGTTGAGCGGATACTGAGCTTAAAGTGACATGACCTGCCAAAATATGCACTTTTTCATAAATTGTCACGACAATAAAAGACTTTGAAGGTCATTGGCAAACTAAACGATCGGTGTTGGGATGAGGAAAGTTCATACAGTCTGTGGCCTATACAACCCGCAATGGTGCTTGAAAAGCAAACAAAGTTTAAATAGTAGCTGTAGGCTGTAGAAACCTACTCAGATGACCGACAAATTGTAAAATAAATGGAGATGTGCATTCTTGTAAGACTACTGAACTGAAAAGTACACGAGGTGGACACAACCGGTTGGGTCAGTCTTGGTCATCGTTTCAGGGGAGATGATACTATTCCTATACATGGACTACAATACTTTATCGTACAATCTCGAGACTATAGAATCATTTAAAAGCTTCGGAATTCTACATTGTCCGTCTTCAGAAAAATAGTTCCAGAAAATGTTACGTCTGCCTTTGACCTATTATGGGTTTTGGTTTATTATAACAAATTATGATTGCATATAAAGGTCCAAAGGACATACCCTCTTTTTAAAACAATTAGAAATTTGTCCAGAAGATTTTCCCTTTGCCGGCGTGTTTTAGTGTTTATAAATTTATAAAACCGAATGACTTCCATACTTGCAGACCCTGTGAGACCTGGCTATTGAAATTTGACCGATCATAACCAAACCAAATGACTCAAATTTACCCTTACTTGAAGCAGACCTGGCTATTGAAATTTGACCGATCATAACCAAACCAAATGACTCAAATTTACCCTTACTTGAAGCATCATGCTTACATGTTCTCTAAATATTTAAACGTCAGTTTACTGAGACTCTAAAACCCCTCGTTTTCAAACATATGAACTAGCTTTTAATCCAGAAAAAAAAACGTTTGCCGTGAGTCGTAAATTGTCATTGTTTTGACATTTATTATAGGATTGAGTTAACATCTTCCTTGCCTTTAACCGCTATTTTCTTTTATAGTATCCCCATATATCAACTTAACACGTGTTAACTTCTAATTGTCCGTGAACTTTGTGACATATGCAGACCTTTTAAATAACCTCTTGTCTTCATTATTTTGATGAAAGAGCACATTTTGTGACATCTTTAAGTTTAGGGGATACATTGTGTATGACAGAAAACCACATATAATTTCAAACTGACTTGCTGCTTCTTGCTTAGACCGGTTTATCTCCTGGATGATTCATGTGCACATCTTGTTTGACGGGTTAAACTAAAGATAATTATCATGTTATATGGACATGAGGTTGTGGGCCCTATTTAACTTTCGTTCATGATTTTCTAAGAAAGCCTTAATTGCCTTAAATTGTGTGTATTTTAACTGCAATATTTCCATTTTATATTTAAATTTACTTTATTGGTTATCAATGAAGCAATTCGTATACAAATATGTGCGTAATACGCGTTGCTTTTATTCATTGCACGTAATGCCGGAAGCGGTTCATTCTGGTGAATCGAAACTGAAATCCGGTCAAAACTGATCCAAGGCAGAAATGTTTTGGTACCGTTAGAAAGGAAAATGTGTCGCGCCTGTACTGTATTTACTTAGTTTTTTCCTTTTCTTCCCCTTTAAAATTCTACAGTAAAGAACTGTTTCTCTGTTGTTGGTGCAAATGGAAAATATACGCGAGATTAAGTTTTACTGATGACAAACCATTTAACTTTGCGATAGTTCTCCAAATTCGAAAAAATGTTGTATTGGTAAGTCGACAAATTTAAATGAAAACAAACGTGAAGGTCTAGTTGACTCTGCTTGTCGTGAATACTCAATTGAAAATCTTTTTATTGACATGTTTTTTGTTAAAGCCCGACCGCACAAAACTTAATCTGGTCTATTCAAAACAATTCTATACCGACTGGCCAAAAAGCCTCTGTTACTCTTGAGAGCGGACAAACAAGCGTTGTCAAAAGTTAGAATTAAGACGTATATTAATAGTAAGCTGAGTTAGTGCTGTCAATGTCGGTGGGCGATTCATAGTTGTCACTTTGACGAGCAATCTGAGGCAAACATGAATGGGAAGCTCGTCTCCTTAGTGTAAATTGATCCCAACAAAAAATTCTAGTACTTTTTTTTTACTTTTTCTCTGGTTGCCTGAGCTGGATGAGTGAGATTATGACGAATGCTTAAACTAGAGAGAGGACAGCTGAGTGAGTGGAGTTGATGCGGAGAAGCTGTGGACTGACAGTAAACTTGATATCATATAGCTGCCACAGAAAGCCCCAAGCAGTACACACTTCATTTTGGATGGACGATTTTAGACAGCATAAGTGAAATTCCATAGTGATTACAATTTTGCAGTCAAGTTCATAAAGCTCTCCGCACCGTTTCTCTAAGGCAGTGGGTAAAGTAAAAGAGCGGAGTCATCGCTGGCACTGTCCCATATCCAGAAAGTTCCTTAAGCAGATTTCGACAAAAATTAACAAAATGGATCCGCAGGTAGGAGTTCGACTAACTAATCTATTACTAATGTAAATACTTCATTTCTGACTGACAAACCTTACTCATACATACAACCTGCAGGTTTTCTGACCTTAAGTTGTCTTACACCTGTGTTGATTGTTTTCAAGGCTTAACTAATCTTATGACTAACAATCTCTGACAATTGTTAGTAACAGGTGATAAAACAGAGAGCAACATAGCGTTGATGTGAATTCCTTTGTTTTCAATCAACCGAGCTTTACTTCTCCCATTTATGGAGATTCCATCCGTGTGGAACACTTTGCCTATACCTACCTGTGTTCGTATTTAGTCAACGTCTTTTAATGATAATCACACACAGTAATTAAACTGACGAAAACGTTACTTACATTACTTAGAAACTTTCGCTACTGTTTTGCGAATACATTCTTTCGCTGTCAATTTCTGTCGATAACACTGGTGAAAAAAATAATATTAATTGTCCCTGTTAATTAAATGTATGTTTTCCAAATGTTCAAGCTGAACGTTACTTAGCATATCACTGTCGACGTTATCGACGTTATAAAGAAAGGTTTCCATAAACACGGCCGACAATAAATGAATCAGTTTCAGATTAAAGTAAACTTTTCTCTATCAGCAGCCTATACAATGCATATGTTTCCACGGGTACAAACTTATACATGGTAGTGCTTGTAATAACGAGCCATGGGATAGAAGTATTTGGAAAGTCAGCATTCCATATCAGCCAGTAATTGGGATTCAGAAGACATATCTTAAACCTATACCTTGTGATATATGGAGCAATTGAACTTTAATAATGAGCAACGAAATATGCTAAATTCCTCCATGCTGAATAAAGCCGCAATATGACTTCTTTGATATGTATATAATACCTTGAATTTTACGATTGCTCGGGGATATACCTCTGGATTCACCCACGCGTGACGATCACTTTTACACAAGATACACACAAGACAGCCCTGTCACTTTTTAATTGACAAGCGCATCTGTATCAAAAATAGTAAATTTCAGCATTACTATTATTTCCTTATTATTATAAATAACAGCATGGAGAGAAAAAAGCGATATGCACAAGGCCGATGCACTATTAGTTATTTGTTTCTCTCGAGAAGAGGAGAACTTTTTGCCTATAGATAACGCCATACATCCACAGCTTGGTTGTATTGCGCATGTGTTTTTTTTTTTCTTTTTGTTTATATGCATGTATATTATTGACTGGTATGTATGTTATTAGATATAAAATGTCAATTAAACTGGACTATGAAAGCCTTTACAGTGTATATAGTCGGAGATGTACAGAACTATAAATGTAGGACGTGCAGTCAGATCATGATATTGAAAACTTAGAAATAGGCTGGTCATAAGCGAATGGACCTTAGGTGTGAATGATAATAAATGCTAAAACGGCGGATTAGATTCTGGTGAGTGAATTATTCAGGTAAAGCATCTCATGTATCTATGTTCTACAGCTTTTCTAGTCGTTTTAACCGTAGAAAATATTGAGCACTATAAGGCAGAGTTGGATGTGATGGGAACTCATTTGCGTCTTTTTTATTTTAGTTTTTAAAGTCTTTCTGTCGAATGTCGAGCATCAAAGCTGCAATATTCCATGTAGACCTATTACCTTATGTTTTAGAAGAAGTTTGTAAGGAAATAATCTTTTTTGAATGTTTTCAAATTGGTTGAAGAATTATTAATTGTTGACATAAATGTGTTTTGAGACAAGTTTCTAAGCACTTTCCATCTCGCAGGGTCGAATCCCACAAAGTCCAAAATTTTGTCTTTATACTTAATTCTCATCTGATCAACTTTTTGGAAAACATCTGAGGTATATCAACCGAAAAATCGGGTTTCTCCACCCTATAACCAGGGCATCCATATTAATAACAAATTGTGAGGACGGCGTGATCGCTACACAAACAATATTAAACTAATAGGACAAAGAAGGTACTATGATGTGTAGATCACATTAAGGAGTTAAACTGCTGTTCATCTTGAAGTTGCCCGCATTGGAGTGTCTAAAAGAATCACTAAGCAGACATATCATACTGAAGTCGTTACATCCTGCATTTGACAAATACCATCTGAGATGCTGAAACATAAGTTTCTTATTACATTAATAAGCACACTCATCCGTGAGTTAAGATTGTTCACGGGATTGTCCATATTTGTACCACAAGTTGTAACCATCAGATAAATTGAGTCACGTACACACGTTATCTCGCGTGATTTATCTGGCGTCCTGTTTAAGAACTGCATGCTGTCGTCATGGAGATAGAATATTACACTGAAGAAGGCATTGATGTTTAATTTCAAATGTTGCGATGCAAAGACCAAATCAGAAAGAGAACGTCCAGGCCCAATCTTGCATTTAGATCCCAGATCAAACATTGATGCCTCGTATTAAACGAAAGCGATAAAACAAAACCAGACTTATAGCATTATTTACGCAGATATTATGGTACTTTATTTAGCCTACAATATATATTTATATTGGATAATTCGACATCATATAATTCTGGAACCCGATAGTGGCAATCTCGCCCTTCCAGAGCCTACGAAGCCTTTCTGAAATTTGCCTAAAAAGCGTATTTAGTAGAGCTTGCAATGAGTAAAATCACCGAATACTTGTGTTGGTTCGTCAAAAGTTGAACACTTAACGTTTGGTTAGAAACTATTTTAACTCGTATTTTAACTCGTTTGCTGAATTTTTGTTTTAAGTTCTCGGCCTCAAATCTGTAGAATGGCTTTTTGTATTACCAAAACTTCTGTCTATTTTCGATGAAGTTCCTTTAATAATCTTGACCGTTTATTCGTCTAAATGGGATAGCTGTAGTTCAAATCATTGATGTTTTAATGCGCATGTTCGCCGTGTGTTGATGAAGCCTAGGAAATATAAAATTATACCAATAAATTTCACTTTTTGCAAATGGGATAATTTTCAATTTCTTGCATCTGGGCGAAATACAGAAAACCTTTGGTAATGTAAATGTAAAGATGACTTTTAACCAAATACTAAAATAATATTAAAAACAGTTTTTTAAAGCTTATGAAAAAGCCTTGATTAATGTGCCAACTAGTGTGATATTTAGTTGCCTTCGTCAATTTTGTTGACTCAGAAAAACTGTAAGGCCTTACTTGTACGCTGCTGCGTGATGAAGCTTTAGTAGTGGTATCAATCGTATGCATTTTATAGCCTAATGCATATTCTACTTAACTGCAGGGTCTGGTATATCTACTATTGATCAGCATGTAGCCTGTGAACAGTGTCGATCTGTAAACACGGAGGATAGGTTATCTTGACATCAGAGTACTTGAATCACGACATAAGATAATTAAGATCCATGCCTCTGTTAAACTTTGTTGAATTAAAATTTTACGTTTATCGCACTTGGCTCTATTTTGCATGCGAATATTTTTGTTTGATTTGGTGATACGTATAATTCTGTATCTTTGTTCATATCTTAAAAATCATGTAAGATTCTCATGAGACGTAGCTTTTTTGCCATACTAAGAAAATTTCCTCGAATCCATATTTTATCAATAATCACAGAAAACCATTTCTTCACATTAATGGGATTTTGGCAGTTGGGACAGACCATTTTTTCAAAGCGTTGTAAGTTCAAAGGTGACTATACTTTACCATAAGATAGTTTTAGATCTCGTCTCCATAGTTATTTTCCCACAGGCAGTCGGTTTTAAATTAGAAAATATGTACCCTTTTACTTCATATTGTATGCACTTTATTCCCGATATTTACGGTCGCTTCATGTGGCTCAGTTGAAAGAACAGTGGACAATCAGGCGGACCCAAGCCTTCCATCGTTGGGTCATGAGTTCGAATTTCACTCAGCCCCACAACATCTAGACAGGGTTTTCAATCGATCAACATTTGTGGTTTGTTTACAAAGTAGTACCAGAAAGAAACGTTTCTTCAAGGGGAAATAGCCCATATTCCTCCCTTATATAAACATGTTTACACCGACGCATAAGTAAACTAATCTTGATGGCGGTGTTAAACATCAATCAATTAATCCATCCACGTCAGCGATTACAGTTAGTGTTTAGATTTCGAAAGAATAAAACTTTGTTCGGTTTTATCAATGTAAATACGTTAAACGCGTCATGGAAGCATCCTTTATAGCCTAACAGATATTGAAGAAAGACGTCGGGCCAGTATCTTAACATGACCTCCTGTGATACAGTTAGGGAGGAGGTTTCTATTAACTATAAGACGTTTACAATAGAGATGCACATATGTTAAGACAGGTCACTCGGTCAATGGTAAATAACTCTTAGTCTATTCCCGTCATTTGGCAAAAATCAGCACACTTCGTATATTGAATTTATCAGCGGGAATTACAGCAGCTCTCTATTCTCCGTGAAGTATTAAGTTGAGCCAGCTGGGAAAGGTGAACCGCTAGAGGTCGCTATATATATAGCCTCCACTGTACGTAGTTTCTACATAGCACGAGTCTGGATTAAACGCTTACTGCATGGTAGTACAGCAAGAAACATTAACACATATGTAGATCACTTCAGTTGATGAGTTGGTGGTACCATGCTGTATTATGGTTTACTTATGTCTACAAGTTCTCAGTTATAAGCCCTGTTGTAGGTTTGGTTAATTAGCAGGTAAGAACTTCCGTATGTTCCAGCCGAGTTCAGAAGTTAACTGCTGTGTGCCAACTTCCTCCAGTTATTACCATATATATGTTTCTCATATTTATAGCAACGTGACTATCATTGGTCATAGGAAATGTTTTATATTGAGAAATGTTGACTTCTTTGTTATTGTTACGTGCAAACCAATATCCCCTCTAAAACATTATGTAAGAAAATATGCATGAAGGTCAAGCTCCATTACTAAAAGTGCATAAGCTGGTATTATATTTCCCAGATAAAACTGTAGCAATACAATTCATGTATCGGTCTATTTTAATTTTTGCCCTCAACTGGAAGTTAAGCACCTATATTTGGATATCAGTAATTATCCCATTGTATATCAACACAGATACTTATAAATGCTAGTCACGTATTATTTTAACACCAATGATGTGTAAACAATGTCACTGGTGCATGCACGGAATGCGTAAGTTGTGTATACAGTTATGTCCCACCATGCTTTGTGTACGGTCAACCATAACGTCCGTCATTGTTTAACATTTCTCAAAGTGGCAATATAAAAACCATTGGTGACCTTTATATAGATTTACATGATAACAAATAAAAAATAACCATAAGGGTATATAGAAAAACAGATATCGCCGATTGCCCGGAGAAGACTGACAGTGGTTAATTGTATTTTGATTTTCACTCATGGGAAAGTTTGTCTATGTAAAGAATAGGTTAAAATAATAGAGTTATAGCATGCTGTGGATATCACAAGATAACGGAGAACAATACATTTTGCGGATCCATTTAATAACATTATATGTTATTTAAAGGGGTATGAGCTGTCCAAATTTGGATTTTTTTCAGCGATGATGTGTGCTAATAACGGACAAAATTCTAAGTCTTTGTTGTGTTCTTATTGATAACAATAGCCGAAAATTGGCTACTTTTGTGTCAACGAAAGTTTTGCTATATTTGGCAGCTCATGTCACTTTAATGTATATACATATATCTGTGGTTTACTTTGTCATGGCGACGAAGTGAAGGGTGCTTCGGGTTTCTAGGTTATTGAGATTTTTCCGAGGCATAGTTTGCTAACTACTTACTATAAAGACAACATTCAACGGACTCACTAACATTAACTATTGACGTTCTTCTCTATATCGCTACTTGTGTATTATGTAAAATTCATCAGTCGAAGTAATGATATTTCAAGTTCCATACCAGTACCTATGATTTGCTTTAATGGGCCTGGGTTCTTATGATCGATTGATGTTTTACGCCACACCTGAGATTATTTCTCTTATATGTATCTGCTTTGTCGCGTTTCATTGGGGAGAAAACCGGAGCTGGCAGTTATATGACATATGGATTCCCCTTCTATTTTTATCAGGGAGACTATCATGTTTATTAGCAGATGATTCATTAAAAATATACTCTGATTAAATAACAATTGTTATTATTTTCAATTTCTTTGAATTGTATCGCAGGATTATAATATTTTGGCTTTTTTTCTTCTACAGATTGCATCAGTTGTGGAGCTCTTTAACCGGGAAATATGTCCAGGGTTCCAGTTTACCGTGACCATCTAGGTTTTGAAGACAGAGATTCCGATATATTTGGTGATTTACATAGAGACATGGATAGGCGAAGGAAAGAATGGGAGGGGGAGATCGAGAGAATGAAGAAAGACTTTTTTACAGTGAAACCCTCACCAGGTAAATTTGATTCAATGGATCATAATGCCAGATTCATGGACAATGGTGACGATGCAAAAGGTGTTATTGAAAGGGACCAAAATGGACAACCAGTTTTCAGGGCAAGATTTAATGTAAAAGATTTTATGCCTGAAGAAGTGAATGTTAAAACCGATTCTCATACAGTCCATGTTCAAGCAAGACACCAGTCGGTGGAAGGGGGCTCGAAGATTACTCGAGAATACAACAGAGAAGTGGCAGTGCCAAGAGAGGTTGACCCGATGGCATTACAGTGTACAATGACACCCGATGGTCATCTCATATTAGAAGCTCCAATGCCAGTACCTCAGTATTCTCAGATTCAAGATGTCAATAGTTCACGTGTTCAGGCCGCACCTAGTCCGAGGTATCAGTCAACAACAATCAATACCTCTAGTGCTTCCAGTCCCAGAGTACATGCCATGGATTCGCATTTCAATACTACTCCAACAATTTCATCCCGACCACCCCCTGTATCTGTGGAGACGGAAAAGAAATACAAAGTTGAAGTAGATATAGAGGATTTTAAACCCGAAGACCTCACTGTAAAGACTGTTGATAAAAAATTACTGGTATCTGCGAAGCGTGAAGAACGTATTGGGAACCGTTCATCTACGAAGGAGATGAGCCGAGAATTCCAGCTACCAGATATGGTAGATCCGACCACTGTGAAAGCTTACTTTTCCGACAATGGCAAGTTATTAGTGGAAGCCCCTTATAATATCACCGGCCGCCCCTGATACCTAATTTGTGTTGGCATCGATCTGCTAGTTCAGCTTATTCTCTTCTATGGTCGTTACCGGATTTAGTTTCTTTTATTTTTATTGTCTACGACAATATCTATAGTGCCATCAAACATGTGTAGTCTTACAAAGTCAGTCATGTAATACATTCAAGAAACGTCCATGAATTTAAAGTTGTTTTGGCATTGGGAATTATCTGGCAAACATGTTTTGTTAATTACATGGTAATAAGTTCATTATTTTCAGGAACTCGTCTATCAATGCTTATTCTCCAAAAGATTTCACTGTGTTCTTAAGTTAATATGCCAGTCGTGTGCATGAAGTAAGTTTTGTTGGTAGTGTACGCTCATGGGACATATACTATTGTGATCTAGTTCAATAGTATGGGTTTGTTTCATGCAAAATAAAGGTTATACTTTTGTGAATTTTGTATGAAAAGAACACAAAACGCTTTTCTCTTTATTTGATATTGACATTGTGTATGAAGAGAGTAAACAATAGGATTTCTGAGTGCATTTTTCACTCGGTCGCCGTATGTGGAAGAGTTGCCAGGTACTCGCAAGAGGTCGAGGGTTTCCTCCGGGCAATGGGCCATGTTTCCACTCCCCACTAAACCTGGCAACGCCGCCATGTAAGTGAAATAATATTGAATGCGGCGTAAAACATCAATTAACAATAGGTTCGTTTTTGTCTCCCATATTAATGGCAATTTAATGAGGCGCAAAACTGTGCCCATTTATAAATGATTGGCGTTAAAGTATCCACAAACAATAAGCGCTACCACTGTAATCCATTACAAAACAGAAAAATACTTTTTGACTCAATACTTATTGTATGTAAGAGTATTCATCACGAAGATTGCTTGATATATTTAGGTTTTCCGCAGCACTCAAGATTCTTTCACTTATAATATGCAACGTTGTCAGGTTGTGTGGGGAAGGGAAATCGGGCTCTTTGTACTGAGGAGACCATACCTTCTGCGAATACCTGGCAACTCTTCCATGCAGGGTGGCTGGGTGAACAATCCACTCAGAAATTGTTCATTTTGTTATATTTGGTCTGAACCCGCGTCTCTTCGATGGAAGGCATGTGGTGGACTGCCGATTGAGCCACAGAGCCCCCCTGACAAAGAAGACTGGATTGAAATTCTATATAAACTGATACTGGCTTTAATTGGCAATTTTATCATGAAAGTTAATGTTTAGCAAATCGTCTCCTTTTCTATGACACAAACTTTCAGGGTCGTATGTCTCGATTACCAGTTGAGTAATCAGGGAACAGAACGTTGTTCGGTTCAGGAAAGTATAGTGAGGAGGTGTTAAAGGCTATCAGACGGATGAGTAAAAACAGATCTACCTCTATCCTTAGACCCATATCATTTACATACATCTAGTCGGAGAGTGGGGCGTTTATTTATAAAGGTTGAATGGTATAGTTTTCCCTGTGCTGATCTATCCCTGCAGGCTCTCTGTGGTGGTACATCTTTGTAAATCGTGGTGCTTCTCTATGAGGAACTCACATCTGGCGACAACCTGGTCTATAAGGACTACTTCAGCTGGTTAGCGCATTCCTCAACAAATTGACACCAATAAAGTGTTAATTATAAATTTTACAGTTGAAGAAAACAGTCAAACACGATATCAACCCAACCATAACAACACTTAAATATAACTTACCAAAAGAACATATTTTATATCGAAGATTCATACCAATTAGACAAAAAGGGAAAGCAGAACTCTGAAAATAACTTCTTTGAAAGGGTTTTAGTACATTCCGAGCTAGGTCCTAGAGCTTGTTTCACGAATGGACAAAGGCTTATTAAGTGTTTATGTAACTGCCACGGCACCGTACCTCTGCAGCCGAAGCAGTTACATATAAACTAACGCTACGCAGCTTTGCAAAACAAGTCCATGGGGAGAGGATTCGGAAATGCTTGGAGATCATGTAAGAATGCCTCATTAGTTCACAGAAAACTCAAATATGTGTGAATACTGTATACAAAGGGAGGTAATCATGATACGTGACTAACCGTTGCATCGCGGGTTTGATTCCCATGCACTCAATCAATGGTGTGCTCAGGTTTGCTTTCTACCAGGCCCGGCAGAGATATCTTAATGCACAACACTTTGGTACGACACAGATAGCGGTTAACTGATGTATATAGAATTAGGAAATGAAATGAATGAGCTTGCATGTACACTTCGCTTAGAGAGCGGAAAACCTGCATCTTAACTCTTAAATCTTAACTTCCCTTTACCCAATAACTTGATCAGCATTTTATAGTTAAAGACTTTTTCCCATAAACGAGACTGAGGTGGACCTTTACCGAATAGTAATGCAATGACCAATCAAATGTGTACCACAGAAAGACAAATTTGACGAGCTCCGTTATCTCGCATATCCAACGTTCCAGCACACCGAATATCGTATTAGCTCCCACATGCGTGTGAAAGCTGTAAGCCCGACTGGTCGGTGGTGTATTATGTGTACTTATCGGAATCATGGAAGGTCGGACTTGTGCGGAAAATCAGTCAACTGGGCACAACAAACTAGGAAGAAGATATTCTTTAAAAAAAAAAAAAATTTAAATTCAACTGAAAGTGTCACAAACTGTCTAAGTTGTGCAAATGTTACCTAGATAGAGGAAATATATGGGTGTAGTTCCTGTAAATGAATGTCCGACTAACTGTACCTCGACAGCCAGTGCACCTAGCTCGTCATTTGGGAGAACATTTTGACGGGAAAAGTATCGACAGATAATTTTGCAAGTTTATCATATCTTGTTGGGTTAAAACCTGATATTCATGTCCCCAAACTGCCCTTTTACTATTTCTATAGAAGCGCCCATACGCGGAACAAACAATAAATACATCGTGTTGTATTCTCAAAGTCAATTTAATAGCCTGAGAAGTGTGGTTATCTTAAGTTATATTTATGTGCGAAGTTAAACTGGGCTGAAACGAGATGGATTTTCGAAATTTACTAATTTTATTCGTTCGTGTGCAGTGAATAATGAGCAACCCCTGCTGATTGGCACACCTATAAGTCCTGCTGTTAAATTGGCTGCGCAGATATATAAGCCACTTTCTGATATTACTTGATTTAGCCAAATTTAGCGAGAGGAAATCACAATGATATGTATCTAGTACTTGTGTGAAATAAACATTATCGTGTGCTTTCTTTAGTACTTTCTTTTGTTGTCTCCTCGTTACAAGGAAGAGCATTAAAATTGTAGGCATTTTCGATTATAAAATAGCATTCAGGCTGGAAGGTTTGAACTTATCACAAGCTATAAATATTATTTTCTTTTATTTATTTGTCGAGAACCTTGACGTTTGTCAATCACTTTTGAAAGTGCATATTTTCTCTTGAAGGTATGAAAGTAGATGTATTGTTAATTTAAAGGTGAAGAATACTAATGTAAAAGCACTATAAAATCAGTATATGCAGATTAAAATTACTGTACCAAATGTGTATTTTGTTGAGTTTCATACCATATAGCATGACACCGTATTATACTATCACGTGGAAAAAATGATCAATTTTCAAAATCTCTCATTCAAACCCAATCTGACTTTAGTCCGATTGATTTAAACCCAGGTTAATTTCAACCACTTCAACTTGTGGCATTTAAAGACAATTTCTCTAAGTTTCTTGAAACTTGAATGAAAAAAAGGTAGATTTGCGATAAAGTGGTTTGCAGGCTGTGTCTGTCTTCTTAGTGTTACACAACATGTGGTTTACCGGGCTAAATAAAATATATAAATAAATACCTTTTTAAATGATATTAGCATTTAATAAATGTATGATTGTTTTTATTTAATGTTTTCGCCTGTAGTATGTTCTTTCGACGCCATTTGTATTTAGCCCCAAAATACGGTGATTTACCGTATAAAAAGGGCTTTTCATAGGGTAAATCACCGAATTTTTGGGCTGAATACAACTGGCGTCGAAAGTACAAAAAAATAAAAATAACTATAATTTTTTTAAATGCTAACATTATTTAGAAAGATATTTGTTTATATATTAAATTTAGCCCGGTAAACCACATGTTGTGTAACATTAAAGTGGCATGAGCTGCCAAAATGTTATTTTGACGTAAAAATAGAATGTTGAAATTATTGACGATTTTTCTCAAAACGTATAATTCAGACGCCTTTTAGTGCTTCTAATCTCGAGAATCTACGATAAAGTATTGTTTTGAAGTAACTTTGGCTTAGAATGAATGAATGGTCATCCCGGTTATTTAAATTTTGTTTACTTTTCGAACACTATTCCGGTTCGTATAGGCCACATGCTGTATATATTTTCCTCATTCCAACGTCAATCATTTAGTTTTTCGATGGCCTTTAAAGCCTCTTACTGTCGTGACGTTCAGAATTTATGAAAGACGTGTGAATTTTGGCAGCTCATGCCACTTTAAGAAGACAGACAGTTTTGGGAGGTTATGTTCAGCGTGCGACCGAAACGATTACGTTTCCATATTAAAAACTATACAACTTTATGTGTAATGACATCAAATTTACAAAAGACGAGACCTTATCCAAGTGTTAATTTTAAACTGGGGTCATGAAACGTCTTCAAATGTTCACTTTCAAAAGTCCAGATGACTATTATCTACTGTCTGTTGACTATTATCTATTCTTCGGCAAGTTGTATCCTGTGAATCTTCATGGATTGCCATGACTTCATGCCAATTAAAACACTGGCCCGAGACAAAGGACTGTATCAGACAACAGTCTTGGACGAAGCGTGTCGAGATCAGTACGACCTGAGCTTGACATACAAAGGGAAGTAAGTATGATTTTTCATTTCGCTTACTTTTTATACTTACGTATCTGGTTTGATTGTGTGGTTCACCTATTGTCTGCACCAAAACTAGGACCCTCGGTAAATCTTTTTCTTAAAATTATATTTTTCAACAAACACAGACGATATCAAATCTGGCATAATCCCCTGTGGTGTCAAACACAATATATACTTTGTTGAATATATAATCATTCAATCTAGGAACGTTAGCAAACCTGTATTCTTATTGAAACTTGTGTTTTGTGGGAAATAATGCCTACTATGTTTTATTTGTGTTTTTTTTTTTTTTTTTTTGCAAGAAGTGCTTTCTTACCTGAGTTCAGTTGAAGTAGGAAGAAATGTTTGGTTTCCCTATAGTCAGTACCGGTAGCTCTATCCACAACACGGAATTTTGGCCTTGAATTAAGTTAATCCTTTCAGAATCCTGTAACGATCCCTGTGCCTATACATACATAGCCGGTACCAATCAAACTTAATGAAATGTGACGGAAATAGAAAAAAGACCAGCGAGTTATATTTTAACCTAAAAAAAGCCTGAACCTGGCCCATGCTTGAATTCATTGTGTCGCTTTTGGTCTAGTACAATTCAGCCAGATACAGCTACAGCTGCTGTTCAATATAGGCAATGTCGGAAAGAAAATAGTGATAATCTAAACAACGTTCAAATATAGTTACTAGGGAGGAGGATGGATCATAAAACAGAACCCTCTAGACAGTTATCGGATATAGTTTAAGATTGATAGAGTTTAACTGACGAGAGCCTGTTTGTTACGATGAATATCACTCGAGTCTATTAATTTTCAAAGTCACGAGCCTCTGGCGAATGATTTTGGAAATTAATAGATGAGAGTGATATTCATCGTAACAAACGGACTCGAGTTGGTTAATCTTTTTCTCACAATACACAAAAATACTGCATTTTATTCTGAAATGCAGCTCTACATCACATCGTTCAATACAGCCATTCTAAAAACGTCAGACCGCTTCACCGCGTTGACATGGAGACTGTATTTCGTTACGCTACACAAGAAAGGTCTCTAAAATCAAACAGTTTTGTTGCTCACGAATTCTTGAGAATAAAAAGATAAAATATTTATCCTACAAATGAATGGCACTTCTTAGAATAAAACAAAAATAAACATATCAATAGTTCAATGTCTGCAATTTAATGACGAAGTCAGGTTTTGCTGTGACCTCTACACCGACACAATTACGATAACTAGGTCAATGCATCTGCTTTGAGAAATCTGCAAGACGACAGTCTGGGTCATCTTCGCAAGCCAAGTTAAAATCTCCATGTCCCCATTCCGTGTTTTACCTTGGCGGACTACTCCACTCCAACCCGTAAATCGAACAGCGCCCACTGGTGGGAATGTAAGAGTTGTCTTTCCTAGACTTACAGAGTCTTGGCCAATCAGCACTCGTTAAACAAAAGTTCAAGGTGTACACAGCCGCCATTACGTTATTTTCGGTGTAAGTGCCCGAGGATTTGATTAGCTGCGAGAAGTTTTACTCGCATCCAATAAAAACGAGCTGTTCGATTACGGGTTTGAGTGGAGTAGTCCGCCAAGGTAAAACACGGAATGGGTTACATGAAGATTTTAACTTGGCTAGAGAAGATGGTCTGGGTAGATTGATTGATTGAAAGTTTTAATTATCCCGTGTTTATTTATTGATACAGAGAGTGTAAATACAGTTAGGAGTAAATACAGCTATGATATATTCGTATTCAATCCTAATTTGTTAGAAAAACGGAAGTAAGCAGACGAAGTAGTTTGTTTATGTCAAGAAGTATGTCATGTACGTACATTCAAATGCTTTCCTTATATGGAAGTAGCTATGACGTGATCGTGGGAAAATCATACTATTTTGCATAAATGTAGTCCGCTGTATGTAAACCATAACATGATTGGCTACCGACTCGCATAGTTGTGAGTTATACTGCCAATCACTTGTAATCTAACAAGGATGTCTTCAAGTTATTACATAAAAAGGAAAACGAACGTATTATCCCTACGCTGAGAATGCAAGCTTGTGTTTTGATTAGTTGAACTTGGAAAATCATGTTTGTTAACCAATCAGCAGTAAGTTGGGCCATAATTTCACTAGTTGATTATGACAAAAATAACACACTGCATGAGAGTGAAATTATGGGGGGTGTAGTGTGAGAATATGAGTTAGTGAACAGCTGAATGTAGATAACGGAACCAAGAACTCCGTAATATCCAAAGTTACGTAAATCTTTGCCCTGCACTCCATTCTTGTTTTTATCAAGGTAAATAATATACTGACGCATTTGTGATAGTCTTGGTATATGTTCTTTTTTCACTGAGACCTGGAGATACATCAAGATTAAACCACATTTAAAATAAATAAAAACTATAAAATAATGTTACTATTTTAACTTGGTCACTCAACGATTTTCAATATTGTCGCTCATGAAAATCCAATATCTGTTCCTTGAATCGAATCCCTAATTCTTTATTATGAATCATTGTAAGGAATGTGTTGATTTTGTTATTGCGTTTTTTTTTTTGTGTTTTTATTTTTTTTTATTTTTCGCTTGTCCGAGAGTATCAACCAAAACATGTAGATTTCCTCTGGGATTAACTATATCCGATGATGACCGTCTTAAAGGCTCGTAGTCAGTATTGGATTAACCTAAAACATTCTAAAATTACCGATGATAAACACATAGAATCAATTGAGATTCGAAACGTCTATTTCAGTGCCCGATTCTTGTTTACTGTTAATTGAACGGATGTTCTGAAAAGATTAAAAATAAAAAACGATAGAAAATCAATGTCATCAATCAGAAACAATTAATATGGCGGACAAAATGGCAAGCCGTACTATTGAAGGACATTCCAGTCAATCCGGTTGAACAATATTTAATACATAACATGGTATGTATACATAGCATTATACTATGTTGGAATGCCAATTGTTTACACATACAACTGACGTACTTTGTTAGGCCATCATAACATCGTGTATTCAATGCACCTTCACACAGTCGTCGAACCTTCTAGTAGGCTTCATGTACCAAGTAGGTGTAAGTCAATTGTTAGGAAGAGAGACGTGTGACTTCCTCTATCGGATTTAGACTACATTCATGTTATATAGATAACTTCACCAGTAAATGAGTCTCGTGAGGTCAACTTGGACCTACATTTTGTGCCTAAGTATATCAAATGTGATTATTATTTTTCAACAGCCGAAAGAAAACGTTAAATCAAAGCACGATTATCAAGCATTAACCACGGGTTACTGGGCATATATTATGCTTTATTAATTCAGAATCGAGTCCAGAACAAACTATTTATATCTGTGCATCCTTAAACTAAAACAAAATAAAATGTTACCGTCACACCAGCACGTGCCTCAATTTTTAATATTCTTTATTTCCTTTCTTTCTATCACTTTTTTCTTTGAAATTGGAATGTTTGAACAAAAATCATCATCCTAAACTGATGAATTTTCCAGTTGTTTAAGTTTATTGCTATGGGAGTTTTCCTCCTTACCTAGGCGAGGAAATGATACCCCCTGAAAAGGGACGTGTAATTCAATATACTGGGTTTACAGCCTTCCGCTGCGTTACCATAGTGACCGATGACCTGCGCGCTGAGCATAATTCTATCGGCTGCTGGGAGCATAGCGCATCAGTAGAGTTTTCATTACCGACTGCAAACCAACCACGCAGTGTCATCTGAGGATATATACTGGATTCCATTAGCATTGTATTCCTACTCACGCTGACCGCTTGTCTGGTCTGTATAAAAAGAATAGTGCCCTGATAAATGGGTCTGTGGTACGGACGGTACGTGTAACACGTCTAATAGAATACAGGTATGTACTTAACAACGTATACGTTATGTCGAACGGTGATTAACAGTGCGCAATATGTTTTACTATTAGCATCAATTCTGGATCGATAAGTATTAAGGGACGATGTCTTAGTCATTGAATCGATTCTTCTCTCAGTAAACAAATTAAATTGTCTCTCCTTGTGTTGCCTATATGTAATTGAAATGGACCATTGTTTTGAGTTGATGTCTTTACCTGTTGTTTTGTTTGTGATGGTAGTGGTGGGGTGGGAGTACGGGGGGGGGGGGATTAATGCTACAACAGATTTTCTGTCGTTTAGATGTAGATTGTGAAACCTAGTCAAACATGAACTTTGAACTGTTTTCCTTTTTCAAATGAGTATGTGAAACGTGACAATTTCTAAATATAGCCTGATACACCTGTGTTAAGTTAATTGACTTTTGTTTGAGCTTTTCAAACAAAATTTAGACCTGCATGATTAAAGATAACATGTTGAAGAAGGCAAGTGTTCATCAAGTCTTCAGTACACGGGTGCATCTAGTTTCTCTAAAACATATTGGTTGGACAGCTATTTAACGTAGTTCAAATTGCTCGGTTGTAAGTATAAATAACTTGAATTGACTTTTTAGATTTTAAAATCACCGCTGCTCAGTCGTTTTCAAAATAACATTTCGTGCGCAAATGTTTGATTACTGCATCTTAATTTACTTTGAGACAAGCAAAGTTATATATCATCAACGAGTTAAAAAAAAATAGATGCTTCAGAAATATTTGCATTAGGTAATGGGTGGCATTGAACATCCGTCTTTTTGGCATGGTTTTGTATGTCATCAATATGCATTAGTCCATTCAATGTATCTGTATCTGATGATTTGTTGCCAAGTTATCTTTTCCACAAAATTCTACTGACTAAGGCCAAACTCCTGTCTGTCGTCAACCTAATGAAATATCATGGGTTGTGGTTCATTATAACAACTTATGATTGGGTATAAACGTCTAAATGATATGCCCATTTTAACACAATAAGAAACTTGTCTCCGTGGTTATTTTAGACAAGAAGATTTCCCATGTACCCGTGTGTTATGGTGTTAAAAATATATGAGTGGTCCTTCTGACTACTGATGTACAAGTAGATTATATTGGGGTATAGTTTGTGGGCGGTCGTATTAGTTTTGTATAAACATTCTGGTAACAAGTACTAAGTGATGATAGGCGTTGTTCGCCGAAGGTAAGTCTAGTTTAACGGTACACCAACTACTGTTTGCAAACCAAACCCTGCCTGTACTATCAAGCATTATGCTGTCTACAACGCCCCTTTATAATGACCTGTATAAAGAACATCATACAAATAACACCTTTCCATGGTTTGTTCATCTGAAGAGTTGTTAGGATCAAGTTATGGAGATGGATTGCTTCTGTCCTTTATGTATCTGTCAGGTTTGTAAAAAGTAAATATCTGTTATAAGTTTGTTAATTTATGATATGTCATTAAGTCCTTCGAGCAGAAAATTCCAAAGAATCTGTCCATCACAAACCTCCTATCGGTGGGTCTCGGGTTCGAACCACACTAAGTCTAAGAAAAACTTTCTGATTGAGATTTTCACCCGGTCGCCCCTTGAGGGAGAGTTGCCAGGTAGGTACTCACCGAAGGTCAGAACTTTCCTCAGAACTACGTGACCAGTTTCCATTTCCCACTAAATCGAGCAACACCGCCATATACAGCAGTTATCGAGTCTGTTTTAAATAAAGAACATCTATCTATCTATATAATTAAGTGAAATAACTTTGAGTGTGGCGAAAAGCACAATCAATAAATCAAATTTCAATCCCTCGAATATATTTCAAGAATAGTTTTATTTAGAAAATGCACATGTCTGCAGTGAAATGAATGGAATAAAGTCTCCATATGGAGGCAGTTTATGGTTATTCGACCCATGTGATACCATAGACAGTAGTATTAGATGATCAACCTACATTGCTTATCTACCCCATGCAGTTGTCATTCTGAAGTTCTAGTTTGTTACGTGTATTTGAACATTACAAAGCCAGGAAACGATTATCATTAGCACGTCAAACCTATATCGACGAGTGTAGTTTATGTGTTTGCATAACCCCATATAGCCAGCAAAACGTAAAGTTTGGATGACACATACATACTTGTTATGTGATCATATAGACCTATTGTTTGCAACGAAGTTAGAGGTCGTTTCCAAATATTAGAATTTCAATGTTTATCTATGCCAATCTAATGGATTTCAACTGCATTGCTGCTCATTGCCTAATTCAGCAAATAAAATTCGACTTAGTATTTTATTGTGATATTCGCTCCTGCCATATAAATGTATATCAGGAGGTTAAACAAGGAGACAAGCAAGGAATTCACTGTAGTTGAATTACCCATTGTCTTGTTTTAACGAAGAAAGAAGTACTTGACAGAGCAGTTAGTTTAAGAATTATAATGACGACCATTTACAAGCGTTTTAAACATATATGAATACAGTACTTCTCCTGTGCCTTCCAGGTAAGTGCTGTTGTTTTTCTCTCTTGTTTCTATTTATAATGTTGGTATATTTGGCTACTACCACTTGTGCCAACGTAACTAGAACAGTTTTTGTTTTGTTCTCGACCAGAAATATTTATAACTTAATCAATTTCAGCTGATGTCGACAATTTTTATTTTTTTCTAAAAAACGTACGTATATGTAATACTTTTCCAATGATCCTATTTGGTTCAATGTCAGTCTACTGATATTCTTGCCATAGCTGAGGATGTGTAAGCATTCTCAATGTATTACAAAATGTTCCAGAAAATTCTACTGACTAAGGCCAAGCTCCTGTCGGTCGTCAGCCTAATGAAATAGCATGGGTTTAGTTTATTACAACAACTTATCATTGGGTATAAAGGTCTAAATTGTATACCTCTTTTTAACACAATTAGAAACTTGTTTCCACGGTTATTTTAAACAAGAAGATTTTCCCTGTGCTCGTCTGTTTTAGTGTCCGTAAATATAAAGTAGTGCAGTGCATGGTCCTGATCGAAGCTATGGAGACGTCCAGTCGATCCAATATATTTCCCATGTTTCAGGGAAATTGCCTTGGATTTTTGTTTAAACAGTAACTGATTTATTTTTAAGTGGCATGAGCTGCCAAAATTCCCACTCTTTTCATAATTTCTGACCGTCACGACAGCACGAGGCTTCAAAGGCTATCGAAAAAGTAAATTGTTGGCGTTGGAAATACATAAAGTCTACGGCCTATACGAACCGAAAAGTAAACAAAATTTAAATAACCGGGACGACCACTAAAATGTTTCTGAATTATACGTCAAAATATCAACATTTTTGCAGATCATGCCACTTTAAAATGTACCTTGAACTCAGAATTCCCGTTTTTTATTGTTTGTTGTTTTGTTTTTGTTTTTTTGTTGTTTTTTTTTTTTGGGGGGGGGGCAATCATTTGTTCAGAGAAGGATCTAGGATGGGGTATATATGCATATTGGGGACATTGTCTGTGAAACCTACCCACCCCCACCCTCTCCCGATCCCTCTCTAGTTTCGCGACCAGTGATACGGAAGACGTATTTTCTGAGGTTTTAGAACCAAAGAAGATTCCAAGGCTTCATGCACAATATAAGTCTGCTACTTTTTTCGTTGTTGGTCTCTTCATTAAAACATACGAAGCTGATTAGATACATTCAGGTACAAGCTTCTATATATCTCAGTCTATTAGCAACTGAAAGTGTAAGTACCTGAAAAGTTTATCTTAAAACAAAGGCAAGGAATTTACAACATTTTCAACTTAACGACATGAAGGTTATCAACAAATTAATAGTATTCCAACTTGTTTTGTTTCTCATGCCAATGTTGATATTGTCTGGAATGATAGTTAAGGGAGACAACGGACCCTTCCCCACTCATTCTTTTCTCTCTGATTAAGTTCAGCCATTAGCAACCAGTACTTCATTTCTAATACCTACATCTGGTAGCCATTATGCCCTCTGTGCATCTGTGGGGTTTCGTCCATTTAATGAACAATTGTAACATATGCAGCATATTTGTCCCAGACCTTGAACTAACATATACACCTTATTGCAAAGGGAAAATCATTACCTGATTTCTACCACCCATATTTCGAGAATGATTCTGCCAGGAAAAGTAACCACACCAACCCAACATCCCAAGGTAAAGTTTTTTAGGGCGTTTTAGGGCTTGACCATTTTAGTCTGGTATTTATAAGATATTTAAGCCGTCTAAGCGTAGGCCTATTTATGAAATAGTCCACAGATTTTCAAACTATATGTTAAGAAAAATAGGGTCTACGTGGCTAGAGTAATTGCCAAATAAAAGCTATATGATCAAATTGAAATGATGATACAGACTTTATTGTTTGTTGAATATCGTATCACTTTGTCCATATCACTGTTTTTAAGACAGACGAACTCTGGTATTTTTTTTTCGAAGATTATTCCTCAATTTAGGGATTTTGGTTAGTGAGTAAAGAGATTTAGAACTTTTCTCTGAAGCATATAAATCTACCTGTACGCCAGACAACATCTTACTCCTACTCAAATACCAAGGCTGTGATGATGTGAACATACGAGAGCCGAAAATATCTTTACTAACTGACATCTCCTGTGGCATATCTCGATTTCCGCCTTGATCTCTAAACTGAAAAGATCTTGAGGAATTCGGTTTGGCTTAAACCTCGAACACTTGGAATATACTAACTCATTATAGGGTTAGTTAAAATTGGTCAGTTGCCACACCTTTCATTAAGTCTGGGGTTTGTCCAAATTCTACAGGTTGGAAACTATAAACGTTATTGATAATGATTAACCTTTTTGTCATAGTTCTTAGCAGGTAGGTAGGTCTACATTAAGTCTTCCTGGCGGTCTGGTACCTGTGGAGTCTTGCGTCAAAATTTAGGAGGGGTGGGCGGAAAAGATTTTTGATCAGTTTACGCGATGTTAACCTCCAATCAGCCGATTTCTAAAGGCTTAAGACCAATCGTCTGTTTATATTATGTTTATATTTTAATATTTCAGATAACAAGATGGCGACTTACAGATCTGAGGTGCATATCCCCATTAAACAGGATAATCTGAGTTTTCAAGACCGACAGATTCAAAGATGGGATGATGTGGAGTCCAGAATGGACCAAAGGAGGAAAGAGTGGGAAAGTGAGTTTGAGAAAATGAGAAGAGACTTCTTCACATTGTCTCCTCTAGAAACGTCTCGAGATTCTTTGACAAAACTTGACAGCTCACGTTCTCTCTATGAAACAGATAGCCAAGGTAATCAGTTGTTTAAAATACGTTTCGACGTAAAGGAATTTCGACCTGAAGAGGTTCAAGTCAAAGTACAAAATAACAAATTGCTTGTAAATGCTCGGCATGAAGAGAAGACGAACACATCGACAGTTAGTCGAGAGTACAGTCGACAGGTGGATATTCCGAATCATGTAGATCAAGACAGACTCCAGTGTGTCCTTAGTAAAGACGGTGTCTTGTCTGTGGAAGCCCCTGTAATACAAAGGGGGTTCGGTCAGCAATCCACAATCCTCCCCATTCGTTCTGACGAGGTACCTCGTTTAGAAAGCTCCATATTTCGTCCTAATCAGATGACTCCAATGTCACCAGGAGAGACCTCTTCTAGTCGTACACCAATTGTTACAGAACCCGATGGGAGCCGTAAACTAAAACTGGAAGTTGACGTGGGTGAATTTCGACCAGAAGAAGTGGTAGTGAAAACTATTGATAAGAAAGTCGTGGTATCTGCAGCTCACGAGGAGACACAAGGCGGTAGAAGAATGAGCAAATCTTTTAATAAAGAATATGAATTACCTGATAGTGTGGATCCCATGACGGTTAATGCTTACATGCAAGACAATGGTAAATTAATTATTGAGGCACCTATTAAATCTACTGGTAAACCCGGTTATAGTGTATCTCAGACCCATGACACGAGACGTGTTGTGGTTACAAGGGAGTCAACCGTCACATCTACAACTAACACTAGCAAACCTTTATTTACCATCAGTGTCCATCGCCGTTAATTTCACACTAATGACAATGTAGACTTCCGGCATGCGCATATCGATGTCCCTGTATTATCGTATTGAGATGTCCTTTCAAATCGTGTTGTGTTTGAAACTGTACCATCAGTGTCTCCGAATCTAGTTTAATGGCATTTCGAAATGAACTTACGCTAACTGACACTGTAGCAACTCCACGGACGAATTTAAAGCAAGGAGAGCAGAAATGATTTATTAGTCTCTTGATTACTAAATTGTTAATTTTTGTGCTCAATTTGGTTTGAGGAATTTCTGTTTTACATTTTAAGTTGATGTTTGACGCTGTTCTTCTAGCTTAAAAGGGAATCTATCTGAAGGTATACGATTTCCATGGAATGCTGCCAACCCACATGGACTTCAACCCACAACCCCTTTAACCACTGCCTGTTTGCCAACAAACGTATAGTGTAGTTAGTTAATTAATGTGCAAGCAAAACCTTGTGGTTGAAAAGGTAAAGATTTATAGTTTACTTCATGTAAAAATACTCAAAAGAATGTTGTGTTTTATTGAGTCCGCTTCAAGCATGCGTGTCAATTGAAACACAAAATACTTGTTTTAAAAGGGATGTGACAAATATCCTGATCCAAGTGTATTTTAAGTGCTTCGTGTTCTTGGGGAAATATCTTTTATATTTCTTATATTATTATTTCTTATAGTTTATGTTAGTCTGTTTCATTTTGCCATAAGTGAGTATTATACAGTGCCTTTTAAGAGTTATGGCAACCTATTTTCTGCCGTATTTGTCGACATGGTAGTTTCGTTACCTTATATCATTTTTTAAAGAGGTTTCTGATTCCTACACATACTAAGTTCAGGTTTATAAGCAAAGGTTTTGGATGAGGCATAATTTGATATATTGAACGGAGAGATGGTTGCCAGATAGGTCTTCCAACGAACGGTCTGCTGTTGGGCATGGTTTCCCTCCTCGATCATGCAAAATGATCTTTCTCCCTATTTCAGTGTAGTTTATCTTGTATGTACGTTCATACTTTTGTGAGAGGTATCCCATGCGGAAACCAAACTTCAAGTTAAGTCTCAAGTTTTTTAATTTTACGTCCAAAATGAGTCACGAAGATCGAAGTTCAATGGGAAGCTGAAATTGAACGGATATTTTCAGAGGCACATTGTACTCAGCAAGCCTCTTTTAAATGACAACTGCTGAACTAAGCACAGTGTTATATAATGCCCAGTAGTCCCTATGCCACGATACACAAATAGCTTGGAAACATGCTAGGAGTGATAACGTTAAGGTTAGTGAGCCTTAGTATCGACCATGTGCTATCAAAACATGCCATCTAATGGCGTAAGCTTCATATTTGACATTCCTGAGATTATATCAACCTTCTTGGACTGTCTGTCCAAACTCCACCCAGTGGTAGAGATTCGGCCTACTATATGAGCGGTAACTGGTCGGGATGATTCATATGGACATGTGGGCCTTCTGACATTACTTAATTCACCCAGCAGAGGAACAGATTTGATAAAAACGTATCAGAATTATCCCAAGTGCCTAGTGCTTTAAAATCAAGCCAGCTCTTTCTTCGGTTTACTATACCCCCTAAGGCATGCACCAAGATTATTGTTCGCTGTTTTTGTTTACCACATCTGTCCTCGATAAAACCGTATTATCCCAACTGCCCTTGTCCCATGCGTTCCCAATACATGCCTCAACTGGCGTGTTAAGTACTTAACACCGGTATGATAAATCAGATCTACAATGTGTATTATAACAATCAGGTGTTGTCCCAATCAGTGAACAAGTTCGTTATTTACAACTCTATTTATTTGTAAGATTCAAGATTAATATATTGTGTTTAAAAGATATATTCTATAGATTTAAAAATGAAGATGAAAGAGATCAACAGTGTATTTATTGTTTTGAAAGTGTTATGTTTTGTTCTATGTTGTGCATAACAGTTCATGCCACGCATTTAATAATGTTTATGATTTTGTTTGTCTTAAAACCTGCCTTGTTTCTTAAGTTTTTTGTAAAACCTACAATTTAAAGCCAAATAAAGTAAACCCATGAAGATTCTATCATTGATTTTCGTCTGCATGGTTTAGAATGGTGGCCTTTGGTGACTCCGTCAGTAGAGCGATAGTTTCTCTGTCCGACATAAGCCTTCCATGGATGGCCAATTCGAATCCCACTCTTACGAAGAAAAATATTCTGAATGGGTTTTGGACTCGATCGCACCATTTGGAATAGTTGCTACGGACTCGCCGAAGGTCGATGGGATTTTCTGTGGACAAATGGCCTGGTTTCTCAAACTAAACCTAATAATCTTGAGTGCGGCGCTAAAACGTATACAAGATTCCTTTGGATTGGGTGGGGGGGAGGGGGGGGGGGGTACCGTTAGTCGTTATTTTTTAATAAAAAAGCATCCGTATATAGGAGAAGGCACGAAGATACTGTTTAATCTATTGTGTGTTTCATATAATTATTGACGCAAGTGTAGAAGTCGACTAATAATCCGTTTTTACTTGAAAAATCCTTTTCAATAATTCATGCAGTGCAATAAACTTTGACCAAGTTTTACACGGGTTCAAATTTCGAGTTGACATCATTTATATGAATTATTGAACAGAGAGCTTTGTGTTTTCTTGTTTTGAAAGGGATTTCCAACAACGTGGCCTAAATATCTAGTGAGTTACCGCACCAAGTTTTTTTATATGCGTAATGATCTTGCTGACGGAAAACATTCCTGAACACGGGGGAACAAAATACTCTGTCAACTCGAAATTTAAATTAACAAAAAAAAAAGAGATTTATTTTTTAAAAAAATCAGTTTTCAAACATGGAACTAATTATATGAAACGAACAATACCTTATTCTACGATGTGTATACTGTCTGTGTAGTATTTATCATGTATGATGAGGTGAGGATATATATATTACTCGTTTTAATGGCTTTATGAGTAGCGATTATATATGGGATGTGACGCAATATTCCAATTAATTATCTTGATTAAATTGTTTTTCAACCATGCTAAGATGTGTCTCGATGACAAAGTTGTCTGTTTCTCGTGTGAGAGATATACTGAGAGAATAGGGAAGCAGTGCTAACCAACTGGAAGCACCACGGAATTACAACTACCAGAACGTTCCAGGCGAACTTGCCAAGATTGCCCTCAACGTTATGTAAAAATAACTCTAGGAAGTCAGGCAAAGATAAAACAAATGAATCATAGCTGATGGAAACACCGTCTGTGTGCCAGTCCGTCAACTCAGCACATCTCTCTCTCTCTCTCAAACAACATGCTGCAGGTACAGCGTAAGAGAGGTCGAGATCACATGATGTGTAGACGTCATGCATTTTGAGCTCAAAAACCAGCCGAGGAGAGTTATTAATTCTGTTGATTCTTTGTGAGGATACATGTCATCTTCAAGATATTTGCAGTCGCTCTGTAAATCTCGGAAGTAAACCGTTTCTTATTTGTTTGTTTCTAGTCACCATCTAAATACATCAGATGAGCGGTTTACCAAATGCTAAGTTGTGTGTATTTCATTTTAGCCAAACTCCGGTTTTGCCAAGAAATGTTAATCGAATCAACATTATAGAAACGAACGAAAGGGTGTCTCAATTTTGTTGCATCCTTCGTTGTTGAAATATGGATTCGACGAAATTTCCTTAGAATAACTAACAAATCTGTCGTACGGTACACGAAAAGCTGTCTGATATGATGGACATGCCAACAAAAAGACCGAATTCAATTGGCAGCCCCTGTACATCTACAGACTTATTTCTCATTGATAGACATGACGACCTGCTATCTTGAACGATAGTTTATTTTTGATAGTTCTTAGTTCTTGTGTTTGGTCCTTCAATATAAATTTATAAACACTAAAACACACAAGGAAATCGTTTTGTCTAAAATAACCATGGAGACAAGTTTCCAATTTCCGTTAAAAAGGGGTACATCATTTAGACCTTTATAACCAATCATAAGGGTTGTCATATAATAAAATCCATGATATTACATTAGGTTGATATATACATATGACTGATAAACAAACTTACTTCCAATATCCAACTATTTACCGATGAGTTTATCAAGAGTATTGTTCTCTGCGGCTATAAAGACACGCCTAATATTCGGTTATCCCCCTGTAGCTACGAACGTCACTGCAGGGGTTGTGTATACAGAAGTCAGGTTTTTGTGAATATCGGTATCAAACCCTATATGATACCTACGTCATTTCTCTCGCTTTAAGTGGCATGAGCTGCCAAAATTCACACTTTTTTACAATTTCTGATCGTTACAACAGTAAGGCGCTTTGATTGCCACAGAAAAGCTAAACGATTGGCGTTGGAATGAGGAAAATCCATACAGTATGTGGTCTGAACGAACCGAAAACGTGTTCGAAAGGTAAACAAAAGACGCATAAAACATCTGCGAACGTAAATCGTGTTGGCCTCCAGGATGACACCATTGCTGAGAACCCAATGTCTTAATTTAAAATACATGTTTGTTTATGCTTTTGTAATAGTTTGCCACGACCGCAACTGTTGCTAAATGCATATATTTTTCATAATTTTCAATAATTTTTCTCTTTTGATATCCTTGCTAGACCTGGTTTGAAACCAGTGGTCAAGAAAGTTTGGTTTCTTATCATGTTACTTATATGCAAAACAAGTCGTCAAAGCACAGTTACTAAAGTAATCATCGGGTGCTTTTTCGGTTTGTTTTGCCTGAAGGTCACAATGTACGAGTGTTGCGAGGTGTAATCCCTATAAAAAAGCCACAGAGCATGCATCGAATCATTCTCAGTTTGGCAGTAGTGACATGCCATGACTGTCACAGGAGCAGAGAGACTAAACCTTGGGAAGACTTCATGCTGGCCAGACTGCAAGACCTGTGGCAAACCACTTCAATGTTCATGTCCGAACAATATACCGCCTGCAGCAACGGGTTCAAGCCACTGGAAGCACAGCAGACCGTTCTCGTAGTGGAAGACCGCCTGTAACAACTTTGAGGCAAGATCGACAGATTGGCCGTCAACACCTGCAAAACCGCTTCGCTATAGCTGCGGAAACTGCAAGGACAACCATTGGCAATTACCAGAGACCAATCAGCGACGACACGGTGTGCAGGCGTTTGAGGCAGGCAAATGCCAGATGTCACAGGCCTTACAGGGGTCATATCCTCACTGAACGACATCGCCGCGCTCGTCTGCAATGGGCAAGAGAGTGACAAGGGAGCGGACATAGTTGACCTAACTTTCAAATTGCGCATGCTCCTCACAGCTCCTTCTGGCGGTACCGAACGAACGACCCGTGACGTTTGTAAAAATGGAGATCTGTCACGGGTGCAGGACAGAAGTAGGTCATGACGGAAGATATATGAGTGACGTATTTCTACGACACCCCGCCCAGTTTAACTGGTCGTTTAAAAGTTTTACTTTGACGGTTACGTCAGGTTGAAAGACAGTGGACTTCGAAACAAATATTGACTGCATAAGGGAACGTTTACCGTTTTGCAGCGGCGTAAGTTTGACAAACTCCTTCTTCGTGGTCTATACTACCGGAATGCAGTGGTGAATATTTTATTCTTTGCTTATTTGCTTATTCGTTTTTCCATTATGGAAGAAATCTGGGCTATGACGAATACGGAACAAAAAATTCGGCAGAGCCCAGATTTCTCGGCTAAGCCACACAGCATAGGAATTGGCGTCACCGGGAGTGGAGAACTGTAGTCTTCTCTGATGAAAGCCGGTATTGCATCTCGACAGTTTATCGGCGAATGAGAGTGCGGCGTAGACGCGGGGAGCGTTTTGCAGATGGGTGTGTTCTGGAAAGAGACGCGTGGGGAGGTGCCAGCATTATGGTATGGGGTGCTATAGCTCTGAATCAAAAACTAGGCCCTATGGTGTTTCAGAATGTTTGTCCTGGTAGAGGAAATGGTGTAACAGCTGCCCGCTACATCGATCAGGCGCTGAGACTTTTCATCGTGCCCCAATTTGCTCGTCATGGAAATCGTGTCTTCCAGCAAGACAACGCACTAGCCCATACTGCCAGAGCAACGAGAGACTTTCTCCATCAAAATAACATACAGACTCTTCAATGGCCTGCTCTCTGTCCAGATTTAAATCCGACAAAACACATGTGGGACGAGAGTCAGAGGAGGCTCAATCTCGTATGGCCAAGGCCGACAACTGCAGCTGAACTCACTCAGGTGTATCACAGAGTTTGGGCCCAACTTCCTTTCATCGTTATCAACCGTCTCATCCACTCAATGTTCATGCAGACGATGCAACGCTGTAATCAACGCCCGTGGTGTCCATACACATTATTGACTTCCAGATCGCACTGTGGCGCCACCTGTCCTCACTTTCACTTGAAAGCCTTTAACATTTGTCTGCCAATGATCATGGTCAATCATGTCAAATTTGGAATCATTCCGTTGATAAGTGTGTTGTTTACATCTATTTGAAATACACTGATTATAAATATCCAAAAGGGAGTGACTTTTTTTTGCGGTTCAGTATATAAAGATGGGGTTTCCAGATGGCCATTGGTAACTTTCCCAGCTCCCACTGTCCACTGGATAGTGAGTTTTATTTGAAGGTTCCATTGTGTGCTTTGTTGTTGTGAAAAGAATAAAATGCGCAATAGAGCCCTTTCTGACTGCGCGTTTGGTCTACTTCTCGCTGTTTGTTTACTGACTGTCAGACTCAAAGACCCAAACGTTAACTTTAGAATTTTGACACAAAATGATAGCTCCTTATTTCTTCTAACTGTCAATAAAGTACGGTATTCCGGTCGGTTATAGGTTTAAGGCTAACTATAGGTATTAGACCGAGCTTATGGTGGACGATTAAAAATCCAACTAGACGCGATTTCTTGATAAAAAAGGACCCATAAGTATCCCATATTGTTAAAACTCATAAGTGGATCATATGCAGTGGGCATCATCTGGGAAAGCATATCTATATATATTTGCCTAGGCCCATAGCCTGGGGCCTATTATACCGCTAGGTCTATAAATAGACATGCCTAGTTTAAGTTTAAAAGTATATTCTGAATACGGCGACCCATGTCTCGGAATCATCTGGAAAACGTCCAAACCAGTGATCATATAGGCCTACCCATATGTGGCTTGTATAATTAAGCAATATTTTTATATCGAATCGAATGTTTTCCTATTGCCTTGGTTTTGTATTGGCCGTTTTGGCCCGAGGTCGCAGGCCAAGGGCCAATACAACCACCCGAAATACCAAGTATTTCGAAATTGCCTAATACCAAGGCAATACGAAAACACTCGATTCCTAATATTTTTATTAATAGACTGTGGAAGTTATTTCCATTCGTTTGTTGGGTACCTTAAACAAATTGACGCCCGACCTTGTTTTGCTCTCTGTATTTTTTGTTTTTTTTGTTTTGTTCTTGGATAAGTAGAGAAGTTTCTTCCTCTTTCACTGCCCTAAAACGTCAATCGGATTCACTTATTGTAGTTTTTTTCTTCCAACTCTAATATCCTGCCAATAAGACCTTGTGGGCCTGCAACACTCTCGGGTAGACTATAGGGCCTAATGTTCTTAATCAGGATATTCCATATTGGCATTGTTACAGGTCCGAAGATAGTCATATTGGCCCGAGCCCGAAGGCCGAGGGCTAATACTGCTGTCCGAGGACCTGTGGCAATGCCAATAGGGAATATCCTGATTAATAAAAATTTTATTAATTGGCTTTCAATATATATATTTTTTTTTCATAAAAATATTTGTATCATTTGAAAACAATAGTGTTTTACAGCCCTACGACTAATACGAACTTGAATATAACCCGGCCGCGAAGTTTCGTATTCGGCTAATTTAACTTGAACTGTCACAGTCAATTAATAGCCTAAATTATAAAGAATAGGCCTATAGGCCTAGGGTCGACCGTTGTCTGGATAGACCAATTGAAATAGCCGCTAAACAAATGTCACTTGCCCTAGTATTACAACCCACAAATGTTGCATCTACGGTCCACGTGAATGACAACACAAGCCTGTAAAATCGTGCCAATAAAGGCAATAAATTAATAAACGCCTATGCATGTGTATGGGCTTAGAAAAAAGAAGCCTAGGCCTATCTAGTATCTACTACTTTTACACGTACAGAGCGGTTAGGCATAGATCCTATTCAATAATTGAAAGGCCCTTTGTGAGTGAAAATGTGCTTTTAATAGATGTTCGTGGCCACTTTCCTAAACGGTTTGAAACGGGTGTGGCAGGTGATCTAAAAATAAAGATCGATAGGAGTATTTTTCCCAATGAACTATATGCGTGGAACGGAGGTCACGTGGTGCTTGATATGTTTCGAATGCCGCCATTACCAGGAGATAGTAGAGCGTCCATCCAGATTTGTTCTGCACGCGCTTATCAACTGTCAATGGCGGCACATTTTACAAAGCCAGATCCAAACCAGCCAATGAGACGTGTCCATTCCACGCATATAATTCATTGATTTTTCCTGTTCCACAGAACACTTCCGGTATAAGGGAGACAACTCCCGCCAACCGCTTCACTACTCTTTTTTAGGCCTTTTTAAGTATTGCTTGATTTATAATCTTTCTAGATATGAAAGAAAGGAAAAAAAGTTTACAAGCGGCCAGTTTGCCTTTCCGTATTGTTGGAATTTAAGTTGTTAACTTAATAACACACCTGTGCTAAAAGGTGTAAATGAACCGCACACTGCGAAATCCCTGACAAATGATTGGTTTAATTTCTATGAGGCCAAACAAACATGGCGAAAGCATACTTGGTTTCTTCGATTTCTCTTGGACTCCCTGAATTCTTTAATTGAGTCTGCGTGAAGCGGGGTATTTTTAAAGAATATTGATACTAATGATAGATTATCATTGATACACTTGCTCCGTTCGCATATCTGATAAATAAGTTTGATATCAGACTTGATATCAGTTCGTTCAAGATGAGTCGGTATTTTGGAGTGAACTGTTTGTTGACGTTGGGCGGTTTCTTTACCTTGAGTTACGCTGTTTCTGAAATCGGAGAAATACCAGCCATTGGAAATTCCTTTGGATTATTAGATCCCGTGCCATCGTGTCCCTGTAGCTCATTGTCTTCGTGTCAATATCAAGTTCAACCAACCGAATCTAAAGACAGAAAGGTGCGATCGCATATTTCACTAAACATTATTTAGGCCTACTGTTTTACATTAGGCCTAATCGTCATTACTTAGATTAAGACAATTCAGTTTACTCTGGGTTTCTGACTCCCAAATGACTATTTCTTTTATACTGACAGTCATATTTTGCAGTCCGTGTTCATCGCAATCAAAAAGTCGGAGTAGGCTGCCCGCTTTGTAGAAAGACTGCCTGCTTTTGAAATAACGATGTAAACTACTCAAATCATGTTTAAACGGTCATAATCAGTGATAATGGCATTCATGGATAATTTCGCTACATACCATTGTGTGATATGGACGAGCAGGAAGACATTATTCTTCCCCTGAATTCACTTTTGTCGTCTCTAGTCTCAAGCTCTCTGCCATTGACAATGTAACACTGTTTTAGTGTTTAGCGTTTTTTTTTCAGTTTTAAAATGTTAAATTCACTTTACAAAAAGCTGAATTATTCATGAATGTCGTAATGACACTATTTAAGTTAGTTATATTGTTATTGTCTGTCTAAATCTGATGGCAAACTGCCGGATCAGAAGCGGGCAGTCTACTTCGACTTTTTGATTGCAATGACACTTATGAGCCCTGACTACAAAATACCCTTCAGTACAGTAAAATTGTCCTTTTGTAGTCAGAAACTGGAATCAAATGGCACTTTAACAAACCAGAGTACACACATATAGATGATTAATCATTACAAACTTAACATTAGTACAAGAACATTTTCCCTGTGTGCGTGTGTTTTATAGTGTTCATAAAAAAAACTTATAATTAGCAATGGCTAGGAAGGGTAAAGCATAGCAGGTAATGGGAACGGTCAGTTGGTAAACAATAGGGTATCCCTAGTTATGGCTTTTAATTTAAATAGGTCGATGGCATTCGGCTTTCAGATTTCACCCATGTCTTAAATGTCCATTAATCTCATCTGCCTTTTAGCTATAACCTCCAACCCATATTTTAAACCTTCCTCTTTTCATAGTACCCGTAGATTTGTTTGAATTTTGTTGTTAATCTGCTAAATCCCTCTTCGTAAAAACAGTGTAAAAATTGGCCCTACAGATTTTAAACTCTCCTCTGTTAGGTCACCCTTTTAATGGAGGCTTAAAGGTTAAATGTAAATATTTCATTGAAATCTTGAACGAATGGCTCCTAAATTAGCTTTATGCACGTAACTGTAAGCCAGACACAAGCTTTTGTCTCGTATTAGCCCATTTTGTAAGTTTTCAATTAAATAAATCAAGCGTGTAAATTCTTGAAATCTGAGAATCGTCCCCTTATTATTAGCCAAGTCCTGTCCTAATTCTGAATATTGAATTAAGTATCACAAGGTTAAATTCACAATACATGTCGGACTCTAGTTTTACTTGTGAGAAGAGTGAGTGGGGTTTTTCAGTCGCTCGGCCTTTGTGGAAGAGTTGCTAGGTTCCCTCCATGCAAAAAATGTTGTTAAAACATTACAAGAATAAAGCTGACTGTTGTTGTTTCCTCTTTTGCTGAATGGTTTTATAGCCCAAAAAAATACCAACCTCAGTTTTTCATTCTCCAGCTTGACAGAAAGGTTTACATGGAGTTTAAAAGCTTAAGTTTTTTCAGCGCCTAAAATATTTTTTTTGAAAATTCGGCCAAAATAAAGAAAATCAGCTTACTTTACTTTATTTTAATACATGTATTGAAATCTGTAAACCTACACATTTCTTCATTCTTGCTTTAAGGTGTTTGTGGTTTCTAATGGCAGAAAGACATGGCATCATTGGAGATGGGATATAATTTCAGTGGTTATAAGTATCGAGAAACATAATCCTGAACTTATGTGTTATACACATTTACAAAACAAGCAATATGGATTCGTAGGTAATGATATTTACCCTAACAATGTCAAATTGGATTACCCAATGCTCAAAGATTTTCCCGCCAGTTTATGTACCTATATTGAAAAATAGGCCATGTTATACAATATCCTGTTAATGGGCTTTGAAAATCAAATGTAGGTTAAAGACTCGGCTGTATTTTTATGGCTTGAAATTTTCTTTTCTGAATAATTGTTTTCTATTTTTTCATATTTTTTATCGAAAGGCTGCCTGACACTTCTTTGTATTTTGTTTTCTCTTTCTTTAACAGCAAAGCTACAAAACTTTACAGCAATGGAAAGTGGCACAGATTTAGTATGGGTTGCTCAAACCATCCATAAATCTCGCCAAGCTTTTGCGGATTACGTGGTTTTGGATGTGTTGGATGTTTTACATGAAGAGAACTTGAATGCCACAAATTTGGCAGGTTTGGTTAAGAATCTGAGATATGGGCTTCATAGAAATACATTAAGCACACGGGTAAGTCTCTCAATTGTTCATTGGGGTTGTTAGTATTTTCTGCCTTCATCTGGGGTCTCAGAAAAAAATTATCATTTTTCTGGTAAAATTTTTTTTAGAGCTTTTACACCCAAAAGTATACAATAGTTAAAAGATATTGTACCCTACCAATACAAAATAAAATTGGGTAATTATATACCCCAAAAATCCCACACATTTATGAAACCAAATATATACATTTAAAATTTCTTATCTTAAAAGTCAAAATTTACAGAATAAATCAATATTTTACTGTTCATAACATCCATTACCAGATTTTAAAATGTACCAGAAAAAACAAACAGATCAATCGGTTTATTTTTTTAAAACGTGGTAGGCACTGATTTTTCCACATTGGTTGGGTAACACTTGTTTAGCCTTTTTATGTCAGGTGTATATATACGAAGAAAAGTTAATGGGTTTACTCTTGTCCCTCTACCCACCAATATAGTGAACAAAATTTAAGATATTATACGTTAGAGTGATCATCCCTCAGTGCCACATAGACCTTCCAACGATGCGCCGCAGGTTCGAATCACACTGAGACCAGTTAAAAATTGAAAAATTTCTGAGTGGATTTTTCACGGGGTTGCTGTATGTGGAAGAGTTGCGAGAGCCTGGTTTCCTCCCCCCACTAAACCTGGCAACGCAGCCATATAAGGGAAATAATCTTGAATACGGCTTAAAACATCAATCAGTCAACCTGTGTTGTAATCAATTTGCTCTAGAACATATTCTGTACAAAATAAGATTTCTGGCGCAAAATCTACAAAATTCAAGTTATTCCTTTTCTCTCTTAAACATATATACGGAAATTGATTAGCTTAACGACATCTCATATTTGACATCTGATATGTACACGACCGACATCGACTTAGAGATTGGTTGAAATGACGACGATAGCATTCAAAAGTCAAGTATGTCGACAATTACAAAGATGTTTCTGATTGGTGATGTAAAAATAGGCATATTTTCAATCGCTTTTTTTAACATACTTACCGGTAGACCTTATGAAGAGCTTGTTTTGTTTCAACATAATGTTTTTAAATGCTTAGTCAGTTTATCGTTACAAATTACCCTTGGGTGTTCAGAAAGAAGTTGGTGTATATCCTTTTAATGAAGAATAGAATTTTTTCATTGACACGTTGTCCAAGTGACATCACATTCAAATGCTACACATCACTCAGATTTATTGATGTAATTGGTCTTCATGTTGGTCTGTTGATACCAAAAACTGGCAAGAAAGGCCTGTCATTCATTTGAATGTTTTATTGAGAAAGAAAACCTTCATCATTGAGTATGTCATCATTCTCCCTCTCTCACCCTGCAACTGTCCAATATGAGCAAAATATTGAACACTTGTATTAACTACATAATACACATTTAGTAGGTGAAGAGAGCTGAAATTTACACCTATAATCCATCTGAAAATGCATCGAGATTTTATATAGCTGGGTTTATGTTACATGGTTCATGAAAGCCTTCCACCTTTAACATAGTGTTTTCTATTGACTTTCCAACAGCTGATCTGTTTGTTACCCTGGCAACCTGACCATCTTGGTGGAGATGATAAAACTCACAAACTGGTCTTGGACAGCATGATTGCTTATTGTGACTATTTCCTCACAGAAGGCAGATCTTTCCTATCACCCAAAGAAAGCTGTAGAGCACGGGCCTCAGTACCCCTTCCAAAACTTCTCTATAGTAAGTTGAATTTGCATTTTTCACCATGCTGGCAGAAGTAACGTTAAGTAATTCTGACCAACTGGGCAAATAATGATAGTATGTGCTGACGTATGTCCAGTACCAGGTGTCAAAGGTGGAGAATTACCTCCAAGCAAAGAGCTGCGTTTCCTCTCCCAACTAAGGGGGCCTCCGTGGCTCAGTAGGTAGAGCATTGGACGCTCAATCCAAACAGCCTTCCACCAATGGGGACCAGCCCCAATAGCTCAGTTGGTATAGCGTCCGCTTCAGGGATGGGGATCCGAGTCAGACCAACAGTGGGAGCTGCTGCTGCTTCGCTTGGCACTCCGCAATAGGAGTTAGAGCAGCGACTGGTTGGCCCGGTGTCAGTATAATGTGACTGGGTGAGGGGGCTTGCTGGTTGTCTTCGGCAAGTCGTCTGGGTGAGGCAGCACCAAATAAAAGAGCAGTGGAAATCTGCCCTGCCACAAGGAGACAACATCTTCATATGACTGAAAGGTCGGGGAAGGTCGGGGGTTTCCTCTGTGCACAGAGCCCAGTTTCCTCCCCCATTAAAACTGGCAACGCCGCCATATAAGTGAAATAATCTTGACCACGGTGTAAAACACCAAACAATCAATCCATCCCTGTTTTTTTGGGTGTGGCATAAAACATCTACTTACAATTTTTTCATTTGTTTGACTTCAGGTGTGGATGAATACCTTTCTCAAGGACTACCTGTGGATAAACTCTATCTAGGAGTCAATTGGCATGGATATGATTACACCTGTAACGAATTTGATTCGGCTGTAAGTTATTTTGTAATTTTTTAGACGGGTGAAAAATAATGAATGTACAATCTATTCCCAGCCAAAATATGATAACATATGTTTATACGGATGGTTTGAGATATAGCTCCACGAAAAAAATTGTTTTAGCGATATCCAGTGATATTATCAGACTCGTATTTTACAGGCCAGTATTTTTAGCTGCGACAAGCAAGTCGCTTTGTCTGTCTGTCGATCGGTCCAATTTTTGACACATCAGTAATTTTTAAGACATAGCTTTTAAATTATGCATACACCCTTACTGGTACCTAAAGTACTTTCCTATTTCAAAACTTTTGATTTTATTAGCACATTTATTTGACAAAAAATAGCATATTACCATTTTTGAACAACTTACAAGGGAGACAACTTTTCATACTAAATTTAGTGTACAACATAGCTGCCTCCTCTTAATACAATTGAACAACATGTAGTTTTACTTTATTATATGAAAATGACATAAGTATGGTTTATTTTTTACATATGTCACACTCAATCAATATATATTTTGTCAATTTTACTAGGTCTGTTATTGTCAATGCTATAAGCTGAAGTACAGAAACATCATCTATATTTATAATTATAGTGAACATGAATTCCTGCAGGAGTTCATATTTCCCTTTTCAAAGTAAAATATGGAAAAAAAAATATTAATTTTAACTCAGAAGTTTAAAGTATTTACAGATACCAACGGAAAGCTCCTATTTTATACTATTTAGCCCGCCATCATTATGATGTTACCTTTATTCCATAAAAACTGCCAGTCCAATCTTAATCAAACTTAACATACATGTACATCATCACCATATGGCCTAGTTGTGCACCGTACATTTTCATCTCATTTGCATATTCAATATGGCCCCCAGGGGGCGATATAGTTTTATTTTTGTTTCCTTAATTCCAAGAAGCTACCTGTCCGATATTCACCAAACTTGGCTCACATTATCTCCCTATAATCTAGTTGTGTATCGTACATTTTCATCTCATTTGCATATTAAATTAAATATGGCAGCCAGGGGGCGATGTTGTTTTCTTTGTTACATTTATTCCAAGAAAACTTTCGCTTGTTACCTTTATTCCAAGAAAACTATCCGTTAAATCTTAATCAAACTCAACATTCATCATCACCGTATGATCTTGTTGTGCACCATACATTTTCATCTCATTTGCATATTCAATATGGTTGCCAGGGGGCGAAAACTTCCGGTCTGATTTTGACCAAACTTGGCCCACATTATCTCCCTATGATCTATGCACCCTACATTTTCATCTCATTTGCTTATTAAATTTGAATGAAACTTATCATTATTCCAAGAAAACTACTGACCTGATCTTAACCAAACATGACACACATCATCCCCCTAAGTTCTAGCTGTGGACCGTTCATTTGCATCTCAATAGCAAATTCAAGATGGCTACCAGGTGGCAAAGTCGTTTTTAACCAAAATTTCAAGGAGAGCTTACTTTGTAATTCACAATTGAATTTTCCTCAACAATAGTTATCTCCCTGGAATAAGATTTTTTTATGTAGGCCCAATATCACATACTATATACATTAAATGCACTGTCATCCGCAATTCCTATATCCAGCTATTGCTGTAACAATCTTTGATATGGATAGATGATGCGGGCGTTCAGATCCCTTTAAGGGATCTCATGTTACGAACAATAATATATTTTCAGTAGCAACAATACATAATTACACAGATAAACCCATAGCTCTTTCATAAAAAGTAGTGTTTTTTGTCCGTCAATGGATATGAGTAAGTTTATTGGTCGCCGCGATTGATTATAATAATTTGTGCATCATTTAATGAAAATTAATTTGTATGGGAAAATTCTTGAGTTATCGCAATACTTGTCGCATCTGTTGTGATTATGCCCTTGTTTCTATATAAATTACTGACTGAAAAACTAGAGGGTTTTCTTCTGGTTAATATCATAGCTTGGATCCAACAATTTGAATGATTGGGGCTAAAGCATAACGCTAAGATATATATATTTTTAATAATCCTTACAGAAAAATATCTGTAGTCTGGCCACGACGACGTCCGATGATGGTCAAGAGATCTGTGACTATGGAGTGTCCAAGAAGGAGAAGACATTCGGAGAATTGAATAAGGAATTCCCGGATCAAGTGGAGAGTATTAAAGGTCACCAGTGGCAGAGATACACAATGGCTCCCTACTTCCATTACAAGGTATCACAAGAGATTTATCACTGAAAACCACAAGTTTACTATAACGTTGAGGGGGTGTTCGTGGCTCAGTAGGTAGACCGTTGGACGCTCAATCCGAATAGCCTTCCACCAATGTGTCGCTGGTTCGAATCCCACTCAGTCCCCCCAATAATTGGAAAATTTTCCGACTGGGTTTCCACTCGAAAGACCTATGTGGGATGGTTGCCAGTTGTCGTGGGTTTCCTCCCACAATAAAACTGGCAACGCCCCCATATAAGTGAAATGATCTTGAGCGCGGCGTAAAACACCAAACAATTAGTCAATCTATAACGTTGAACAGTTTAAAGTATGTTATGTTTATCAGAACAGGTACATTTTGAAGGAATAAAATTTGCCAAGCATTGTGTTCATGTCTGGAGACGTCATCATTGTTCTCAATTTTTCTTTCTGTATTCTGTAAATAGTTCATTTTGAGGATGAAGGCATAAAAAGTCTTCAGTGGGATAAGTTTGTTACAGGGTTTGTTTGAGGGAGGATTCTCGCTCTATATATCCAAGGAGAAATAGCATGCATGAATATCAATATGTGTAGCTTATTATAGCATGTGTCTTATTTATTTCTGTTCAAACACTAAAGTTGAAATGAAACAACCTTCACATTATCTCCTTGCTACATTTAGTCATGGTGCTTTTGGGCTGGAGCATTGTAGTTGTGCTTAAGCTATGTTTGCTGACCTCGCAAAGAGGAACATTAAGTATGCCAAATACATCAGCCTTCCTGACATTTTATGGTCGGTTGAGCCTAATGTCCAAATTTAGATGTGGTTGGGTTGGTGATCTTTTGGTTGGTTGGTACTTTGTCGCCATATAACTTCAGCTGTTGAGTGCGATGCTAAGCCTCAATCAATCAATCAAGCTATGGCGAAGACTCACACACTCAGAGTGATGGTATGACACACAACAGAGGTAATCTGTAATCATTGTAAAGCTGCAACTGAAGCTATGAGTTTTCCATTTTTTATGCCAAAATTTTCTTTTTTTGCATGTAAAGAATATGTATAAAACAAATTTAACACATGTATAAAGTTTGCACATTCATCCTAGTAACCAGTGTCATCTATGCGTACATTACTATGACATACATGTAAGTACATACTATTTGTATATTTCCATACTTTTATAACCATGCGGTTTCCTTGTAGGATAAAGATACTGGAAGTGATCATCAGATATGGTTTGAGGATTTACACAGTCTACATATGAAGTATTATGTCTCAAAGGATTTGGGCATGGGAGGTAAGTCATCATGAAACTCATTTCTATCAAAATAAAGACTTCATCATTCTTGTGCAAGAGTTACCAGGTACTCGCAGAAGGTTGGGGGTTTCCTCTGTGTAATGAGCCCGGTTTACTCCCACACTAAACCTGGCAACGCCGCCATATAAGTGAAATAATCTTGAGTGCGGCATAAAACATCAATCAGTCAATCATCATTCTTGTTCTCGGCTATCATAAAGAATATACAGCATGAGTGAGTGAGAGGAGATTGACGTCGCTTTAAGTTTCAGTCTTAGCACAATGATTAAACTGTGCAGATGTCATTGTATTAGTGAATGGATTCTTCTAGAACGATATGATCATACTCAATAGCTCACAATTGTTGGAGGTCTAAGGGAAGTAAACCATTAAAAAACAAAATAAAATCCCCAACATCACAATGTTAATGTTTTGATCTGAATAGTATGACTGCTAATACGTGAATGAAGAATGTCCCCAATCAGTTATATCTATACATCATGGGATGGCAACTACAACGTTTCCATAGTTCAATATACATTTCTATAATGCTCAACTTCTGCTAGCTCAAACAGTTGGTCAAGTGTACCCAGAATGTTTTAACGGAGATGTTTATTCCCACCATTTACAGGAGTGGTGATCTGGACAGCTGATGATCTCAATTACGATGGCGAGACCTTGACTAAAATGTTTGATGATATGATGTGGAACAATTTAAAAACTGCAATGTATAAACCTATTAGGAAAAACAAATATTTGGACGACCTCAAAGCCTACCCAGGTAAGTAGCTATCAAAGTCTTGGCAAAGGCCTCGAAATTAAGGACGGCTGGCTGCTTTTGTTACTCATCTTGATTGTCTCTGTACCCTTTTGTACTTCTCAAGTTATTTGATACCACCAAGACCAAATTGTCTTCGAATATGTATGCCCCAAATTGACCGATTGATTGATGACGTCACTTGGAATTTATACACAAAGCATTTCAGGAGATTGAGGGATGATGACATGATTTTAAAATATGGCGGAAGGAATAATATGGTATCGAGAAGAAGACGTAAAAGGTGTAAAGTTAACAGAAAAATGTGTGGATAAAAACTTGTTATGTCACCAATGTTTTCCTAACAAGTGACACCAATAAACAAAATGGTGAACTGAGGTACATAGTTCACCCAGAAAGCTTTGCGTAAATCTATATGACTTCCTCAGGCTCGGCGGTAATTCAATGCATAAGAGCAAAAGCAAATTTGCCTTTTTAAGATGTGAGGTTATCTTCAAGTTTTACCATTGGGTTATGCATTATATGATCATTGCACATGTAAACTCTAAAACTCCTTCTTAATTTCCTTAAACAGCTGATAAAGTTTTGATTGACATGTGGTTCAATTTTGCAGTGTAAATATTTTTATTGAAATTCAGTCCAAGTGTTTAGACCGAATTTAAAATTTATATACACTGCATTTCTAAGAAAGTGTGAATTTCCTAAAATGTAGATGCTAGGTTCAAATTTCGGAGAAAGTATCGATAAATGTCAGGAAGTTTTGGTTGCCAGGTAGATAGTTGGTAATGACATATTTCTGCAGGGATGACTATTTATTTATCTTTATTGACTTCTCATGTTATTTATATGTTTGAAGGGAAAATGGCTGGCGTAGGGGTCGGGTGTATGATACTTGGTACCCTACTTGGGTTTATTATTGGAGTTTTGGTATGTGCTCGTCGTCAGAGAACACGTCTACGTCCCCCGTTCCTGAAAGATGACCTCCGTGAATACCAGGATGATGACCCCGGACAACTATAAACAGTGTTAGATATCAAGAATGATTGCAAGTTTTTCTCATAATACGCCATTTCTCCAGGAAATAGTTCCTGTTAAGTAACCAGGTTCATTTGCCTAGTTCAGTGCCAGTGCTTCTTAGACATCGTAGATCTATGATTGTAAATCAGCCATTATCACATGTAGTTGTATGTTAAATTACTTGAAATTTCCCCACTTCCTTGTCCAATCTGCTATTATTGCTCTATATTTCACCATCATATTTTCTGTTTCTCAACACAGTCAATTATAGGGCACTTCATGAACTTGCAAAAATTATCATGGGTATAGGACTGTATGGTTCTAGAACTCGTTTGAGAGCATAATGCTGGGGTCTAAACTATTTTTGCATTTAGGGCTATTATTTCTTACTGGACAGTCCATAAAAACCTAATAGTGAACAGTATAGGGATTTGCTGAGGAAATGTTTATGGCTTGAGCTTTTTGCTATCTCTGTGTATCACATGTATACCTTTTTGTTTTATGCACATAATTAAGTAGGGCTTGTACTTTTTTTTGTCAAAATTCTCTCCCTTACACAGAATTAGTATGTATTTGTTAGTCAGAATGTGAAATAGTTATTTCCAATATATCATTATATTTACTCTTTAATCATCACTTTTTAAGAACAGATCCAACTACTGTGATATTTTTATCTACATCTGTGACATGCATTCAAATTGGCATCGGCTTTCCCACCATAGATATAACCTGCTCAGCACAACTTCAATCACGCTTAGTCTACTCTATATGGGCTGTCAATCTAGTTCATTTCCAGGTATAACCCTCCATTTGTCTGAAACGGACATCTCACATGATCAGTTTAGAGATACATGTTCATATCAGGGTTACATCAAGCTCTTAATGGGACATGTGAAAATTGTAATAAACCAACAGAGACCCTCACATTGTAGTGCTGGCCATATCCTACCATATAAACACAAACCAATCAATCAACATTTTGAAGGGAACAATCTTATTACCCCATTTATATCAAGTAGTGTTTTTGTCCAGTTTTCAAAGTGCCTTACTAAGATGTCAATCATATAGTTCACATTTTTTAGATATTCTTTTTATCAACAGTTTTAAGATGTCAATGTGTGTGGAACAAAATTCAATATTTTCTATTCTGAGCTACAACTTTTTATTTCAATATAAATTGATTAAGTGTATGTGAGTTTTGAAAACACAGTTTTAATTACTTAACCTTGCAATTAAAATGCAACGTGATTGTTCTGTTTTCGTAAGATGTCGAAAAAATTCAGTCAAAGTATTTATATGTGGGTTATTTGACAGTGTCCGGTCAGTTGGATTGTTGTATATGAGGCATATCTTGTAATAATAAGGAACAAGGGCCCTTTTTATTATCTGAGAAATTACTATGTTGTTGGAGAGGGTTTTTATAATGTATTACAATGTTGTACTTTCTCTTGTAAAAACTATAAAAAAAAGTGGGGAATGTGCATCATTACTTTCAGTATATCATCATTATCACCTTTATCTTCTTTAAGCCATTTTATTTATGATGGCTTTTTTTCTTAACTAAAGTTTTACATTCCATATACTTCTTTATTGGTTTATTTTTAACATATTCCTGTACTTGCTCTTCCTTAAGTATTGTCTGAGCTATTTATGTCTTCATCACCAGGACAAATGTTCCCAATGTTTCACATTCACTGAAACAGCCTTGTCATATCACAAAACAGCCATATTGAATCAGTGGTCACTGGGACCTTTTGAATGTATGGCCTGGCCACATCGTGCTTACAGAATGGCCAGTTTCCCGTCAACAGTGAATATGATAAAATGGATCGATCTGTATGACCAACTTCTACATGTGATTTTAGTGAAGATGTTTTATTTCGCTTTTTTATTGTCTGGCCTCAAAAACTTTTGCTTTTCTCTTTGTGTTTAAATTCAATCAGAGTAAGGTACTTATTAAGGTACACCTTTGTATTCAGAATTATATTATAGATGGATTAGATGTTGTTAACACTTAATAGCCAGAATTGTATATTGTATGACAAAGTATTCAAATACTAGCACTGTGTTCTTTTCATGAACTTAATGTCATCTGATGGCCAAGATCTGCACTTTGATACAGATTTAGAAGGAGATCTTACAACATGTCTGTCCCATTGTCCATCAGCTCACCCACTTAAAATTTCCTTTTACATGTAGGTGTTTTTTTGTAACATATGGGATTATATTTTTAAATCTCGTCCTGAGAAGTATGGGTTAGTGATTGATTTATTTCCAACATTTCTACCTTACTATTTTACAAAGGCTGTATGCAATTCCCTCCAAATTGTGAAACTTCTTTTTGAATATCCCAGACGTACAAATAGTATGAAACATTAGGTCAAACTATAGAAATGACAACATATCATAAGGTTCAATACAAAAGTAATATGTAGATAGTGCAAATATGTATATGTCATAATGTATTATTGTTCTCGTTTTAATTAGAATGCTCTTTGTATATATTGATAATGTGCATTTACAGTTTAAAACTGTCTGCTAATATGTTTTGTTGGAATTGTTCTCAATCCAGTAAATAAAGTCTTGCTCTGCAGATGCTTAGACCAAGGAATATATTGACATGAAATGGTGCCATGCCACAAATGTGAAGCTAGTCTTCAAAATTTACAAAAGTTCATTGTATTCATTGAATGCCTTCTGAAGTACCACATACATTCAGTGCACTGTAATACATGTATGTACATTCAGTGTACTGTACTAAGTGCATTCAGTGCACTGTACTACGTGCATGCAGTGTACTGTACTACGTGCATGCAGTGTACTGTACTACGTGCATGCAGTGTACTGTACTACGTGCATGCAGTGCACTGCACTGTGCATTTTGTGAACTGTATTACGTACATTCAGTGCGCAGTACTGCATACATGTACATTCAGTGCACAGTACTGCGTACATTCAGTGCACTGTACTGCGTACATTCAGTGCACTACACTGTTGAGTGTTGTTCATCTTTGCCCAAAACTTCAATGCAGACTGAACTGAACCAGACTGGTGTACCTTTTCCAATCCTTGGTTTATACTTGATATAAAATACCAGATGATGGGTCTGAAAATTGGTTCAAAACCGGACAAACACCATATCAAGTGAAATAATCTTAAGAAAAGCTCAGTTATTTCACTGTTTAGTGGTCCATTTCTGATTGTGTATATTACAGCCTAGGCCACAAGTTTCCTTGTGTTTTAAGTATTGTATAGAATCTTCTTCAATAACAAACCAGGATACCATCAATTTGATAATAAAATAATCATGTGTAATGTAGACTGTTGTCTTAGCATTAATAAGACTCTGAAAATATGAGCTTTTTGTATAGTTTATTCTGATGACAGTCAAGTTGTATTCACCAATATAATGTTACGTTATTAGCACTGCAGAAAGTCATTGATTGTAGTTGTATTCGCTTTTTTAGTTATCTGCTCAAAATACAATTCTGTGTGTTCACATGTATGCTTATATGTAATCACTTTCAATAAAAACACTACACCAAAATGGCCTTTTCTGACTTTTCTTTAGGTGAACAAATGTGTCAGAATGAATGGAACATTTAGTTCATGTATAATACTATCAGAAATTGATTGATTGATTGTTTGGTGTTTTTCGCCGTGCTCAAGATTATTTCACTTATATGGCGGCGTTGCCAGTTTTATTGTCGGAGGAAACCCACGACCTGCCGCTGGTAACTGGCAACCATCCCACATAGGTCGTTATCAGAAATTGGAAATTAAACATATCACCACATGATATACCAATAATAGGGTATGACTAATATCTTTATACAGTACATACATGTATACTAAAGTTGTGTGAATAATGAAAAATAAGATGCTAATGCTAATACTAATGAGCAGAGGGTGTACAGAACTTGAAAAGTAATACATGACTGGATTCAGTCCTACACAATGAATAACAACCACTGTTTTTCATTGATGGGAAGAGTGCTCATTCTGTCCAAATTAGTTTGTCATTGATGGTAAGAGTGCTCATTCTGTCCACATTAGTTTTTCATTGATGAGAATTGTGCTCATTCTGTGCACATTAGTTTTTCATTGATGGAAAGCGTGCTCATTCTGTCCACATTAATTTTTCATTGATGGGAAGAGTGCTCATTCTGTCCACATTAGTTTTTCATTGATGGGAAGAGTGCTCATTCTGTCCACATTAGTTTTTCATTGATGGGAAGCGTGCCCATTCTGTCCACATTAGTTTTTCATTGATGGGAAGAGTGCTCATTCTGTCCACATTAGTTTGTCATTGATGGTAAGAGTGCTCATTCTGTCCACATTAGTTTTTCATTGATGAGAATTGTGCTCATTCTGTGCACATTAGTTTTTCATTGATGGAAAGCGTGCTCATTCTGTCCACATTAATTTTTCATTGATGGGAAGAGTGCTCATTCTGTCCACATTAGTTTTTCATTGATGGGAAGAGTGCTCATTCTGTCCACATTAGTTTTTCATTGATGGGAAGAGTCCTCATTCTGTCCACATTAGTTTTTCATTGATGGGAAGAGTGCTCTTTCTGTCCACATTAATTTTTCATTGATGGAAAGCGTGCTCATTCTGTCCACATTAGTTTTTCATTGATGGGAAGAGTGCTCATTCTGTCCATATTAGTTTTTCATTGATGGGAAGCGTGCCCATTCTGTCCACATTTTTTCATTGATGGGAAGCGTGCTCATTCTGTCCACATTAGTTTTTCATTGATGGGAAGCGTGCTCATTCTGTCCACATTAGTTTGTCATTGATGGGAAGAGTGCCCATTCTGTCCACATTAGTTTTTCATTGATGGAAAGCGTGCCCATTCTGTCCATATTAGTTTTTCATTGATGGGAAGCGTGCTCATTCTGTCCACATTAGTTTGTCATTGATGGGAAGCGTGCTCATTCTGTCCACATTAATTTTTCATTGATGGGAAGAGTGCTCATTCTGTCCACATTAGTTTTTCATTGATGGAAAGCGTGCTCATTCTGTCCACATTAATTTTTCATTGATGGGAAGAGTGCTCATTCTGTCCACATTAGTTTTTCATTGATGGAAAGCGTGCTCATTCTGTCCACATTAATTTTTCATTGATGGGAAGAGTGCTCATTCTGTCCACATTAGTTTTTCATTGATGGGAAGAGTCCTCATTCTGTCCACATTAGTTTTTCATTGATGGGAAGAGTGCTCTTTCTGTCCACATTAATTTTTCATTGATGGAAAGCGTGCTCATTCTGTCCACATTAGTTTTTCATTGATGGGAAGAGTGCTCATTCTGTCCACATTTTTTCATTGATGGGAATTGTGCTCATTCTGTGCACATTAGTTTTTCATTGATGGAAAGCGTGCTCATTCTGTCCACATTAATTTTTCATTGATGGGAAGAGTGCTCATTCTGTCCAAATTAGTTTTTCATTGATGGGAAGAGTGCTCATTCTGTCCACATTAGTTTTTCATTGATGGGAAGAGTCCTCATTCTGTCCACATTAGTTTTTCATTGATGGGAAGAGTGCTCTTTCTGTCCATATTAATTTTTCATTGATGGAAAGCGTGCTCATTCTGTCCACATTAATTTTTCATTGATGGGAAGAGTGCTCATTCTGTCCAAATTAGTTTTTCATTGATGGGAAGCGTGCTCATTCTGTCCATATTAGTTTTTCATTGATGAGAAGAGTGCTCATTCTGTCCACATTAGTTTGTCATTGATGGGAAGCGTGCTCATTCTGTCCACATTAGTTTGTCATTGATGGTAAGAGTGCTCATTCTGTCCACATTAGTTTTTCATTGATGGGAATTGTGCTCATTCTGTGCACATTAGTTTTTCATTGATGGGAATTGTGCTCATTCTGTGCACATTAGTTTTTCATTGATGGAAAGCGTGCTCATTCTGTCCACATTAATTTTTCATTGATGGGAAGAGTGCTCATTCTGTCCAAATTAGTTTTTCATTGATGGGAAGAGTGCTCATTCTGTCCACATTAGTTTTTCATTGATGGGAAGAGTCCTCATTCTGTCCACATTAGTTTTTCATTGATGGGAAGAGTGCTCTTTCTGTCCACATTAATTTTTCATTGATGGAAAGCGTGCTCATTCTGTCCACATTAGTTTTTCATTGATGGGAAGCGTGCCCATTCTGTCCATATTAGTTTTTCATTGATGGGAAGCGTGCTCATTCTGTCCATATTAGTTTTTCATTGATGGGAAGCGTGCCCATTCTGTCCACATTAGTTTTTCATTGATGGGAAGCGTGCCCATTCTGTCCACATTAGTTTTTCATTGATGGGAAGCGTGCCCATTCTGTCCACATTAGTTTTTCATTGATGGGAAGAGTGCTCATTCTGTCCACATTAGCTTTTCATTGATGGGAAGCGTGCCCATTCTGTCCACATTAGTTTTTCATTGATGGGAAGCGTGCCCATTCTGTCCACATTAGTTTTTCATTGATGGGAAGCGTGCCCATTCTGTCCACATTAGTTTTTCATTGATGGGAAGCGTGCCCATTCTGTCCACATTAATTTTTCATTGATGGGAAGCGTGCCCATTCTGTCCACATTAGTTTTTCATTGATGGGAAGAGTGCTCATTCTGTCCACATTAGCTTTTCATTGATGGGAAGCGTGCCCATTCTGTCCATATTAGTTTTTCATTGATGGGAAGCGTGCTCATTCTGTCCATATTAGTTTTTCATTGATGGGAAGCGTGCCCATTCTGTCCACATTAGTTTTTCATTGATGGGAAGCGTGCCCATTCTGGCCACATTAGTTTTTCATTGATGGGAAGAGTGCCCATTCTGTCCACATTAGTTTTTCATTGATGGGAAGAGTGCTCATTCTGTCCACATTAGTTTTTCATTGATGGGAAGAGTGCTCATTCTGTCCATATTAGTTTTCCATTGATGGGAAGAGTGCTCATTCTGTCCATATTAGTTTTCCATTGATGGAAAGCGTGCCCATTCTGTCCACATTAGTTTTTCATTGATGGGAAGAGTGCTCATTCTGTCCACATTAGTTTTTCATTGATGGTAAGAGTGCTCATTCTGTCCACATTAGTTTTTCATTGATGGGAAGAGTGCTCATTCTGTCCACATTAGTTTTTCATTGATGGGAAGCGTGCCCATTCTGTCCACATGAGTTTTTCATTGATGGGAAGCGTGCCCATTCTGTCCACATTAGTTTTTCATTGATGGGAAGCGTGCCCATTCTGTCCACATTAGTTTTTCATTGATGGGAAGCGTGCCCATTCTGTCCACATTAATTTTTCATTGATGGGAAGCGTGCCCATTCTGTCCACATTAGTTTTTCATTGATGGGAAGAGTGCTCATTCTGTCCACATTAGCTTTTCATTGATGGGAAGCGTGCCCATTCTGTCCATATTAGTTTTTCATTGATGGGAAGCGTGCTCATTCTGTCCATATTAGTTTTTCATTGATGGGAAGCGTGCTCATTCTGTCCATATTAGTTTTTCATTGATGGGAAGCGTGCTCATTCTGTCCATATTAGTTTTTCATTGATGGGAAGCGTGCCCATTCTGGCCACATTAGTTTTTCATTGATGGGAAGAGTGCTCATTCTGTCCATATTAGTTTTTCATTGATGGGAAGCGTGCTCATTCTGTCCATATTAGTTTTTCATTGATGGGAAGCGTGCCCATTCTGTCCACATTAGTTTTTCATTGATGGGAAGCGTGCCCATTCTGTCCACATTAGTTTTTCATTGATGGGAAGAGTGCCCATTCTGTCCACATTAGTTTTTCATTGATGGGAAGAGTGCCCATTCTGTCCACATTAGTTTTTCATTGATGGGAAGAGTGCTCATTCTGTCCACATTAGTTTTTCATTGATGGGAAGAGTGCTCATTCTGTCCATATTAGTTTTCCATTGATGGGAAGAGTGCTCATTCTGTCCACATTAGTTTTTCATTGATGGGAAGCGTGCCCATTCTGTCCACATGAGTTTTTCATTGATGGGAAGCGTGCCCATTCTGTCCACATTAGTTTTTCATTGATGGGAAGCGTGCCCATTCTGTCCACATGAGTTTTTCATTGATGGGAAGCGTGCCCATTCTGTCCACATTAGTTTTTCATTGATGGGAAGCGTGCCCATTCTGTCCACATTAGTTTTTCATTGATGGGAAGAGTGCTCATTCTGTCCACATTAGTTTTTCATTGATGGGAAGCGTGCCCATTCTGTCCACATTAGTTTTTCATTGATGGGAAGAGTGCTCATTCTGTCCACATTAGTTTTTCATTGATGGGAAGCGTGCCCATTCTGTCCACATTAGTTTTTCATTGATGGGAAGCGTGCCCATTCTGTCCACATTAGTTTTTCACACAACCTGAATCCAGTCTCCTATCATAACCACCCGAGGTAAAATTTGGCCCAACATCAATACATTAACAGTTCATACCTGTCTGGGGTGAGATATTTGTACAGGTTTAAAATGTAAGAACAGTAATTCCCATTGACTATCTACACACATCCTCTTTGAAATCAGAGTCTATTTCACCAAAACACACCTTTAAAATCTCTTCAACATGTTCTTTTTCTTCCTATAAACAAACAACAAAATAGATTTCATCATTATTTAGATTCCATCATAAGAGTGATTGATTGATTAATGTTGCGCTATGCTCAAGATTATTTCACTTGTAAGACTTGGGTGGTGTTCTGTGAGGAGGGAACACAGCTCTATAAACAACCTTTGTGTTATCTTCCTGCTAGTAAAGAGAGATCATCAGAAGTCATCTCACATAACCTCCCGCGTACATTCTCACTTGAAGCTATGATCAACTCTCACTCAAACAGCGGAGGAGGCCAAAAAACTTGTCACTCTTGGCTTCAACACACAACTAAGGTTGTGTTCGACTTCTCACCACAAATATAATAAATTATCATAACCTAAATAAGTGGCTGTCGCCATCAGGACCCCTCGGGTCTGGGCCAAAGAAACCGAAGATATATTTATTTCCCAGACAATTTGTTGCGAGTTAAAAATTACTCCACATACATGCATCACATTTACAAGGAGGTTTTTGGCTGAAAGTCATGTAAGGGACTCTTGAAAAAAACATCCGAGCGCGTCGTTGTTAAATAGGCTTCTTGTACTTGCTGTATTAAACAAATGTGTGAAGTTTCAAAGTTGTAAGTTAAAGACTTTTTTAGATAATGTGTTTACAAGGCTTTTTATAGCAGCGGTAATTTAAGGGGCATAACTCTTGAAAAAAACATCCGAGCGTGTTGATTTTCAATAGGCTTCTTGTACTTGCTGTATTAAACAAATGTGTGAAGTTTCAAAGTTGTAAGTTAAAGAATTTTTTAGATAATGTGTTTACAAGGCTTTTTATAGCAGCGGTAATTTAAGGGGCATAACTCTTGAAAAAAACATCCGAGCGCGTTGATTTTAAATAGACTTCTTGTACATGCTGTATTAAACAAATGTGTGAAGTTTCAAAGTTGTAAGTTGAAGACTTTTTTAGATAATGTGTTTACAAGGCTTTTTATACCAGCGGTAAAGTAAGGGGCATAACTCTTGAAAAAAACATCCGAGCGCGTTGATTTTCAATAGGCTTCTTGTACTTGCTGTATTAAACAAATGTGTGAAGTTTCAAAGTTGTAAGTTAAAGACTTTTTTAGATAATGTGTTTACAAGGCTTTATATAGCAGTGGTAATGTAAGGGGCAAAACTCTTGAAAAACACATCCGAGCGCGTTGATTTTAAATAGGCTTCTTGTACTTGCTGTATTTAACAAATGTGTGAAGTTTTAAAGTTGTAAGTTAAAGACTTTTGTAGATAATGTGTTTACAAGGCTTTTTACAGCAGCGGTAATGTAAGGGGCATAACTCTTAAAAAAAACATCCGAGCGCGTTGATTTTCAATAGGCTTCTTGTACTTCCTGTATTAATCAAAGGTGTGAAGTTTCAAAGTTGTTAGCTAAAGACTTTTTTAGATAATGTGTTTACAAGGCTTTTTTTAGCAGCGGTAATGCAAGGGGCATAACTCTTGAAAAAAAACATCCGAGCGCGTTGATTTTAAATAGGCTTCTTGTACTTGCTGTATTAAACAAATGTGTGAAGTTTCAAAGTTGTAAGTTAAAGACTTTTTTAGATAATGTGTTTACAAGGACCAATGGACAGACGGACAGACAGACAGACGGACGACGGAGGCAACGACAATACCCTTCGGGCAAAATTTGCCCGAGGGGTAAAAAACTGCAAATAAAGCATTAAATTTTAAATGCTATACTTCAGAAAATTTAGGTTATTTTTGGCCAAACTTACATGTACACAAAAGTAAATTTAGAGCAAAAAGGGATATTCATATACCATTTTTACCCCTCGGGCAAATTTTGCCCGAAGGGTATTGTCGTTGCCTCCGTCGTCCGTCTGTCCATTGGTCCTTGTAAACACATTATCTAAAAAAGTCTTTAACTTACAACTTTGAAACTTCACACATTTGTTTAATACAGCAAGTACAAGAAGCCTATTGAAAATCAACGCGCTCGGATGTTTTTTTCCAGAGTTATGCCCCTTACATTACTGCTGCTATAAAAAGCCTCGTAAACACATTATCTAAAAAAGTCTTTAACTTACAACTTTTAAACTTCACGCATTTGTTTAATACAGCAAGTACAAGAAGCCTATTGAAAATCAACGCGCTCGGATGTTTTTTTCAAGAGTAATGCCCCTTTTATTATCGCTGCTATAAAAAGCCTTGTAAACACATTATCTAAAAAAGTAATTAACTGACAACTTTAAAACTTCACACATTTGTTTAATACAGCAAGTACAAGAAGCCTATTGAAAATCAACGTGCTCGGATGTTTTTTTCAAGAGTTTTGCCCCTTTTATTACCGCTGCTATAAAAAGCCTCGTAAACACACTATCTAAAAAGTCTTTAACTTACAACTTTAAAACTTCACACATTTGTTTAATACAGCAAGTACAAGAAGCCTATAGAAAATCAACGCGCTCGGATGTTTTTTTCAAGAGTTATGCCCCTTTTATTACCGCTGCTATAAAAAGCCTTGTAAACACATTATCTAAAAAAGTCATTAACTTACAACTTTAAAACTTCACACATTTGTTTAATACAGCAAGTACAAGAAGCCTATTGAAAATCAACGCGCTCAGATGTTTTTTTCAAGAGTTATGCCCCTTTTATTACCGCTGCTATAAAAAGCCTTGTAAACACATTATCTAAAAAAGTCTTTAACTTACAACTTTGAAACTTCCTACATTTGTTCAATACAGCAAGTACAAGAAGCCTATTTAAAATTGATGTCCTCGGACATGTTTTTCAAGAGTTATGCCCCTTACATGACTATCAGCCAAAAACCTCCTTGTAAATGTGATGCATGTATGTGGAGTAGTTTTTCACTCACAACAAATTGTCTGGAAAATAAATATATCTTCGGTTTCTTTGGCCCAGACCCGAGGGGTCCTGATGGCGACAGCCACTTATTGTAATTTATATTGGAGCCTTGTCAGGCTAATTGATATAAACCCAGGCAGACAACTCTGACTAGTTTCCTGGAGTCAAAATATTCTTACGTACCATAAATTCTTCTTTTCCGTGGAGGTAATTATTTCTCTGTTGTAATAAGTTTTTCAGTTGAAGCTGTGGTTGTCTGGCATCTTGCTGAGCTCTCTGGTGATCTGTGACTAGGGCGAGTAATGCTGACATGATATGTTCATGAGAAGGCTGATGAGTTTCACTTAAAAGGCCCACTAACTGATCCACCATCCCCATGTCACATAGAGTATCTGGAGACAAATAAATAATATGAGAATAATTGAATGATCACATGGTGCCGGGTGTGTGGTGACAGCTGTGTGGTGACGGCCGTGTGGTGCCGGCTGTGTGGTGCCGGATGAGATGCCAATTAATACCCAGTTTGACAGAGAATATGAAACAATGCATTGATAACAAATACCAAAATTTTTGCCATATTTCAAGACAGTTACATCTGTATAAAAATCGCTATTTGAAAGATACAAGGCAAATAAACTATGAGAATGTACTACCTTTAATAGCTGGTTGCTCAGAACAGAAACTGGCTAACATAAAGGCCCCCTTAACTTTCAGTTTCTCTTCATCACACTGCATCGCTCTCATTAATTTTGAAAACCCATCATGTTCCAAGAAGGACTTTTGAGCATCTGGCATATCACGCACCAAGCCTGTAAATAATATTGTAAATGTTTAAGATTCTTACATCAAAGTCCCAGTTACAAGTTTTGATTGATTGGTGTATTATATTGCACTCAAGATTTACTGTACCACTAAAAAAATGTGTGTGACCTGCACTACACACGCGTGTGCAATAGTGGTAACTTTTTTTACGTACTGAATAGTAAGGTGTGGGTGGGGGACGGGACTTCACAGTTTAATTCAACCAACAACCCCTCCCCAAACTAAGGCACACACAAGGTTCTTCCACTTTGTCAATACATGTATAACAGTGTGGACTTCTCAGTTTAATTCAACCCCGCCCCCCCCCCCCCCCCCCCCCCCCAAAAGGTTCTTTCACTTTGTAAATACATGTATAGCCGTGCCATTTTTTCCATTTCAGAATTGATATTTGAGATAGCATATGATATTACCACTTACATGAAATTGCATACAGAGACTTGACCTTCACTTTGTCATTACAGTCAGTATCAAGTATAGTTAGAAGGGTAGGTAAGAGTCCAAAATCCAACACATTCTTCTGACTGACAGGGTTATTTTGAACAAGGGTTGCAATCAGGCTCAATGTCAAGCAACGTATTTGGGAATGACTACTTTTCAGCAGATGATTAAAAGTCTGATATCCACCAATCTTGTAAAAATCTGGTTAAACAAAGAAAAACAGAGAATTTGTCATTATTTTTCCCTCAGAACAACATACATGTACATGTAGGTATCCTTGTTGTATCCCAAAATTTAAAAGCCATGCTCTCAAATGGCACGAGTCCATGTGTGACATTTACATGCAATAAACAGCGACTACTTTGAATTCAAGATGGCATGAGCAAAAGTATGACAAGTATTGCTAGATACAGACTCTGCTTTTAATTGGTTGATATTCAATGGCTGCCTGGTCAATTGAGCCAATGAAACCACGTTGGCTAATTTGTCTACTTTTGTAAATTAAAAGATGTGGGACCTAGTTCTCAATTTTTAGGGACCTGGCAATATGCCTACAAGTGAATGAAGTCTCCTAAATGAAAACAGACAAATTGGGGTTGCCATTGGAAAATTTCTGAGTGGATTTTTCACTCAGTTGCCGTATGTGGAAGAGTTGGCAGGTACTAGCTGAAGGTTGGGGGTTTCCTGCAGGCAATGAGCCCGGTTTCCTCCCCCATTAAACCTGGCAACGCCGCCATATGAATGAAATAATCTTGAGTGCGGCATAAAACACCAATCAATCAATTGGGGTCTTGGATTCCATAAAATAGATTGTATATGGACACGCTAACTGACCATAATGGTACATGAAACCATTATCCTTGTCCTCTAGATTGAGAACATTGTAAAATGTAGCATAAATTTGACCTTACCATTAGCAAAATCAATTTGTTCACATGTTTCTGTAATCTCTTCAATTAAAGACTCAACATTATCTTGTTCAGCTTCAGTGTCTTCAGACTTTAAAATCAGACCTACACATTCCTTCATCCGATCAACAGGGCTAACACTAAACGCAGCCAAGGCAGAGTCCAACCATTCTTTTCTCTGGAAAAAAACAAACACATGAGTTTATTCAACTTTAACAATGTCAATGGATGATTATGACTTGCTAGGGTACATACGATCAGTTATCGTACACTTTTGCTGGTTTTCAATGTTAAAATTTACATCAGTGTTTGTATTGACAAGAAATTTCACAGAAGTTCAGCTGGGCTCAGCCGACTTTTGCTAAAATAGTTTAATTTCTCCCAAGACTGTGAAATGAAGTTTTAGGGACCGGATATTCACCAGCTCATCTGCACGTTTTTGTAGAGTGATGGGAACCACTTATAGTACATCCAACGTTAAAGCTGTTGTGAGGTCATTATTCGTATTTGAAAATTCCCCAACAAGGCCTGACAAATGTAACCCCATAGAAAGTTCTATTTATATTTGAAAGTTGAAATTTTGCAAGAAAATGCCTCAATAAGTAAGTCGGCTGTCATCAGAGGGAAAGCGTGATCGTTTGGGTTAAACATGCTTAAGGCGATTGAGAAAAGTCGGCGATCAGCGAGTTGTCCATCGATCGGCAGGTTGTCCATCGATTGGTGGATAAACCAATGCCCAAATGACGCTGAAATTGTTGAAGAACTGGAAGCAACCTCTACCGAACATGGACGAGCAAAGGTCAACTGAAACTTATTTATACGTTCTAAACCTAATTGGACATACTTTATGTGTGCTATGTTTAATTTTAGTGGTTTTAGCTGTGGTAACCTCGTTTAGTTTCTTAACAAATTTCAAACAGACTATGGCGGCAAGTGGGCCTTTAAGAAACGAATTTCAACCGCTTCAACGCACGTGGCGAGTTGACTTAGAACTAGCCATTCGCAACAAGCTTGGAACATGCACTGTTGTCAGAGAACTTGATAGTTCGGCGAAAATGCCAGAGACAGATAGAGAGGAAGTTGTCAGGTTTCCCCGAACGTTACCCACCGATCAGTGGGGTCTATTCTCCGTCGTTCGGCAGTTTACCCACCAATCGATGGACAACATCCGTAGTTGACTTTCCCCAGCCTGATCGAAGGGATGTATGGTCTACATCACTTGTCACCTTATTGTGCACCTAAATGTAAGCTCTTTGAACATGCCTCAGTCTAATCTTTATCTGATTGGCTGAGAGGTTACCATTACTGGCTTAGCATTATTTGATTGGTCCTAACAGCTCACAGAAGTCAACAATGAAGCCGAGGCAGGTTTTCTTACAAAATGGCACACAGCTACTGAACAGGCAAGGTTTGAAGGCTGATTTTTCAGAATCCCGATGTCCTGATGCAGGTTTGAAAGTTTTTTTGTGAACAACTGAGCTTATATCAGTATTCTATTGCCTAAACTTTAAAGAGCCTTCAATCTTGAACATTTAAAAATGGACACTACATGATACATCCCTACCACAGGCACACGGAGTGCTCTCCTTTATCCACCCTCTGTTACTATAAATATTTAACAGAGAGTGGATAAGGGAGAGCACTCCGTGTGCCTGTGGTATCATGTAGTGTCCTAGGCCTACCCGTGCAACATTATAACAGCTAAAAGTAAAATGTTAAAGTAGCATGAGCTGCCAAAATTCACACTTTATTCATAATTTCTGATCAGCACGACAGTAAGAGGCTTTGAAGGCCATCAAAGTTAGTTCAAAACAATACTTTAGTTTATCGTACATTATCGAGACTGGAAGGACTAAAAAGCTTCTGAATTACACGTCTTGGGAAAAATAGCCAATAATTACAACATTCTGTTTTATAGTTACGGCTTTTAAATGAACTATTTGGAAGGACTTCTGCTTTCAGATATCTATAAATCCTACAGCCTACAGGTCTGTCTTTTAGATTTTACCTTCAACACACATTTAAAGGATTCCTCTTTTAATTTTACTCACTAATTTGTAAATCTACCAATCTACTTTAAAATTGGCCTGACAGATTTCAAACTCTCCTCGTACAATGAAAACCTGTCACATGGTCCGCAGTATGTCCGAGAATTTCCTCCATAGCTGGACAATTTGATGACAACGTAACTCTCGCATCACATGATTGCACGGTTTTGAAAAATCTGTTGACAGAGAACAGTTATCCCAACCTTATAATGGTGGTCTCATGTGTGGCTCTTTCTGACCGGCAGACACATGACTCATGAGACGAGTGCGGCTATCTCAGTATCTGTTTTAAGCCTAGTCCGAAATATCTGCGCTGATGATGTAAGACATTTTTTGACAGATAGGCCATCATCAGCGTCAGAACGCATTTGATCAATTTTCTGGGAATTTCTTGCCACCCTTCGAGGTGGCAAGACCACCTCTCGTTTCTCATCAAAAATATCAAGATTCTCTTCATAACTTTTAAAAAATAAAATTGCTAACCCGTACTTTAAGGATTTCCCTTTCTCCTTGCACCAATCTGAAGTCTGTACGTCGACACCAGCCATAGATCTGCCCGATTAAATTTCAAACTGTACCAAACCTTTAATTTAGAAAAGTCGCCATTTGCATACTACGTCAATATACGCGCGAAAGGTCAACTTGTCACATGATTACCCACTAGCAGGCGATATAGTTCATTGGTCGTGTTGGTTCACGTGACTTCAGCAAAAAAGCAACACGACCAATGAACTATATCGCCTGCTAGTGGGGTAGTCATGTGACAGATTGACCTTTCGCGCATACAGTGACGTATCAATGAGATTATGCAGATGGCGACTTTTGTAAACTAAAGGTTTGGTACAGTTTGAAATTTAACCGGGCAGATTTATGGCTTTTGTCGACGTACATACTTAAGATTGGTGCGAGGAGAAAGGGAAATCATTAAAGTACGGGATAGCAATTTTATTTTTTGAAAGTTATGAAGAGAATCTCGATATTTTTGATGAGAAACGAGAGGTGGTCTTGCCACCTCGAAGGGTGGCAAGAAATTCCCAGTAAATTGATCAAATGCGTTCTGACGATGATGATGGCCTATCTGTCAGAAAATGTCTTACATCATCATCGCAGATATTTCGGACTATTTTAAGCCAGGTCAAAATATCAACCTTTTGGCAGCTCATGCCACTTTAATATAAATTTGAAATCGCACGTTCTCGTGACAAAAATGTTTTTAATTAACATTAACATACAAAGTCAATACAATGTTGTGTTTTTTTTTACCTCAGGGTCCATTTCTGACGCTTGTGTTGTTGTTGTTGTATCTTCGGAGGCTGTGACTTCGGTACAAAACCTTAAAATTCCCTGAAGGTTACGTGGTTGACGAGGTTGGTTAGGATCTTCGTCTCCCATTTTGATTGTAATGTTAAACAGATAAGTGACTTGTCCCTTATTCACTGAGAACTGGCGTTAGATGACTTGTCTAAGCAAAAATACACTCCTCTGCTAAACGATCACAGCACATGCCTTTTTCCTGATGTAAACAAACTTCGAGAAGCTTCGAGTCGCTTCCCCTTAATAACAGACAGCCAATCATAAACGAGAGCTTCTAAATGAAGACGGGCCCGTCGTATTCATTTTGAGACCTTTGTACTGAAACCTTACAATTACATAAATTATAATAACGGGAACATTTATTTTATCAAATGTCTAGAAAAATCTAGAAACAAAATTTAAATATACATTTTTGTATTAATATTTTATAACGCTTCGTTTGGTTTTCTAATTTGATATGCTAAAAAGACAATCTTTTGTTTTAATTTTTAAAATAAATCGGTAATTAAAGGGGCATGAGCTGCCAAAATGATGATATTTTGACGTTACAACATAATGTTGAAATTATTGGCTATTTTTCTCAAGACGTATAATTCAGAAGCTTTTTGGTGCTCCTAGTCTCGAAAATGTACGATTAAGTATTGCGTTGAACTAACTTTGGCTTAGAATGAATGAATGGTCGTCCCAGTTATTTAAATTTTGTTTACTTTTCGAACACGTTTTCGGTTTGTGCAGGCCACATACTGTATGGATTTTCCTCATTCCAACGCCAATTATTTAGTTTTTCGATGGCCTTCAAAATCTCTTACTGTTGTGACGATCAGAAATTATTAAAAAAAGTGTGAATTTTGGCAGCCCATATATGCCACTTGATTTACATATGTACATGTATAAGTTTGTTAGTTTTTTTCGCGAACCTTCAGATTATAGATAAAAATTAACTGGGGGTTGATTTTGTATCAAAGTTCATTTACAAAATTCTAGATTCTTTTTTTCTATACAATTGTGAAAAAATTGTGGTGAAAATCCAATCGGAATTTTTTTAATTTTTGTTTTAGTCTGAGTGTGATTCGAACCCTCTCCGCATCGATGATCCCTCCAACCCAGTGAACCACCGAGGTCCCAAAATGAAAAATGAAATTTAAGTGACTTGAACTGTCAAATACGGTAATGTCTGAGTTAATTCAAGATCTGGAAAAAAGAAGAAGAGTGCAAATTCTCATCTTAACTCATTCAATGAATTACTGCTGGCCAATCATCTCCCTGGAGTGAGATGTGTTAAAAGTTTAAATCTCATTCAGAACGTTTTTGTTATTGAGGATTTAGCAACATGCATAGTTCTCTAACTAACTCAGGTATTACCGTATATATAGGTAAATTTTCGTTGAAACACAGTGAGACAATTGTTCTTTAATAAAATCAAAAAGTACAAAAAGCTTTCCACTGACCTCAATTTCGGAAACACCGTTAAGGTAAATGCTAAAAACAACAAAATCGTATAATGTAGGCCTACATAGTCCTAAATTCAAGTAATCGAAACTATCACATAGATCTATATTTGTCGGCTTTAAAGTGGAATGAGCTGCCAACTATAGTGAAAATATAGTAAAGCACGGACGACTTTATGGTGTGTTTCTACGGAGGGGGGCAAGATTTCTCAGGAGCATTATAGGACGAGTGCAAAACATAGATCTATGGTCTGAAACTTATAGGCCTATTAAACTGATAGTTTTTATGTTTTTGTTTTTTTTGCAGTTCAACCTTTTTACCCATAAATTGGCAAAGGACCAGTATACTTTGTATAGGTTATATACTTGATGTATTCTCTGTATCTTACATATCATCAACTGAATACTCCTTCAAGAAACTGAAGAACTCGATCTTCTACGATATGTATTGCAAACTGATCACTTTCAGGACAAAGTTTTCAAGCAATTTTAGTTCCTTTGACAATTTGGTTGAGGTCTAAGAATTCTAAGAATTAATGGTGTTCTGGTAACAATTTTTTGACCGAAAAGAAAACAAAAATCTTCATTAAAACACCTAGCCGAGAAATCTTGGCTCTGCCGAATTTTTTTTCCGTGTTCGTCATAGCCAAGATCACTTCCATAGTAAAAAAAGGATATATGTTAAGGAGACCCGCGGAAAAAATCGGCGGCGCAAATTTCACAACAAATAAGCAAAGAATAAAATATTTACCACTGCATTCCGATAGCATAGACCACGAAGAAGGAGTTTGTCAAACTTATGCCGCTGTAAAGTGACTAAAGATATATGATTGAAGTATTTCTACGACGCCCCGCACAGTTTAACTGGTCGTTTAAATGTTTTACTATGGCGGTTACGTCAGGTTGAAAGCCAGTAAACTTCGACACAAATATTGACTGCATAAGGGAAAGTTTACCACTTTACAGCGGCGTAAGTTTGACAAACTCCTTCTTCGTGGTCTATAATATCGGAATGCAGTGGTAAATATTTTATTCTTTGCTTATTTGTTGTGAAATTTGCCCCGCCGATTTTTTCGGCGGGTCTCCTTAACATATATCCTTTTTTTTACTATGGAAGTGATCTTGGCTATGACGAACACGGAAAAAAAAATTCGGCAGAGCCAAGATTTCTCGGCTATAAAACACCGTTTCTTGGACCAGCCGAAACCAAATTATCTAAAAAACTAGAATGGATTGAAAAGTCAACCTGACCTGTTGATCTGTGTTGTTCCGTTCATTTGGAAAAAAACATTTGATTTAAAAAATATAGGCCCCTAGGCCTCGGCCTACTGGTCCAAAGCGAATTAAAGTGTAGTGCTATAACGTAAGTAGTTGAAAAAGGCTGTGCCCAAAGCAAGTTATTATAATTATAAGTCTTTTCTAACCATTTCGTTCCTTTGATTATAAAAATGGTAGGTTGAATAAGCTTTGCTCTGAAAAGTCATATTTATTATCTATTTAATTTGTATTGTCAAGAGAGTTGGCTATACTCTTAATTAATAATTAATTAAAGTTGTTTAATTTGCATATTCTCAAGGTTCTATCCTTTAAAGTTTTTGATGATTAAAATGTTATGGTCCAATTTATGTCTCGGGCTTTTCTTCAACTTCCAATCACAACATGCATTCACTGAAAGCTCGCTGCCATTATCGACGTATACCCCGAAAAATTCCCGCCAAGTTTTTCTATTGGTACTCATTTTACTGTAAAACAGACATTGACTGGTTGAAATGAAGATGTACTTATCGTCTCGTCCAATCGCTGGCCTTGTATAGATTGGATTTATTTGCCGCCATCTTCCCTCGTGTTGGCTGACTCGTGTTGTCTGGAAACAGCGAAGTAAGTTTTCATAAGATATATTTTATCATGTATTGTTCATGTGTATGTATTTGTATAGATTTGCGCGTATATATGTTTTCCCACGCGGATTTGGTTGTTTTACACGATACAAGAACGCGTGAAGACGACTTCTGTCTCCTTCTTTAGCTTTTGTTTTTCGAGGATTTTCACCAACATGCTGTCTTAGTCAGCCATGTTAATGACTGGCGATGAAACAAATCTATTCATAGAACACCTCATATGCATCTGTGTGTAGCATCTGAAGTTACTATAGGCCATACAGAAGAAGAATAGCTCCTTAAAATATTACAGACGAGTGTTCTCTGCAAGACTCCAGTCTTTCAACTTCTCACAGACTGAGAGTAAGAAACATTTCTTTCACATATACTACAGCCTAGGCCCTATCTAGACTTTGAACAGGACAACAGTGTGGCACTATATATGTATAAACATATGATCATAATGAAGTTCAAAATCTACCAACTCTTGATATTTTTTTCCTCTTGAGTAACCGGATTCATGAGCTGTCAATTTCAAATGTAACAACAACTTAATCAGGTTGGGGAAATACGTGAATCGACGGATATCCGTGAATCGACGGACAGTTTTGTCACAGAACGACGGATAGGCACCTGTCAAAAACGATAAAAGTTCTCAGTCTTCCAATTCTTACGAAGACGTCAAGTTTTGCAGTTCAACAACAACAGAGCCGCTTTCAAGCTTTCCATTCACACTCTTATTTCGTCCTAAGCTTCAATATTTTTCTGCGCCGAAGCCATCAAAGTCGCTGACAAAAAAAATGTCCGTCTATTCACTGATATCCGTCGAATGAGTGGTTTCTATATTAAATACACCTTGATTCTGAACAACGGTGATGGTCGAAGGTAAAACTATTAGTTGTAAAAATCTCCATACATATAAAGTATTCTAGTATAATTATACTTTTTTCCCAAGATGAATATTTTATTTTGTGTGCGGCATTTTTGATTGCCGTGGAAAAGCAGTTTTACGGCGGCAATCTCTGCGGCATTGCCGATTGACGCGGTGAATTGCGAGGGTTGGGAAAGTTAGTGGTCTTAATAACTTATTACTTTAATAAATCGAGTAACGGGGCCTTATTTTCTTTTTTGATAGACTTACTGTGTGTTGTACTTTTCCTGGCTAACTCGGTCACTGGTCAATATGGCAGACGCAGAAACGTAAGTCTTATAAACGTTTACAAAGTCTTACAAACATTTTTATGAGAAATGTAACATCTAAAAAAGCTGTACCGGTACTTAATTTTGTAGGTCAATTCCTTCATGTTTGTTATACAATATGTCATTGACCCTCAAAAGTGGAAGCACTTGACAATGTTTCAATTAAAGCTCTCTTGAGTCAAGGTGGTTCCCCTTGGTGAATGTGCACCAGGAAGAGAAAATGAATGTCTCCCAATAGGCCAATAATGAAGCCCTGACATCACTCAAATATATTATGGGATGGAATTAAGGATTTTGTTTGAAATGACCTGTTTCACTGCACACTTATACTTTTAAGTGCAGATTAGTTTCCATGTGCCATTTCATTCCTCCTATTACGTCGTCAAAAAGCATTTGTTTTATAGAGCGGCCCTCAGCTTCATTAGGTCTCATCTTTGTCAATTTAAAACACATACTTAGTTCATATTATATTAGTAATAGTATACATACAGTACAAGCTATTTGACTATTGAATGATTCATTTGCTATTTTCTGTTATAGGAAAGATGTCAAGTCAGACGAACATGAAGATGTTGAGGATGTTGATGAAGGAAGCGAAGAAATTGGAGAAGGTAAATTCAGCCCTGGTAATTAGAAAGATTTGCCATGGTGACCAGGGCATTAGCCAGAAATTCGAAGTAGCCCGTCCAAAACTCTAGAGCCACGGGCGCTTGACCCCCCCCCCCCCAAAAAAAAAAAAAAAAAAAAAAATTCTCAACTTTTTTTTTTTTTTTTTTTTTAAATTACTTATTTGAAGAAATAACAAACAACAAATTACGTCGTGAGCAAACATGATAAATTTATTTTTTATATCTGTACACGTAGAGCTGTACTGTAGGCTATACGATTAATCCTACTGATTGTTTATGCTACCGTACGGCGTACCGTAGTAAGTTCAAACACTCGTTAACGCATTGATTTAGTACAATCTTCTAATCTAAGTGTATCCAGAAGTCTATGCATAGGCTTCTGGTGTATCATATATTCAAAGTTCCGACTTTGACTAAATGTACAACAAACAGAGAATAAAAAAGAAAAGGATGCTTGAACAAATCACTCCTACATACGGTCGTCTGTCGGTCAACCCACTAAATCACCATTCCAAAGCAAAAACAGACGTGCGCTGCCGCAGTCCCAATACGTCAATATGTAGCCCCTACGGGTATCCGATCAGTCATCGTACGCTTTTGCCGGGTTTTAAATGCTAAAATTTACATCAGTGTTTGAACTGACAAGAAATTTCACAGAAGTGAAGCTGGGCTCAACCGACTTTTGTTGAAATAGTTTAATTTATCTCAAGACTCTGAAATGAAGTTTTAGGGACCGCTCGTCTGCATGCTTTTGTAGAGTGACGGGAACCAGTTATCGTATATCCAACGTTAAAGCTGATGTGACGTCATTTCTCGTGTTCGAAAAAGTCCCCGACACGGCAGAGGGCGACTATTCTTGGGTAGGCTGACAAATGTAACTCAATAAAAAGTTTTATTTATATTTAGAGGTTGAATTTTTGAAAGGAGATGCCTCGATACGTAAGCCTGTTGTCATCGGCGGGAAAGCCTGATCGCTTGGGTTAAACACGCATAAGTGTTGCCTGTTGGGTGTATACTATAGGTTACGGATCGGATAACTGATCGGATACCCGTACGGTGTAAACTCTATCAAAAAATTCCAAGGAAAATGACATTTCACTCCAATCACTCGCGTAAACACTTGCATGAGTGGCACTGTTGTCAATTAAAAGATATTCGTAGCCAAGACACTACGCCGTAAGTGTGAATAAAAAGCTTTCTAACCTGGCTAAAGGTCAAACAAGGAAGGCCATTACGTCACGAAGATCACGTGGTCGCATTGTGAACTTGCGATGTGGCACCGTCTTTTACTTTGCGAAATCCCATTTTATTAGAAAGTATAAGGATCATAAACAGTAAATAAAAGCCTTTCAAGATTAAAGCTGCTTTACAACAAACATTAAAACTAGGCTACAGATTACAGAAGGCGTTAAACCGAGCGCGAGGCCTGATAGCTGGCCGGCTGTTACGGGCACCATCCCACTACTGCACGCAGATTTTTGCTATTTGAGCTCCAGGCGGTCCTTCCGACGGCAGTATAAAATCGACAAGTACATTGATAAACGAAATAATTGAGTCCTAATTTCTAATTTACCGACATAACAGTTGATACAGGCGACATGAAGTCTGTCGTGTCATTTTTTTACGCATTTTACGTAATTTTTAGGGTGTTAAAAAATTTTTTTTTTTTTTTTTTTTTAATTTTTTTTGCCCGTCCAAAATAGCCCCTGTCGGCCAATTGCCCGTCCACTTGGACGGGTGGACGGGTGTCTGGCTAACCCTATGATGGTGACCTACATTGGTTTGCGACAGCACTTAGCACAGTACTTTTAGAGATTTACTTGCATCCTGTTGAGGACGCCAATGAAACTGGTGACCTAAAACAGATTTAGGTCTGTAATTAGGATTTACAGACCTAATTGTAATTAGTATGCCGTCGCGAATTATTAGGGCTGTATATTACCTGTTTGATATACTGCCTAGGGACTAAAATATAAAAAATCAAAGTTTTCAGTCATCACAGACAAATTTTATTATTTCAATAGCAAAACTATTTTTTTTTTTTTGTAGAAGTTACTGCAAAACAACACATACACAATGCTTAAATGTAAACCGCAATAAAAATCACAAAGGCATACAATTGTAGACAATTTAAGGGAGATAGTGTGTTGTATAGCTTAAAATCAAGATCAAAATATATCCACAACAACAGTATATTCAAAATAATTGATCACATTTTTGTGGTATGTACAAGTTTGGAAAAAGTTATCCCGTGTAACTTTCATGCACTAAATTACTATGTTTTGATTTGATGGTTTAGTAGTAATCTATATTTGCTTTGTTCAGATGGCCGACCAGCTGCAGGTGACAATTTGACAACACAGTTTTTACAGAATCCACAAGTTTTAGCTGCACTACAAAGTAAACTGGGCAGTATGGTTGGCGTACCTTCGGGCTATATTGCAAGGTTAGCTATAAAATATCAAACATCGACTTGAATCTCAATTTCATTAAACTGCCAGCTAGAAATTATGTCACAGCCGATCAGTTTAAACGTAAACTTTACCTGCATTTTGTTTTTGGGGTATAATTTATGACAAATTTCAGTATCATCCATATGAGTTAACTTTTTGAGTTTTCAGTATAAATGTTTTTCATTTTTTCTATGATTTATTTTAGTTTACCAAAAGTTGTGAAGAGACGTTTGAAAGCTCTAAAGAAACTACAGTTTGAAGCTACAAAAGTGGAAGCTGATTTCTACATTCAAGTCCATAAGTTAGAATGTGAATATGCTGCTAAATATTCACCCCTTTATGAAAAGGTACTCTTTTTTCTTCAAGCAACTAATGCAAGTGTTATTATTTTTTTTTTTAATCATAGAATTGAATCGTATGCCAGGGGCTCGTTCTACTAAGGTGGCGCAGGTTACGCCAGTCGCAAATGCATGTCCAATGATAGTAACTTGCGCACGGTCACAAATTTGAGGCACAACTCTATGCTGTAAGTTTATACGTAACTTATCCAGCTCCGTAGAACGGGGCCCAGAAGAGCAGCCTGTCAATCCCTGTCCATTCTGATTGTGAGTTACTGTGTTTCAGAGGCGAGATATAATAACCGGTCAAGTGGAACCGACAGATCCTGAATGTGATTGGCCAAGTGAGGATGAAGATGAAGAAGATGAATCCAAGTTATCGGTAAATTTTCATTTTTTCATAATGTCTCGAGACAAATCATATCAGACATTTTCACACCAAAAAAAAAGACAAATATAAAGAGAGAATAATGATTTATGCTCTAATCTGAGACTTTCATTTGTCGCATTATAATACTTCATGTGATATGATGACTTAAACTAGAGAGATAAAAATCAAATGCATTATTGTACTCATTATTAGAATATTTGTTATTAGATATTAACTTGTTGACTAAGTTTTAGAGAGTGTTTAAAACTGAAATGTGCCATTGCTTCACAGCTCGGTTAATTAACACACATGACCTATCTTAATTTGTTTTGTGTTTTGAACGCAAAGGATGCTCTGAAGGAGAAAGTTAAAGTACAGGAAGAGAAGAAAGACGAAGATAAAGCTGAAGGTAATGTAAATTGTTGTTGAAAAATAATAATCAAATATATCCCTCCTTAAGTGTTAGTCAGTTAAGGAATTATAGAGGTACGTCATTTTCCTTTTCAATTCATGACATGTAAAATACCTAAATAGCTACCCCTATAGTTTCTTGCATGGTTAACACAGAGGATTTAATTTTTGTTAGCTTTGTTCAACTTATGACAAGCCCATTGAACATTTTAACTCAATCAGCACATGATAATGACTGACTCCACCCAAATTGGAATATACACTATCCCACCCAAACCTGCCCCTAAGCTTTAATCCTTTATATAGTCATTGGGAGATCACCTCTACTTAATCCTCTATATTCTCACCTATCCCACTACAGTCAGGCCCTATTTATACAAATTCATCTTTTTAGGCTTGTGAAGTCCTCGCTATAATATTTGTTATTTGGAAAGGGAAGGGTGTCAAGGAAGTTATCACCATTCAGAGCAGTGTGTCTATTGAACATTGAGTATAATCAGCTGTTCTTCATTGGATAAGTTCACTTAAATGGCCTGAATTGTTCTCTAAAGTGTAATAGGCTGGGGATAAAGGACTAACTACAACCAGTGATCGCTAGCACAAGCTTCAGTAATAAATACCAAATAATTATCGGGGGTCCTGTGGGTTAGAGTGATTGTCCCTCAGTCCCACACAGACCTTCCATTGATGCAGCGCGGGTTGAAATCGCACTCCCACCAAATAATAATTGAAAAACTTATGAGTGGATTTTTCACTTGGTCGCCATGTGTGGAAGAGTTACCATTTCCTCCGGGGAATTGGCCCGGTTTCCTCCCCAACTTAACCTGGCAACGCTGCCATATGTGAAATAATTTTGACCACGGCGTGAATAAATCAATCAACCAAATAATTTTCTAAATCTGTTAGCGTGCTTATATACTGGTTGCATGTCCAAGATGTAATGCCCTCACAGGTGAGATTAGACAAATCTGTATGCCATTGTTGAATTAACTTGTCTGTCCACTTGCTCACTGTTACGGATACACTGAAAGATCTAATTGAACGTTTAACTTTTTCAGTTCAACTGTTTGTTAATTCAGCCGAGAGATGTTCTGTTTTTAAATAAATGTATATTTATCCTGTATATTAAAGGTGATAAAGACAAAGTTGAAGAGAATCCAAATGGAGTGCCTCAATTCTGGCTGACAGTATTTAAGAATGTTGATATGTTATCAGATTATATACAGGTATGTTGACAACCCTTCATTGAATTATGTTAGAATAAACTCTAATGAAAAATGTGTGTAAATATCATTTATGATTAGTCTCTACAAACCTTCTTAAGGATATTTCCGTAAAGACAATCTTTGTAATTAAATTCCATATATTATTTGATTTTCAGGAGCATGATGAACCTATATTACAGCATCTTCGTGATATCACAGTTAAATTTACTGACCCGGCATCCACTACTATGGTAAGCAAACGATTCAAGATACCAGAATTTTATAAATGGAAGTATACAGTACTAAATACAATTATAATATACTCGAGTCTGGCATGGATCCAATCCAATACATTCTTCCACCTTTGTCATATGTCGAAGGTTTGCCAGGTACTTGTTGGTTTTCTCCTCCACTTAACCTGACAAGGCCACCATATAAATAATCATCTTCCCCACTTAACCTGCCAAGGCCACCATCCAATTAACCATGCTATCGTTCCATCTTATATCAAATAAGTATAAACATCTGTGTATATGAGAAATTCTACCCTGAGTTGTTCAAAGATCTCTGATCAGAAAAAATAAAAGTATTGTTTGCCAAAAAACTGAAATCGATATTTGTTTTATTTCAGGGTTTTACATTAGACTTTCATTTTGAAGCCAATGATTTTTTCACAAATACTATACTGTCAAAAGAATATACAATGAGATCAGACCCAGATGAATCCGACCCATTCTCTTTTGAAGGGCCAGAAATTGTCAAATGTAAAGGGTAAGACAATTTGTACTTATTAAATGAGATTATATACCATTCTCAAAATTATGATTTAAATTGCAGAATTAAAGAAAAGGATTGACCTAAAAATAAATCTTTATTGAGTTTTGTTTTTAAAAAACAGTTAAGTGTAACAACTGTCATGGACACAAATTTTATATTACTGAAACGTTTTCGGCTAGAACTTAATTTTCCAATTCTGTTTTAAGCTACATTTTGACAGCCATTTTAAGCAGTTCAAACCTATTATTTGGAAGTAAATAAAAGTTCTTAAATTTGATAACTATCTAGGTCAGGCTATTTTAAAGCCAGAAACTTAGAAGCGGTTCCCTATATTGAAAAGTTTGGAACCAACTAGTACCAATGCAATGTTCATAATACATCATCCCATAGACTGGTTTTCATGATAGATACTATATTTTCTTTTCTGTTATTTTTGAATTTGTGTACGTAATCAATTTATATTTCCTTTCACAGATGTACAATTGACTGGAAAAAGGGTAAAGATGTCACAGTGAAGGCAATCAAGAAAAAACAAAAACATAAGGGAAGGGGGACAACTCGAACTGTAACAAAAACTGTTAAGAACGAGTCTTTCTTCCACTTTTTCAACCCTCCTGCTGGTGAGAAACTTTTAAACTTCCTTTCTCTTAAGTCCCGATTTTTGTTCCAATTAATAAATGAATTATTAGAAACTTAACTAAATTTGAAACATTTTGACTTTGTTTTTTTGGACAGTTCCTGAAGGAGAAGATGCTGAACTAGTGAGTATTCTGTTTACTATAAATACCACAATATCACTTGGTATTTTAACAAAAAAATACTGTATGCTTCCAAAAAAGTGCGCTAATTTATCCTTTCCAACGGTACCGAACACATTTTCATTAATAGGACATGATAAAGTTTATTAAAGGGACATGAGCTGCCAAAATGTTGATATTTTGACGTTATAACAGAATTTTGAAATTATTGGCTTTTTTTCTCAAGACGTATAATTCAGAAGCTTTATAGTGCTTCTAGTCTCGAGAATGATCGATAAAGTATTGTTTTGAACCAACTTTGGCTTAGAATGAATGAATGGTCGTCCCGGTTATCTAAATTTTGTTTACTTTTCGAACAGTTTACGGTTCGTATAGGTCACATACTGCATGGATTTTTTTTCATTCCAACGCCAATCATTTAGTTTTTCGATGGCCTTCAAAACCTCTTACTGTCGTGACATTCAGAAATTATGAAAAGAGCGTGAATTTTGGCAGCTCATGCCACTTTAAATACAGCATTATGTTACATACACAAAACAGATTGATCAACTTTCAAAAGCTCCCATATAAACCCAGGTTAATTCCACTCTATTCAAAGTATTCTATCTGAATAAAAAGTTCTTGAAGAGGATGAATTTAAGCTAGGCTTTAATGGGAGATTTTGAAAATTGGCTGATTTGTTTTGCTTATTGCGATCTTTCATAACTTCAATGAGAGGCAAAAATATGTGTTTGCTACCATTGGTAAGGAAACATTAACTCTTCTAATCTTCTGGACCTTAATGTTATCTTTTTGCTTTCACCCCCTTTAATTATCTGATTAAAGCACCTGTATTACAATAAAACAAGTTGACAATCCATTTGAGGAAACCTGTCTAGTTTAACTATAGTGAAATTGATCCTCTCATAAACAAATATTGCTATTCTCTTCAAGGTTAATGATCATAACACATTAATGAAGTTTATAGTGAGAAACAATCCAATTATAAGCCCTTGATAAAAGTCTCTGTGAAGTTATTTTCACTTGATATGTCTATTCAGTGCTTGAATTCTCTTTTTTCTGAGCAGGATGAAGAAGTAGAGGCTCAATTAGCTACAGACTTTGAAATTGGTCATTTTATAAGAGAACGTTTGGTTCCGAGAGCTGTTCTATATTTTACTGGAGAGGCATTGGAGGATGATGAGGTAATATACCAGCCTATTTGACCATCTTTCCTCCTCTATAGAGGTATAGTTAGATCAGCTGGATTGACTTGTTTTGCTAACAGTATGAGAGGCTGTCCCAGTTCGGACAAAATCATGGTTTAGTCAACAGTTTCTCAGTTCGACGCAGACCTTCCATCCATGGGTTGTGGGTTTGAATAGAACTAGTACAGAGAAAAATTTCTTTATAGAGTTTTTCATACGTAACAAGCCTTTATTGGAACAGTTGCAAGCTACACTACAAAGGGTGGGCATCCCCTGGGGAGCGAGGTTTGTCTTCAACGAAACCTGGCAATACCATTACCACCATATAAGCAACATGATCAGTTTCTCGTCAATAGATGCTCTCCATGAACAACCAAATGATCAACAGTTCCATCGTAATATGAACAAAATCCACTTAGTAAAATAACAAATGCAGTACATAAACTGTAATTCTGGCTAAACTTAGCACGCTGTACATAACAAAACGTGTTGCACTTGATCAAGAAGATTTTATAAACTGACCGTTTTGAAGGAAAATAGCTGCTTGTGTATTTAATGTTATATTAAAACGTAACCATAGATATCTTCCTTTGTCACTTTCCATGGCAAAAAATATTCCTGCTTCATCCGCTAATTAGAACATAAAGGTAAATTAGCATTATAAATAAAATAGGTGTGCCAAGTTGATGTTTTTTTTTGGTGCAGATCCCGACTTATCGGATGGTAAGACTAGCACCATACAAGGTAGTATTTTCATGCATGGGTTTTATTACTGTGGCCCATGCTCTCACAGTGCTGCAGTGGTTAGCTCTCACAGTGCTGCAGTGGTTAGCTCTCAGTATTGGCCAGTGGATGCCGAGCTCCTTTTTTACATGTTTTCACATCCTTGCTGGTTTGAGCTTAGCCTCTGTAAAACCGATCAGCTTTCAGTGTCTCCCTTTTATTCTACGACTACCCCCAAAATACAACTACCCTCAATTTAAACATTTGCTGTGTGTTGTTAACAGTTTAAATCTATGTGACAGTAAGGTTTGTTGGGATTTTTTTTCCTTTTAAAAAATCACAGCACAACAGTTTATGTTTGATTTTTTCCTGCCGTGGGTCATGGTTTGCTAATACAATAACGAGACAGCATGAGAATTCAGCCCATTGCATGGTTTGACCAGTCATGAACTTAAATCCCAAAGGAATCCTAATTCTGCATCTGTAATAGGGATGATGGCTCAAAAGGCTTAAGACAATTTGTACAAATAAGGCTTGTACTGTTCAGTTTCGTATTGATACTTTCCTCCGGCAGACATGAAAACAAGCAGATAAAAACTTATGAACTGTAAAACACACAGGCTCCGGGAAATTCTTGAAGATGTCAAGTATGTCACCGTTTTAAAAGGACGTGACCAGGTCCCTGTTCGTCAGAATTTGAGAGTCACTGGAGCAGATCGTGTTAATGGCCAATAAGTGAAATAAAATGTCAATGGATAGAATAAGTCAAGGCCGTCCGTCTTGTAGGTTTTAACATTTTGAATTTTTGCATTGCTGTCTGTTCCCCATATTCTGCCTCAAATATGACATTTCAAAAACATGAAGATACAGCTAACAGCCTGCTTGTCAAGTCAGCACAAACTCGATGATACAAAAAAAAAATGCAAGAGTTCAATTCTTGAGGCCACTTGTGATTTTTTTTTTTTTTTTTTCTCATTTGGCCGACGTTAAAATTCTTCTTTTTTCTCCCCCTTGACTGTAATAGATAACACAGGTGGTTGATTTCATTATTCTGAAAAAAGTGAACAAATATAGATTTATTCTTGCTACATTTATTGGTGTCAATATGCTTGTGGAGTTGACCCCATCTTCTTGACATCTTAAGTGATAAGTTTAGATAAGAGTAGTTTGCCTTGGATGGTCATCGATTTGCTGTGTGGCTGCTTGTTGATTATAGCTTTCCTTTTTTATTTTATTTGCAGTATGAGGAAGAAGGCATGGAAGATGAGGTAAATAGCTTTTAGCACGAGTTTTTATTGTTTGACCTGTTTTATATATTTTTTTGTTTCTTGCTGCTTGCATTGTGCATGTTTATTGACAGCTCAGTATTGTATACCTGTCAACTTTGTACCCATCATTTGTTGGGTTGAAACAAATCATTGGGCTTAGAAGAGTGGACGCTGCTGGGAAGGTCATTCGGTTGAGTGATTTTCCTGCCCTAAAACAAGCCTTCCGTCTAAGGCTCAAATTCCTTTTCTCATTTTGCCATTTTCTCTATCTAAACCACGCCAAACATTAAACAAAATGATTGGATGCTGGGTAAAGTTAAACGGGATATTGTCTTCACATTTAGTTATGTGTTGACTTAGATTTTTTTTATGACACTTCAATTTTTGTGCTGGTGACACAAAATTTGAAGTTATTGACATTTTTAGTGAAATACACAGATAACAAACAATTCTAATATTTACATTGATTGATGTTTTATGTCTGAGACATTCAAGATTATTTCCCTTTTTATGACAGTTCGGTCAGTTGTAGTGTCGGAAGAAACCAGGCTCTTTGCCTGTTGGAAACCCCTGACCCCCATCGAGTATCTGGCAAATCTTTCACATACGGCAATCAAGTGAAAAATCCACCCACAATATTCAAATTTTTACTAGTTTTGCAACTGTGTATGAACTGCTGGTGAAATCTGCTTAGCTGTCAGATGTTGGCATCTTGATATCATTTTGTTGTTGCCTGATGTATCATAAATAACAGTTGCCTGCTTCAGTTCTTTTGTTGTACATCATGAGAAAACATGTCTGTAATGACCGCTACCAGAAACAGTTGCCAGGTACTGGGTTCTTAGTGAGTTTCCTCCTAGGGTCTGCTAACCCGGACAAAGCTGCTAAAATAATTGGACATTCAAATAACCTAGAATCCCCCCGCTTAAAACATCAAACTATCTTCACTATTGTAAATAAAATAATCATACAAATGTAAAATCAGTAACCAATCAAAGTACTAGGTTAACTCTTTTTCATCCTGTTGATGACCCACTTTTGCCTTATTAGGATGATGACGACGATGATGAAGATGATGAAGCCGACCCAGATTATGAACCAAAGGTGAGATTGGTAGTGAAAAGTATTACGTGTATAAGAAAGCTGGTGTCTTGGCTAGTGTCAATACTGCAATTATTTCTGCTCCAAATAAAACCAGATTTCCACAGCCGACAATCTAAACTTAGGAATAGAGAGGCCAAGTGATAACATCACTGCCCGCCATCTTTGCTTTGACAGCCTTTACTTATGACATGGGATATTTAATGTCACATATCTAATCTCATGTAGTCTGTTTGTTACACAAAATATCTTCTGATAAGGAAAAACGAGATGAATATAGGAAAATATCAAAATATGCCTGGAGATTTCTTCCCTGAAAAAACCTGCGCCATGCTTTTGAAAGTATCTGAGTGCATTGTAAAATACAGTTAACCTTTCTTTTGGTGGAAATTTTGTAAAAAGTAAATTGTAAGAAAAGATGTTTTCAAATCTCTAAAAGTATTTTAATCTGCAATGTTCTTTCTGTGTGGCACATGTCAAAAGCAGACACAGTTTTATATATTTTATTTTCATTTGATTTATTTCCTTCTGTCTAGGCCACTGAGTAGTTAGTTTTGTAACTTCACCCCATTTGACAAAGGTTGGGTTTTACATCAGTTTGATTGGTGTGCCCTGCATGATTGTCAAGCTTTAGTATCAGTGAGCCAATCATAATGCATGTACTCTGTGGCCCAATCAAATGATTGCTTAGAAAATAAGTCAATATGGAGGCATGTACTATGGCGCCGTGCTGGCAATGAATATTTCTAGTCTATGATTTTAAAAACGGTGTACATGCATGGATAACATTGTCTTGACATTCAATATGGATACGAGATAAAGTTCAGACATGTTCTTGGAATCCTGCTCAACAGTAAGCTAATGCTTATTTTAAATATAATAAAATTTAGACGATAGATTGAGGTGACTGATCATTTGCCACTGGATTTGGGATGACAGAAAAATCGTGAGAACGATTTGCCGATCACCTGGTAATCTACTATATCGAGGCTTGGTGAAACTATTTAAACATTGTCAATGACTCCTTTATTCTATGACTGAGGTGTAGTTTGTAAGCTGCATCATTTTGATTTTGGTTTTATTTTAGTGTCAGTGATGAATGTAATAATGTATTTATTTACCTGTGTGTCCCTCTTTATGTTCGTTATAGTTCATAACACTGTTGTCTGTTTCTGATGAAGCCAGTATAATTTTGCCTGATTCTCCAAATCGAAGAATGACTTATTTTCTTATGTTGTGAAAGCTTTATTTATTTGTTGATTATCAACATTATATGGTTTACTTTTTACTGATTGTTGTAAGATTGTCAACAAAAAGAAATCTTTATTTATACATATACATCCATATCTGCCAAAAAGCTTACCTTGACTGCTTGGTCGTAATCATTAAAGTAAATTATATTATTTTGATTTTAGGGGAAAACTCCAGGTGAATGCAAGCAGCAGTGAAGATATATCCGCATAGAGCTGACCCAATTTTGCAATACCTACATGATAGGTACACGTGGCTACAGTTGCAGTGTCTTAATCCGGCGAGTGATGTTGTACCTAAGTTAGGTACATGATTTGGTGATAATCCAAGGGGACTTGTCAAAAGAGAATGCACACAGAATTATCTCCCCTCAGACTTTCTTTAGGTGTGAATTGTGATCATATGAAGAGCTCTCTCCCCTTCCTGCCTTAGTCTGTGTTTTAGTTATTTAAAGAGATTTAACTTTATCCTGCATTTTTTTCTGTTTTTGTTATTTTTTCTCCGATAGCAGTCAACGATAATTCTGGCCAGTCGCTCTCCTCTCCACTAAATTCTGCAATGTTGCACATCTTCCATTAAAAGCCAAAAAAGATATCCTATGGATAGAGTAATGCAAATTCCATTAAATTTTTATCATTCTGTCTTTCAGACAATTCTTTGGTATCTGTCTGTACAACTTCTCTTAAATAATGTCCGATGTTTAATACTAATGCTCAATGTTCATGAAGTTAATATTATTTGGCATGCTAATAATACCATTGATCTGAAAAAAATACAAGAGCTGCCTCCTTGTCTGCTGACTATATCCGTCTTGTGTTCATTTTTCTGACCCACAAACTACTGACGTAGTGGGCTTAAACAGTGATTTGTTAATGTTTGTAAAAAGAAAATAATAACATATTTCTAGAATTTCCAATGATAATGAACAAGTTTGTTTAAACGACACACCGTCTCGTTTTTTTTGTGATTCTCCGTTGACATTAAGTGATCAATCTCCAGTTGATTTTATGTCAATTAAGGGAATTCTCGATTGCTATTGTTTTCTATCTTACAATAAACAAAAAGATGATACTATACCCCACCTGTAACCACAAAGGACCTGTACTGCACAGGTAACCCAGATCTATTTTCATTACCGCATACTGTTCCCTATCCAATGCTCCATGTGAGCCACAAAAGCCATCTGGAAACCTCTATATTTAAACAGTCCAATAGCACACATTCCAACGATCTTAATTTGCTGGTTTCAAGCCAAGCCGGTTTGGCAAGGCAGAAATTGCTGCAATACTCGATTTAATAAAAGTATGTTTTATCACCAGCGCCGTCCGTCCCGGATTCGCTTTCGCTCCATAACTTTAGTTTTGATCCGATCTACAATTCTTTCACACCATATACTTTATGGATAGATGGTGTGTCATGAACCATTTATGACATCTTCAGTTGCATAATATGGCATCTATATATTGGATTATGTAATATCTCTTTGTTAATCATAGCTTGAAGAGTTTTGATCCCATCTTAACCATTTTTTCACAGCATATACCTGTGTAGATGGTGTGTTGTCGACCATTTATGAATATCAGTTTACAAAATATGGCATCTATGTTAGATTATGTCCATATCTTTAGTTTCTAACCGATATTTAAAAAAAAATTTCATTGTGTATATAACAGCTTAGCTATGGGTAGATGGTTTGTCTGGAACCATTTAAGACATCCCTGGTTTCATAATACAGCATCCATATTGGATTATGTAATATTCTGTTTTAGTCTGTCTTGGCTGCTTTCGCTCTATAACTTGAAGAGTTTTGATCTTTACAATTCTTTCACAGCGTCATTTACCTTATGGATAGATGGTGTGTTGACAATTTTGGTTGCATGATTGCATAATACGGCATCAATATTAGATTATGTAATACTCTTTTAGTCCATATCTTCTTTAGTTTTGACATGGTCCTGACAATTTTAGAGTATATTTACCTAAGGGGTAGATGGTGTGTCTGGAACAATTAAGGATATCCCTGGTTAGATAATAGGGCATCAATATATGTTCATCGAATAGAGAACTGGAAATCTTTCATAAGAATATAGAAATTCAATTGCTGAAATTTTGACAAATATGTTCTATAATATAGAGTAATCAGTCATAGCGGAGGGCTTGTATTGAGTTTACTAAAACTATTGTTTGTCCGTTTGCGATTTCTTCTTCGCTTTGATTCCTTAAGTCACGAACAGATTCACATATAGTAAGCAGTGCCATGGGTAAACATATGCTTTTTATACGCCAGGCTTGAAAAGCGGGCTGCATTATAGAATCCTCTCTATCAGTCCGGCGTCCGCTTTTCAATTCATCTTGACATTTTTTTCTTAGTATATACCTTATGGATAGAAGGTGTGTCTCGAGCTATTTTTGACTTCACTGGTTAGTATGGCAGTTTTATTGGATTATATAATATTTCCTTCCACTTAATAACTTCCAAAGTTTTGATTCCATCTTTACAAGTTTTTCTGAGTATATACCTTATGGGTTGGTGTGTTGCCAACTATTTTTTTGACATCATACATTGCGTAATATGGCAGCCATATTGGAATATTTAATCTTTCTCTCCATAACTTGAACAAATTTGATCTGATGTTTTGATGTTCACATTACGTACGATACGGTGATTTACGGTATGAGAAGTGCAATTGTCAGAGAAAAAATTGGACAATTTTCTGACTGGGTTTTCACTCGAACGACCTGTGTGGGATGATTGTCAGTGGGTTTCCTCTCACAATAAAACTGGCAACGCCACCATATAAGTGAAATAATCTTGAGCGCGGCGTAAAACACCAAGCAATCAATCATTTCATTGACCTTTCCTACACGAAGGCTTGCTGATAATGATAGGCAAGAGTATAAGGAAAAGGTTTTCTTTGGATAACCTACCAACCAGAATCTTTGTAAAAATTGAAGAAAACGAATATCTGTTTTTAAAATTGCGTTTCCTGACAATTTTAAACCTATGTGTTATCCGGGAAAATAGTTTAAGATACGTTTAGTTCGTGTAATTCTAGTTCTGGAGTTAACTGCGAGATGTGGTGTGGTGTTTTCGTTTCCAGGCCCCAGATACGTGTTTTCATTCCGAGATATGTGTTCAAGCTTCTGCGAATTGCAGATTTCGATTTATTTTTTAATGTAACTGTTTCAGGAGTTTAAAGTGGCATAATTTCTGATCGTCACGACAGTAAGAGGCTTTGAAGGCCATCGAAAAACTAAATGATTGGCGTTAGAATGAGGAAACTATATAATATTTCCTTCCACTCAATAACTTCCAACGTTTTGATTCCATCTTTACAAGTTTTTCTGAGTAAATACCTTATGGGTTGGTGTGTTGCCAACTATTTTTTTGACATCATACATTGCGTAATATGGCAGCCATATTGGAATATTTAATCTTTCTCTCCATAACTTGAACAAATTTGATCTGATGTTTTGATGTTCACATTACATACGATACGTTGATTTACGGTATGAGAAGTGCAATTGTCAGAGAAAAAATTGGAAAATTTTCGGACTGGGTTTTCACTAGAACGACCTATATATGATGATTGCCAGTTACCACCGGAAGGTCGTGAGTTTCCTCCTACAATAAAACTGGCAACACCGCCATATAAGTGAAATAATCTTGAGCGCGGCGTAAAACACCAAACAATCGATCATTTCATTGACTTTTCCTACACGAAGGCTTGCTGATAATGATAGGCAAGAGTATAAGGAAAAGGTTTTTTTTGGATAACCTACCAACCAGAATCTTTGTAAAAATATCGGTTTTTAAAATTCCGTTTCCTGAAAATTTTAAACCTATGTCTTATCCGGAAAAATAGTATAAGATACGTTAAATTCGCGTGATTCTGATTCTGGAGTTAACTACGAGATTAGCCGAGAAAACTGGGCCCTGCCGATTTTTTTTCCCCTCTCCGTGTTCGTAAGGCGACAAGACACATTAGCAGCCATATAATACCAGTCGCCGTTAAAGGCACTGGTAGGTAGCGAAATTATCCGTGAACGTGATTATGACCGTTAAGACACGATCTGAGTCAATCTGACTAAAGTCGAGATGCTTATTGAAAATATGCTTCAATAAGCATCTCGACTTTAGTCAGATTGGATCTGAGTAGGCTACATTGCTATTTCTTTGTCTAAATCAGACCACATACTGCCCGCTTCTGAGCGGGCAGCCAACTCTGGCTTTTTGATTGCAGTGAACCCTGACTCCAAAATACGGCCGTCAGTATAAAAAAATAGTTATTTTGGAATCAGAACCCGGACTACTGGGTAACGAGCCCGGTTTCCTCCCCGCACTGAACCTGGCAACTTTTTGAGATTCCATGAAAACAAATGTGCACGCCTTTGCAATTATGAGATTCGGAAGTCCAAAGAACAAAAACTGGAAACACATTCTGAGAGGTTTTTACTGGATCTTCCGATTTTTACGGGAATAGTTATCAGGACAAGGTACTTGCGGAAGTTTCTCCGTGTCGTTCCTTCTTAACTGCATGCTTAACCTGGCAAAGCCTCAGGGGCAAGAGTATTTCACTTATAATATGGCGACGTTATGTGAAATAACCTTGAATGTGACTTAAGACATCTATTTATCAATCAATTTGAGAGACACACTTGATATTTCTAGGAAGGCCAGATTGTATCAAAGCTTCAAGTCAAAATGAGCTCATTGGCTGTAGTAAAAGAGGTTTGTTCACACACAATTCCATTCCACCCTAGCCCGGAATTTTTTTCCGGGTCAGTTAGTGTCGGTTATTTACTAAAACAAGTCAGTACAAAAGAACAAATAAATTGTGTTATGAATTCAGATTTGTTATTGAAAAAAAAAACAAGATTCCAAGCAGATAAATTGAGCGCTTTTCTCTAATGTTTCTCTTATTAATTTTTTAAAAGTTTAATATTCTATTTCAGTATAAAACGTATAGATTTAATCAAAATATAACTTATTATTAAATCGTCTTTGATATGCAAAGTAAATGTTTTCAATACAAATGGAGTTTTTCTTGTGCTTTTGGGGTATTCGTAATGTCTTTATGAGCTGCATGTATTCTGTTTGTGTAGACTGTATTTGAACATCTATAACCTTATATCTGATCCACACACCGACCGCTTGGTCTGTCTTTCTGCTTTGTGTGGAGGCGCTGTGACGACAAGTTTTACTTGCCGCCATCTTCCAAACGCCGGGCCATCCAGGCATCAAGGCAAAGCTTCTCTTGTTGTCGTTTTTGATCTGGTATTGGGGTACCAGGAAGAGCGAGTTCAGCCTCGTACACGTCGGTGATGTCTGGAGCGTGTCGGATTCCCTTCGCAGCTTTGGGACGAATTCTTTTTCCTTTGGAGTTGAGGTCATTTTTGTCGTCGACTGAAGATGCAATCCTGACAGGGGTAGTTTTGTTTGCGGTCTTTGAAGGCATGATGTTGTCGCTCCAGGCATCGTGTACAATGACTGGTCTCTTGTAGGGTCGGGGTGAGATTGTACCCAAGCAGCGGGTAAGACATCGGTCTTCTTTCTCACTTTGATCGGAATACTCCTCAAGGTCCTCCAACTCCATGCTAGAGTCCATGGAACTCTTAGAGAATCTCGCGGTATTTTCATCTCCAATCGTTTCCAGAGCTATGGCAGAATGAACTGGGATCATACTTAGAGGACGAGAATAACGACCCGTCTCAAGATCTAAGTCGTCGGCATTCTTTGGAGAGACACAAAAGTTGACCAGGCTGACATCATCTTCAATGTCTTCCAACATCATGTCTTCCTCTTGGATAGAGTTCCTAGAAGGGGACGGGGTGTTGATTCCAAAAACAGAGGTTCTTTCCTCTACAGAAGTTTGCATGGGTGTCACAGTTCCTTTCCTCCGTCTGAATAAAGAGGAAGGGTTTGTCCACCTGGCAGAAGGCTTCAATTCTTTGGGCTGTGATGGGCGGTGCCATTGCCTGATGGCAGCTATGATCTTCTGACGTCGTGTATTTATCTCTTCGGGTGTAGATTTCACTTTAGATTCGGCGCATCCCATGATATCTCGTCGTACATTATGATAAAGTCAAAAACCAATCTTTTATCTTCGAGCGCTAAGGCAGAAGTAATCTTGACGTCCTTTTGTGACGTCATTATTACTTCGCTTGACCTGTATAGATTCGTACGCGCTGGAAATAGCTCTGTGTTTTCCATATCTTCTTTTTCTTGTAAAGTTTCACTTATTATTCCCAATTTTACTTTCTAAAGCTTACATCCTCAAAAGCTTTGAAAAACTTGATTGGCGTCAACTGCATTGACTGTTATATTCTTGTAACGTCTATACGTTTGTCGCAGTCATATGCGGATGGGGCGGTGATACGACTTAGCGTAACAACCGTAACTAGCCATAGACCCTTTCGGCTTAGAATGACGTATATCGCCGTATGGCATTGACGTCATTTCTCTGTTGCAGTCGCTCTGACACGCCTCTTTTGCTTTGCGTCATAGACGAAATGAGCACGATTTCGACGTCAGATTGATCCACAAACTCAATGTAGCGTCATAGTGTTTTGCCATACACAGAGGCTACTGCACAAGCGTCAATCTTTTTTTCTTTTATTTCGGTTTTAAAGGACTTATGAACAGGACTTAAAAGGCGTGTGGGAGCAATGTGGGAAGTGTAAAATATGTGTGGGAACGTTGAGGGAACTGTAGAACGCGTGTGGGAGCAATGTTCGAAGTGTAAAACGTGTGAGGGACCAATGTGGGAACTGTCGAACTCGTGTGGGACCAATGTGGGAACTGTAGAACTCGTGTGGGAGTAATGTTGGAAGTGTAAAACATGTATGGGAGCAATGTGGGAACTGTAGAACGCGTGTGGGAGCAATGTTGGAAGCGTAAAACGTGTATGGGAGCAATGTGGGAACTGTAGAACTCGTGTGGGACCAATGTGGAAACTGTAGAACTCGTGTGGGAGCAATGTGGGAATTTTAAAAGGTGGATAGGACCAATGTGCGAAGTGTAAAACGTGTGTGGGAGCAATGTGGGAACTGTAGAACTCGTGTGGGACCAATGTTGGAAGTGTAAAACGTGTGTGGGGCCAATGTGGGAAGTGGAAAACGTGTGTGGGACCAATGTGGGAACTGTAGAACTCGTGTGGGAGCAATGCTGGAAGTGTATAACGTGTGTGGGGCCAATGTGGAAACTGTAGAACTCGTGTGGGACCAAAGTGGGAATTTTAAAAGGCGTGTGGGACCAATATGGGAAGCGTAAAACGTGTGTGGGAGCAATGCTGAAAGTGTATAACGTGTGTGGAACCAATGTGAAAACTGTAGAACTCGTGTGGGACCAACGTGGGAATTTTAAAAGGCGTGTGGGACCAATGTGGGAAGCGTAAAACGTGTGTGGGAGCAATGTGGGAAGTGTAAAACGTGTGTGGGACCAATGTGGGAAGCGTAAAACGTGTGTGGGACCAACGTGGGAAGTGTAGAACGTGTGTGGGACCAATGTGGGAAGCGTAAAACGTGTGTGGGACCAATGTGGGAAGCGTAAAACGTGTGTGGGACCAACGTGGGAAGTGTAAAACGTGTGTGGGACCAATGTGGGAACTGTAGAACCCGCGTGGGAATTTTAAAAGGCGTGTGAGGGCAATGTGGGAAGTGTAAAACGTGTGTGGGACCAATGTGGGAATTTTGAAAGGCGTGTGGAAGCAATGTGGGAAGTATAAAACGTGTGTGGGACCAATGTGGGAAGCGTAAAACGTGTGTGGGAGCAATGTGTGTGGGACCATTGTGGGAACTGTAGAACTCGTGTGGGACCAATGTGGGAATTTTAAAAAGGCGCGTGGGACCAATGTGGGAAGCGTAAAACGTGTGTGGGAAGTGTAAAACGTATGTGGGGCCAATGTGGGAACTGTAGAACTTGTGTGGGACCAATGTGGGAATTTTAAAAGGCGTGTGGGAGCAATGTGGGAAGTGTAAAACGTGTGTGGGACCAATGTGGGAAGCGTAAAACGTGTGTTGGAGCAACGTGGGAAGTGTAAAATGTGTGTGGGACCATTGTGGGAACTGTAGAACTCGTGTGGGACCAATGTGGGAATTTTAAAAAGGCGCGTGGGACCAATGTGGGAAGCGTAAAACGTGTGTGGGAAGTGTAAAACGTATGTGGGGCCAATGTGGGAACTGTAGAACTTGTGTGGGACCAATGTGGGAAGTGTATAACGTGTGTGGGACTCATGTGGGAAGCGTCAAACGTGTGTGGGACCAATTTGGGAACTGTAGAACTCGTGTGGGACCAATGTGGGAATTTTAAAAGGCGTGTGGGAGCAATGTGGGAACTGTATAACTCGTGCGGGACCAATGTGGGAGTTTTAAAAGGTGTGTGGGAGCAATGTGGAAAATGTAAAACGTGTGTGGGAACTGTAGAACTCGTGTGGGACCAATGTGGGAACTGTAGAACTCGTGTGGGAGCAATGTGGGAAATTTTAAAGGCGTGTGGGAGCAATGTGGGAAGTGTAGAACTCGTGTGGGACCAATGTGGGAACTGTAGAACGAGTGTGGGAGCAATGTGGGAATTTTTAAAGGCGTGTGGGAGCAATGTGGGAAGTGTAAAACGTGTGTGGGAGCAATGTGGGAACTGTAGAACTCGTGTGGGACCAATGTTGGAAGTGTAAAACGTGTGTGGGGTCAATGTGGGAAGTGGAAAACGTGTGTGGGACCAATGTGGGAACTGTAGAACTCGTGTGGGAGCAATGCTGGAAGTGTAAAACGTTTGTGGGACCAATGTGGAAACTGTAGAACTCGTGTGGGACCAAAGTGGGAATTTTAAAAGGCGTGTGGGAGCAATGTGAGAAGTGTAATACGTGTGTGGGACATCGCCCGCTGGCGGCCATATTGAAATGCGAATGAGATGAAAATGTACCGTGCACAACTAGACCATAGGGTGATGATTTATGTTAAGTTTGGTGAAAATCGGACTGGTAGTTTTCTTGGAATAAAGGTAACAAAAAAAAACAATATCGCCCCCTGGTGGCCACATTGAATATGCAAATGAGATGAAAATGTACTGTGCACAACTAGACCATAGGGTGATGATGTAAGTTAAGTTCGATTAAGATTAGGTAGTTTTCTTGAAATAAAGGTAACAAGCGAAAAGTTAACGGACGGACGACGGAAAAGCGATTTGAATAGCCCTCCATCAGAATGATGGTTGGCTAAAACTAGATGGTGGTGCCATAGGAAGCCTGGACCTTCAGCAGGTGGTGGAAGAAATTAGTTGATTTAAGGAACACGCATCCTAACTATAGTACCGGTAATTGGCAACGCTAGGAAGTCAAAGTTGTTTAAGTGGCATTTAGAAGTTGAACTGCCAATAAACACGGGGTTGGTATGGATAACAAACTTCTGCATTTATTTTTCTGACGACGAGAGTTGCAGGTAGGCCCACTCGCCGAAGGTCAGGGGTTTACTCTGGGTAACTACATGTAGTCCGGGTTTCTGACTGCAAAATTACTTTTTTTTGTATTGACGGTCGTATTTTGGAGTCGGCTCATTGCAATCAAAAAGTCGGAGTTTCTGATCGGGCAGTTTGCGGGCAGATTTAGACAGTAAATAACAACATAACTAACTCAAATAGTGTCAGTACGACATTCATTAATAATTTCACCTATTGTAAAGTGAATTTAACGTTTAAAAACTGAAAAACCGCTAAACAGTGTTACATCATCAATGGCGGAGAGTTTGAGACTGGAGAGGGCAAAAGTGAATTCAGGGGAAGAATAAAGTTTACTGGCCGATCTTGCCCGTCCATAACCGATAATCCTGACTAACTACGAGATGTGGTGTGGTGTTTTCGTTTCAAGGCCCCAGATTGTTTTGATTCCCAGATATGGGTTCAAGCTTCTGCGGATTGCAGATTTCTGCTATGGAACCAGTATACCTACCTTATCTACCCAAATGGTTTTAACTTAAAGTATACAACCATAAAGATTGCAGTCAATGTCACAATCTGACTGAAGCCGGAGTGTCCATTGAAAATATTAGTACATCCTTAAGTCAAATTGTCAATGTCACTGCCTTCGGTTTGGTAATCCCTTGTGAAGTCGTGAACTTTCAGCAAAGTGGGGGGCTCAGTAGATAAAGCGTTTGACGGCAGACGCACAATCCGAACAGCCTTCCACCAAAGGGTCGCGGTTTCGAATCCCACTCAGTCCAAAAAAAAAATGTCTGTGTTTTCACTCGAACGACTTATGTGGTATGGTTGCCAGTTAGGCCCTACCACCGGAAGGTCGTGGGTTTCGCCGGGCATAGAGCCCGGTACCTCCCACAATAAAACTGGCAACGCCGCCATATAAGTGAAATATATATGTGACTATATCAGACATTAGGCCTACATGGCAGAATTCATGTACACAACTTATTCATATTGTTAGATTCCTTCTCAATGAATTCGAACCCGCGCCTCGTCGACGGAAGGCCTGTCTCGGACTGAGGAACAATCACTCCAACCGACAGAGGCCCAATCATGAAAGTGAAGAACAACCAATTAAGATATAGACTTGCACAATAAAACTGAAATAGTAAGTAAAACGTGCTATGTGTTTTTGCACACATGATGGGCTATTGCCTTTTCCGAACTTAAAGCTTAAGTCTACTCATTATTTTATAGTTTATTTGTTACTATAACAATCTTAGAAATGTTTGAAACTCTCTTTATACGTGGGTTTTATACTAATGAAAAATGATTAAGACATCACCACGAAGTAAGTTGTTTGTGAACAACAAGAGCTTTCGATACCTACATGTAACACCCAAAAATACGCAATAAATTGTTGTAACCTGGGATGAATATGAAAGGGATATGAAACGCCTATGTTTTGCAGTCAGTCGACTGGCAGTTGTTTGGCTCGTTATTGTTCTTGTCAGACACCCCGTGACGGCATTCTGATCCGCCCCGAGAATAGCCGAAAGCCGTGTTGTGTATTCCGATTCATTCCGAACCATACCGATGTCGTTTCATATCCCTTTCATATTCATCCCAGTTGTAACAAACCAAACCTATGTTATTTCATTAGGTTGACTACTGACAGGAGCTTAGCCTTGGTCAGTAGAATTTTCTGGAATCCTTTTCTAACACATTGACAATGGTTACCCATCTTAACTATGACATGGTGGTGGTGATTAGATTTATTGGCGTGTGCCAGCCCAAATATAGGGCTGATTTACGCCACAACATTATATTAAAATGCTAGATCATCAAAATTTAAGTTTTAGAATCGTTTAGTTGCCACAGCATACTGACCTACTGCAGCTAATACCTTAGCAGAATTTTCGCCAGGAGACAATAAAGTATCCAAGGTTAGGTTGCCACCAACAATACGTCTAAGCTTAGCCCGATGCCTGTTAAACTTAGAGCAGATACACAAGAAGTGACTAACTGTTTCCTCTACTAGACAATGGTCACATAACCCTGTAGGGTGAAGCCCTATTCTATGGAGACGTGCATTGAGTGGAATAATACCGGACAGTAGCCTGAACAGAAGTACATCTGCCTTACGATTCGTCAATTGAACACACCCATTTTTAACAGACTTTTGCAAGTTATAATAAAACCTGCCATCTGGCGCTGAATCCCAGTCATCCTGCCAAAGTGAATAAAAATAATTGTTAGAGCTAGAGATTATTTCTGATGTTAGAAGCTTGACTGGAATAGATACATTCTGTCCCAGAGCGGACTTTGCAAGGCCGTCAGCTACTTCATTCCCTCTCACACCCACGTGTGCCGGAACCCACGCCAAGCAGACTTCCAATCCATCTGAAAGCAAACTAGACACGGATTGTAAAATATCCCAAATTATAGGGTTAGATTTATGCCATACATAATTTTTTATAGAAACTAATGCACTTAAGGAGTCACAAAAAATTACTGTTTTCATTGGTCGAAATTCATTGAGGAATTCCAAAGATAAAAGGATGGCGGACAGTTCACTGGAAAAAATGGACAGGTGGTCAGAAAGCCGATAGCTTTTTGAAACGCTTATCTCTGGGACGCAAAATGCTGCAGAGCATCTTGCCGACTCTTTCTCACGAGAAGCATCAGTATAGACAAGTAGGTATTCTCTCCAATACTGCTGGACATAGTCCTGAAAACACAACCTAGATATGTCAGCTGGGTCGGATTTTTTAATACGGTTACTGGCTTCCAGGCAGACAAAAGGCGATTTTAAAAGCCATGGGGCGGAAGGTGGGGCGAATTTATTTTGTATACTGTCAAAGTCGACCTTCAAGTCATTAATTATACATTGGGATCTAACGCTGAAAGGTTGTGATTTGCAGTTGCTGTTAAGAGCGTCAAAATACGATGGCTGTAATAAAACAGATGCAGGGTTAGATTGATTAGCACATAATTTCAAAGCATATTTAAACGTCGATCGTTTCCTCTGTATTGCAAGCGGCATTTGCCCACACGCTACCTGAAGGACCCTGGCAGAAGTCCCCTTGACGGCCCCTGTGCAAATCTTTAAAGCTTTATATTGAACTGAATCCAGCTTTTTTTTCAGTGACGCATTGGCAGAATCCAACGCCTGACAACAGTACTGAAATCGAGATGTTATAAGTGAGCGATAAATTAATAAAAGACATTTTTTATCTGCACCCCATGATGTTCCAGAGACCGATCGCATTAGGTTGATTACTTTATCACATTTAACGACCACAGATTCAACATGTTTTGTCCAATTTAGAGTACTGTCGAATGTGACTCCAAGACCTTAACTATGACAAGAACATCGGTGGACTGAGATTGAACCCCATAAATATTGCCCCCCCCCCCCCCCCCGCACAAACAAAACGGCAGTATATATTTGGATAAGTTATTATTTATGTGGAGATAACTAGCCGTTTTGGCAATTTTATAGACAAATTTAAGTTAACATTTACGATAACTAAGAAATTCTATATATACACTGTATAATATTAAATTTTCTAAAGAATATAATATTTCTTTGTAAGAGTCGATGACTTTGTCATCTCTTTTGATAAAAGTACCATCATTTATTCATAAATTTAGATGTTTCTAGAGGTGTTGATTGATGGAAATTTAATATATGTGTTACTTTGTTTTTAATTGAAAGATGTTGTTAGATAATTGAAAGAAGGATAATTTGTTTTAATTTGGTTGAAAAAGGGTGTTATTGTTTGTTCTAATTTGGGTCATTAATGTTCCATTAATTTTGGGCATTAAATAACGACATCAAACAAGAATGACGTAAATATGTTAACGTTACAATACAAGAATGACGTAATATGTTAACGTTACAATACAAGAATGACGTAATATGTTAACGTTACAATACAAGAATGACGTAATATGTTAACGTTACAATACAATAATGACGTAATATGTTAACATTACAATACAAGAATGACGTAATGATGTTTTTGAATGAAAAAAGCTTTCATTCTGCTTTCCCTCCAATGTTTATCTGAAGATAAAGTTTTTACCTCATCCCATTTAATAGGATTTCCACTTTTAAAATTGTGTTCAGCTAACCCAGATTTGTTTATGTCACCGGTTTCAATAACCTTCGGGGGCATCGGTGGTCCAGTGGGTTAGAGGGATCGTCCCTCAGTCCCACACAGACCTTCCATCGATGCGGCGCGGGTTCGAATCCCACTCAGACCAAATAAAAATTGAGTGGATTTTTTACTCGGTCGTCGTATTTGGAAGAGTTCCCAGGTACTCGCCGAAGGTCGGGGGTTTCCTCCGGGCAATGAGCTCCCCCACTAAACCAGACAACGCTACCATATAAGTGAAAAAATCTTAGTAAAACATCAATCAATCAATAGCCTTCTTATGTTCGTTCGATTTACAGTTTGTGTTTAGCGTAATGGAATAAACGAATTTGACCTTGAAGAACTGCATGGTGAGAGGGCGTAGTTCGGGAGGCTTCGGCCCACTATGCTCTCCTTTGATCCTCAGATGATGGACCTACATGTAGGCCTAAATTGGTGCTATACATTTTACCCACTTTACTCGTACATTTTCGGACCTGAACACTGAAATTTGCACAGCCAAAACTTTGGTTGGTGGTCATTGGTCAAACGGTTTAATTAAAAGTCTGTGTGCAAGTAAATCATTTTAAATAACCCAGGAAATAAACTACGGTGGCTGATAACTGTTCACAGCTCCTGTCTCTTCACATTTCAATTCCTGGGGTGGAAATAAGGGGAGAATGTTTGAGTTACTTCATTGGCGAATACAGTTATTGTATAGGTCTACGTACAGTTTTACAGTGTAAGCTGAAAAAAGCTTTCCATAAATAAAAGACTCTGGAAGAATATAACAAGATAGCTTATTATTCCATTTTAATAAAGCCTGAACTCGTTCACGTGAGAATGGATCCACGTGGATAAAGGCAAATATAGTATGCATGCCTTGTGTGAATGTATATAAGTCAATTGAATATCTGCAATAGAGGGTATTAATATATATCCGATTCACCTCAATCTCTAATCCATTTTATTAATTATATAGTATACTTGCAAATGTACTATCCGTGTACACTGGTACTCGTTGTGTATTTGTTTTAAACATCTAACACGAAGGGTTGCTTGATCCAAATGGAATTTAAGCTGATAAGGAATTCTTTTAAGATGGAAGTAGAAGGGGTAGTGACTTTTTCTTTTACTATTCAAAGTGCCATCAGACGATAATTTAACTTACCAACAGCACAACCTTTTTAAATTCTCTTCAATTTTTCTCAAGCAGTACAAATTAGAAGCTTTTTACAACCTAAAATTGGAAACCTATTCGTAAGGAAAACTGGTCTAAGACCTTTACCTATCGTCTTGTCGCTATTGTAATATGCTTGGCCTATTCACATTCACGCATAGGAGGGTTCCTATGCTTATAACTTGCACAAGGCCTATCTTAGCCACGTCTACATGAGATCTCGCGGATGAAACTTTTTATTCGCGATACAAGTCTCGAGAATGTATACCATTAAATACTTCCTCTGCTCGTGCAAGCCAAATACTGTCAGGATTTTCATTATTTTAACTCCGATCATATAGCTTTTAAGCGAACCTCCCGTGGTCTTACATTCAGCATAAACCGAACGTATGCGACTCGAAACAACTAATATCTGCAAGTTGTCTGGAAAAAAAACCCCACTTTCTCTGACCCCACTGGAACGACTAACTACGTTGGCCATAGATACATTTCATCGTCTTCGAACTCCAAGTCAAATAATGTCACAGAACTATAGAAAACATACAATAAAACTTTTAGGGTTTACAATACCCTAAGCATAGGACTATCACTTGGAAATAAATCCATACGTCGTTTTCATAGGATTGGAAATCCATGTTAATTCTAAAATCTAAGTAAGGCTTTTAGGTCTGTCAATATTAAAGTTGCATGAACTGACAAATTCGGGCTTCATTATAGAGGATGGCGAGTTTTAAAAACTAAGAAACGGGCCAAGGTTATTCACAGATACGCTGTGTGGGGACTAGATACTGCATACTATAACCAATGATGCTCAAATCAATAGTTCCCTAATTAGTTATGCCTATTTAAATAAGTCATGGGATTTGATAAACATTTTCGCAACTTCACCCGCAGGTAAATATTTAGAACATCAGATGTACAAAGTTTGGTTCATTCGCCCAAAGTACATTCAAGAGTTATCTGTATTTGAAAGGAAGGTTTCATAACAACACCAGCGACTGAGGGAGAAGCCCAACTGTTGGAACCAATCCGACTGATACCCCAAATCATTGACGACATATAGGACAGCGCAGTGCAGATAGCCATTTATATCCGGCCCGTAATTTCGCCGTTCCAATTTATGCGATTTTGGTTCACAAATAAAAGTCGAACGATCCAAATCAGTCAAATTACCCAAATGATAGCAGTTTTACTCAAATGATAGCAGCTTTACCCCAATGATAGCAGTTTTGCCTGAATGATGACAGTTTTACTTAAATTATAGCAGCCATACCCATGATAGCAGCGTCACCCAAATTTACCCAAATGATAACAAATATACCCAAATGATAGCAGATTTCCCCAAACGTTATCAGCGTTGCCCAATTGAAATTCGAATGTTCATACATATATGTCGAATTACCAATCTGGACTCAAATGAAGATAGCTTTCTCCAGATGAAAGTCAAACTGCCTGTAAGTGGAAGTTTTCTTTATTGAAATAGAAGTCGAATGGCACAAATGAACCCAAATAATGACAACTTTACCCGAGATGAGTCGGCTCACCCAAATTGTAGTCGTTTGGGTTAATCGACTTGAGTTTGGGCTAATTGTGACTTTTTATTTGAGATCATTTGGCTGTTCAAGTGAAAGTTGAGTTAACCAAAATGGACCCGATCGAGTGATAAGTCGAATTAGGTAAACACAAATGATGACGGCTTTATCTAAACCAAACTCGAATTCTTCAAATGCTAGAATCTTGGCCAAATGGAAGTTGGGTATCCCAAATAGAAGTCTAATCACAAATGAACAAAATGATGGTAAATGACAGGTGTTTCACCAAAATAGAAGTCGTTTTTATTGGACTAGAACTATTCGATTGTCTGTCATTTCGGTAAAGCTGTCATCATTCGTGTAATTAGACTTTCATTTGGGTCATTCAAATTTATTTGTGTTTAGTAGGCCTAACCAAAATTCCCCGATACGTATATCTGTTGTTCCAGCCCAAGTAAAAAATGCAGTTTGGCCCCATATGTCGTCGGGACATAGCGAGATATCATCGAGATAACTCTATAAAAAGATTCTAAATAAATACACAATGTCTCTGAAGACTAACCAAAATCCATCGATACGTAGGGCCTATATCTGTTGTTCCAGCCCAAATGCAGTTTGGCCCCAAATGTCGTCGGGACATAGCGAGATATCATCGAGATAAAAAAACACACAATGTCTCTGCAGACTACCTACATGTACTTGTAGCGAGTCGGGAAACTAAGTCAATAATACATACCCAGTTATTAGCACAATATCTCTGTCACCTTTCTCTTATATAATAAGTTATAGCCATGTATATAACTAGTATCTGCATTGCCCTTGGTCCATTTTGAATGACATGATCGTCCTATTGATTTCTTATTAAACGACTACATGTAACCAGCTTGACTAAGGCTAATTCAGACATGTAACGACAGATTGATCTCAGACCGTTCACGTGGTTTGTAAATAAAAATATATAAGAGAGATACTTTGTTTTCACGGGTAATTCCTTATGAAAGACTAATCTATTTCAGCCAGGTTTTAGGGAGTATCAGCTAATTACTATCAATGCTATTGATTGACGCTATGGATATAGATTAGCCCATTTCTCATGCGTGTGAACGCGTACTTCAGGGTTTGTTCAGTGTCAACATTTATATAATCATAATTTCAGCTTTCGATTTCTTTCTTTTTGTTTTGTAATTATATTAGATATTTTTGGTGGCAATTTGTCATGTTCTTATATAGATTGTTGTTTTGGGCCCTGATGAGATGAAGGGAAATGTCGTATAAAGCAGGGAATAACTTCTGTAAGCAGCTTATCGCCCGGATAGGGCCGCTGTCCTCTAGATTAATTTGCCCTTACACGCTCAGAGCACCTAAAGCCCTTTTCAATACTCCAATATTTGTTGTTACAGATCATCGAAGTCAACAACTATTTACAATATTTTATAACACGTCGTTGATTCGAAGTGGCATAACTTGTCAAATATATATAGTGAAAATTTCGTTAAAAACAGAATTAGCTATAATATTGTTCACCATTTTTACCAATTAGGGAGTACAAAATTAAGCTTTCCGCTGATACCAATCTTGAAAAGGTAACTTTCTTGGAATGTCTGTATAAGTGACATGTTGTTGGTCGCGTAACTTACTTGGAATGTCTGTATAAGTGACATGTTGCTGGTCGCGTAACTTACTTGGAATGTCTGTATAAGTGACATGTTGTTGGTCGCGTAACTTACTTGGAATGTCTGTATAAGTGACATGTTGTTGGTCGCGTAACTCACTTGAAATGTCTGTATAAGTGACATGTTGTTGGTCGCGTAACTTACTTGGAATGTCTGTATAAGTGACATGTTGTTGGTCGCGTAAATTACTTGGAATGTCTGTATAAGTGACATGTTGTTGGTCGCGTAAATTACTTGGAATGTCTGTATAAGTGACATGTTGCTGGTCGCGTAACTTACTTGGAATGTCTGTATAAGTGACATGTTGTTGGTCGCGTAACTTACTTGGAATGTCTGTATAAGTGACATGTTGTTGGTCGCGTAACTCACTTGAAATGTCTGTATAAGTGACATGTTGTTGGTCGCGTAACTTACTTGGAATGTCTGTATAAGTGACATGTTGTTGGTCGCGTAACTCACTTGAAATGTCTGTATAAGTGACATGTTGTTGGTCGCGTAACTTACTTGGAATGTCTGTATAAGAGACATGTTGTTGGTCGCGTAACTTACTTGGAATGTCTGTATAAGTGACATGTTGTTGGTCGCGTAACTTACTTGGAATGTCTGTATAAGTGACATGTTGTTGGTCGCGTAACTTACTTGGAATGTCTGTATAAGTGACATGTTGTTGGTCGCGTAACTCACTTGAAATGTCTGTATAAGTGACATGTTCTTGGTTACTTAACTTACTTGGAATGTCTGTATAAGTGACATGTTGTTGGTCGCGTAACTTACTTGGAATGTCTGTATAAGTGACATGTTGTTGGTCGCGTAACTCACTTGAAATGTCTGTATAAGTGACATGTTGTTGGTCGCGTAACTTACTTGGAATGTCTGTATAAGTGACATGTTGTTGGTCGCGTAAATTACTTGGAATGTCTGTATAAGTGACATGTTGTTGGTCGCGTAACTTACTTGGAATGTCTGTATAAGTGACATGTTGCTGGTCGCGTAACTTACTTGGAATGTCTGTATAAGTGACATGTTGTTGGTCGCGTAACTTACTTGGAATGTCTGTATAAGTGACATGTTGTTGGTCGCGTAACTCACTTGAAATGTCTGTATAAGTGACATGTTGTTGGTCGCGTAACTTACTTGGAATGTCTGTATAAGTGACATGTTGTTGGTCGCGTAACTCACTTGAAATGTCTGTATAAGTGACATGTTGTTGGTCGCGTAACTTACTTGGAATGTCTGTATAAGAGACATGTTGTTGGTCGCGTAACTTACTTGGAATGTCTGTATAAGTGACATGTTGTTGGTCGCGTAACTTACTTGGAATGTCTGTATAAGAGACATGTTGTTGGTCGCGTAACTTACTTGGAATGTCTGTATAAGTGACATGTTGTTGGTCGCGTAACTTACTTGGAATGTCTGTATAAGTGACATGTTGTTGGTCGCGTAACTCACTTGGAATGTCTGTATAAGTGACATGTTGTTGGTCGCGTAACTCACTTGAAATGTCTGTATAAGTGACATGTTCTTGGTTACTTAACTTACTTGGAATATGCTTCATGACTATTTCATATTCTCGCACAGAATCTTCAATTCCATCTTACTTAAAGATAACATCTGAAATGTTATGTCATATCACTATTTTGTCATTGCGATAACATTTGTCATAGTATCTTCACTATATTTGTTAACCTTGAACCAATTTTTTAATAAAATTTCTCGGCCAAAGAAAAAAGGCAAGCTATTGGGTATATGAATTATTGATCTTGAGACCCACATGTGACCAAAGTTTCATAACTGTGGTCAAAGAAAATTTTTTTGTTTTGCAACTTGTTCATCTTTATAAAGAGCCATTTCGCCATGGGGTATCCTTCGACCCGCTGACTGTATAATCCTTTCTCCAATCTCCAGTCATCAATCAGGTTTACACCTCTATCAAATACGAGTTATGGCCCCTGGCATATTAGCTTATTCTTTTTCTCATCATGATCACACCAGCTTGCAAAAAATGAGTTTATTGGAGTTTTATAAGCATACAGACTGGCTGTTACGTGGCCTGTAATGAATCCTGCTTTACCCACATTGATTACCTCCACAAAACGCCTCTTATCCAGCCTCTAATGAATAGAAAAAAGAAAGCAAATATGGACCAAGTCCAAGATCCCACCGGAAATTGATTGTTAATCGCGACCTGTGGCGCCCCGAGTCTGCTGTAACCATAGCGACACTGTCGCCTAAATACAAAAAGTAAATATTTCAGAATGTTACTTTTCAAAACTTTCTTAAATTTTCTTAAAGTTTTATTAATTTATATTTCTTTTCGATAATTAAATGTTCCACTCAACTGTATCAACTTTAGACTACACACATCTTGCATGATTTCTATTCCCTCGACCAGGTAAATCTGGTGCGTAATAAATATCATACATATAGCAACACCCCAAATGCATTATTCGAAAAAGTATCAATAATCAACTGTAGAGCGTGATCACGGGTTCGGACATCGATCATTCTGAGAGGGAATTCTGTGACGTAAACGAGACGGTCATCAGGAACTCACGGATAACGATGTTGGGGGCTTTATCATGACTATGGCCTGTATAGAACTTCCCCGATAATCCCATTGCAACCACAGTCAGTTTTACCAGTTTGTTGTGGTCTACGAAACACACTCTTAAGATACAATGAAATACCCGGCTTACGATGGTGCACATCCAACAGAATTTCGCCACTAAAGAATCAAATTGTGTATGTATGATTATAGGACTACGTTTTTTGATAGTTATATAGTTACAACTAATAAATAACAAAACAAACAAAAGCGAATTTTAACAGGAAAACATTTACGTGGTTTAGAATTTGACATGAGCAGCTAAACAGAATTTAGTTTGATGTCAATATCGGAAAATGTAGATGTTACAGTAGTTTTTTTACAAGCATCAAAACCCTAAAATGTGTACATGCATCTGCGGTTATTTCCATTTATTTGTTATAAACACAGATCTTGGTTTCCGTCTAACGGGTTACTGACTTTACCGATATCTTTTTAAATTTCAACGCCAATACTTTAAGAATTTTCAAGGTAGTTCAAATGCTTACATGCATATTCTTGACATCAGAATTTTGACAGCTATAGGTAGCATGGAAATGCTTGAGATATAATCATCTCACTTTGAAATTGAATTAAAATATGTCATTTCGTTAAAGGGGCATGAGCTGCCAAAATGTTGATATTTTGACGTAAACACAGAATGTTGAAATTATCGGCTATTTTTCTCAAGACGTATAATTCAGAAGCTTTTTGGTACTTCTAGACTCAAAAATGTACGATAAAGTATTGTTTTGAACTAACTTTGACTTAGAATGAATGAATGGTCGTCCCGGTTATTTAAATTTTGCTACTTTTCGAACACGTTTTCGGTTCGTACAGGGCACATACTGTATGGATTTTCCTCATTCCAACGCCAATCATTTAGTTTTTCGATGGCCTTCAAAGCCTCTTACTGTCGTGACGATTAGAAATTATGAAAAAAGTGTGAATTTCGGCAGCTCATGCCCCTTTAATAGACCTTTTTTTTTTAAGATATTTACAATTTATGTTCGGATTGAGCTTGAGTTTGTTTCGGAAAGACCTTTGTAGACAGTGAAATTTTCACCTTATCGTCGCTGGAGGATTTCTAAAATCTCAAAGCATATGACAAATTGAAAGTTACTGAATTTCTCTATAAGATAGCATTCATAGCTATATTAATTATTAAATCCAAGAGTATATATCCACATTGGTTAACGAAGCCGTAAAACATACTTATTCATGTGAAGGGCTTTCTGTTCATCTCTCGTTGAACTGTTAATATCACGTAATATTCTTGGCGCCTTAATGTTACTTGTAATATTATTTTTGAACTCGCTTCAATTTAAATATTTGAGGAAAAGACATAATTCTTTAGCAACGTATGTGATTCCAAAACATTAACGCGAATAGCTTTGTTTAGCTAATACACTAACATCATCGATAATGCCAAATTTCCGTTAGCGTTTTTTCTGCTAGTAACGGAAACTCAAGCTACGTGTAGGCGGGTCAGTTTAGATCTTTATACCAATGCGTGTAAAGTTCTCTTATATCAGTTTATCGATATGCATTATTGTTTGGATGCAAAGAGACTGCGTCATGGCAAATTAGCCAATCAGAGGTATTTTGGAGCTTCGCAGAGATTCGAAGAGGCCCAATAAATTTACCCGATCCGTGTAAACTTCTATCAGAAGCTGGTATTTTTCCTGTTCATTCATTTTCCAATACTCTGCCATAGAACAGTTCTTCTCGAAACGGTAAGATGCATTCAATTTAACAACTGCCCTGATTGTCCTCTTCCGAATAGCTAAATTCTTTAGTGAATTCATTTCAAAAGATACTTTGACATTTTACTCTCCCTTATTTCCTCTTCAGGTTTTCCAATTTCCCTAAACTTATTATCTCCCCTCAAACGGACCCTCTGGCTTATACGTTCTCATACTAGCTTCTACTTGGTACCAATAATCATGTTTTGACAGCACTTTCAATTCCCCCCTGTATTTATTGCAGAATCATGGATTTGGCCGGCAGAGATTGGAGATCGTGCATTTGTGCTATGTTTATTCTTGGTTTACTTTCCACAGTACTTTGTACACCTTTTGACCAATCTGTAGATTGCTTTGAAGCATGTAAAGATATTGACAATGAAACTGAGAAAGAAGAATGTGTGTTAAAAAATTGTCCTCATTTGGACGTTAAAAGATCTCCCGGAGGTTTTGTAAGAATTGGAAAAAGTGAGGGTGAAGACGCTTCGATGGAAACATATCCTGACGAAAACAAACGAAGTGCATCAAATTTCGTTCGGATTGGGAAAGGCTCTCCCAGTTCTTTTGTCCGAATCGGTCGAGCAGGCAGAAACGGATTTGTGAGAATAGGCAAAGCTTTTCCCAGATACTTTTTAAGAATGATAAAAGGCAATCCCAGTTCATTTGTACGAATTGGGCGAAGTAATCCTGGCTCGTTCGTACGTATAGGCAAAGCGTCCCCTTCGTCTTTCGTTAGGATAGGCAAATCTTTAGAGGACGGAGACACCGAGGACTTAGAAGAACAGAAACGAATGGGTGGCTTTGTAAGAATAGGCAAAGGTAATCCCGGATCATTTGTCAGAATAGGTAAAGCAAGTCCCGGATCTTTTGTCCGAATAGGTAAAGCAAGTCCCGGATCATTTGTCCGAATAGGTAAAGCAAGTCCATCAGGCTTCGTCAGGATAGGGAAATCCCCGGAATTAGACGAAGACGGTTCCTTAGACGAAGATGACCTTCCCACGACTGTCGTGAAAACAAGGAATGACCCTAATCGATTCCTTCGACTAGGTTGAACAAGCAGTACAACAAGAAAGGTAACTTTCATTTTTTTACCCAAAGGGAACTCATTATTTCTTTAAAAAATTATTAAGAAGAAAACGATTCCTGGGCGTTTTATTGAACATATTGCAATGTAAGGTTTAGGTTAAGTTTTGGTGAAGGTGTGTTTCATATGGTGAAGGTGTGTTTCATATGGTGAAGGTGTGTTTCATATGGTGAAGGTGTGTTTCATATAGAGGTTGTTTAACAGGAAAAATAAAGTTATCTTGAAATCGATAGGTGTAGAAAACTCTCTGAAATGAAATTGAGCTCTTCAAAATCTGAGTTGCAGTTCTGTGTTTGTCTTGTGGTCTTGTGGACGTCAATTCAGTCATAATGTCGATCAAAATACGCTTATCTAATCACATCTACTTGATGCTATCACCTTTTATCCAAGCATTTCTGGGTTTTCGTTTTAAGGCCAGTATGAAAGGTAGTCTATTATTACCGCCCCCGGTAGTTACCATTTACAAGTGAAGTGGCATTGAACTCCTCCAAACGGATCAACAATGTTTGTATTTAAGATTACTAAGGCAATCTGCTAAAACAGCCACATAAAACCATACTGCATTGAGACAGGTATTATTTCACTGTATATCACCTTGTTATTGTATTATTGACCAGTACAAAGCGTGGTATGAACACACTAATGCCATTGCTCTAAAGAAGTTCATTACCACTAAAATACAACACAAGGAATATCTTATTGCGTGGTGCTACAACATGTTTATGTCTCAAGATATACTTTGACGGGATTATAAGATTCAGTTTGGCAAAGATGTATTATTGTATGTTTCTGAAAGGAGAAGAAAAAATGGCAAGTGTAGTAGAAGGGGGTTAAAGTTACCGTTAAATAAACATTTCTTTTTTCATGCCCCTTAGGGAAGTTGATAAAAGCGTATTTTGTTACATACTACGTATAAAACAAATTGGTCAACTTTCTGCATCTCCCATTTAAACCAAGGTAAATTCCACTCTTCAAAGTCTTCTCACATCAAGAAAATTGCTTTCAGTTTCTCTCAAAATCTTACATTGAATTACCAACGAATTTTTCAGAAAATGTGACGAAAATGTGACGATGTAAAAATCTGGACCTATTTGTTCAAAAAACGCTTTACTAAACGTACTCTTTTGTGGATGTCTACTATATGGGGGCTTATAAGGGCTCGCCATTAATTTATTCTAATAAACGTCACTCTCAGGTGTAAAAATGGCAACTAATATGTGTTTGGTACCGTTTGGAAGCATCAACACACGTCTTCTGAATCTAAACATGTTTGTTTACCCCTCTCCCCTTTAAGTGTTTTAAATTCATTATTAGAAAAATCAAAAGAGTCTCGACCAAAGATAAAGGCTTTTTCTAGGGCTATGTATTTATCTTTGAATCTTTTTGCCACGCAATTATTAACTTTTGCACGGGCGTTTTACGTTGAAATGGTTTATAAAAACATATTCTGAATTTCTGAAGTGGATAGAAACCTTTTTGTCAGTGGTTAAATCGTTAAAGTGTCATGAGCTGCCGAAATTCACACTTTTTTCATAAATTCTAATCGTCACGACAGTACGAGGCTTTGAAGGCCATCGGAAAACTAAATGATTTGCGTTGGAATGAGGAAAATCCATACAGTATGTGGCCTGTACGGACCGAAAACGTGTTCGAAAAGTAAACAAAATTTAAATAACTGGGACGACCATTCATTCATTCTAAGCGAAAGTTAGTTCAAAACAATACTTTATCGCACACTTTCGAGACTAGAAGCACTAAAAAGCTTCTGAATTATACGTCTTGAGAAAAATAGTCAATAATTTCAACATTCTGTTTTAGCGTCAAAATATCAACATTTTGGCAGCTCATGCCACTTTAAATGAATTCAACCGTTTTGTCCACCAGTACTGTAAAAGTCAGATGATGAAAATTGCTTTTGAGGGAAAAGTCTCCTTCAATAGACCAAGGGCTTTAACTGTACAGCTTACAATCCAGGAAGACAACTTCATCTTTATTATTACTGTCGGATTGTTCAAAATCTGATTTATGAAATGGAATTTGTTTTTTTTATGTTGGTTAATGGGCTGAGGGAAACCTTTGGCTATCATCTGTTTTAAGCGATCAAATTGATAAGAGAAACCCTTACAGATCAAAGCCGAAAAAGAACTGTAACCCAACTAATCGTATTTCCATTGGGTAACTTAAACCGTCGGTATATATGCAGTTGGGTGGTTGATTTTAATATCTGGCAACACACACAAACGGGTTTTGCTTTTAATTCCACGTAAGCTGACGATGTTAAACATCAATGGAAAATTACCACATATGGTATCGTTTGCGGACGTTTTGATGGAAAGCAACTTATGCTTTGCAACTAAAGACACAAATTCGAAATGGAAGCCAATAAATCTGCAAACCTCACAGAATATTCGCTTTTCTCAGCGGATAGTAAGGCATTTTTGCGTGATTGCTTCACACGTGAACATATGACCTGAAATTAATCCCGGCTATCCCGATTATCCATCGTCAATATCTAATTAACTAACCTCTGATTGCTTAAGTCCCGTTAATTAGACCGAAAGGGGATTATTAATTCTGCTGTCGGAAAACATTTAATCATAGATCAGTCAATAGGTTTATGTCTGAAATGGCCGAACTGTTATTGATCCTATAAATCCATCATCGTTACCAAACTTTCATGACTTGTATCAAAGACGAACATTGATCTGCTGCAATCTTAAGACCTGCACTCAGCAGCTCTTGTAAGGCCTCAGTTATTTAACTGTAGTATTTAATACTGAAACCTTCTTTGCTTCATCTGAAGTTTTTTTCACAATACAACAATATAAATAGTATCTATCTGCACGTGCAATGCTTCTATGGAACGTACGGAAGGCCATGTATTCCCTTGTAAAATATAAAGAAATAGACAGAGAAATTTTATGCGTAATTAGGGACACACTTCAGGAAACCGATGCTTTGTTTCCTGGAGACAAGCGATATTATTGTCCGATCTCCACGAAACTTCCGTTACATTATGCCTGATCTGAATATTATTTTGGCGAAGAGTCCAAGAGTTACATTATTTTTATTTATCAGACACATTGGCCAATAAAATCGTGGAGTGTTTTGTAACCCGCCCGAGACTACAATTTGTTGGAAAAGTACCAAGCTAAGGGCATTATCTAGGTGTTTATTATACACGTGTCATTGTCAGTGTTAGTAACAATGTGTTTCTTAAATAATAAGTAGGGCACGTTTAAATGGAACCGGATAAGCACTATTTCTGACAAACGTAAGTGATACATTGTCTAGTGTAGGGGCTTCAAGTTTTTGTTATAAGCTTCCAGCCTAAAAATTTTAATTAGAAAAAGTGTTGAAACGGAGAAGCAAAACATTTACAAATACCAATCGTTTTATCAGTTTTTTTAAAAACTATTTGTTCTTAAAACATTGCACGGAGGATTTAAAAGTAGATTTAAGGTTATCATAAACACATTTTGTTGAGGCATATGTTATCTGGAAAAGGCGTTAATTTGTACTTTTGGTGACTGGAAGTTTGATATTATAGAAGCAGTGTTTTCTTATTATTGATATAACGTAACGCGTATTTAGCGGGGGAAACATACACGGTTAGTTGTTATAGAAATGAGCATAGAATGATTTTTCTGAAATAGGCTTGCAACGAGTAATTTTGTGTAATATTGAGGCGAATTCTAAAACTCATATAGGTTTTAGTAGACAGTAGTCTTTGTTTGAAAAACTCTTCTTTAACAGACCTGTTTCTGATATTGTTTTGTATAAGTTAATTAATCCGTCGTTCTTATGGTAGCTTAGTTTTCTCTCGTCTGTCCAATCATACCCTTCCAGCCATCCAACACTATCCCGACTCCATCTGTCGTGAGACCTTTAGTCTACCTTATTCTGGCAAGGTCAATGAAGTTACGAGAACGCTTCTTTCGATTAATCTAACTGAAATTTAAGGTCTAAGGAGTCAATTGATAGCGCCTTCATTGGGGGATTTTTAGGGATATAGGTTAGAGAGGTCTCTATTGAATTTTATGCTATGCTATCCCATTACATTGAACAGTTCCAGGTTGTCTTTATAGATTATGCTAGATAGACGCGAGTTTTCTGTGAGAAGTCATAATGCTGTCGCCAAGAGCATCTTGCAATTGTCTTCCCGATTGCGAAAGTTAGATTGGATTTTAAAAAAAATACATTGATGTCAGCACGTATATGGGCACTTACTTTATGGTACATCGAGGGTATGTTATTTGTGGAGTTTTGACAGGCTGTAATGTTGCCCAAAGACAGCTATTTTATTTGAAGCGTCACCAAGAGAAGTGCTATTGAGGATGGAGTGGCAGGAATAGGGCTAGATCGGATATTAGAGTCGTCCGTGGCTGCGGGGAAATTGTCTGCAAACCCTTATGGACAAATCATCAACCCATTACTGCCAAATGGGCAGACGTCGGCGGTAGTACCCTGCCGTGGGTAAAGCGCAATCTGTTCATCGTTTATCAATTACCATTCTGTCTATCGTTGATGAACGATGGAGTTTCAGTCCAATATACAATGATCTTAGGTCAACAGTTTATGACTGTCGCCTCAATCTTTTACTACTTTTAAATTACTGATAACTTAAAAATTGGATCGAGAACGTCTGTGAGTTCATAGATGTTTGGTAACATTCGTGTTTATGAGTGGACAATTATCTGCCCCCATGTCTACGACTCTGTTATACTGTCTAAGTATTGCAGACCCTGTCTGACTTCAATATTTCCCTTTTTAGTAATGTTAGGATTTGCCAGGGTTTCCATCTGATCTGATATTGGACATTTCTATTTACTAAGACCTTTTGATGTCCCTGGTTGAGAAAAACCAGACGACGGTTTTTTATAGAAGTTTTCTCATTTAATCCAAAAAGTCGTCAATTTCGAGAGATTGCTATTCGTGTGATTTTTGACAACTTGAATTAGTTTGATATAAACCTCAGAGAACATCAAACATATCAGCCAGAACCTTAACTGCCAAAGTAACTGCCAACATTTTCCCCAGCAACGTTGGACGGCTATTTTTTGCTCAGACTATATCATTGATTTGAACAATCCATAGATCAATGTATTTACAAAATATGATAGAATCGCTTGAAATCGTTCAACAAATATGTTATGGCAGCTGGCAGTGAATAAACTGAAAAATAATTATCTATTAATTCGCGAAAAGTTAATCTAAAGGAACACGACATTTACCAATAAACGGGTTTCATCCTTCAGTATTATGGGTTTAACCGCTGGGCATGGGGCTTTAGTCGCATAAATATCTAATTCCCGGCGGGAAATTCCCACACAATGCCATATATAGATTACACACGAAACCAATCATAGTTCAGTTTGGATTATATACATGTATCAGTGATTTGTTCTACTGGAAGAAAAGCCTTACAAGTTCAGTTTCTTTTCGAAACAATTCAGTTTTACCAAAGCGAATTCCATAAAACACGAACAACTATTATACTGACTCGTCTATCACGATATTCTATCTCTTAGATATTTTCATTTCAATACTACCAGGCGAACAAATTTCACTTCGTAGAGCTTCCTTCGCGTATTAGACTTGCTTCCTCTAAACAAGATTATTCTTCTATTCTGTTCAAAGTTAATTATTGCATGTGGGGAAATTTGTTAGTTTTTGTCCTGTTGTATAATAGAGCTATCACTGAATTACTCTGTTTGTATTTGCCTTCAGCTTTCCGGTTTCATTAAACTTTTAAAGACATTCGTTTTTTTGATAACCCCAATTCCAGATGTGTATAAAGGAAATTCAATTCTAAATCATTGCACAAACTCTGCTTCTGACAAAGCAAACGCATTTACATTTTGACAAGAATTGATGGTGTAAAATCGAAAATACAGTTACTTTTGATGATCATTGTTTTGTCAATTGATAGATTGGTGACTTGGTTTGTGTTTTACTCCATGCACGTAACGATTTCCCTTATTGGGCGGCGTTGTCAGGTTTACCTGGGCCCGTGCAGTAAATAGCTGTGATCTGAACCGAATAACACCTGGGGCTATTTCTCAAAACATTTACGCCCGACGTAAGTCCAATGCAAGGCGTAACTGTCATGATAACATATACCTTCAACATTGCGTAACGACCAGGCGCAAAGTTACGATGGTCGTTGTTGAGAAACAGTCACAGAGTATCATTTACAATGAACATTTAACCAAATTTGAACAAATTATCTAATTATGTCCTCAAAAGGTAAACAAGTATCGCAGTTGAGAAATTGAGCTTGGTTGATTGCTTCTTTGTTTTTTTATATTGTTTTGTTTTTTGTTTTACGTCGTACTATGAAGATAATTCTTAGTATCGCAGTTTCTTTATAAAAACTATCTGAACGTTTACCACTAGGTTAAGAATACATGGACAGCTCTTATATTTTTAATTTTTGATTAAAATGAAGAAGAATTAGATAATATTGCCTCAACGAAATGTTCCGTATACTTGTCAGCACACTTTAAGAAAATCAAACAAACTTAGCATGTTTCTCAATAGAGTGTTACGAATTTCCCAGACACTATGTAGTTAAAGGGGATTTCTGTTATTCAAAACCTAGAGAGAGAGATGTTAAAAATCGCCCTTATTCATTTAGTGAAGAGAAACATCCTCACAAGATGTAGAATGTCTGGTCTCCTGTTTTAGTTGTTTGTTCTTTTTCTGTTTATTTCCAACCCTTTTAGTTCCATAAAATAGAAGCATTACTTCGCCTGGGGCTGTAAGATAACCTAATGCTGTATGTGAACCACGATTTTAACATGCACACTTTAAGTTGTACTCCACTTTACTGCCATTCATTCTCCTTTAGCATTACGAGCCACTTTGAAATCTATTTTTTTCATTATTTTAAAAATGTTTCCTTGTCCCCAAAATTATACATTCCATGCCTTTGGGCTGCGTGTAGACTGCTACACCATGTAACTCAAGCTATTATTTTTATATTTTGCAGATAGCAGACTATTAGAATATACAAGCCAAAGGACCTACCAAGGGAAATCATAAAGAATCAAGAGTTGGACGTATCTAAATTATTTTCTAAAATCCAGGACATTTTGATACAATAATAGTTTGCCTTTCCGTGAGGAATTGTCTATAATAAAATCAAAAGAAATGAAATATTTATGATGACCATTAATTGCAATATCTGACTTCATACATCAACCTATATCTCCCAGAGATATTGTTCAAACGGTTACACCCGATGTTATAGTCTATTTTAAACATAGAAGTATATATTAATCGTGATATTTTCTAAAAGCTTTGCAGTTTGTTAGTTCTGCATAGCAATGTTGTGTTTGTTTTGCTCAAGATAAAGAAAATCACATCAATAAATGGGTAAACACGGATGCATGATGTTTTACAAACATCTGGGCCAATAAAGGGAAGGGTTAGAGATTTTATCAATACAAACTGTAAAACAAAAGTGAATAAAAACTATAGCGTTTTATTTTTGATATAGTTTGTTTGTTGTTTGCCCAAGAGATAACAGTGTTGGGTGTCTCTAATCGTTTGAATCCACCACATATATTTACTTTACCTGCCTGTCGGAAGGAAATTAGACTTGCATGTACATTGCCAGGTAATAATATTTGTTTTCCCAGAAAGACAATCAAAACTTTAAAAAAGAAAACGGATGTCTTATAATTCGACAGTTATTGTGTCTGTTTTGATTGGGTTGTTTTCACACTATAGCCGGTAAAAGGATACAGAGGCTCTTTTTCGTAACTCAGATGCAACTGTTACATATTCCCTATTTACCGTCTCATTTAGTTAGTTGCGAGTTTGGAAGCTCATCAAAAATTAGATTTAAGTGAAATATATTTTATTATAATCCATGTAATGTAAAAAACTGAGTATACGATTCAAATTCCTTATTGATATCATTAACATGAATAATTTGACAGGGCTTATAGTGTTTCCTCGTGTTAAATGCCTAAAGGACTGTATTCATCCAACATGGCCGATATATCGAGGGAGAAATTCAATCAGTCTTTACAACATGGGAAAACACTAAACGCTTTGACAAATTAATCATGTTTATGGTGTAAACTCGAAATTGGAACCCTTTGTCAAATTGGTTTGTTACACCGAATGACTCCAAGGAAAAGATATACTTAAGAACAGATGTGTAATCAGCTTCTAAAGTACACGGCTAATTTAAAACAACGGACAATAGTATGATTACTGAAGTGGATTATGTGAAGATTCGATTGGTTGTTTACACAACACGTGATGTTACTCCATTCCTGTCGCCGATAAAGCACTTAATTCCCATGCATTCCTTGTGATGTTTTGATTGATTGATTGATTGATTGTTTGGTGTTTTACGCCGCGCTCAAGATTATTTCACTTATATGGCGGCGTTGCCAGTTTTATTGTGGGAGGAAACCGGGCTCTGTGCCCGGAGGAAACCCACGACCTTCCGCTGGTAACTGGCAACCATCCCACATAGGTCGTTGAGTGAAAACCCAGTCAGAAAATTTTCCGATTTTTGGACTGAGTGGGATTCGAACGCGCGACCCATTGGTGGAAGGCTGTTTGGATTGAGCGTCCAACGCTCTACCTACTGAGCCACGGAGGCCCCCGTGATGTTTTGAGAGATGATACGGTAATTATCCTTGATTCTGATATTTAAGAACTTTCTTTCAAGAGTATTTCACAGTACCTATTCAATAGAGGCCTAGATATATACAATTAAACATAAACGGAAATATTACACATATCAAATATTACTCCACCCCCCCCCCCACCCACAAAATATAGTAAAATTGATACATGGCTCTCCGTAAACAGACTTATTGTTTACGTATGTAAACCTATATTGATAGGAATTTCAACCTAAATTTAAACAGTTTAAACCGCGCATCGAACCCTAGATTCTTAGGCATTATTTTCAATAAAAAACTAAATTGTCAATAATTTCTCCATCTCATCTCAATGCGTTCATTATAATACAGATTGGAATCATCAACCTCTCCCAAAGAATACACCGAACCTGTATTTGCACGCCTTCCGAACCAAAGTAATGGGACAATTTGCCAAATGCATGGCGTAATATAAAATCCTATGAAATTAAAATTAAAAATTTACTTTCTAGAAAACTTATGAGTGTATCTTGCAAGCTTGTATCATTTTCACTTTGTTCTTTCTGTCAACTCTAAATGATGTACATATTATATTCTAACTACGCACTTAGAAAATAAAAAAATTATTAGAAAACAGGTTTATCTATATAATATGATCAGATTTTGTCTACTTATGGAGTAGAGCAGCCTCTGCTTAAAAATATTCCTATCAACTATATTTATTTACTAATGATAAAAAATTAAGACATCACCAAGTAGTTAGTTGTTTGTGAACAACACAATGTGGTGATGTCTTTTTTTATCATTAGTATGGAACCCACGTTTAAAGAGAGTTTCAAACATTTCTTATTTATTTACATTTATCAAACTCAAATAATTTAGGTGAATAAAACAGATGAATCATTGAATTAATCAGAAATTGTACCTACGTTTCGTACAGCCAGGTACTGACGGACGTCTGAAGGTTTCTCTTAGTGTGTGTGTGTGTGTGTGTTTTTTTCCACATTCGTACATATGTGCAGGGCAATGCACTCCAAAATGATCTGAAATCGGTCATCAAATATTAATACTGGCAGTTGATAATATCTGGCAGCAGGTCACAGTTTCATTTTCCTTCATTTCCCATTTGCGGTAATGTTAATGTCTGCTCTCACAGCACCTTCCCTAACTTTCGTTGAACCAAATCCTTCGGTGGGGGCCTTGAACAGTCCTTTGGCAGTATTTTAAGCACAATTTTTTCATAGGTTGAAGGTAGAAATTTTGAGATACGAGTAGAATCAGCTGATAGGGGTCTCTTTGCACATATTCCGCCGCATGTAAATAGACCAAAGCACCCCCAACTACCAGATCTCCACCACCTGAACTGGTCCCATTCCACTTCTAAAATCATTTCCAGACAGTAACTCAACCCCTGTCCTTTCATAAAAACTACAAAAATGCCCAGAAAAAAAAATGCAGGGGGCCAGGAAAAAATAATAAAAAAAACACACAAAAATATCTGGAACTTTTTTCGTCCCTAGGAATTTCCGGAAGTGACAAACTGTGACCTGTATCCTAACAGAGGCACAAAATTCCTTCAATCTACTTCTAAATCTAACACATTGAGGTTAAAGGTATTTGGAATGATCTCTCAAGAGGAAAACTAAATGCAATGAAAACTAAGCCTTCTGTAGCCCTCCCATTTACACCACCCCCCATTAGAACATAGCAAGGACAATGACCGGTGAGCTAAAAAAGCTTAAAATTGTCATATCTCAGCTCTGGGATAACATATTTGAACTCTGTAAACTAGTGTGACTTCTACTAAGAGTGTTCTACCATAAACTACTAACTTTATGAGGACACATATCTTTTTGTGGCTTCCTCAACTAAAATATACTGTGCATTTGTTACATTTTAAGATTTGTTGGATTACAAAATGGATAAATTCTACTCAAAGTCAGTCATACTGTGGCCAAATTTAAACAGCTTGAAAAAACAAGTGTTATTCTTGTATCCCAGGTTGATTTTAGGCTCAAAATTGTACTGGAAAGCTTAAAACCAGAGGAAGAAGTCCCCTGCCACACGGCTTATTGTTGGGATCCCCCAACACAAAACTCTGTTCAAAACTGCCCACAAGTACCCTTGAATATAAACTTAATTATTAGCCTAGCCCAGAGAACAAAACTGCACCCCAAAAAGTCAAACAAGGGTCTAAAAGGATATTTCTGGGAAAATATGATTAGATTTAAGAAAAAATATGCAAAAAAAGGGGGGTGGGGTAAATGTTAGGTTGGTTTATTTTTTAAAACAATTGATTCCTGCATTCTTGCAAGTGAAAATTGTGTAAATGCAGGTACTGAATAAAATCAGGAAAGCCCAGGTCATTATATTCTGGGCGGTTTTATGCCAACTTTGAGTGCCATTAGGCATGCTATTTGAGGCGAATTTCTAATGTAATGAAGCTGTGAAGCCATGCCAATGGTAAAATTACCTCTGGAAAAAGTAGAAAGACTCTCATTTCCATTCCTTTGATGTGTGAATCAGGAAAATATGCTCACAGGTGGATAAACAATTCCATTCATCTTATAAAGGACCTGAAATTACCTGAAAGAGTACACAAAATATTCAGTTTGACATAAAACAACACTGAAAAAGTTTTTTTTTTACAAGAAAAGGCATTTGGTAAGACTAAAAAGGAGGTTATTATGTTTCTCACATGTTGACCATCAAATCAATGTAAGAACTATAGGTTTTTGTCAGAAAGCCAAATAAAATTTAATATGTACACAAAATCAAGTAATGCCCAAATTCTTTTCAATTTTTGGGGGGTAGGGTAGTGTTCTGTGTGTTTTGGCAAGGGTAATGAGAAAAGCAACCAGATTGTGTGGCATATCATTGCAGAAATAGGTGAACTAACATATTGAAAAGTATCATTTACTTACAGGAGAAATTCAACTCATAATCATGTACATTACTTTGCCCCCCAAAACTATCAAGAAATCAATTTTGTGCAAATATTTTGCTAGAAAAGACATGAAAGATACATTTTCAGCACATCTAGACAGTACTATAGGTCTTAAAATGTGTTTCTGACAAGTTTTAAGTCACAAACACAGTGTTGTTGTTGTACAGTGATCTATTTCACAAAATATGTCTTCAACCCATACAGGCAGCAGGTCACAGTTTCATTTTCCTTCATTTCCCATTTGCGGTAATGTTAATGTCTGCTCTCACAGCACCTTCCCTAACTTTCGTTGAACCAAATCCTTCGGTGGGGGCCTTGAACAGTCCTTTGGCAGTATTTTAAGCACAATTTTTTCATAGGTTGAAGGTAGAAATTTTGAGATACGAGTAGAATCAGCTGATAGGGGTCTCTTTGCACATATTCCGCCGCATGTAAATAGACCAAAGCACCCCCAACTACCAGATCTCCACCACCTGAACTGGTCCCATTCCACTTCTAAAATCATTTCCAGACAGTAACTCAACCCCTGTCCTTTCATAAAAACTACAAAAATGCCCAGAAAAAAAAATGCAGGGGGCCAGGAAAAAATAATAAAAAAAACACACAAAAATATCTGGAACTTTTTTCGTCCCTAGGAATTTCCGGAAGTGACAAACTGTGACCTGTATCCTAACAGAGGCACAAAATTCCTTCAATCTACTTCTAAATCTAACACATTGAGGTTAAAGGTATTTGGAATGATCTCTCAAGAGGAAAACTAAATGCAATGAAAACTAAGCCTTCTGTAGCCCTCCCATTTACACCACCCCCCATTAGAACATAGCAAGGACAATGACCGGTGAGCTAAAAAAGCTTAAAATTGTCATATCTCAGCTCTGGGATAACATATTTGAACTCTGTAAACTAGTGTGACTTCTACTAAGAGTGTTCTACCATAAACTACTAACTTTATGAGGACACATATCTTTTTGTGGCTTCCTCAACTAAAATATACTGTGCATTTGTTACATTTTAAGATTTGTTGGATTACAAAATGGATAAATTCTACTCAAAGTCAGTCATACTGTGGCCAAATTTAAACAGCTTGAAAAAACAAGTGTTATTCTTGTATCCCAGGTTGATTTTAGGCTCAAAATTGTACTGGAAAGCTTAAAACCAGAGGAAGAAGTCCCCTGCCACACGGCTTATTGTTGGGATCCCCCAACACAAAACTCTGTTCAAAACTGCCCACAAGTACCCTTGAATATAAACTTAATTATTAGCCTAGCCCAGAGAACAAAACTGCACCCCAAAAAGTCAAACAAGGGTCTAAAAGGATATTTCTGGGAAAATATGATTAGATTTAAGAAAAAATATGCAAAAAAAGGGGGGTGGGGTAAATGTTAGGTTGGTTTATTTTTTAAAACAATTGATTCCTGCATTCTTGCAAGTGAAAATTGTGTAAGACACATGCAGGTACTGAATAAAATCAGGAAAGCCCAGGTCATTATATTCTGGGCGGTTTTATGCCAACTTTGAGTGCCATTAGGCATGCTATTTGAGGCGAATTTCTAATGTAATGAAGCTGTGAAGCCATGCCAATGGTAAAATTACCTCTGGAAAAAGTAGAAAGACTCTCATTTCCATTCCTTTGATGTGTGAATCAGGAAAATATGCTCACAGGTGGATAAACAATTCCATTCATCTTATAAAGGACCTGAAATTACCTGAAAGAGTACACAAAATATTCAGTTTGACATAAAACAACACTGAAAAAGTTTTTTTTTTACAAGAAAAGGCATTTGGTAAGACTAAAAAGGAGGTTATTATGTTTCTCACATGTTGACCATCAAATCAATGTAAGAACTATAGGTTTTTGTCAGAAAGCCAAATAAAATTTAATATGTACACAAAATCAAGTAATGCCCAAATTCTTTTCAATTTTTGGGGGGTAGGGTAGTGTTCTGTGTGTTTTGGCAAGGGTAATGAGAAAAGCAACCAGATTGTGTGGCATATCATTGCAGAAATAGGTGAACTAACATATTGAAAAGTATCATTTACTTACAGGAGAAATTCAACTCATAATCATGTACATTACTTTGCCCCCCAAAACTATCAAGAAATCAATTTTGTGCAAATATTTTGCTAGAAAAGACATGAAAGATACATTTTCAGCACATCTAGACAGTACTATAGGTCTTAAAATGTGTTTCTGACAAGTTTTAAGTCACAAACACAGTGTTGTTGTTGTACAGTGATCTATTTCACAAAATATGTCTTCAACCCATACAGGCAGCAGGTCACAGTTTCATTTTCCTTCATTTCCCATTTGCGGTAATGTTAATGTCTGCTCTCACAGCACCTTCCCTAACTTTCGTTGAACCAAATCCTTCGGTGGGGGCCTTGAACAGTCCTTTGGCAGTATTTTAAGCACAATTTTTTCATAGGTTGAAGGTAGAAATTTTGAGATACGAGTAGAATCAGCTGATAGGGGTCTCTTTGCACATATTCCGCCGCATGTAAATAGACCAAAGCACCCCCAACTACCAGATCTCCACCACCTGAACTGGTCCCATTCCACTTCTAAAATCATTTCCAGACAGTAACTCAACCCCTGTCCTTTCATAAAAACTACAAAAATGCCCAGAAAAAAAAATGCAGGGGGCCAGGAAAAAATAATAAAAAAAACACACAAAAATATCTGGAACTTTTTTCGTCCCTAGGAATTTCCGGAAGTGACAAACTGTGACCTGTATCCATCTATGGGCGATTGAATTTGAGCTCGGTCTAAAACCTGATGCTGAGTGTTCATAGCTATCAGCTGGTCAGAGAATTACAACAAGGGGGTTTAATGCTGGTCGTCCAAATTCTGAAGCTGTATCTTTAAACTCTTTCGTCTGAACATGGTTCTTAGTACGAACCGCTTTAATGGATGGAGAACTCATGTTTTCTTTGCAACGAAAGACCTTTATAGGCCAGAGGTAAATTGTCATATAAAGTTACGTTTTGAGAAATAAAAGTAGCATTGTTGATCGGAGTCAGATTCCTGAACTTCCAGTTTATATACGTGTCACAAATACGTTTTAGTCATGGAAATTAGCCTTTAATTACAAGGTTGACTGTTGGCCGAAATTGACAAGAGTTGCCAAAAATCTGACTTTTTCATACATGTCGTTTCTCAAGACAATACCAAGATTTGAGAAAAAGTAAATAATATGTATTGAAATAATAAATATATCCTAAAACGTATTGCTAGTGTATACAGAAATCGTGTTCAGATGTCAACAAGGTTTGACTAACTAGAACGAATGTTCGTTCAATTGAGACCTAAACTAAAACTATATAACTTCTATTTTCGCAGACCTTTGGCGTACGATACATATATATTTATATTTGGCGTCAGAATGTAAAACCTTTTCGAACACTTTTCCATACGTTACTTGTTGTTAAAGGGTTTTGAGTCGATATGGAAGTCTTTACAGGTTTCATTTAGATTATTTTCCTCACTGTTAGTTTCATATTGTTAGCATCCCGAAAGTCTTGGCGATCAAAGCTGACAAACTACACGCGTCCTACAAAAGAAAATCAATTTTATTTAACAGGATTCTGTTTGCAATGCTGTCGAAGAAAAGGGTTTTTGTAAAAAAAGGCTCCTAAGAGAGATTTCGATCGGAAAATGCTTCTGAGATTTCTTAACCATGCATTAATTGGGATCTTAAGAATACAATTTACACTCAACATCCTCCACTTTGTTATAGAGCAGAGAGAGAATCGCCCGAGGCACTAACCTATCAGCGGGTTGTTAAATACTGGAGTAAGAGGTCATTCTTTGCCTCTCACGGAAATTCGCTGACACTTTGTGCAAACACCGAATCCAATAGCTGTAATAACCAAGGAAACTATTCAGTTCAGAAACACCAACGATTATCATGTAATGGAATGGACAAACACAAAGAGATGACGCCATAAGGAAAGAACCGTCTTTCACAGATTAAAGCAACTCTGTAACTTGACAGAGAAACAGACAAAAGCCTTTTGGTTGTCATGTATGTTGCATAATAATGGAACAACGTATTTTTAACATGATTCACGTAAATCTAATTATGAGTACGTTTTTCATATCCCGGCTGTATGCTGTATTTTAATGACTTTAATTCTATAATACTAATGACCATGATGAAATTCCAGTAGTTATGATTTCCCAAATTGTATTACTTTCCAGTAACATTAACTCTAAAAGTGGCAAACTTCAGATTTGTCTTCTCATACGATTTTTAACAGAAGTTGAGCATTTAAAGTGTTTCTTGAAAATTAAAGGATTGTCAATATTGGTACAAACAATGACCCGTACCAATCGAAGATATGTGCAAACAGTTTTAGGGCTTCACTCTGATTTACATAGAACTCACGTTAGTATGACCTTAAACATGTATCAGTCTGCTTGCATGTTGAAATTATCTCCTATATATGAAGAAACTAATCGACAGCGATTCGCGTTCTTATCATTCTTGTTCAATAACTATAATAGTGTGTTGTGCAGGCATTGTGTAATAAGGGATTGTTTCCCGGCCAAACCCGACTTTCCTTTCTTAGTAAACCTAACGTAAGTGAAATAAGTTGGAGTTAATACCCACTTTCTTTTCCTAGTAAACCTAACGTAAGTGAAAGAAGTTTAAAACACTTTCCTTTCCCAGTAAACCTAACGTAAGTGAAATTAGTTTGAGCTAAAACCGACTTTCCTTTCCGAGTAAACCTAACGTAAGTGAAATAAGTTTGAGTTAAAACCTACTTTCTTTTCCTAGTAAACCTAACGTAAGTGAAAGAAGTTTGAGTTAAAACACTTTCCTTTCCCAGTGAACATAACGTAAGTGAAATTAGTTTGAGCTAAAACCGACTTTCCTTTCCGAGTAAACCTAACGTAAGTGAAATAAGTTGGAGTTAAAACCTACTTTCTTTTCCTAGTAAACCTAACGTAAGTAAAAGAAGTTTGAGTTTAAACACTTTCCTTTCCTAGTAAACCTAACGTAAGTGGAATAAGTTTGAGTTAAATAGACTTCCCTTTCCTAGTAAACCTAACGTAAGTGAAATTAGTTTGAATTAGGTGAAAACATTAGCGAAACTATCAATGACTGTTAAAACTACAAGATAACTTTGTAAACGGATTGGGCAAATGTCAATCGATTTAAGCTACAGAGATAAAAAATAGTTAACATTCTACGGCTTTGGTAATAGTTCATGTAGTTCTAAATTTCATTCATTGTCCTACAGATCCCTTAAGCAATTAATTATTTTATAAAATAGTACTTTCTTCTGCGGTTTTCCCTTTTTATATCTTGTCTGGCAAAGAATGTTCAATTTTCGCACGATTTCACAAACAGATAAGGGCAATCCACTTTTATTGTTACCGGTCTTTGAATTAAAACTACATTTTTTTTGTCCAGCACCGGAAACCTGGAAACAGGCGATTACCGACGAACAGCTGCTGGATGACTTTTTAGGTGGATCCGAAATAATAGATTTACCGTAAGTGACAACTTGGTTCAGACGAATTGCCTCGTTCCCAAAAGACGAACCTACAACAAAACATTGTCTTTCACACTGTTCAATAAATTATATCTAAAATATAAACTTTGTACTTAAAAAATAGCAAGATCAGCCAACACTGTGAATCGAATTTTGAGATGATACATTGATCAATATTTTATGATTAGCCGATATATTCACTTGTATGGCGGTGTGTTTTGTGGTGAGGACTAAGTGCTCGGTGCGATCAGAGGTATGTTTATTCACAATCATCGGACGATGGACAGAAAAGAACATGACTGGTTAATGTTTTTACGCCGCAATCAATGATATTTCACCAAGTTGTAGGCGTTGCCAGCTTTAACGGGAAAGGAGACCCAACACCTTCTGATGCCAATTGACAACCATTCCATGATGGACTGAAAACCGAATCACACTTTGCCATTTTTTTAGTGTGATTGGAACCCGCTACCAAAAGATGGTAGGCTTGTGTTGGCGAGAGTATCTATCGCTTTAACCAACTGAGCCAACGAGACCTCGCATAAAACGTGTTTTGTTCCATATGCGCAAGTCATCTGACAAAATATATCTCCATGACTCCAATTAGTTTAAATGTTTTGCATAATTCCAGTAAAAATGGTTATATGAAAGCCGAGGGAAGTGTTTCTTTCTCACTCTCTAAACATTTGTTTATGTAAGAATCTAAGGTTGCTGGATAGCTTATATTCATCGGCTGTTCTTTGTAAAATACTTTTAGAAAGTATTAATTGTGAGTTGACCACCTGTCTTATTCTTTACAATACTGAACGTTGAACAGGGGTATCTCTCACTTTCCTCATCAAAATTCATAGGGTCTGTGTGTAAGCAATTAGGTCATTGGCGCAATGAGACAAGGGAGTTATGGAGAACAGAATCGATAATTGTTACCGAGTAATCGATTTATCGACAGGCAGTAAACTGGCATTAACATCCTCTTATTAGGAAAACCATTGTTATGAATGGATTACAGCCCTGTAAATAACGTGATTAGACAATTGTCACTTAATATCGTCAACATATCCTATAAGGGTAAGATACCTCACTTAGGTACTAAAAATTAGAATGGAACTATAAAGGCATGTGAATACTTAGTTTATTGGGAGAGATTTATTTCTTTCATCCCAGCCGTAACACATGCATTTTTTCTTAGGTTTCTGAAAGCGCACATTTTTATCAACTTTCAATCTTCAATTTAATCCAAAGCTACGTTTGCTCTCTTTTAGGTCACCGTAAAACGACAATTGCCTCAACGGTAACTTTGCAGTTCATTGTACGTTTCTTGAAGTAATTGTTTAGAGATATAAAAGGTTTTAAGAGATTGAAATGAGGCTTGACTTATGGTGAACTATGGTTATTTGATTAATAGCAGAAAGTCTAATATGAGTTTGAATTTGTCCTTTTGAAGATCCTCAGAATCGTTTATAGATTAACAAATTCAGATGCAAGCTTGGTCTGGATTTCTGGAAAAAGTTTTTCACCGAACGTTTTGATTCCCACTGAAACAATCCTCTTCTCCCTATCACTTTCACCAATAAAATTTTTTATCCACGGGCAAGATTAAATACAGTTTTTTTAATATTTATGGACGAGGGTACTTGGATAGAAAAAGCCAGAAAACAAAACCGAATTGCAACTTACGCAGGCGAATACAGTATATGCACTATTCGAAATCAGCATTAACTTTGAAAAACAGGCAAATTGTATAGCACGTCAGTTCATTTATAATTTATAGCGAGTTTTCATTCAATTAACTACATGGGAAACGGTTCCAAGTACCAACACAAAGCCGGCGCATATTTCGTTTGCACATTCAGTAAACCATCCAACAGCGGGATGTCACTGAATTAATCTTGAGTACGGCAGTTTATAACCATGTTGTTTGTTATAACTAATTGTAGGTTATGAGATGGAGTTTATAACCATGTTGTTTGTTATAACTAATTGTAGGTTATGAGATGGAGTTTATAACCATTTGTTTGTTATAACTGTGCTGTTTGTCATAACCGTGTTATTTGTTAATCGTGGGTAGTGAGATAGTGTTTATAACCATGTTGTTTGTTATAACTGTGCTGTTTTGTCATAACCGTGCTGTTTGTTAATCGTAGGTTGTGAGATGGAGTTTATAACCTTGTTGTTTGTTAATCGTAGATTGTGAGATGGAGATTATAACCGTATTGTTTGTTAATTGTAGGTTGTGAGATGGAGTTTATAACCGTTTTGTGTGTTGTTTGTTACATAGGTTTTTCTGTGCCGGTGAAAGGGGGGGGGGGAGGCAAAATTTATGGGGTTAATCTCAGTCTACCGATGTTCTTGCCATAGTTAAGATGCGTAAGCATTGTCAAAGTATTACAAAAGGATTCCAGACAATTCTACTGACCAAGGCTAAGCTCCTGTCAGTCGTCAACATAATGAAATATCATAGGTTTAGTTTATTACAACAATTTATGGGGTATAAAGGTCTAAACGATATGCCTCTTTTTAACACAGTTAGAAAGTTGTCTCCATGGTTATTTTAGACAAGAAGATTTTCCCTGTGCTCGTGTGTGTTTACTGTTCATAAATACATTAACGGATAGATGTATATCTATGCTCTTGTTATTTAACTTTCAACATTTGTCTTTTTATAATATATGGCATCAGATTTAGTCCTCGAATGCACAAGAAAGGCAATAGAAACTGGGCCCACAAGGGTGGGGTGGGTGATGCACCATTCCCAACGCCTATATCGATATGGCAGAACCAATCGTATTCTCAGGAGATCTCCCTTAGACGTACCTGAGGCAGACCTCGTACGCTTTTGCAGGACATAGGAAATATATTTTCACATGCCACCTTGGGTAACAATTTTGTAAGCTTTACGAAAAATATAAAAATCCTGACATCACGCTTTACGTGAATATATACTTTGAATATAAGACAATGTTAAACAAGTAACGAAAACGTAGAGTAAATTTCACGAAAAAGTCCCATGTTAACGAAATCAGGCAAGATGGCGACGTTCCCTGTCGACTTCATTCAACTGGCCACTGCTCCACGGGCGTTTTCAATGGTTGCTAGTGTTTGAAATGTTCGCTGTAACTAACGATATTTCTAGCCGAGTGTAAGAGAGCAGTAGAAAAGAGGATAAATGCGAGCAATCATTAGGTTGAATTTCGTGATGTCATTGTCTTGTCGAATGCTTCAAAGTCACATTGACCTCCGACGTGAACTCTCCAACCCCATTCCAACGGATTTTTCCGATAAAATGACGATGTTTGGCCTTAGAGGTTAAATCTGGGCTTTAGGACAGATATGTAACTTAAGTGATAGTAAATGCTTGGTAAGTTGAAATGGACCATTTCTTGGCGCAAAGAGCCGTTACTTCCTCAAGCCTCAGGTGTGTATATTCGAAAAAAAAATGATTATAGAGCGAAGCTGAGTAACAGGGCAAAGCGTGGGGCAGAGCATGAGCTGCCAAAATTCAAACTTTCTTCATGAATTCTGATTAAAATTGGAGGCTATAAAAAGTAAATGATTGACCTTGAATAGAGGTGTGTGTGCCGTATAAGCTGAAATGGTGTCCTAAAAGTTAACAGAATTCAAATAGCCGGGACAAGCGTTCATTCATTTTTATTCCAAGTTAGTTCAAAACACTACTTTAACTTACATTCTCGAGACTAATAGCACTAAAAATTTACGTTGAAAAGATGCTAATGTAGCTTAATGGCTAATTCAATATGTCTACGCGGAGAGTAACTAAGTATTATGCCTGGAAGTTAACAACTTAATTTTCTCTTTTGATAGATAATAACATACTATATAACTATTGGATGCCATAACAAAACGTCAGTGTTGTTGACGTTGAAGAATAAAAGGGTACCTTCCTTTCATCGCCAAGATTCCACGGGTATTTCTGAAAACACTTTGGCCATTCGTGTATTGAGATACGGCCACTATTGAGAACAGAAACGGCATCTTTTACCGAACAATTGATTGGCAAGCACTAAAAATACACTAACATCATATAGTCTGGATCAACAATGGTGTGAATGGATTTAAGCCCAGTAAAAACGTGACTAGACAATTGTGATTAAATGTTCTGAACATATCGTGTTTAAGTGTGTGGTACACCACTAAGATGCTAAAGATGACACGGGGACAAGACAGAATCTGTAGGTGTAAGGGGAACATCCGAGCTGCAATACTCCGCGAAATGTTATATTCAGAAGTTGTTCGCCGGTACTCTTTTAATAGTTTATAATTACATGTATGAGCGTTATCTTGGTTCCTTCCAACATGAATCCCGACAGCACCAAAACATACGATAGACTTGTTTGCACATTTTTTAACCAATAATTTAGACATTCTCGCACAGTATAATATTTGTTTTGTTGTAGATACATTGTGTAATCCTCTAGTTTTTGCTCTTTACACTTACGTCAGAAATTCTTATTTTTGATTTAATCCTTTCACTATGAGATCAGATTCCTCTTAGTGTTACATTCGGCTTTACTTATGTGTCATCATGAACAATTTTAATTTAAGCCTAATATGATTATCAATTACAGTCACTCGCTTTCAATCGAGACACTTTTCGATGTTTTCATCTCAGGATACAAAATAAAAACACTGATGGTTACATTTTATCTTCTGAAGGTTATACCATTCATTAATGGGATGATTTAATTCCAAGCAGCTTTCTTAAATAACATCTTCAAAAACGGGATTAGTTCCCTTAACACGGGACAGTTTTTCCAGCTTTGTATGTTTTATGTGTTATAATACTTTTAACATTTTAATTCCATCTAAGCAAGTAATCAGCAATAAATTCGAAACGTTTAGTTTGATCTGGCTCAAATCACAGGGCCATGTTTTTTGCGATTGCTTATGTCTAACCAGCACAGAATGTGCCGTTTTGTGGCATTCTCTTACGTGTAAAATGGCTGTCCCGATTTAAGATAAATTTATGATGCACAAACTTTAATTGGGTAGTAATATTCGTAAATGCCACATGCCTTGATAGATAAAATTAGTTAAACAATATGTGGTGAAATCTGAAAATTCAAGACAACTTTGAAAGCTGACACGTTCTTACGCACGTCAATAACTTACAGACGATAAATCACGCCATAAGGCTGCGTAACCTCTATTTATTTTGCTTCAGATTGATTGCAACGAGAAAAAAACGTTGCTAAATGTTACAACATTCTGACGATGAGAGCCCAATGTCACAGCAGCAAATAGTTGATTTCTGAAGGTAAAATATTCAATAAGATGCTTTAAAATTAAGGTAGAAGTCGTAAGTGTCCCGATTTGAGCGTATCCCAATGTAGGGAGGTAGGCGGAGGGGGGGGGGGGGAGATAAGGAAGTACTCTATGTTTTCGCGAGAATGGAATCAGGGAAACACCTATAATAACTGTATCCTCGTCCACATCACTTTTTCCAAAGCTGAATCAGTCGTTCTATCCTTCCACTTTAACCACTTCCACTAACCTAGTGGTGGGTGATCTGTGAAAGACATCTCGAATAGGAATGGCGCCAAGACAAACCGGCATTGCAATATATGCTCTCTATGGTATGCACTGTTTGAAGAACAGTCTTGAAGAAAAACCCCTGTGTATCAGCGTATCTATAAAACATAGAATGGCTTACTTGTATTAAAGTAGTTTTTTCTAATAAATATCCGAATGAAGATCATACAAGATTCTACTCATTTATTTGTGCATCAAATGTTTTTAATTGATCATTTCAGCATGAATGTCCCTTCGTAGATTCACGTATAGAAAATACCGGGATGTCAGATTACTTTATTCTGTTGTTTTCACGTTAGAGAACACGTGACTGTCTTAACTTCAGTTTATAATCCCATCATCTTCCTTGAGCTCTTTGCAAATACTATGCAAATAACAACCATATGTTTTTCGTGATAAATGTACCTCATATCCGGAACACAAGCGTCCAGGAAACATTCCTTGTCATCAGACCTCCTCATTTCCATCATTTAAAAAATCAGTATGCTGTGTAATTCCTTGATAAAAACTTTACTAACTTCTGTGTTTACAAATTGTCACTGATGGCTCAAAGTGCCCTGAAAGTGGGAGAGTCGGGGGAGTGTTTGTCATCCCAGAGTTAAAGTATAGTAAGAACTTCCGACTGACTGACTGACGACGTATCTGTTTTCTGCTCAGAGCTTGTAGCAACTTTCATATGCCTCGAAGACTACAAACCAAACTTTGCTGTAAAACTGCTTCGATTCCTTGAGTGCTTTACAAGCCCTGAGCTTCTTCATCCTCAATTTATCATTACTGATATACTACCTAAGGCTAAGTCAAATTTTGTGAATCAGTGGCAGAAAGAGTGGAATGATTCTGGCAAGGGAAGGTTTTATTTCCTTTTTAATCTTGAAATTTCATCACTAAAGCTTACTTTCCCAAATCGTCTGGTTGAGTTAATATTCCAAACTGGTCATATTCCCTAGTCCGGTCTTCTGACTCCAAAATTACTTTTTTTATACTGACGGCCGTATTTTGGAGTCAGGGTTCCCTGCAATCAAAAAGCCCGAGTTGGCTGCCCGCTTCTGAGCGGGCAGTATGTGGTCCGATTTAGACAAAGAAATAGCAATGTAACCTACTCAGATCGTGTATAAACAGTCATAATCACGTTCATGGATAATTTCGCTACCTACCAGTGCCTGATATGGACGAGCAAGATCGACCAGTAAACTTTATTCTTCTCCTGAATTCACTTTTGCCTTCTCCAGTCTCAAACTCTCCGCCAATGATGACGTAACATTGTTTAACGATTTTTCAGTTTTAAAACGTTAAATTCACTTTACAAAAGGCTAAATTATTAATGAATGTCGTGCTGACACTATTTGAGTTAGTTATGTTGTTATTTACTGTCTAAATCTGACGACAAACTGCCCGATCAGAAAAGTGCAGGCTACTCCGACTTTTTGATTGCAATGAGCCCTAACTCCAAAATACGACCGTCAGTACAAAAAAAGTAATTTTGGAGTCAGAAACCCGGACTATATATTCCCCTGAAATCTTACCTATTCAGATTCCATCTGACTGACACAGAATTGTGTGATATTTGTAACATTCAGGAAATCTTACAACATTTTTTGTTTAACTGTAACAAGAATGCTTATCACACCAACAAGGTATATCAGGCTGTAGCTAGATATATTATAAATACACACAGATTTGAGAATAATTGTATATATAAAAAGTGTGTGTAATCTGTGTGTATCTGTGTATAAACATACATATACCCTCCTAAAAAAGAAACGCAAAATCCTTTTTTTTTTAAACCTGATTTTTTCCAAAAATGTGCGTGATTGACACATGATTAACAGGATCATGTTATAATGTAAATGTCCGATAATTGAATTTAGGCCCCTGATAGTGGCTGTTCATCACGCGTGACTTTCGGGTCAGCTTTGTGTAACGCTACACGAGGAAGGCGTAGGGAAAAACGTAGGGCAGTTGCACGTGCGAAACACGTCTTATCATTATGCGGGTTTAATGGGTATGAAAGACACACAACCGTTCAATTGAATTCAGTCGTCAAATGGTTTCACGAAGTTGCTACAATATGCCAAGACTAGACGCAGCTACCCGGAACGTCGTCATTGGTCGTTTCCTGGCCGGCGAATCACAGAATGCAGTCACTAGACTTTATAATGTTCACCGGAGCACGATTTCCAGACTGTTGCAACGGCACCAGCAATCCGGTTCAACAGCTGATCGTCAACGTTCTGGCCGACCTAGGATCACATCAGCAGCCCAAGATCGCTACATCCGGTTACTTCACCTGCGACACCGGACCAAAACAGCAACAGAAACAGCATCAAATATATCGGCACAGACAGTCAGAAACAGTCTCCGTCAAAACGGCTTACGCGCCAGACGTCCTTACTTTGGCGTAGTACTGAGACGCCAGCATCGACTTGCAAGGGTCCGATGATGCAACAGGTTAAGGGACTGGAATCTGCGAAACTGGAGGCGAGTCTGGTTTAGCGATGAATCAAGATTCCAGCTGCAGAGAAGAGATGGTCGTACACGAGTTTACAGACGCCGGAATGAGAGGTTCGTAAGGAACTGCGTCCTTGAGGTCTACAATTTCGGCGGAGGAAGTGTGATGGTGTGGGGTGCCATATCTTGTGCCCGAAAAACTCAACTGGTGCACATTCCCGGCAACCTTAACGCCGTTCGATACACAGATGAGGTTTTGACACCACATATGCTGCCCGTAATGGACCTCCGTAGAAAAATTTTTCAGCACGACAACGCTCGGCCGCACACAGCACGTGCTACTGTTGAATTTCTAGCCAACCAGAACGTAACAGTGCTCCCCTGGCCGTCCAAATCACCAGATTTGAACCCAATAGAACATTTGTGGGATGATTTGGATAGACGCGTGCGCAGTCGTCAGCCAGCGCCGCAAACTCTGCAAGAACTGCAGCAGGCTCTTGAACAAGAATGGAGGAGAATTCCGCAAAACCGTATTCGTCGATTGATTGTGTCTATGCCGAGACGGGTCCGTGCTGTGTTACAGGTTAATGGTGGGCACAACAGATATTGACGTTGCAGTGACGTCATCTGAGCGCTATGAACATAAATAAATTGTTACATGTGAATGAACTTTAAAGTCTGAACAACCAGTCTGCCAAATTTCAGTGTAATATGATGCTTATTTCTGTATTAAAAATGATGTTGAAAATTCATATTTTGAAGAGCAAAAATTGGACGCGCCAATAAGTTAAAACAACCATCCAACCTCATCATTTAAACTTTCAGTAGACTGAACCCAATAGATTCTTACTTCATAACTGCTTGATTTCTAAAGTTACCAAAGATTGGATTTGATAGGCCTACAAATAATTATTTGTGCTGTAGCTGCTTTCGACTTCCTTTCCATTTTGGTCTATATTTTATCGATCTTGGTCTGTAGAATTTACCCTACTTGGGTGCCTGCTTTTGGTTTTCTTTATCTAAAAGTTGTCTATTCTAAATTTCAGCCCTCCTTATGTCCACTAATTTGGTTCGAGGTCAACGTATGTCAACTATAACATACTTATCTCCAATATAAAAGAGCGTCAGTTAGAACTTTGAATGACATTCTCAAGAGAGAAACCGACTGGGTTTGAACAAGTAATCTAAATGAGCAGAATTAATTGGCTGGCAGGGCTGTGACTTAGTTGTGATGTCACGTCTTTTTGTCGCACGGGTGTCTCAGACCCTCAGTCGATATAGAGCGATAGTCGCTCAGTCTTACACGGGTCTTCAATCGATGAGTTAGGGGTTAGAATGAATCAATTATCCCGGGGAAAGCATTAAAGTATGGTATTTTCTAGAACTGTGATTCTATTTAGACGTGAGCCACGTTTTCTTACTTTGGTTTTGAGTCTTGGTCGAATTTCAGACGAAAATAAGAGATTGAAAATGAAATAAGCAAAAACAAATAAGACGTTGGGTCCTTTTTTTCCTGTTTTCTCATTATTGCAATTTGTTGTTTTCGAAGAAAACACGAACGTTTAGCTGTAAAACTTCATGCTTTCTTATGTTTACCTTGATTTGACCATCATAAACGCGAAAATAAAGAATTGCATAAATCAGCCACCATAGTAAAGTTTCTCTGTCTCACTGTAAAGAGACGCGCTGTTCATTTTGGAAATTGCCATTGTTAGACAGTAACCTCTCTTATCATGGAACGAAAATTAACCCAAAATGTCATGTGGCATTCTGGTCATGTTATGGCAGTACATTTCCTAAATATCTGTCTTTCTATTAATGTTTTTAGGTATACTTTATTTACAAAACACTTCTCACAACTGGATTATCATTTCTTTGAATACCTGTCAATAAAGAATCCGTGAAGATCTCACAACCCTACCCGATAATATTTGTTTTTAATCAGAACAGCTGTGCATCAGGTTTTATTCTGCAAATAACTCAAATTACATGTGAAAGATCAACAGTAGTTTTTACAGTAAAACATTAAAGTCACATGAGCTGCCACAATTCACACTTTTTTCATAAATCTGATCGGGACGAAAGTAAGAGGCTTTGAAGGCCATCGATAAACTAATTGAGTGGCGTTGGAATGAGGAAAATCCATACAGTATGTGGCCTGTACGAACCGAAAACGTGTTCGAAAAGTAAACAAAATTTAAATAACCGGGACGACCATTCATTCATTCTAAGCCAAAGTTAGTTCAAAACAATACTTTATCGTACATTTTCGAGACTAGAAGCACTAAAAAACTTGTGAATTATGCGTCTTGAGAAAAATAGCCAATAATTTCAATATTCTGTTTTAACGTCAAAATATTAACATTTTGGCCGCTCATGCCGCTTTAAGATTAACGGATAATACGAATGGATTGAGATCAATACAATTCACATCTGTTATATCTCAAAAGGCTTCGTTTAACTTTAGAATGACACTAACTTCTAGGGAAATTTCTTGGTACATGTGATTTTGTGGAGTTCGCATTTGTAGTATCCTCGAGTGTAGTCAGTAAATATACCCAATTACGAGAGACAAAATGGAAATGCAGTATTCTACACTATTTATCAAGTGACTTGCTGCAGCTGTCACGCACTTATCTCCCTTATGCCATGTGGACAGATTTGTGCACATGACGGCGAAACCTATGTAGATCTGTATATAGCTATCATAATTCTTTGTAAATTTTTGATTTACATCCATAAAAAACGTCCACAATTTGTCCTTGTAATTTTGATGGATTAGGCGCTTCAGCTAAAATAACAATGTAGACAGGGGGCGTAATTTACATGTAGATCGTTATACCCAGTCATAGGTTCTTGTAATAAACTCATGGTATTTCATTAGGTTGGAGGCAGACGGAGGTTGGCATTGATGGCTTTGCTACTGAAAGCTGATAATGAGGCGAACTGGTACGCATTACTGAGTTCGAATTCAGCTCTTTAAGCCGCAATCGACTTTCATAATCGCCATTTATTGAACTCTATCTGTTTGAATCTCACCAGATTGAATGCGTGTTGGAGAATGTATTTCTTGTATGACGTGTTCTAACTAACGTCTTCCACTCGTTCCACTAGGTTGGCTTTTTACTACCAGTTCCTACAAATGTCTGCAGCCAGTTTTGGGATGACGCTTTCAATACTGAAAGAATGTACACTTAAAAGTAAGCTGAATAAATTATGTTTGTTACAAACTAATTCGGTTAAATTAATTCAACACAAGTAGTAATGATATTTGCACATATTTTCAAACCTGTATAACAAATAAATATGACATATTTCGATATATTTGGGTATGGAGTAGAAATTCTTATAAAAAGCGGCAGAATCGTTTTTCCATATTTGTTGCAGATGTAACTCGATGTCCGAGAATAAGGCAAATATAACCAGCACTGTTTTAATATTGAAATTCGTTGTTAAAGAGGCATGAGCTGCCAAAATTCACACTTTTTTCATAATTTCTGATCATCACGACAGTAAGAGGCTTCGAAGGCAATCGAAAAACTAAATGATTGGCGTTGGAATGAGGAAAATCCATACAGTATGTAGCCTGTACGAACCGAAAACGTATGCGAAAAGTAAACAAAATTTAAATAACCGGGACGACCATTCATTCATTCTAAGCCAGTTCAAAACAATACTTTATCGTACATTTTCGAGACTAGAAGCACTAAATAGCTTCTGAATTATACGTCTAGGTAAAAATAACCAATAATTTCAACATTCTGTTTTAACGTCAAAATTTCAACATTTTGGCAGCTCATGCCCCTTTAAAGTAAACAAATATCAATTAATTGTGAACATTTGTATTCAAGCAAAAGCACATAGGACACTCGTACTATATTGTACATATATATTTGTGAGCTGTCCTATGTGTTTTGGCTTTAGTAAAACTACTGCATAGCAGAATTTATCATTCAACATTTTTATCACCCATATCCGGATGGGGATGAGAATCGAACCCACGACATCAGTGGTGTTAATATGTGTTGTTCGCACTGGCGTTTTCCCATCCTAACTTTCTGTGAACTACTGGTTTGCTAGGTTATATTATTCCCGCACTTTAATCAAGCTGATTTGAACATGCATTTATAATTTGTCACACGTGATAAAGCAACTATTTTGAAAGCAAATAGCAATAACCAACAGCGAAATTACTGAATAAGAAAATAACCGCCATTAGATGACCCGGATAATTCCAGGGCAGGAGCTTTTGTGGGGATACGGTCTGTCCGTCTCGGGTTCTATGCTTCACTGGTTCTATTTTGTTCGGTTTTCAAGTGTCTCGGGTTCTTTATGACAACGGTTCTACTTGGCCGTCCAGGTTACATATTTATGAGACTATGTAATGCAATCATTGTCCAAAGGCAGTGCTCGAGTATGGAATACCAAAGTAAAAAAACAACAGCATAATTTCAGCTTTAAGATTTTGTATTTTCTTGATCAAAAGCAATATGAGTCAATATTAAATGGCTTTTGTTTCATTCAAGACAAGTTAAATCAGACTATATATATAGCAAAATATATAGAATTAGAACACAAGAAACATAGGTTAGATTCCGTTTCCAACAGGGCCTGGTAACTCAAGTGGTGGAGTAGTAACCCCGAGTCGTGACTCCTCATCCCAAAATGGCTCTAACCCAGATACTGAGAGTTTGCAAAACCTTTTTGTCGCCCTGTGTTCCAGGCAGAGAGTGGTTCATTTAAATATCTTGATCAAGAAATACTCCAAGGAACCTTATTCAGCTCAAGTAACTTCTGTATTCGGTATGTTGGCACATATATAAACTGTGAATTATTGAATGCTGTCGCCCAGTTACGCGTCTAATTATACATTTAAGTGCAGCATACGTGCCATTTCTGTTTGTATGCAAGTAGTCATGTTTTTTCTTTATTTTCTCCTTGTTCCACTTTACCATCCCTCCACTGTCCCCTCGTAAGTCTCACCACTCCCCACACTCCCCTTTCGGTATCAATTCCAGTGCTTGAACCAACATTAAACAACCGACTTTGGACATCGTGAGCCGAAAAGGGAGGTCAAATGTGTCTTTGCGCACTTCTTCTAAATATATGGTATCATATAGCCGTGACCATAACCACCTACCTGTATCTTAAACAGCATGAGTGAAGCTGCGCGGGGACAAAATGATAAACTATATTGTGGAAACCAGGATGCGCACACCTTCCGAGATAGCGTGTATTTACGTACGGGGTTTGAACCCCTCCGCAGCCTGCATCTGGTGTTGATTGTAGCAAACGTCGGAAATCATTATCTTAATCGTATACTAAAGTTAAAGTGCCATTAGATACCAAAATGTAGAACCAGAATGTTTAAATTATTGCCTATTTTTCTCAAGAAGACTAATTCAGAAGCGTTTTAGTCTCGAGAATACAATAAAGTCGTATGTTGAACTAGGCTTAGACTTAGAAAGAAGGAATGTTCGTCCGGGTTTAATATTTAAATTTTGTTTACTTTTCGAACACTGTTTAGTTCGTTATAGATCACAGACTGTTGGGATTATTTACCTCATTCCAACGTCAAACTTAGTTTTTCAATGACCTTCAATGTCTCGTACTATCGTGACAATCAAAATTTATGAAAAAGTTGGAATTTTGGCAGGTTATGCCACTTTGATGGTAGTCGTATTAGTGTTATTAGTGTAAGATAAACACTAACAGACTATAAATGCTCATTTTTTGGCTTAAGACAATATTACATTTCTAAAGCTACCCTCTTACCACGGAGCTTCAGGCTCTAGCTGTTGAATTTCTATGGTTCCGCTGTTACTGTCAGATTATCCAATCAAATAGCTAGAAAAGAAAATCACTTAAAGTTCTGGTACATACAGCAATTGATTTGACTCGCTTATGTTAATTGGAGTATTTCTCCCAGTTAAAGTTTCCGGTGACGTCATTATGCAAGAGTTACTCGACAAGTTTCCTTTTCTAATTAAAGTCATTATAGAAGAAGGCAGACACTTTGTTTGCAAGCAGCCACCAACGCAGGATTCATATGCTGTTCTTTCTCTTGGAGTGCATTGCAAACAAAGTGGCGGATGCAAAAACGTTTGATCGTGAACGGATTTATTTTTACAGAGGAAGTAGTTACTTAAGTTTTACTGTGTTTATTCTAGGTCACTTTAGTCCGATGAAAAGTTACACCCAAGAAAGGCAGTTAAATAATTGTTAAGCCTATCAAGTAACCAAAATAAAATATTTGTTAAATTTTATTAGCTATCTTTTAGGGAATGTCGAATGGTAAATCCATGAAAAAATCATAATCAAATTAAATAATTAAATAAAATCCCCTTTTTATTAATGACATAATGAAAGGTTTTCAGCAAATGTAAAGTTTAAATAAATACCGTTTCGTACAGAAACATATCATTGTCCTCATTGAAATAAACGCCCAGTTTTGTTTAAACGGCAATTTGACAATATAGAAACTACTATGTGAGGTAGAATGACCACGACCGTGGTGTGCAAAGCTCTAGATCTTACTCCGTCAGACAACTAATGTTAGTCACATCTTGGTTGTTTTTCATTACACAACAGGTTAGTCATTCTAACACGATCGGCTCAGAGTATTCAAGGGGCCGGGGTGGATCAGCCTCAGCCTCACATTTTTTTGTAAAAAATCTGCGTGTATTTGTTCTGTAAGGTGACACCTCTCCGTTACCTATTTATACCACTGATGCTAGTAAACGATTGTATCCAGAGCTTAGCCGATTATCAATGACTCACTAATCTCCCTTAAAATGTCCTCATTTCTGATAGCTCTGTTTTCATTCTTTTGTTACGATAGTAATATTTGAAATTTAATGTTTTTGTTTAATTGATGTCCATTAGTATTGTATGTTAGAACCGGTTTCAAGTTTGTGTAACAGATTGAGTTTCTGGATGGGCGTGACATCCTGGAACTTAGACAAGCATGGGTGACATCTTTATGGCGGCTTGATTTCATTGGCTAATAGTTTGGGTTGAGATTTGATTGGGCAACTAGTTTGATAGTTTGGGATTATATAAGAGAGGAGGTAGATTCAAACGAGAGAACGAGAGGACAACTAGAGAACAACGAGGGAGAACAATCAGGGGTGAGAGACAAATATGGGACGTATAGTAATGAATTAAGAACTTAGGAAAACTAGTGTTAAGAGATGCAGGGATATAGAGTCACAAAGTATAGATCTGAATATGATTTTGATAGACTGGGAGCAGATTTGTAACAAGGAAAGGTTTGATGGCTAAGGAGTTTACTTTGAACAGAAACTAAAGTAATTGTGGGTAAATCTTGATTTTCGGCTTTTCACTGGGTATAATTAGTGTAGTTTATGGGATTGACAAAAGCCGCCCTGGAGAGTCAACTGTACACGTCTGATTTGTAAGTAGACATATATTTTGTATTCATTGTTAATTAATTATATATATATATTGAAAATACTGAAGAGGAGTTGTGTTGTTTGGACTTATTACGATTCACTTTATTAGTAGTTTATTTAGTTATATTTATGATACGTTCGTCTACGTGGGTTAGTATATAATTTATGAGGGTTGGGCCCAGCTCGTGAATTGTATTGCGTACTCTGGTTATTGGACGAGATAAGTTATCCTCTGGGTTGTATAAGAAGGGATATATAAAACCTTCATCGTAGCACTTTTTGTCTGAAGTGCCGGGTACATTGGGAATTGCTAACTCCCGTTCGGATTATTGTCCATGAAGAGGGCGGTGAAAGTTTGTCCCATAATTTAAAGGCACACTTGCCGCGAAAATCCAGAAGACTGTTTACATTAAAAACAGTGGACAGTTTTCTGCATTTTTCCCAGACAGAAAAAGTTAAGAACTTTCTATTTTTACCAGAAATTGAAAGTTTTGACATCATTTAGTATTTTTAATTTGAAATTGAAAAACTGATTTTTCAGGTACCCGCAATGTAAACAAACTTCGAACCTGAGCGTGTGCACAAGAGCCGTAATGGTTTGAGTCGTGTGGGCGATCTAACGCCACGGTATAATTTTACGAACTTTTAAGAAATACATACTAACGATCGAGTAAGAGGGACTGTAAAAGCCTGCCGAGTGGATCCACAGACAAAAACGCCTAAATGAGGGTAATCCAACACTTAAGTTAACTAACAGTGATCGGTGTTGTTGTTGTAATCGAGCTTCGACTCATTTGTTTTTCACCCTCATTTATACATTCTAAACCTTATTTTAGTGGTTTTAGCTGTAGTAAGCTCGTGCAAATTGGTTTTCTTAACAAATGTCAAACAGGCTACGGCGGCAAGTGGGCCTTTAATCAACATTTGAAAGGTGTACGCAACGTTTTTACACAAGTTGACTACTCGGAATAAATTGTTCTCTAGTTTTGACAAAAAACAAAAACAAACAAACAAAAAGATGGACAGGTTTTAAGATGAAACCATTATATAGCCATACAAACGTTAGAAGATGGGAAATCTCTAGAAATGCATAGGGATTATCGTCGATAACAACCTTCAAAGTGCTTAAAACATTTCACGTCAATTACCGCCAGTGACCCTCAAGCTAATAAAAACAGACAGAAGTATGTCCTTTCAGTGGCTTATCTGTGTAGCCATTTTTCCGTTTTAGGATGACGTGATGTTGCAGTAGCTATTTTTAGATCAATAATGACGTATTTTAACCGCTCACTAGTGTATGATGGTAGATTTAAGTCAAACTTGAAGTGGGAACAAACTTGAAGTGGGAAGATTGTCTCGGAATATATAGGTCAGTATGCAACCGCACGTCATTTCTTAGCCAAACCATTGGCTAAATTACATCACATGACTACTCTATAACGCACTTAAATTTTTATTCAACAATAATTGGATAAAATTAATGAAAAAATGGTGGCGGCCTTGTGAATGGCCTACGGAGCTTATTCTCTATTGTAACGCCACCTTCAAATGTCAATTATTCGCTTACGTGGGGATAAAACATACATTGGACAGTTGTTTTGGACTAAATGAACTCTACTCTTTCCATCTAAACTAGTCGAAAGCTTAGATTTTCTTTCCCTTTAAAGTAAAGCATATATCTAATATGGTAGCTAGGAATAATGACTTTGTCCGTGTTGGAATTTAGGCTGCTATACGGAAGTATAATTATTTTTTAAGTCATCGAACTAAATGATACGCACTTTTGTGATACGTTAACTTTTTGCCAACAGTTTTGTGAAGATCAAAACATTGATAATTACCGACACTCATCAAATGGAAAGGTGATGAAACATATGATAAGTAAATCCTGAGACAGTAATCTGGTCTTAGTTTAAATCAACATTCTAAGGAAATCTGCAGATGGATGGATGTGCAGGTGCGTATTGATACAGTTTACAGTTAAACAGGATTAGATTGGGTTTCACATTGATCTGAGTAATAACGCTCCTTATGTAAAAGTGAATGGTACATACCATGTATAATTCATCCCGGCGTTGTATGCTCTCCAATGTCTGCCATTGTTGTCTTCACAAGTCAAAAAGTGTTCAAATATTATCAAGCACTTCGATATTTTAATGTTCCGGAGATTGTTGATGAAGAAAATTTGAATTCATCCGAGAAAATCCTGTTTGCTGACCCTAAAAGACCTTCAGGCTGCTTCTGTGATGACATTTTTTATTAAAAAATACACATTGATTTTTAAAGCAAATATCTAAATCTGAGCATTTGAGCTTGCTTTATCGCCTCATGAACGCAAAGTTTACTTTGTCGACTGATTAATAATACGTTCTGAGTTTTAACTATGCCAGGAATAATGGGAGAGTAAGCAGGTCGCTTACCCCGTGGACATTATTCTGTAAGGTGAACATCGGAAATTTGCAAACAGATATTTCAGAATTGTTGGGTACCTGGATTCTTTTCGGGTTATCCGGAGTCTGTTATTAACAACCTAGCTAGGCTTAGTTGAAGGAATTTATTGAGCCATGTGCCCAAATATAGGTTCATTGAACAGTGGTTATGTAAATACTTTGGAGCAAATAGGCGGGGCCATGTCCCTTTATTATGTCCATGGACCCTCATATCACCCAGTTCATGTTTGATTTCTATATCCAGCTTAACTAATGGGACTTTCTTCTCAGTTTCTTTAAAGTGGCATGAGCCGCCAAAAGGTTGATATTTTGTCGTTTAAAATACAAGGTTGAACATTAAATATATGTAAGTACCTGTGCCCGTGTGTTTTAGTGTCCACAAATATAAATATATGTAAGTAGGGTAATGTCTGTAACAATTAGTTTTCACTCCTTGTTTTAAGTATAAATGTGCATCATGCTTGGGTAAACAAAACACGAACTCGTCATGCCCTAAAACCAGGACCATTAAAATAGATAGATAAACAAATTTATTATGTTGTTTTTAGTTTGTCGTATAACACATTCATAGAACAACACCATGTGATACTGATGGTGGTACATAGCAAACATTTAGACATAAAGAAAAGATAAATCAACCAACACAGGCACCCGGACGTGCTGCTATAAACCTAGAATAAAACAATGGTACGTTGCTTATGTTGAACGTGAAATGAATACCGTATACGGTTATCATTCTGCTATCGAAAAAGACCGATCAAGTAAAAATCAACTCTGAAATGTTTTAATTTTTATTTCATCTGAGTGTGGGACTGAGGGACGATCGCTCTAACCCACTGGACCACCAGAGGCCGCTGATGATGTTTATCTGTTCAGGGAAAAAAACAACAGGTTTAAAATGTCACGTTAATCTTTTAATCACGAAGCTTTTCTCTTCTGTGTTTAACCATTTAAGTTTCTGTATGTTTTCCTCTTACTAACTCGGTCGGTGAATGGGGTTTTGGAAGGCATTTGTGCTTTTAACGTTCACATCAAACACTTATAAGAAAACTGTTTCATTAAGATGACATGAGGAGTATAAATAAAACCCCACTGCCTTTGTATAACATGGCTCTGGAAGGATCAACTGGCCCTGATATTAATCACTTTCCCAAATATGGTTATTATTCGTTGATTTGATTGTTGTTTTTACTGCAGTGTTATTGTTTAGATTAATCCTGTGTAGTATTCTTGTTGCTTAGGGGCCTAGTTGTAAAACGTGGTGCTTCATTAGATTATATAAACCTTGAATTAAACATTCACTCAGGAAAATTGCTATTGTTATTGGATATTGTTTTTAAATCAAATAAAAGCCACCTCCGCGAAAATTGAAGATTTTGGCTTCTGGGTATGTACGGATTTAGTTCAGTTTTGCCGAACTTATGGTGATATTGCATATACCAACGTTCAGTCTACGAATTTTGAAATCCTGGGCGGTAAAGTCCGACGACCTTTTCTCGGAAATACAAGCCATGAAAATATCATTCTAACTGCTCGGTATAGACAATTCCTACCCCAGACTTCTCTAGAACTCATAAAAGATTATTCCTGTCCGCTTTTATTACGTGTAGCTATTCCAAAGGGCGTATATCTGGCCTCAAACCACAACTAACTGTAATTTGTTTGGATACTTTGCCGCCATTTAGAGTGACGTTTGAATTGGATCAAACAGTAGGGGAGACCGGGGCGCATTGGGCCACTTTGCAAACTTTTGAAGTCTGACAGAAAAATGATGCACATAAAACTAAAAGAAAACATTTATATGAAACACAATGTCAATCTGATTAATATCCTTGCTTCATTTTGGCTATTTTATGTATATTTACGAGGACATATGCATTTACATTTTTTCCAACAAGTGTCCCAATTTACCCCTTGGGTGGGGTAAATTGGGATTGTATACGGGGTATATTGGGACAGTGTCAACGTTAAAGTAAAAATGAAATTAACTGATTGCTTGAAGGAAGTTTGCTTCTTTATTGTTTTAACAAATGAATAATAAATAGCCTACAAACGGTGTCTGTCAACGATAAAATTGAATACAAGCGATTAGACAAAATGACCCTTAAAAGAATTTTAGTTGGCACTATAAGAGCATGGGACTGATCAAAATATAGCTTTATTAAAATGATGCTTGAAAACTCACATGCATCTGAAAGAATGGTTGTACTAGACTTAGTCATTGAAATATAGGGGAAAATCAAGATAATAGCTGTATTGGGGTGGAAAAGTAAGCATTATGATACTGTTATCCTATGGCCCAATGGACCGCGACAGTTATGTCCCAATATACCCCGAATGACCCCCTTAGCCATTTTGTTTGAACTTTCTCATGGTAAAAGTTGTGCAGGGAGGTTCATTCAAAAACTTTTAGACAGAAACTATGGTTTTACCACATTATGATAAAACAGACACATAAAAACTATGGCATATAACAATGCTAGAAAATAAAAAATATTTCACCAGTAAAAATTTACTTTTAGTCTGAAAAAACAAAAATGTTACCCCTAAAACTTTCATGTGCTTCCTAAATCGGTCTACAACAGAATGTCACATCGTAAAAGAGGTTTGCCCTCATCTGATGAAGTCACTTTAAGTATCCTGATATAAAAATAGCCTATAGAGAGCTTGTCTCACTGTACCCCATGTCCCAATGCGCCCCTGTCTCCCCTACATCTTAAAAGGCTAAATTGACGAGCAGCTGAAACAGGCTTTCGAATTCCATGCTCACTCGTTACCCAGTTGTTTACTTTTCCGTTTCGATCTTTTTTTTAGGTAGATTTGGTTCGTATAAATATCATTTTAGACAATTTTCTGGATTAAAATATTCTATCCGAATTTAAGTGTTAACAGTCCGTTTCAGTTGCTCGTCAAGTTGATGTGCACTGTTTGACCCAGTTCGAACGTCAAGCAAAATGGCGGCAAAGTCTCCAAGAAATGACAGTTTGTTGGTGTTTTAGACCAGATATACGCCCTTTGGAATAGCTACATGTAATAAAAGAGGATAAGAATAATCTTTCATGAGTTCTAAAGAAGTCTGAGGTAGGAATCGTCCATACCGAGCAGTTGCAATAATATTTTCATGGCTGTATCATTTCCTCTCTTAACCACCTTGCATTTCAAATTCGTATACCGAACGTTTCTATATGTAATATCACCATAAGTTCGGTAAAATTGAACTAGTATAATTAACATGTTATTATTCAAACATTGAAACCGTTGCTTTGATAGAGCCAGGATGAAGGGCTTTGATGCCCTAACAAGTGTGTCAATCCAATATTATTAACTAGAAAATCAAAGGTGTGACGTCACACTATTCTTCTGAGAGGATATTATTTGTTAAAGTGCAAGAGTAGCGTTAAATCTAATCTGCCAAGATTATTCCTTTTATTCATCTTATGGATTGGACAATAAATAATTTAATATAACTTTCTAATATAGTTTTAGAATGCCGTTTGATTCGATCAGTTCTGTGTGACATTCGAGCGTCATTTGTCAGAATATTGTGCTTTGATAAATGGCGTATTCACAAATGCAGCTAGTCTGGAAGTGACGTCATCCCATTGACTTGCTGCGGAAAAATCGTTCGTAGATTTTCGCTGAAGTAACAAACCACACTACAAAATTGCCTAATAATATATGAAGCAGTTTCGAGTTTTGTGCCAAAATTTATTTCGGGACAAAATTTATATCATGTAGCTCAGGTTCATCATGTCTGTGCCTGTGTGCGTTCAGGACATATTTGCAGCTCAATGCTGCACTATACGTAATATTGTTTGCAATTGTTAGAGGTCAAATCAATGGATCAAATGAGGAGTCCACAGAGGTTCTTCTGAATTACATCAGAGAAACACCTCGGCATGGGGCATACAGGATAGATTTTAGTTACCCAGCTATACAGGACAAATTTTAGTTACCCAGGTATACAGGACAAATTTTAGTTACCCAGGTATACAGGAGAGAATTGTCTGTATACAGTATAAACTGTAGGTACCCAGGTATACATTATAAACTGTAAGTACCCAGGTATACAGTATAAACTGTAAGTACCCAGGTATACAGTATAAATTGAAGGTACCCAGGTATACAGTATCGATCGTAGGTATTCAGGAATGCTAGAAAAGTTGTAGGCACCCAGAAATACAGGAAGATTTGTCAGTATTCCTGTTTACGGATAAATTGTTTGTACGACGTCGTGTATTTCATCCATGTGTCATTAAAACTGTACATTTACTATGCAAGGTACAAGGTGTGTTTTATCGGTGCCACTTTATTATTAGTCAATTTGGATTTCCCAAAATACAGGATAAGGTAAAATGAGTCATTGTCCAAAATGTTAAAAATGTGTGCAATTTAACTGTTAATATAAAGATGATTTGGACACATCATGTAAGACTATCGTAGTTTCTGAGGGTCAATTTCATTCATTCGAATGATGTACATGTACGTCATGATGAACCTTATGAGCACTCTGAAACTTCGGGGATTTACGTGCGTGAAATACCCTCTGATAGACTTCAATTCATTTTGAATATGGCGACCAAATAAGTAGCCGTGAAGCGTACAATTCCAAATCGTCTTGAGGACCCCACAAAAGTGTCCCCGTGATAATGTAAGGGGCCGAAACAATCGGTTTGTTAACTTTCAGCCTCGATCAGTTATATAATTGAAGTATTGGAGGATTCCTGATATGTACCGAAACTGCGTCTGTCTACAACATGTGGTTTTCCGGGCAAAATAAAATATATAATCAAATATCTTTCTAAATGAAATTAGCATTTAATAAATTAATGATTTATTTTTATGTATGTTCGACGCCATTTTTATTCAGCCCTAAAAAAAGGTGATTTACCGTATAAAAAACGCAAACTGCCCGAGGCGTGTCAAAGCCGACCGGTAGCGAGCGAAGATAGCCGAAGGATGTTCCGAGTGCCTTGTGAGCCGATCTCTCTCTCCGGACCTTATATGTGGATTATACCCCAGGTAAGACACTTGAATGTGGTAAAAAGTTACAATACCTGCACATCCGACCGAGCATCATGAAGTGGCAAATGCAATTAACTGAACTGAAACATTTGTTACAATACGTAAAAGACTAAAACACTAAAAGATAATACAGTGAAAACTTCCCCAGCAGAATGACGAAATCTTTGGGTTTGGTCGCACTTACTTTATGAGCGCTGCGTAAAACATCAATAAATCATATTAGCACTACGTAGCAAAAAGACAATACAATATTCACGTGTCGCATACTTAGTCAAAGATCGTGTTTCAATAAACAATAGTGGGAGCCAAGTCATGGTGTATTAATATCAACCGTGTTGAACAATTCTGAGTGTGAATAGGTTTTGCCAGCGTCTCTTGTTAAAGGCCCACTTGCCGCCGTAGCCTGTTTAAATTTGCTAAGAAAACCAATTTACACGAGCTTACTACGACTAATACCACTAAACTTAAACATAGGACACATAAAACATGTCTAGTTAGCTTTAGACTGTAAAAATGGGATGAAAAACAAACGAAGAATCGAAGCCTGATTACAACAACAACGATCAGTGTCGGTCAACTTTCGTGTTGGATTATCCTCCTTTCAGGCCTTTGTATCTGTGGTTTACACTCAAACAATTATCAGCAGGCTTTTCCAGTCGCTGTTAACCGATCGTCAGTCTGTATTTCTCAGATAAATAGGCCTACGTAAAATGACACTGTGCCGTTAGTTCACTCACTCGACTGAAACATAAAATCGCCAATAGGGGGCAGATCGGTTTGTTTACGTTCCGGGTACGTAACAATTCTAATTTTCAAATTCAAATTAAAAATACAAAGTGACGTCCAAACTTTTAAATTTTGGTAAAAATAGAAAGTTCCTAACTTATATTGTCTGGGAAAAATACAGAATACGGTCTTTCTTTTTTAATGTAAACAATATTCCTGATTTTCGCGGCAAGTGTGCCTTTAACCAATGCCAACCCTTTTATATGGATATATAATCACGCTGTAAGTAAATTTGATCGGCTCTTCAATCTAGACGATACAATTCGATCGAAAGAAAGTAATGTCTGTTTTTCTTTGGGTCGAGTTTAATTGGTGAATGGATGGATATTTGACCTTTTAACTTTATATTGACGCAAGACATAACTGTAAATTATTTCAAAAACGAAAATGATTAAATAAAAAGACTCTATACGATAGTTCGCTACATTGGAGACGAATTCTCTATTATTCATTCATTTAGTTGACATATTTAGTGTTTATAAGGATGCAGAGTTGATGGTGGTAACGTTTGGATGTTGAGCTACTCATTTTTATTACAAAAATATGTAAAAATAAACGAAAACTGATAACGTTTTGTGAGCAGCTTTTGTGGAAGAAATGTCAAATGTTTGTAAGAAAGTGCCTTCCCGAAGGACCATCATTTCTTGGCAGTATTAATAAAATAGTCCTTTGCTGCTAAATTCAAGAGCTTCCTATCAAATAAACATTTATTACAAATGCTGTATAATATGAGGAGATATTACAATAAATATTACCAATAACCCAGTTTGGTTCCTGGAGTTGACCTGTCATACACGAACGATACACAATTTATAGGATTTGTTCAACTTCAATAAGCTTAAAATATTGGAGCAATGGAAATTTAAGTTTCACACTCAAAGCCATAAAGAAACATGGAGTTAAATATAAGGGCCTTGAAACAAAAGAAAAAAATTAAGTGGTTCTCTTATTTAGCAACACACAGCTTTCGTTGGCTTAAATCAAATACAGTTGTATTTTAGTAACAGTTGTATTTACGCAACAAAGCTTTTGTTCCAAGTTATAGTACGATAAAACTTATACGAATGCACGTGAAAGTCTGGCAATGCAAAAGCCTCATACAGAAAATGACCAATAATGTTTTGGCATCTAAAACCACTTTGACGCAGATTCATGGACTTTTTCACATGACTGAAAGTTCTAAATTTCAATATATTCAAGTATGTAGCGATTCCGGATAATGTAGGTCGCATAATAACAGCAATTGTCATATGTGACGTGTAGAATAAGTTTGGAACATGAGTTCACGAACATGGAATTTTGTCTACCACTCTGAAACTTCGGGGATTTACGTACGTGAAATACCCCCTGTTATATGATGGAAGCATTGTAGTGCGTCTGTCTACAACATTTGGTTTACTGGGCTAAATAAAATATATCAAAAACATCTTTCTAAACGATATTAGCATTTAATAAATTTATAATTATTTTATTTTTTCGCCTGTACTAAAACATTTTGATATTTACTTTTGACGTCATTTTTATTCAGCTCAAAAATACGGTGATTTACCGTATAAAAAGTGCAGACTGTCCGAGGCGTGTCAAAGCCGACCGGTAGCGAGCGAAGATAGCCGAAGGGAGTTCCGACTGTTTTGTCTACATGTAGTTGGAAACCAGAGTATGTATTAGCTTACTACACTGCATTCGGTAATTGGCAGGCAACTTTGATTAATAAATACAAGCCCCCTTATTATCAACAATATGCGTTCGTGTTTTATTTGATGAAAATAATTATATTATCAATTTCTCATTCGAAATGAACCCACACAAATATATGATTTTTTAAAATCTACCTAGATAGCAATTTGTAAGACTTCGCCCAGCGAAATATCAAATTATCTTTAATCTGAAAATTACTTTTTTCTTTGATTTGCTTCTTTTACAGAAGAGCATGGCGACTGACTAAATTATTACGAAAGTATCCAATGTGAGATATTAACTAATTTGGCGCCTTTACTCACACGAATATAAGCCCCTTCTTAATAACAATGCAACTGTATGATTTGAATCTGCGATTTTATGAATGTTTAACAGGATGTTAAAAAATGATATTTTCACTGTCCGGGTGAAATATAATCATGGACAATTTTTGGTATTTCTCAATGAGATGGTTACATTTTAACAGTAAAAGGATAACGGGAAGATTAATGTACAGTGTGAACGAGCTGCGTGTAAACTACCAGGTCATACACGGTGCTTTCTTTAGCAAAGATAGAAATGGTATATTTAGGGTAAACGACAATTCAGTTAGCCGATGGCCTAAAAGTGATTCTCAAATCATTCATCGACCTTGCGCGAATTGTTAAATAATTCTTCGACAGTTTTTATATATCTCAAAATCCCAAATTAAAACAAATTTCGTTGTCAACATTAAGATCCAAGCTTAGAAACTGACTAAATCAAAGCGTTTCTATTCACCCATTTCTGATATTGCTACACAACTGAATGAATAAAACTGTACATTAAATCAACAGCTGAACTCAAACACATATTTTCGTGTCCGCATGTGTGGAGATATTATATTCAAGTCCATTGATTATCATACACATTAGTGATTGGATTTTCTTTGTGGGTTATTATATAAGATTATAATAGTTGTTACGCTGTTAGAATGAAGCGTATAAGCCACCCAGTAGTATTTTGGAAATCAATATAAAGTCCATAAAATCTATGGATAAGACATTTATAATTGAATTCCAATGGATAAACTTTCCAGTGGGATGAGATGTCTAATCTTTGCAAACATTTTACCATTTAACATGAGCAGAATATTCCCAACTGTTTTTATCTGCGCAAATACAGAAAACCGATTCTTATTTTTAATATAAACAATATCATGGATTGATAATTTCAACATTCTGTTTTTACGTCAAAATATCAACATTTTGGCAGCTCATGCCACTTTAAGGAAACTCCTTCGTCCATAAGGTGATAATACATGTATGTTCGTGACAAAACAATGACCGCAAAGCATTTTTTTCAAAGAAATCAGTGAAATCGGTCGTTTTATTAAACTTTTGGACTTTCAGTGTGGATAGAACTTATTGTTAGCTTTTCTACGTTTAGATTTGTAGACGTTATTATTGTGGTTTATTAATAATCCGAGATATTCTATTCAAATGTGGAACTTTCCATCAAACTCAAAGTCCATTGTCTCACAATTACTTTTTCGATTAACTTGAAAAATGGATAAGGTTTGTTTTTCTTTGCTCAGCATCCGGTATTCAAAGTACGCAATGAACTGCATACAATATCTTTCTATTAAATTGTTGAATTTTAGCTATAATTATTCACCAAAGGGAGTCGATCTTTTTAGAAAAGAGTAACTGTAAAGACAACCAGTAACAAGACCGTATTTATGGCAGGTCCAATGCCCAGTTGCGGATTGAATTGAACGATGTGCTTGGGCACATTGCATTTATTATACCACGAGAAGCAAGAAACGAATGAAGGACTGAAAAATTACCAACTAGCAATTATTATTTTTGTGAGCAGTAGGTTCGTTCAACGAATACCTTTATGAAACTGTTTAACGCTCAATTTAGTTCAAGTAAAATTATTTGTTGGGAATACATGTAGACCAAAATAGATCAAGATAGAAAAAGCAATAGACAGCCAGACTGAAATCAGTTGTTGACAAATCGTTGTACTTTACACAAAAAGCTGTCAAAAGCTGTAAATTCAGAATAAAAACGACAACTTGGTTGCTTGGTTCCACGGTACAAACAAATGCCGTCTCATGATGTCATAAAAATGGTTTTATATGTTTTCTGATTCATTGTGCTTTACGTCACGTTAAACAGCTAGAACATATGGAACCGAGAACTCTGACCGACCAAAACTAACTACCAAGTCTTGTCTTTATTGCATTTCCGTTCTAGCAAAGCCTAAATGACGGTTTGATTCGCCCTTTCTGGAGAGATTTCGATGCTAGACGTCTTGGTCAGCCATATGTATGATATACATGATAACGTAAAATGACTCATCGCGGAGAAAAGGTTCTCACCGTAGAGAAAGTTTTCTCCGTGGTGTAAACATTTCCATTGCCATAACAAAAAACGTTTCCAGCGCGGTTGAAAAGTGCACACTGCGTAGGACAGATTTCCACCGCGGTGAAAGGTTTTCTTTGTGATTTGACAGTTTACGCCCGGTTTCTAATTTCTCTACAAATCGTTTTCATTAGACATATATTTTAATGATGCCCTCGCGCTTTTCTATAACATACCGAGATCAACGTTTCAAAACGAAGTTACTACGGTGGAAGGGGAGGGGTGGTATCAAAACCCAACGTTTAGGGCTGATCATGTTCCAACGATACAACAACCGTTGGCTTTAGTCTAGTTGCTTGTGATTGTGCTGTCTGGGATCATATGGCCAAATTTTATAAGTGACTTTTCGGAGACAACAGAGTGATATATAAGCGCTGTTCTAAGATTGTCCAAGTTGATCCGTTTTCCTTGTTTACCAAAGGAATCCATCCCTATGTGGGCTTAATTCTGCAACCCATTTTAGTGCTAACAAAATACCAGTCATCTGGTCGTGTTGAAAGAAGTTTTAAGGTGGTTAAACAAAAAAAATGATGCAACATTCTATATAACTACTTGTTATGGTGGCTGAAAGCGTCCTTTTTATACTTTCGACTTTTATATAGCTTTTACTGCGATGGCGGACAACTCCAAACCCCGAAAAGGCGCGGTTTGAGCAAACGTAAAAGACTAAAACACTAAAAGATAATACAGTGAAAACTTCCCCAGCAGAATGACGAAATTTGTTGGGTTTGATCGCACTTACTTTACGAGCGCTGTGTAAAACATCAATAAATCATATTAGCACTACGTAGCAAAAAGACAATACAATATTCATGTGTCGCATACTCAGTCAAAGATCGTGTTACAATAAACAATAGTGGAAGCCAAGTCATCGTGTAATAATATCAACCGTGTTGAACAATTCTGAGTGTGAGTTTTTCTTAAGTCTGCCAGCGTCTCATGTTAACCAAGGCGAACCCTTTTATATGGATATATAATCAGGCTATAAGTAAATTTGATCGGCTCTTCAATCTAGACGATACAATTCGATCGAAAGAAAGTAATGTCTGTTTTTATTTGGGTCGAGTTTAATTGGTGGATGGATGGATATTTGACCTTTTAACCTTATATTGACGTAAGACATAACTGCAAATTTATTTCAAAAACGGAAATCATTAAATAAAAAGACTCTATAGTTCGCTACATTGGAGACGAATTCTCTATTTTTCATTTATTTAGTTGACATATTTAGTGTTTATAACGAGTTGGTGGTGGTAATGTTTGGATGTTAAGCTACTCATTTTTATTACAAAAAATATGTAAAAATAAACGAAAACTGATAACGTTTTGTGAGCAACTATTGGAAGAAATGTCAAATGTTTGTAAGAAAGTGCCTTCCCGAAGGGCCGTCATTTCTTGGCAGTATTAATAAAATAGTCCTT